>OZ010592.1:104913799-106113799 GCA_963932145.1 Acanthosepion lycidas | reverse complement strand
ATGTGGCACAAGGCCGGTTTAATGTGGGTGTCTCCAAGCCCGTAGGCTCGGCCAAAAATATGACATTTGAACCCGCCTAGACGGGTTCAGGTCCTGTCTACCTCCCGGAAGGAAACCTTGCCCTTCGGCAAAGATTCCTCCGAGTTCCTCTCTGCAGTAGAGAGTTTGACAGAAAACCCGAGCCGCAACTCAAAACGGTTGATATTTATCAACCCATCCACGTGGGTTAAATATGGCACAAGGCCGGTTTAATATGGGTATCTGCAAGCCCGTAGGCTCGGCAAAAAATATGACCTTTGAACCCGCCTAGAGGGGTTCAGATCCTGTCTACCTCCCCGAAGGAAACCTTGCCCTTCGGCAAAGCTTCCTCCGAGTTCCTCTCTGCAGTAGAGAGTTTGACAGAAAAACCGAGCCGCAACTCAAAACGGTTGGTATTTATCAACCCCCCCACGTGTGTTAAATGTTTTACAAGGCCGGTTTAATGTGGGTATCTCCAAGCCCGTAGGCTCGGATAAAAATATGACCTTTGAACCCGCCTAGACGGGTTCAGGTCCTGTCTACCTCCCCGAAGGAAACCTTGCCCTTCGGCAAAGCTTCCTCCGAGTCCCTCTCTGCAGTAGAGTGTTTGACAGAAAACCCGAGCCGCAACTCAAAACGGTTGATATTTATCAACCCGCCCACGTGGGTTAAATTTGGCACAAGGCCGGTTTAATGTGGGTATCTTTAAGCCTGTAGGCTCGGCCAAAAATATTACCTTTGAACCCGCCTAGACGGGTTCAGGTCCTGTCTACCTCCCCGAAGGAATTCTTGCCCTTCGGCAAAGCTTCCTCCGAGTTCCTCTCTGCAGTAGAGAGTTCGACATAATACCCGAGCCGCAACTAAAAACGGTTGATATTTATCAACCCCCCCACGTGGGTTAAATGTGGCACAAGGCCGGTTTAATGTGGGTATCTCCAAGCCCGTAGGTTCGGCCAAAAATATGTCCTTTGAACCCGCCTAGACGGGTTCAGGTCCTGTCTATCTCCCCGAAGGAAAACTTGCCCTTCGGCAAAGCTTCCTCCAAGTTCCTCTCTGCAGTAGAGAGTTCGACATAAAACCCGAGCCGCAACTAAAAACCGTTGATATTTATCAACCCCCCCACGTGGGTTAAATGTGACACAAGGCCGGTTTAATGTGGGTGACTCCAAGCCCGTAGGCTTGGCCAAAAATATGACATTTGAACCCGCCTAGACGGGTTAAGGTCCTGTCTACCTCCCCGAAGGAAACCTTGCTCTTCGGCATAGCTTCCTCCGAGTTCCTCTCTGCAGTAGAGAGTTTGACAGAAAAACCGAGCCGCAACTCAAAACGGTTGATATTTATCAACCCCACCACGTGGGTTAAATATGGCACAAGGCCGGTTTAATATGGGTATCTGCAAGCCTGTAGGCTCGGCAAAATTATGACCTTTGAACCCGCCTAGAGGGGTTCAGGTCCTGTCTACCTCCCCGAAGGAAACCTTGCCCTTCGGCAAAGCTTCCTCCGAGTTCCTCTCTGCAGTAGAGAGTTTGACAGAAAAACCGAGCCGCAACTCAAAAAGGTTGGTATTTATCAACACCCCCACGTGGGTTAAATTTGGCACAAGTCCGGTTTAATGTGGGTATCTCCAAGCCCGTAGGCTCGGCCAAAAATATGACCTTTGAACCCGCCTAGACGGGTTCAGGTCCTGTCTACCTCCCCGAAGGAAACCTTGCCCTTCGGCAAAGCTTCCTACGAGTTCCTCTCTGCAGTAGAGAGTTCGACAGAAAACCCGAGCCGCAACTCAAAACGGTTGATATTTATCAACCCCCCCCCACGTGGGTTAAATGTGTCACAAGGCCGGTTTAATGTGGGTATCTCCAAGCCCGTAGGCTCGGATAAAAATATGACCTTTGAACCCGCCTAGACGGGTTCAGGTCCTGTCTACCTCCCCGAAGGAAACCTTGCCCTTCGGCAAAGATTCCTCCGAGTTCCTCTCTGCAGTAGAGAGTTTAACAGAAAACCCGAGCCGCAACTCAAAACGGTTGATATTTATCACCCGCCCCCGTGGGTTAAATGCGGCACAAGGCCAGTTTAATGTGGGTATCTTTAAGACTGTAGGCTCGGCCAAAAATATGACCTTTGAACCCGCCTAGACGGGTTCAGGTCCTGTCTACCTTCCCGAAGGAATTCTTGCCCTTCGGCAAAGCTTCCTCCGAGTTCCTCTCTGCAGTAGCGAGTTCGACATAAAACCCGAGCCGCAACAAAAAACAGTTGATATTTATCAACCTCCCCACGTCGGTTAAATGTGGCACAATGCCGGTTTAATGTGGGTATCTCCAAGCCCGTAGGCTCTGCCAAAAATATGTCCTTTGAACCCGCCTAGACGGGTTCAGGTCCTGTCTATCTCCCCGAAGGAAAACTTGCCCTTCGGCAAAGCTTCCTCCAAGTTCCTCTCTGCAGTAGAGAGTTCGACATAAAACCCGAGCCGCAACTCAAAACCGTTGATATTTATCAACCCGCCCACGTGGGTTAAATGTGGCACAAGGCCGGTTTAATGTGGGTGTCTCCAAGCCCGTAGGCTCGGCCAAAAATATGACATTTGAACCCGCCTAGACGGGTTCAGGTCCTGTCTACCTCCCGGAAGGAAACCTTGCCCTTCGGCAAAGATTCCTCCGAGTTCCTCTCTGCAGTAGAGAGTTTGACAGAAAACCCGAGCCGCAACTCAAAACGGTTGATATTTATCAACCCTTCCACGTGGGTTAAATATGGCACAAGGCCGGTTTAATATGGGTATCTGCAAGCCCGTAGGCTCGGCAAAAAATATGACCTTTGAACCCGCCTAGAGGGGTTCAGATCCTGTCTACCTCCCCGAAGGAAACCTTGCCCTTCGGCAAAGCTTCCTCCGAGTTCATCTCTGCAGTAGAGAGTTTGACAGAAAAAACGAGCCGCAACTCAAAACGGTTGGTATTTATCAACCCCCCCACGTGTGTTAAATGTTTTACAAGGCCGGTTTAATGTGGGTATCTCCAAGCCCGTAGGCTCGGATAAAAATATGACCTTTGAACCCGCCTAGACGGGTTCAGGTCCTGTCTACCTCCCCGAAGGAAACCTTGCCCTTCGGCAAAGCTTCCTCCGAGTCCCTCTCTGCAGTAGAGTGTTTGACAGAAAACCCGAGCCGCAACTCAAAACGGTTGATATTTATCAACCCGCCCACGTGGGTTAAATTTGGCACAAGGCCGGTTTAATGTGGGTATCTTTAAGCCTGTAGGCTCGGCCAAAAATATTACCTTTGAACCCGCCTAGACGGGTTCATGTCCTGTCTACCTCCCCGAAGGCATTCTTGCCCTTCGGCAAAGCTTCCTCCGAGTTCCTCTCTGCAGTAGAGAGTTCGACATAATACCCGAGCCGCAACTAAAAACGGTTGATATTTATCAACCCCCCCACGTGGGTTAAATGTGGCACAAGGCCGGTTTAATGTGGGTATCTCCAAGCCCGTAGGTTCGGCCAAAAATATGTCCTTTGAACCCGCCTAGACGGGTTCAGGTCCTGTCTATCTCCCCGAAGGAAAACTTGCCCTTCGGCAAAGCTTCCTCCAAGTTCCTCTCTGCAGTAGAGAGTTCGACATAAACCCGAGCCGCAACTAAAAACCGTTGATATTAATCAACCCCCCACGTGGGTTAAATGTGGCACAAGGCCGGTTTAATGTGGGTGTCTCCAAGCCCGTAGGCTTGGCCAAAAATATGACATTTGAACCCGCCTAGACGGGTTAAGGTCCTGTCTACCTCCCCGAAGGAAACCTTGCCCTTCGGCAAAGCTTCCTCCGAGTTCCTCTCTGCAGTAGAGAGTTTGACAGAAAAACCGGGCCGCAACTCAAAACGGTTGATATTTATCAACCCCACCACGTGGGTTAAATATGGCACAAGGCCGGTTTAATATGGGTATCTGCAAGCCTGTAGGCTCGGCAAAATTATGACCTTTGAACCCGCCTAGAGGGGTTCAGGTCCTGTCTACCTCCCCGAAGGAAACCTTGCCCTTCGGCAAAGCTTCCTCCGAGTTCCTCTCTGCAGTAGAGAGTTTGACAGAAAAACCGAGCCGCAACTCAAAAAGGTTGGTATTTATCAACACCCCCACGTGGGTTAAATGTGGCACAAGTCCGTTTTAATGTGGGTATCTCCAAGCCCGTAGGCTCGGCCAAAAATATGACCTTTGAACCCGCCTAGACGGGTTCAGGTCCTGTCTACCTCCCCGAAGGAAACCTTGCCCTTCGGCAAAGCTTCCTACGAGTTCCTCTCTGCAGTAGAGAGTTCGACAGAAAACCCGAGCCGCAACTCAAAACGGTTGATATTTATCAACCCCCCCCACGTGGGTTAAATGTGTCACAAGGCCGGTTTAATGTGGTTATCTCCAAGCCCGTAGGCTCGGATAAAAATATGACCTTTGAACCCGCCTAGACGGGTTCAGGTCCTGTCTACCTCCCCGAAGGAAACCTTGCCCTTCGGCAAAGATTCCTCCGAGTACCTCTCTGCAGTAGAGAGTTTAACAGAAAACCCGAGCCGCAACTCAAAACGGTTGATATTTATCACCCGCCCCCGTGGGTTAAATGCGGCACAAGGCCAGTTTAATGTGGGTATCTTTAAGACTGTAGGCTCGGCCAAAAATATGACCTTTGAACCCGCCTAGACGGGTTCAGGTCCTGTCTACCTCCCCGAAGGAATTCTTGCCCTTCGGCAAAGCTTCCTCCGAGTTCCTCTCTGCAGTAGCGAGTTCGACATAAAACCCGAGCCGCAACTAAAAACAGTTGATATTTATCAACCCCACCACGTCGCTTAAATGTGGCACAATGCCGGTGTAATGTGGGTATCTCCAAGCCCGTAGGCTCTGCCAAAAATATGTCCTTTGAACCCGCCTAGACGGGTTCAGGTCCTGTCTACCTCCCGGATGGAAACCTTGCCCTTCGGCAAAGATTCCTCCGAGTTCCTCTCTGCAGTAGAGAGTTTGACAGAAAACCCGAGCCGCAACTCAAAACGGTTGATATTTATCAACCCATCAACGTGGGTTAAATATGGCACAAGGCCGGTTTAATATGGGTATCTGCAAGCCCGTAGGCTCGGCAAAAAATATGACCTTTGAACCCGCCTAGACGGGTTCAGGTCCTGTCTACCTCCCCGAAGGAAACCTTGCCCTTCGGCAAAGCTTCCTACGAGTTCCTCTCTGCAGTAGAGAGTTCGACAGAAAACCCGAGCCGCAACTCAAAATGGTTGATATTTATCAACCCCCCCACGTGTGTTAAATGTGTCACTAGGCCGGTTTAATGTGGGTATCTCCAAGCCCGTAGGCTCGGATAAAAATATGACCTTTGAACCCGCCTAGACGGGTTCAGGTCCTGTCTACCTCCCCGAAGGAAACCTTGCACTTCGGCAAAGCTTCCTCCGAGTCCCTCTCTGCAGTAGAGTGTTTGACAGAAAACCCGAGCCGCAACTCAAAACGGTTGATATTTATCAACCCGCCCACGTGGGTTAAATTTGGCACAAGGCCGGTTTAATGTGGGTATCTTTAAGCCTGTAGGCTCAGCCAAAAATATTACCTTTGAACCCGCCTAGACGGGTTCAGGTCCTGTCTACCTCCCCAAAGGAATTCTTGCCCTTCGGCAAAGCTTCCTCCGAGTTCCTCTCTGCAGTAGAGAGTTCGACATAAAATCCGAGCCGCAACTAAAAACGGTTGATATTTATCAACCCCCCCACGTGGGTTAAATGTGGCACAAGGCCGGTTTAATGTGGGTGTCTCCAAGCCCGTAGTCTTGGCCAAAAATGTGACATTTGAACCCGCCTAGACGGGTTCAGGTCCTGTCTACCTCCCCGAAGGAAACCTTGCCCTTCGGCAAAGCTTCCTCCGAGTTCCTCTCTGCAGTAGAGAGTTTGACAGAAAACCCGAGCCGCAACTCAAAAAGGTTGGTATTTATCAACCCCCCCACCTGGGTTAAATGTGGCACAAGTCCGGTTTAATGTGGGTATCTCCAAGCCCGTAGGCTCGGCCAAAAAGATGACCTTTGAACCAGCCTAGACGGGTTCAGGTCCTGTCTACCTCCCCGAAGGAAACCTTGCCCTTCGGCAAAGCTTCATCCGAGTTCCTCTCTGTAGTAGAGAGTTTAACAGAAACCCGAGCCGCAACTCAAAACGGTTGATATTTAGCAACCCCCCCACGTGGGTTAAATGCGGCACAAGGCCAGTTTAATGTGGGTATCTTTAAGCCTGTAGGCTCGGCCAAAAGTATGACCTTTGAACCCGCCTAGACGGGTTCTGATCCTGTCTACCTCCCCGAAGGAATTCTTGCCCTTCGGCAAAGCTTCCTCCGAGTTCCTCTCTGCAGTAGAGAGTTCGACATAAAACCCGAGCCGCAACTAAAAACGGTTGATATTTATCAACCCCCCCACGTGGGTTAAATGTGGCACAAGGCCGGTTTAATGTGGGTATCTCCAAGCCCGTAGGCTCGGATAAAAATATGACCTTTGAACCCGCCTAGACGGGTTCAGGTCCTGTCTACCTCCCCGAAGGTAACCTTGCCCTTCGGCAAAGCTTCCTCCGAGTTCCTCTCTGCAGTAGAGTGTTTGACAGAAAACCCGAGCCGCAACTCAAAACGGTTGATATTTATCAACCCCCCCCACGTGGGTTAAATGTGGCACAAGGCCGGTTTAATGTGGGTATCTCCAAGCCTGTAGGCTCGGCCAAAAATATGACCTTTAAACCCGCCTAGACGGGTTCAGGTCCTGTTTACCTCCCCGAAGGAAACCTTGCCCTTCGGCAAAGCTTCCTCCGAGTTCCTCTGCAGTAGAGAGTTTAACAGAAAACCCGAGCCGCAACTCAAAAAGGTTGGTATTTATCACCCCCCCCACGTGGGTTACATGTGGCACAAGGCCGCTTTAATGTGGGTATCTCCAAGCCCGTAGACTCGGCCATAAATATGACATTTGAACCCCCCTAGACGGGTTCAGGTCCTGTCTATCTCCCCGAAGGAAACCTTGCCCTTCGGCAAAGCTTCCTCCAAGTTCCTCTCTGCAGTAAAGAGTTCGACATAAAACCCGAGCCGCAACTCAAAACCGTTGTTATTTATCAACCCGCCCACGTGGGTTAAATGTGGCACAAGGCCGGTTTAATGTGTTTATCTCCAAGCCCGTAGGCTCGGCCAAAAATATGACCTTTGAACCCGCCTAGACGGGATCAGGTCCTGTCTATCTCCCCGAAGGAAACCTTGCCCTTCGGCAAAGCTTCCTCCAAGTTCCTCTCTGCAGTAGAGAGTTCAACATAAAACCCGAGCCGCAACTCAAAACCGTTGATATTTATCAACCCGCCCACGTGGATTAAACGTGGCACAAGGCCAGTTTAATGTGGGTATCTCCAAGCCCGTAGGCTCGGCCTAAAATATGACCTTTGAACCCGCCTAGACGGGTTCAGGTCCTGTCTATCTCCCCGAAGGAAACCTTGCCCTTCGGCAAAGCTTCCTCCAAGTTCCTCTCTGCAGTAGAGAGTTCAACATAAAACACGAGCCGCAACTCAAAACCGTTGATATTTATCAACCCGCCCACGTGGATTAAACGTGGCACAAGGCCGGTTTAATGTGGGTATCTCCAAGCCCGTAGGCTCGGCCAAAAATATGACCTTTGAACCCGACTAGACGGGTTCAGGTCCTGTCTACCTCCCCGAAGGAAACCTTGCCCTTCGGCAAAGCTTCCTCCGAGTTCCTCTCTGCAGTAGAGAGTTTGACAGAAAACCCGAGCCGCAACTCAAAAAGGTTGGTATTTATCAACCCCCCCACGTGGGTTAAATGTGGCACAAGTCCGGTTTAATGTGGGTATCTCCAAGCCCGTAGGCTCGGCCAAAAAGATGACCTTTGAACCCGCCTAGACGGGTTCAGGTCCTGTCTACCTCCCCGAAGGAAACCTTGCCCTTCGGCAAAGCTTCATCCGAGTTCCTCTCTGTAGTAGAGAGTTTAACAGAAACCCGAGCCGCAACTCAAAACGGTTGATATTTATCAACCCCCCCACGTGGGTTAAATGCGGCACAAGGCCAGTTTAATGTGGGTATCTTTAAGCCTGTAGGCTCGGCCAAAAGTATGACCTTTGAACCCGCCTAGACGGGTTCTGATCCTGTCTACCTCCCCGAAGGAATTCTTGCCCTTCGGCAAAGCTTCCTCCGAGTTCCTCTCTGCAGTAGAGAGTTCGACATAAAACCCGAGCCGCAACTAAAAACGGTTGATATTTATCAACCCCCCCACGTGTGTTAAATGTGTCACTAGGCCGGTTTAATGTGGGTATCACCAAGCCCGTAGGCTCGGCCAAAAATATGTCCTTTGAACCCGCCTAGACGGGTTCAGGAACTGTCTATCTCCCCGAAGGAAACCTTGCCCTTCGGCAAAGCTTCCTACGAGTTCCTCTCTGCAGTAGAGAGTTCGACAGAAAACCCGAGCCGCAACTCAAAACGGTTGATATTTTTCAACCCCCCCACGTGGGTTAAATGTGTCACAAGGCCGGTTTAATGTGGGTATCTCCAAGCCCGTAGGCTCGGATAAAAATATGACCTTTGAACCCGCCTAGACGGGTTCAGGTCCTGTCTACCTCCCCGAAGGTAACCTTGCCCTTCGGCAAAGCTTCCTCCGAGTTCCTCTCTGCAGTAGAGTGTTTGACAGAAAACCCGAGCCGCAACTCAAAACGGTTGATATTTATCAACCCCCCCCACGTGGGTTAAATGTGGCACAAGGCCGGTTTAAAGTGGGTATCTCCAAGCCTGTAGGCCCGGCCAAAAATATGACCTTTAAACCTGCCTAGACGGGTTCAGGTCCTGTTTACCTCCCCGAAGGAAACCTTGCCCTTCGGCAAAGCTTCCTCCGAGTTCCTCTCTGTAGTAGAGAGTTTAACAGAAACCCGAGCCGCAACTCAAAACGGTTGATATTTATCAACCCCCCCCACGTGGGTTAAATGCGGCACAAGGCCAGTTTAATGTGGGTATCTTTAAGCCTGTAGGCTCGGCCAAATGTATGACCTTTGAACCCGCCTAGACGGGTTCAGATCCTGTCTACCTCCCCGAAGGAATTCTTGCCCTTCGGCAAAGCTTCCTCCGAGTTCCTCTCTGCAGTAGAGAGTTCGACATAAAACCCGAGCCGCAACTAAAAACGGTTGATATTTATCAACCCACCAACGTGGGTTAAATGTGGCACAAGGCCGGTTTAATGTGGCTATCTCCAAGCCCGTAGGCTCGGCCAAAAATATGACCTTTGAACCCGCCTAGACGGGTTCAGGTCCTGTCTATCTCCCCGAAGGAAACCTTGCCCTTCGGCAAAGCTTCCTCCAAGTTCCTCTCTGCAGTAGAGAGTTCGACATAAAACCCGAGCCGCAACTCAAAACCGTTGTTATTTATCAACCCGCCCACGTGGGTTAAATGTGGCACAAGGCCGGTTTAATGTGGGTATCTCCAAGCCCGTAGGCTCGGCAAAAAATATGACCTTTGAACCCGCCTAGACGGGTTCAGGTCCTGTCTATCACCCCGAAGGAAACCTTGCCCTTCGGCAAAGCTTCCTCCAAGTTCCTCTCTGCAGTAGAGAGTTCGACATAAAACCCGAGCCGCAACTCAAAACCGTTGTTATTTATCAACCCGCCCACGTGGGTTAAATGTGGCACAGGCCGGTTTAATGTGGGTATCTCGAAGCCCGTAGGCTCGGCCAAAAATATGACCTTTGAACCCGCCTAGACGGGTTCAGGTCCTGTCTACCTCCCCGAAGGAAACCTTGCCCTTCGGCAAAGCTTCCTCCTAGTTACTCTCTGCAGTAGAGAGTTTGACAGAAAACCCGATCCGCAACACAAAAAGGTTGGTATTTATCAACCTACCCAAGTGGGTTAAATGTGGCACAAGGCCGGTTTAATGTGGGCATCTACAAGCCCGT
The DNA here is from genome assembly GCA_963932145.1 of Acanthosepion lycidas. NCBI lineage: Eukaryota > Metazoa > Mollusca > Cephalopoda > Sepiida > Sepiidae > Acanthosepion > Acanthosepion lycidas. The sequence goes on along the minus strand of OZ010592.1, from coordinate 106,103,872 downwards.
AGGCTCGGCCAAAAATATGACTTTTGAACCCGCTTAGACGGGTTCAGGTCCTGTCTACCTCCCCGAAGGAAACCTTGCCCTTCGGCAAAGCTTCCTCCGAGTTCCTCTCTGCAGTAGAGAGTTCGACCGAAAACCCGAGCCGCAACTCAAAACGGTTGATATTTATCAACCCCCCATGTGGGTTAAATGTGGCACAAGGCCGGTTTAATGTGGGTATCTCCAAGCCCGTAGGCTCGGCCAAAATTATGACCTTTGAACCCGCCTAGACGGGTCCAGGTCCTGTCTACCTCCCCGAAGGAAACCTTGCCCTTCGGCAAAGCTTCCTCCGAGTTCCTCTCTGCAGTAGAGAGTTTGACAGAAAACCAGAGTCGTAACTCGAAATGGCTGATATTTATCAACCCCCCCACGTGGGTTAAATGTGGCACAAGGCCGGTTTAATGTGGGTATCTCCAAGCCCGTAGGCTCGGCCAAAAATATGACCTTTGAACCCGCCTAGACGGGTTCAGGTCCTGTCTACCTCCCCGAAGGAATCCTTGCCCTTCGGCAAAGCTTCCTCCGAGTTCCTCTCTGCAGTAGAGAGTTTGACAGAAAACCAGAGTCTTAACTCGAAATGGCTGATATTTATCAACCCCCCCACGTGGGTTAAATGTGGCACAAGGCCGGTTTAATGTGGGTATCTCCAAGCCCGTAGGCTCGGCCAAAAATATGACCTTTGAACCCGCCTAGACGGGTTCAGGTCCTGTCTACCTCCCCGAAGGAATCCTTGCCCTTCGGCAAAGCTTCCTCCGAGTTCCTCTCTGCAGTAGAGAGCTTGACAGCAAACCAGAGTCGTAACTCGAAATGGCTGATATTTATCAACCCCCCCACGTGGGTTAAATGTGGCACAAGGCCGGTTTAATGTGGGTATCTCCAAGCCCGTAGGCTCGGCCAAAAATATGACCTTTGAACCCGCCTAGACGGGTTCAGGTCCTGTCTACCTCCCCGAAGGAAACCTTGCCCTTCGGCAAAGCTTCCTCCGAGTTCCTCTCTGCAGTAGAGAGTTTGACAGCAAACCAGAGTCGTAACTCGAAATGGCTGATATTTATCAACCCCCCCCACGTGGGTTAAATGTGGCACAAGGCCGGTTTAATGTGGGTATCTCCAAGCCCGTAGGCTCGGCCAAAAATATGACCTTTGAACCCGCCTAGACGGGTTCAGGTCCTGTCTACCTCCCCGAAGGAAACCTTGCCCTTCGGCAAAGCTTCCTCCGAGTTCCTCTCTGCAGTAGAGAGTTTGACAGCAAACCAGAGTCGTAACTCGAAATGGCTGATATTTATCAACCCCACCACGTGGGTTAAATGTGGCACAAGGCCGGTTTAATGTGGGTATCTCCAAGCCCGTAGGCTCGGCCAAAAATATGACCTTTGAACCCGCCTAGACGGGTTCAGGTCCTGTCTACCTCCCCGAAGGAAACCTTGCCCTTCGGCAAAGCTTCCTACGAGTTCCTCTCTGCAGTAGAGAGTTTGACAGAAAACCAGAGTCGTAACTCGAAATGGCTGATATTTATCAACCCCCCCACGTGGGTTAAATGTGGCACAAGGCCGGTTTAATGTGGGTATCTCCAAGCCCGTAGGCTCGGCCAAAAATATGACCTTTGAACCCGCCTAGACGGGTTCAGGTCCTGTCTACCTCCCCGAAGGAAACCTTGCCCTTCGGCAAAGCTTCCTCCGAGTTCCTCTCTACAGTAGAGAGTTTGACAGAAAACCAGAGTCGTAACTCGAAATGGCTTAACGAGTGAGGAAAAGTCTTGTCTTTTATACAGCTTCTATGGATGAACTTATTTCAGTCAACAGGAGTGACATTTGCACTAAGTCAGTAAGAGCTGACATCGCTAGCTCGTTAACTGAATGCTGTAAGTTCAATCCTTGCGCTAGGCAGTACATTTTATTATTTTTCTCTTCAACATCACATTCTATAATGTTTCAAAATAAACAACATGTTCAGCAAGACATCAATTTTCTAAATTTCCTTTTACCATTATGAAAAGTCCATTTGAATTTCAAACTTTTAGACATTAATACATCGGAGTTACCATGTAAAAAAAAACAACTAATTAACTAATGTTTGTTATTTACTCCGAATTGTTATTTACTACAACAAATAATTTTATTTTTAAAATTTGCTGTTTTTCATCTGTTTAAAATAAATAATTCGGTACAGGCAGTTTTCACAGAATCTACATTATTTTTATTTATTTAGATAATTCTGTAGAACTTTTTCGGTTCCGCTTGACGTTAGTAGTGTAGTAATGGCAGGCGAGAACAATTGTTTTGAAGAAATATGAAATAAGTTCGTTAACTAATGATATCAGTCCTAAAATATAGAAATTTATAACAAAAATAATATTTCTAAATTATTTAAACCCGCTTCTAAAAAGGAGCTTATTCTTAGAAACCCAAATTCTTTCATTTACTTTACGTAGATGACCCCTTCATACTCTGGTCAACCCAGGAAGAAGTCCAATTTCTCCTGAACCAAGTGAACTCAATAAGGTCATCGAAACAGTTCCCAGTGGACAGAAAAAACGACATCAAACTCGCAAACTGCACTAATATCTCGAACAGAGCATAGCTTCAAGACATCTCTATACCGCAAGCCAACATTCACCGACCTATACCTCAACTTCAACTCCTAACAGGCATACAGTGTAAAGAAAGGAGTTGTCCGCTGCTTACAACATCGAGCAAAAGTAATAAGTGGTGATTCAGAGACATATGACCAAGAAATGGTCAGTAGAAGCAGTACTCTACAACGTAACAACTAATCTAGGTACATGACAGCAGCTCCTACAAACTGGGATAGAAGGATACAAGAGGATAACTATATTCAGAAAACAGCTTCGGTCAACTTATGTGAATGGATTATCGGAAAAAAATACAAAAGATCTGAGATCTATATAACATCTGGACGACCTTCAAAAGTTTTTGAAAACTTCGCAGACACGTCTTTCGGTTAAGAAATAGAGGAGAACTTGATTGAGGACTATGTGTTCACCATCCCCTTCAGTTTTGGTAAGAAAGGAAAAACGGGCTGCTCACTTAAGACTGCATGAACATCGTAAAACCATAACACGAGGGGAAATAGAAAAATCAGGCGGAGCTGACCACATATGAAGGGAAAAGTGAGATCACCGCCCCTTGTTGTTTTACTTTTAAATGTAATTTTCTATCAGAACATTTGTTGAAGCACAAATAAGTTTTCATAGCGAAAATGCGCCCCCCGAAAAAGTTTGGGAACCACTGCTCTAGCGGAACAAAACTTGTTAACAAAAAAGGAAAGGCCAGATAAACAGAATAAAGAAATATATATAAATATATATATATAACAATCAAGAATGATCTTAAACTGTAAATCACCACCATACCAATTTATTTTTTAATAACTTACCAACTTACCAGATACATTTTTGGTTTCCTTATTTTTATCAGATAGAAAAGAATGAAAGAATCATTCTTGTTGGCCGTATTCAATATATTTATATATATATACACATACATACATATATATATATATTATATTGTTCGGGCTGTTGTCCTGATCTTTATTGCTATATTCACGAGGTTTCGGACGTTGTACGCTCAGGCCTTCTTCAGGTGATATACGCTAGAATTTTGAGCCAAACCATTTATTTAATCCATGGGGGTATATTGTTCTAATTCCACGTGTCATGAGTTTGGATATTAATTCGCAAGCTTCCAAGATTGTTTTTATTTATTTATTTATTTTTCCTCTTTTGGATCCCTTAACCAACACTTTTATCCACAAACAGGTGTCCTTAGAGACTTAAGAGAATTAATTTTGCAGACTTATAAACGTAATTGTACAATAAATACATACACACACACACATATATATATATATATTAGGTTGGTGCAAAAATAATTTCGTTTTCTAACATATGTTACTATGTGAGAAAACAAAATTATTTTTGCACCAACCAAATATATATATATATATATATATATATATATATATATATATATATATATATATATATATATTACCAGAGCGCATATACAATTTTGTTATTGTTGTTTTTCACCAGCTCTCTGTATTACTGGTTCCCATATTTCATTCATGTCTCTGCTTGGCCGAGATTTTTGTAGTCTGGCGCTGATTCCTTAAGTTTTTTGTATTTTCACTAATGTTCTCTATTATATCAAGTTAATCCCACAGAGGCAGGGATCTCCCTCTTCCCTTCATATATGATCAGCCATGCCTGATCTTCTTATTTTCCCTCGTGTTATGTCCTGACGGTGTTCCTGTAGTCTCATCTTCAGGCGACGGCCTGTTTGTCCTTCATATTTCTTGCCACAATTCAACGGGATGATGTTACGCACAGTCCTTAATCTTGTTCTCCTTTATAGGTGGTCTTACTCGAAAGAGGTGTTTACGTAGTGTTGAACCACACCGGAAGGTTGCTCTAATGATATACAGACCACAGATCCTTTATACCTTTCCCAATAAACCATTTACATAGGGTGGGAAGACCGAGATTGTTTTCTGAGTGTTGTTATCATTTTGTACACTTCTTTCCCAGTTTATGGGGGATTTTTTCATCTACCCAAGGTATTTATTACACTTTAGGCTACTGTTTATACTGACCATTTCTTTTTCATATGTCTCTGGATCGCCACATGACTTTTACACGATATTGTAGGTTACTTTGTTGGGGGTCGAAGTTGAGGTATAGTTCGGTGAATGTTGGCTTGCGATAAAGGGATATCTTGAATCCAGGTTCTGATAAAGATATTAGTACATCCATCAATGCTAGTCTTTTTTGTTGATTTCTCTCTCCATTGTAAATTATATCAATGCATTTTTAGTCCACATGGGCAGCAGTATCTCTCTTGTCTACCTCTCTGCCTCCGAGCGAGAGAAACCCAGACGAGACTATGCCAAACGGCAAAGTATCGTCTAGGGAAGCAGTCAACTTCCCGACCCCGAGTATGCAAGGTCTACGAGTAATTTTTGCCCAAACATACCCTCTCGGAGAGTCCCATGTTAAAAACCGACCTTGCACCACAACACACCTCGTGGTGGTGGTGGTGGTGTCGGGGTCTCGGATAAATGCCGAAGCAGTCGAATCGATCAGAGGATGGGTTTTCCCGTTGGAGGAGATGCTGCTGTAGTATATATTCCGTGCTGGTGACTGTCCTCTCCCCACTACCTGGACAGAATCCTCGAACTTGTTCCGTAAAATCTGTTCTGTAGTGGTGGGATAACCGACTATAACTAGCTCAGATCAGTTTTATCTAGTGGCCCGAGTGTTGACACACAAGTCCCCACGTTAAAACAAACTGACCTTGTGTCACATTTTGATTCAGTGGTGAGTCAAACGTAAATGCCCACAGGACGGGTTTTCTCAAACTCTTAGAGTTTGTCGACCTTTCTATCTTCGGGCAGAATAGAACCTACGTCGAAGAGATAGAGAGCAAACCAAGCCCGTGTATAAGGGGTCTATGAGTAATTTTTACCCGAGCCTATGGGTTCGGAAAACTCCATGTAAAAAAGGCCTTGAGCTGCATATATATATATATATATATATATATATATATATATATATATATATATATGTTCTATTTTTGTAATTTTTTTAATAAAAATATTTTGTTTAAATATATTTTTTCATAAAATAGTAAATAATAAATATCACATTGTAATTTGATCATATACTTTTATATAAATAAACAGTACTGAGTGAGTAGAAAGTGTATTCATTAATCGTGGCGTCAAAGTAATAACAGCTCTTTTGACCTCCCAGCAGACACCATCTTGATTCAGGGCAGCACTACTTCTTGAAGTAGGCCTCCGTGTCGAGGCTGATGTTCTTTTCTTATCAGAACAATCAGAGTGAATTTTCTGAACTGCTGTGCCTTTGTAATCACAATTAGATTCATCCAACTCTTTCGGAATCCTCTGCACTGTCTTCAGATTGACATCTAAACACCATGAAATGTTCGTACTGAAGCTTCTGGTGCAAATGCCAAGCAATACATATTTCTGGCTGAGTGGATTGCGTCATGGTGCTCTTTTTCTCACTGGAAGTAGCCCTCATTAACATCGGGGAAAGCTAAAACAATATGCGAGTCCTTACGAAGTTGGTTCTTTATGTACGGTGCACCGGAGGAGATATCGTCGGATGGAGGAACGCAATTTGACTCCCAGAAATACAATTTGTTCCTTAAGGAGTAGGGAATAAAAAAAATACATATCGTCAGTACATTACCCTCAAAGTAATGGACGAGAGCAGAAGTGGTGATATTACCCGTCGTAGATATGCCAGACTACCAGACATCACAACCGCTTCCATCGATGACGAACCACCATACACCGCCCTGAAAAGTATGGAAATAGACGAGCCGGAATGCGATGACAGGGTCTTGGACAAAATGGAAGTGGACGGAAGACAACCCACAATCGTATAACTGCCAACAAATCAGGGTCTACGGCGTAGTACAAAGGTATCACAACCACCTAGTTTATTAACCCAACAAATGCGAGGACCGGCACATGATTACCCGTCCTATGAACACAATTCATAGGCCTTGTTGTCATGGGAGGGGGAGCATGTCGGGAAGAGAGGCCCACCGAAAAGATGAAATGAATAAAGTGATCACTGGTAAGAAAACCGGTGAAGGTAAAACAATGTAAATACCGAACAAGCAGCACTTAAGAACATTCTGTTTGAACGACCGTCAAGAGAACAATACTCATGCTACATAGCTTTAATGGTGGCATGACCAACATGTACTCGCGTCCAGGGCTCCCTTTCCTTTGGCCAGAAGTGAATTTTAGTTTGCCTGAATTTCTTTATTTCTGCACACTTTGGGTTTTTTTTACCATGTTCTTCCACCCTCTTGAATAGCCTGGCCACCATGCTTATAATGTTAAACACATATGCGTAACCAATATACTTCCATGTATATCGTTGTGCACGGCTTTAATTAATTCTTTTCTCGGAGACTGTCGAGGTACTAGGATATCTTCGTTACACATAATTTCTTTTTCTATCGTTGTGTCTTGATTCTTTAAAAGGTCTCTCGGTCATACAGCAATACTTCCATGTATTTCTCTTTATTTCTACCTATAATTCTATTCAACACTTGTCCCTGTCTATTTCCCAGCCTAAGCCCTTTTAAGGATAATACATCCATTTCTATCTAGTACAAAAAACTATCCGCAATATTTCCGATTACTTCAATATTTTTACTCCCAAACTTTAACCAAGATAATGCATCAACATACGGAATAGTATTTCCTTTAATATATACAATGTCAAAGTCAAACGACATCCGCCTAATCGTCTGTCGAACAATCACGTGATCAAGATAAACACTCAGTTGTGGAGCAAGCTGAGGTAAAGAGTAATCCAACCTTGAGGAAGAGAGCTATTTATGGTGCAATGGAGCATCTCATTGTGCTAAAGTGGGACAGTCCATTGCTTGGGCTGTGATTGGCTGCTGGTACCTGAGTGGAGGTATTTCTATATAAATACCAGCTTGATTCAGTTAGTTTGCAGGGTTTGTATTAAGTTACAACCTCCTTTATTTTTGTCTGCCAGCTGGACGCTAGCTGGGACTCTTACACCGGTAAGTGCTGTTTATTGTCTTGTTATTCTACATCTCCTTCCCCCCCATCGCGTGTCGGTAGTGGCCTTTGGGGAGGGATGAGTTCCTTTAAACCTGGCTGGTTGTGTGGAAGTAGTCTGGACAATGCCCGAGGGGGTTTTGTCCGTGTTATTGTAGACGGCTGTGCAGTGTTTGATGTTATTCCAGCGTCGAATGTTTGTGGCACTGGTGTAGGGATATCGGGTAAGGCACTAGGTCTTGGAACTGGGATTGTTGGTGTATCCAGTTTCCTGAGAAATCGGCGATTTCGTAAGGTAATTCTACCTGATCCGTCAATTCTGATACGGTATTGGTGGTTGGGGAGGGTTTCAATGACCTGACCTGTTGTGTCCCATCGGCGGGTTGTTGGTCGTTGTAGTGCCACTATTTGTCCTTTTTGAAGGGGATTTAAGGTGTGTGCTGTTCTGTTGTATTGCTCTATGAGACGAGCGTTCCGCCGGGACAGACTTAACTCGCGATTTTGGGCTGCGGTTATCCAATTCGCGTGTGGCTTATAGAGTGTGGGGTGGGATGGTATGTAGTCACGTAGTCGGCGGTGGAGTAGTAGTTGAGCAGGGGATAGCCCAATGTTTTGAATGGGCGTATTCCTGTATTGGAGGATGGCTCTTGCTGCACGGTTATTGTCCAATGATCCTTGTGCTCCTGTGTTGCCATTTACGATTCTCTTGGCCGTTTTGACAGCGAGCTCTGCACGACCATTGGATTGTGGGTAACCAGCAGATGATAACCTGTGTTTAACAGCCCAGTCTTTTAAAAATTGCTTGAATGGAAGAGATATTCACGGATTTCAGGTGCAGTGAGGATGCGCGTCCTTTGGAATCCATTTTGTATTACTTCAATTAATTTTTTGTACTGCGGGTCGCTGTGTCCCGCCGCACGGATAACGTTTGGTGAGATGAGCTCCAGGTTGTCGTTTGCACCGAATGTTGCTAATAGGGTTGTTGATTTGACCCAGTCATCCATGTTGTCAGACTCTATGATGTCTGATTGAGAGGGTTCAGCAGTGAATACATTTAGGAGTGCTTGTGATATGTCTGCTGGGTTACGTGAGACAGCATCAGAGGCTCTGTGCCATTTCCCAGGGCAGTACTGAATGGTGAATCTGTACCTGAGTGTTTTCTCCTTTAACCTGAATAATCGGGGGTTTTGGATTTTACTAAGGTCTCTATCTCCGAATAATCCTTTTAGTGGTTCATGATCTGTAACCACTATGAGATTCGGGCAACCCATTACAAAAATGCGACACTTTTCCAATGCCCATGCAATTGCTGCTGCCTCGCCTTCAATAGGTGCATATCTGCGTTCAGCATCAATGCAGAATCTGCTACCAGCAAATATCAGGCGCCAACCTTCAGGGCAGCAAACTGGAGCTTTGTCAGTGGTGCATGAGCAATACTTCTGTAGAAGTAGGAAGCCCATTCCTTCTTTGCTCCAATCTGGGGCAAGGCAGGTTATTCGTTCTTTTTGAAATGTTGCAATGCCTTTTCGGACTAAGTCAACTATTACCTTCTTTGACTGCTGAAATGCATCCTCGAGGCTTTTATTCCATGTAAAGTGAGAGTCTCGTTTTACAAGATCACGAAATGGAAGCATGACTGGGCTCAGTGAGTATGCCCAAGCGACTTGGTTGACCAGACCAAACCATGATCTGGCATCGGTGAGCGTTTTTGGTATTGGGAAGCTTAATATTGCCTCCAGCATGGATTTAGAAGGGGTTACACCAGAGGATGTTATCTGGAGGCCACCAAACTGCACTGTGTCTTGGCAAAATTGGAATTTTTCCGTATTTAGTATGATGCCGTTTTTTGCACAATGAAGGAGGAAATCGAAGGTGTGAAAAAAGGCTCCTTCAATGTCAGAGTCATAGAGTAGGGTGTCATCTACGATTTTTACTTTGCGGGGGATGTCTTTTATTACTTCATCATACCTTCGGGTGTAGGCGTCTCCAGATGCTAGGTAACCTTGCGGCATCCTCAGGTACATGAACCTTCCCCATTCTGTAATGAAGGTGGTGAGTGGCTGGGACTCTTTATCTAAGGGGATGGAGTGATATCCATCAACAGCATCCAACACCGTTTTCTTTTGTTTAGGTGGCACTTGCAGTGCTAGCTGAAATGGTGACCCTGTATGGTGTGTTTCCCGTTTGCACTGTGAATTCAGGTGTTGGTAGTCTATGGTTCTTCGTGGTTTGCCATTTTTCTTGGCAGTAATTACCATAGTGCTACACCAATCAGTGGGCATGCCGACGGGTACTGGGGTTATGATGCCCCTTTTCACATCTTCCCAAAGGGCCTGTCTTACGGGCTCTTTGAAGTGAAAAGGCACAGGAATTGGGTTATGTCTGGCTTTGGGGACTGCTCCTTCTTTGAGGTGTATATGTGCATTGGGGCCAGACATTGGTGGGAATTCACCATTGTTCTTGAACGCCGTTTCGGCGAATTGATTCAATAGCCAATTCTTGAGTCTATCAATGTTCTGTTCTGTTGGGGAAAAAGGGAGTTTTTTGGGACGCGTTGGAAGTTGTCCCTCGACTTTGCATTGTTTAGTGCTTGCGTCCGATTTTTTATGTGTGCTTGTCAAGGGCAGGTGTTGCATTGCTGTTTGGGGTAATATTGTAGTCGTCGGCTTAGGAAAGTCTTTGGACAGTATCCCTACATCAATGCAGGCTGCTTTGCTGAAGTATAGCCGCTGAATCTTTTTGCATATGTATAGGGCTTGTTTAGTTGTTCTTCCTTGGACGATGAATTCCACAGGGAGCCAACCCTGACAGACAAGTGTAAAGCCTCCCACAGCTCGAACGACTTTTTTTGATGGAATGAGGTTGTTGATAGTGAGCCCCATATTCAGAAGGTGCTTAAGTCCCCCGAGACATATGGTGGCCCCACTGTCAGGAAAGATCGTCATCCTAGTGCTGTGATTTCTGGGGATATTCTTAACTTGTCTGGGATCCGGTTTTGGTGAGAACGGAACAACATACGCATCAATTTCCCTTACCTGGCATGTGTCTTTAGATGTATACGTGCCTGTCGTTTGATTGAATGTGATGTGGGCAATAAGTGTGTCCATGGCAGCTTCATTAGCCTCTGGGCTTTTCCTGACCGCTTGAGCTAGTTTCTTAGCCCGGCATACCCTCGATAGGTGATTGGGCTTCCCACAGTTACTACATGTTTGTCCCCATGCTGGGCATTTTAGCCGGCGGGATCCAGTTCCTGAGGTGCTATGCTGGTGGCTGCCACAACCTAAGCAAGCCCGCTGGTTTGGTTTAACATTGCAGTTGCCATAGGTGCTGGTACGGATCCCCTCGTTGGCTTGTGGTGTACCCTTCTGTCTGCGGTATGTTGATAGCCGAGCAGCAGCTGTATCTGAAGCGCCGGCCATTGAGGTTTGGTCTCGCAATGCTGATTCGAATGCCTCAGCATGACGGATATTTTGCTCAAGGGATTTAAGTGCCCCAGCTTTGGCCAGTAGGTCAGCCTGGAGTGTGTCATTTGCTATTCCACGGATGATCTGGTCCTTGATGTATATATCAGACAGGTCATGCTCACACGAGGGGCAGGTAAAGTTACAATCAACGGCTATGGCTCTGAGGCGGACAAGGTAACTTTGTATTGGCTCATCCGCATCCTGAAACATGGAGGCAAAAGCAAGGCGATGGACAATAGGACTTGACCTTTGGGTGACCAATGCTTCTACCATGTCAAGTAGCTTATCTGGATCAGTGGTAAAGAAGTCAGGGTGTGTGTTGATTATGGCATTTTGCACAGCTTCATCAGCACAATTGTATAAGTGAATATTAGCTTGGGAGCTTGGCATATTCGTCATCTTGGTAAAGACATCCCAGTCAATTCGGAACTTCCTGAATTGCTGTGGTGTCATCTCGAGATTGAGATGAGGAGGCTTGGCTGCTAGTGCCTGAATACGGGTTGTCTGGGTGGTGGATTCCTTAGCCTGCTTGATGATACACAGGGCTTCTCCAATTAAAGTGACTCCCAGCTCCTTAAGCATAGATCGATCCAGCATTTGAAGGCTCTCGATTGTCAGCTTCTCATCCGCAAACCTTGTTGCATGAGTTTTGGCTGAGTCAGTGGATATGCCTGCTTCAATGAAGAAGAGTTCCCAATTTTCGGGTGTCAATAATCCTGTTCGCAGCGCCATGTCGAACAATCACGTGATCAAGATAAACACTCAGTTGTGGAGCAAGCTGAGGTAAAGAGTAATCCAACCTTGAGGAAGAGAGCTATTTATGGTGCAATGGAGCATCTCATTGTGCTAAAGTGGGACAGTCCATTGCTTGGGCTGTGATTGGCTGCTGGTACCTGAGTGGAGGTATTTCTATATAAATACCAGCTTGATTCAGTTAGTTTGCAGGGTTTGTATTAAGTTACAACCTCCTTTATTTTTGTCTGCCAGCTGGACGCTAGCTGGGACTCTTACACCGGTAAGTGCTGTTTATTGTCTTGTTATTCTACATCGTCCATATTAATATCCTTGCAGATTTGACATTTGGGAACTCTCTTCTGGTGTTGAATATAAATTCCAAAGGCTTATGATCAGATTTCAATAGAAATGTCCTACCCAGCAAAAAGAAAAAAAAATCTAGCTCTTTCTTTGCTCCACACAATCGCTATTTCCTCCTCCTTGTCAATATTTAAATAATTCGCCTCCGTCAATGTTAGTTTTCCGAATAAGTACATTACAAGGTAATAACCCCATGTGACAACATTGCGGCTATAGCACAGTCACTGACATCAGTAGTTAACGTCAATTTTTTCGCCGAGTCCAAAATTTTAACAACTCCTTTGTTTACGAGTGTTTTATTTTTTAATTTCTCGAAAGCAACCTCCTGTCTTTTTGTTCATTGAAATTCGGTATTCTTCTTCCTTATTTTGTTAAATCGTTCCACTATATCGCGGTAGATATCTGTTATAGAAATTGGTTAATCCCCAAAAAGATTCTGACTCTTATTTCTGTGTGCAGCTATCTCTCAAATCTTACGAGTTTATCATCCAGCAATATACCATCTTTGGATATTTGATATCCTAAGTATGATTTTCCCAATTAAACTTGCATTTATCACGATTAATTGTCATACAGTCCTATTTAATTTTCTCAAACTTGCCCCGTTTTACTGTTTAGCGCTTCTTTTCTGCAAGCACCAATGCCAATATTGTCCTCATATATAATTATATTTTTAATAACCTCTAAAACATTTTCGATGGTTTTTTGATTTTGTGTTTTAAATTTTTAACTCCAAACGTCCTTCTGTTTAATCCAATAATATGTTCATTTTGGTGACTTCTTGAAACTTGCTATCAATTGTTATCTGATTATAAGCTGACTTGAAGTTAACTTTAGCAAATTATTTAATACCAGCAAACTCATGGTACGTTATTTCAGTGTTTGGCAGTGGCAATGAATCAGAACAGTTTTGGTGATTCACGCCAATCTTATAATTGCCACAAATTCTTAAATCTTCATTGTACTTGCATATCAGCACAGTGGATGAATCCTAACTGCTACCATCCAGGCTGACTTTTTCTAATATTCCTTGTTCCAACACATTTTCAGCTTAGTAACAACCAAGGGTAACATATGAGCATGAACTTTTCGGGCTTGAAAATACATTGGTTGATTGCTTTCTTTAAGCCGAATTATCGTCTGTATCACTTTAATAATCCAGTATCCGCTTCTAGAATTCATGGAACTTACCAGCTTCGATGTATCCACTCTTCAATACCTAAAAGACCGTGAATTTTGATGTTTTCCACCCCTCAAAAAATACCCTTTGGTATGACAGGGAAGATATTACGGAATAAAAAAAGAGAAAGAGACTTAAAAAAAAAGAAAAAAAAACATAAAAATTTAGTGCCTTTGATTTATTTAAAAAAAATTATCACATGTAGACACCATCCCTTCTTCCGACAGATTCCAAGGATTATGTCTGAAAATAATGTATCAATTTATATTTTCAAAAATATTCCTTTTTCAAGTCCGAACTTCTTTTTCTAAAGAGGGAAATAATTTCACCTTGCAAAATCAGTGTAGACAGATAACTCATTTTTAAGACTTTCTTTTAATCTCTCATCTCTGGATATGATTAAAAATTAGAAAGGTTTTATACACATCAATTAAATAGAATCCTTGCTGATAACTTTTATTTCGATTTTAATTTTTGCAAGTAGGTAAAAATGAAGCATAATAAAAGATCTTAAATAATTTGTAAAAAAGGAAATAATCTCATTAGAGTCCAAATTGGGCCACAATTCCATTTATTATCTTTTTGAAGAATGCACAACTTCAAAGTATCTATTGTATCTGAACTATGTCTGGTTTTAGAGGTCCTGAACTGGCATCTCCGTATTCAGAAATGATAAGCTAAGCTCCCGATGCAATAATGGATCTGAAATGTTTTTAAAGTCATTATAATTGCACATCTAAAGAAGATAAAAAATATTTGATTGCTATTTCAACTTTTCACATCATAAACGTTTAATTCATTTCAAATTTGTTTTCGTTTTCTTGACGTTCAACGGATGTTTTAAAAATACAAACGAAAATCTAACGTATTTAAACTTATTGTTTTAAATATACATTTCTGATATGCTTTAAGTTTGGGCATCAAATATCTCGGAATTTTGTTTACTGTCTAAGCCTAAGAATAATTTATCCTTGATGACTGGCATCACATCACGTACATTTGAGTAGCGAAATTAAACCTCCTTTAACTTTTACAATTTAAAAAAGCATTGATACTTATCCATCTAATCACGCAAGGGTTATTTAATGGAAACAGTTGTTACCTGCCTTCCGCCAGACAACTTGGCTAGATGCAAAGAACTTGTTGGTATCCACATAATTTCAACTCCAGATTACCTGATACATATTGCTGATCTCGATCTTCTTAATAAACACGCCAGTCAGTTATGTGCCATGCATGATACACGTTTAGGCGATCATGTACCTATCGATACATGACTGATGAGGCAGATTTTTTCTCACAGTAGGTTGCCATTTCTTTCTGCAGTAGATCAGATGTCATCCAAGGCTATAGAACCCGGTCTGTACTGATATTTACCCATAGCTTGGGAAGAAAAAGTGCATTCATACATTTCGCAAGGGAATTAACACGTAAGCGAATATAATGGATTCAACTGGGAATTCGAGCTCGATCCTCCGATTCAGTTAAGTGCCATGCGCGATACACATTTAGGCGATCATGTATCTTTCGATACATGACTGATGAGGCAGATTTTTTTTCTCGCAGTAGGTTGCCATTTCTTTTTGCAGTAGACCAGATGCCATCCAGGAATATAGAACCCGGTCTGTACTGCTACTTAACCATAGCTGGTGAGAAGAAGAGGATTCATATCTTTTCCAAGAGAATTCGAACTTGGCTCCAAGCCGCTATCAAATACTCCACCGTGCCTCTTGACTTATTACCAATATGACTGTTTCATTATTTAATTTTTCTTTTCCTTTCATTTTCCGATTTTTATTTCAGAAAAAGTTCTATAAATTTATTTTAAATAGAATTTTTGATGTCGCAGGAAATGAAACCAAAAAAAAAATCATCTTTATTAATTGAAATGAAATTTTGATACTTTAAATCAGGTGAACAAATATTGGTACGGTCAGATTTTATTATCAAAGTCAATGTTCTCTCCTCGAAATTCGTGTTAACCAACCAATGTTGGTAAGTTTCGGCATATGAATTTCAGTCTATGTAAAATGAACATTCTTTCATATCAACATATTTAATTAATAATTAATCAAATAAAGGTAAAAATAAATAAACAAAAATAAATAAATAAATAAATAAAGGTAAAAATAGATTACTTTACTATCCTGGTTTTATCCGAAATAAACACTGCAGTCTGCATAGTTCTTAGATATTTTCCAAATAAATCAATCTCTAGATAGAAGGATAAAGAGCATCACGAAAATATCTATAATTAAATAGAACGGTGTATGATCCAAGAAATAGATTTCTTCTCCTAATTATAGACTGGATTTTTTTAAAAAATCCTCCTGACCAATATGTTTCAAAGATTTGATTTTAATCGAATATGTGGATGCGTGTCAGAATTTAAAATTATCAAGAATCTATTTCAAGATGAATTTGTCCCATGTTTTGCTTAGATTATGAAAAATATATAAATAGAAAATACTAAAGTTAAGAAAAGCTTACTACTGAAATGTTGTGCAGTTGTTCTGACACATTAACAAAAGTAAAAGAAATGTTGAAACTTTCAGCGCAATAGCAAACATATTGGTTTTGATAAACTGTAAGACTGAACACACATTAAATGATTTTTGTAAAAAGGAATTTGAAAATTGCAAATCTATGGTGCGATATGTTTCAGGTAGTGAAAGAATGGACTAAAACTTAGCTTGCCTCCACTTTGTTTAATAATTGGAAGGGGTTGACTTCCTCACAGCCACAGTACTGAAGATAACTTGATGATTTTTAGGTATCTGACTAATTTGGTTCGACACAAGAATTTTCTTTATCAGAACAAGAGTTTAATATATATACACTTTATATGCCTACATTCTATATGAAGTGAAATGTTTGGGCCCAAAATGAAAGACGTAATACAGTGTCGAGAGATCTTGTGGTGTAGGGAAACTTTGAATATTACATTTTAGAAAAGACTTTATAAATTAACTGTATGCACATTCTGGTTTTCGGGGAGCCTAGTCACAACTCTGGTTGCACGCGATAATTAAATTTGAATAAAAATGTATTTTAACGAGTGAAGTAATTTTCAATCTTTGCAGTTTTATGGGTTAACATATTTGAGATGAAAGGTGTGCGAATGTAAATTACAATCGTAAATTTTTCGTTGTATCTCGTAGGTTAGTTTCGCATTTTACCAACATGACAATTTTAATGCGTATCACCACCAATAAGAAAGTTCACATCTATTCAGTTTTAAACTATGTATTAACAAAAACTTATTTTCCATATACAAGTAAATTGTTTGAAAACGAAAGATGTGCTACAAATCAGGCAACTGATAAATTAACGCAATTTGAAAACTTAATTTGTGCACTATATATTGTTGAAACATAATAAAATATCGAACGGTTTAAATATTCGTAATCATTTAAAATACATTGTATAATAATTGTTGAAACTAAAATAATTTTCACTCACCATTTACCATATTCCGACACAGAAATCTTTTATCGGTAAACTCTAATATTCCTTCTTAGGTGGTACTTCAAAGAGCTAATCAGTGTAACAAAGAAAATAACATGAACCAGCAAAGAACCTCAAATCAAGAGTTGAGTTTTTACGTGTGGATATTAGCGAATTGAAGCCAAGTGTGATTTTTTAAAATCTTTGTTAGTGGTTTGAACTTTTTACCCCGTCCATCTTTTTTTTTTAGTTTTGTTTTCCGCTTCAAGCCGCATACCATTTTTTTCTATTTGACTTACTTTTTAATTTTTTAGTCAAATTCTAATTTTCACCCTCCTCCCACTTTAGTTTCTGGCTTTTTTAAGCAGAACTTTAATTTTTTGGTTTGTCTTATTTTCTTTTTCTTATTCTTTTTGCGTTTTTATGTGTGACTTGTTTTTTGGCATAGCCAAGCTTTGTTGAATTTTATTTGGTTTCTTGGCCCGTTTTTCTTGAGTTTTGTTGTAATGCAAATTAAAGAAAAGAAAATTACATTAACAGCACTAAGGTCGTGCTGCTAATGAGGGACTCTGAAAAATCACCGCCGTTAAAGAAACGGACCGGGCTGAAAACGAGCCAAAGAAAAGCCGCACCCTGTTTTTCTTGCGAGTTTTAGTACGTTGAATAGGGGTGGAGAGTTGCCAGCATCGGATTTGTCAATAATGGCAAATCCAACGCCGATAAGATCTCCAACGGACGCACAGGAATAATTGATTTCCCGTACAACTAACCATTAGTATGGGTTGCTTGCCAGGATTGAACATGTAACAGCAAGTCCATTTTTTCTCAGACATACCGCTACCTTATAGATTTTTATTGACTTATAAACCTAATGTTTGTTGGTATGGTCTGTTGTAAGAAAAATGTAACATATCCGCGAGTCTGGCACGATCCTACAATCAGAGATTTCGTGGGTAGAGATCTTACCACTGAACCATTATCGCCGCCTTACAAATTCTTACCTAATAATTGAACTTGAAGTGGGGACACTTTGGAATTGAAACCGCAAACGATGAGTCTGATTAACTTCGCCTCAGAACATATTAATTTTCATTTCAACTTTGACATTCACTCGGAAATTATTTCTAAATAGAATGATGAAAATTCATATTTGTTTCAAAGGTATATTTATTCTTGAGACTTTTTAAACCAGCCAACCAGTCTAAAAGTTTTATTATTGTTATGTAATTATTTTGAATTTAACTTCGACGTGTCAAAATATTCCCGCCGCTTCTGGGGTTAATTTTTTTTAAGGATATAGTTTATATGCTTAACTGGTTATTGCACTTCTTTATTTTGAACATGGCCCGTTTAGACCGTTACAAAGTTAAAGTTATCATTTCTAATCGAATAGCAAGGATTACATGGGTCATTTATTGATTTATTAGCTAGCAGGTTTGAAAAGGCGGGTACAAAAAAGACTGATGACGTGCGGACAGGGGCGAATTCGACATGATCTTCTGTACTTGGCCCTATAAAACCAAATGAAAAATCCTTGGAGAAATGGAAGGACTGAGACATTCCGCACAATTTAATACCAATTTTGAAGAGATTTCATCCACTGTAAAAAAAATTACAAAGAAGTGAATTCTGAGCGATCCCCCAGTTTTGGACCGCAAGAAATTCCAAAAAATTCACTAGCACAAGGTACCGCATTTTCGAATGTCACTCCTTCCCTACACAAGAGACTGAAATAATTCATTGACTCAAGGATTAAGCAGGAAATTCTACAGAAACTGATATCAATTTCATAAGGATTCCCTGGAGAGGAAAAGTTCAAATGCGATCTCATCGAGAAAACTGCTTTTCCGACACCGTAATTTGTCAACGGGCACAGCAGCGACACGGTCGAAGCTGAACTTTGCCCTATAAAACCAAATGGAAAATCATTGTAGACATGGATGGACTGAGAAATTCCGCACAATTTAATACCAATTTTGAAGAGATTTCAGTTAATGTAAAAAAGTTCTAAAGAAGTAAAAGGTGAGTGATCTCTCAGTTTCGGTCTGCATGAAAATTCCAACAAATTCACTAGCACAAGGTCCCCTATCATCAAAGAACAATTTTCCCTACACAAGAGAGTTAAATAATTCTTTGATGCATAGTTTACGCAGGAAATACTGCACAATCTGATATCAATTTCATGAGAATTCCCTGGAGAGGAAAAAGTTGAAATGCGATCACATCGAGCAAACCGCTTCTCGGACACCATAAATTGCAAAGAATCACAGCAGAGACAAGGTCGAAGTATTACTTTGCTTATATAACCAAATAAAAAAAACTTGTAGACATTGATATACTGAGAAAGTTGGCACATTTTAATATCAAATTTGAAGATATTTCAGCTCCACGAAAAAATTTATAAAGGAGTGAAATGTGAGTGTTCCCCCGGTTTACGTACGTATGGAAATTCCAACAAATTCACTAGCACAAGGGCCTGTATAGTCGAAGGTTACTCCCTCCCTACACAAGCGACTGAAATAATTCTTTAACACATGGGTTCAGCAGGAAATTCCTCACAATTTGATACCTATTTCATGAAGATCGCCTAGAGAGGACAACGTTAGAGGCTTCTATTATTACTAGGGCCTAAAACTGCAATGTTCGATGTCTGATTTTAGGTATATGTCTTGCCCGAAAAGGACTGCAGTTGTTTTTTTTTCTTTTCTTATGCATCAAACTGTAGAGGAATCAATAATAAAATGTGTACAAAAAAGAAATTTTAGAAATTGGCATTTTTGAGGCTTCTATTATTACTAGGACCTTAAACTGCAATGTTCGATGTCTGATGTAAGGCATATGTCTTGCACGAAAAGGAGTGCAATTGCTTTTTTTTGTTATGCATCAAACTGTAAATGAATCAATAATAAAATGTGTACAAATAAAATATTTTGGAAATTGGTATTTTGGAGACTTCTATCACTACTAGAACCTAAAGGTGCAATGTTCGATGTCTGATTTAAAGCATATGTAATGCACGAAATAGACTGCATTTGCTCTTTTCTTTTCTTGTGCATCAAACTGTATAGGAATCAATAATAAAATGTGTACAACATGAAATTTGGGAAATTGGCCTTTTGTGGCTTCTATTACTACTAGAGCCTAAAACAGCAATGTTCGATGTCTGATTTGCACTAAAGGGACTGCATTTGCTTTTTTCTTTTCTTATGCATCAACCTCTATAGGAATCAATAATAAAATGTGTACAAACAATAAATTTTGGAAATTGGCATTTTTGAGGCTTCTATTATTACTAGGGCCTAAAACTGCAATGTTCAAAGTCTGATTTACGGCATATGTCTTGCACGAAAAGGACTGCAATAGCTTTTTTCTTTTCTTATGCATCAAACTGTATAGGATTCAATAATAAAATGTGTACAAATACGAAATTTTGGAAATTGGAATTTTTGAGGCTTCTATTACTACTAACGACTAAAACTGCAATGTTCGATGTGTGATTTAAGGCATATGATTTACACGATAAGTACTGCAATTGTTTTTTTTCTAATGCATTAAAGTGTATAGGAATCAATGATAACATGTGTAGAAATAAGAAATTATGGAAATTGGCATTTTTGAGGCTTCTATTACTTGTAGGTACTAAAACTGCAATGTTCGATGTTTGATTTAAGGCATATGTCTTGCACGAAATGGACTGCAATTGCTTTTCTCTTTTCTTATGCTTCAAACTCTATAGGAATCAATAATAAAATGTGTACACATAAAACATTTTGGAAATTGGCATTTCTGAGGCTCCTATTACTACTTAAGCCTAAAACTGCAAGGTTCAATGTATGATTTAAGGCATATGTCTTGCACGAAAAGGACTCCAATGGCTTTTTTCTTTCCTAATGCATCACACTGTATAGGAATCAATAATAAAATGTGTAAAAATAAGAAATTCAGAAAATTGGCATTTTTGAGTCTTCTATAACTTACTACTAATGACTAAAACTACAATGTTCGAACTCTGGTTTAAGGCAAATGTCTTGCACGAAAAGGACTACAACTGCATTTTTCTTTTCTAATGCATCAAACTGTATAGGAATCAATAATAAAATGTGTATAAATAAGAAATTTTGGAAATTGGCAGTTTTGAGGCTTCTATTACTACTAGGGCCTTAAACTGCAATGTTCGATGTGTGATTTAAGGCATATGTCTTACACGAAAAGGACTGCAGTTTTTTTTTTCTTTTCTTATGCATCAAACTGTATAGGAATCAATAATACAATGTGAAGAAATAAGAAATTTAGGAAATTGGCATGTTTGAGGCTTCTATTACTAGTAGAGACTAAAACTGCAATGTTCGATGTCTGATTTAAGGCATATGTCTTGCACGAAAAGGACTGCAATAGCTTTTTCCATTTCTTATGCATCAAACTGTATGGGAATCAATAATAAACTGTGTACAAATAAGAAATTTTGGAAATAGACATTTTTGAGGCTTCTATTCCTACTAGGGCCTAAAACTGCAATGTTCGATGTCTGATTTAAGGCATATGTCGTGCACGAAAAGGACTGGATTTGCTTATTTTCTCCTCATGTATCAAACTGTATAGGAATCAAAAATAAAATGTGTAACAATAACAAATTTTGGAAATTGTCATTTTTGAGACTTCTATTACTACTACGGCCTAAAACTACAATGTTCGATGTTTGATTTAAGGCATATGTCTAGCACGAAATGGACTGCAATTGCTTTTTTCTTTTCTTATGCATCAACTTCTATAGGAATCAAAAATGAAATGTGTACAAATAAACCATTTCAGAAATTGGTATTTTGGTGGCTTCTATTACTACTACGGCCTAACACTGCAATGTTCGATGTCAGATTTAAGGCATTTTTCTTGCACAAAAATGACTGCAATTGATTTTTTTTATGCATCAAACTGGATAGGATTCAATATTAAAATGTGTACAAATAAGAAATTTTGGTATTTGGCATTTTTGAGGCTTCTATTACTACTAAGCCTAAAACTGAAATGTTCGATGTCAGATTTAAGGCATATGTCTTGCACGAAAAGGACTGCAATTGCTTTTCTCTTTTCTTATGCATCAAACTGTATAGGAATCAATAATAAAATTTGTAGAAATAAAACATTTTGGAAATTGGCATTTTTGAGGCTTCTATTACTACTACGGACTAAAGTGCATTGTTCGATGACTTATTTAAAGCATATGTCTTGCACAAAAAGGACTGCAATTGCTTTTTTCTTTTCTTATGCATCAAACTGTATAGGAATCAGTAATAAAATGTGTACAAATAAGAAATTTTGGAAATAGGCATTTTTTAGGCTTCTATTCCTACTAGGGCCTAAAACTGCAATGTTCGATGTCTGATTTAAGGCATATGTCTTGCACGAAAAGTACTGCAATGGTTTTTTTACTATTCTGATGCATCAAACCTTATAGGAATTAATAATCAAATGTGTACAAATACGAAATTTTGGAAATTGGCATTTTTGAGGCTTCTATTACTACTAGGGCCTTAAACTGCAATGTTCGATGTGTGATTTAAGGCATTTGTCTTGCACGAAAAGGCCTGCAATTGCTTTTTTCTTTTCCCATGCATCAAATTGTATAGGAATCAAATTTGACAATGTGAAGAAATAAGAAATGTTGGAAATTGGCATTTTTGAGCCTTCTATTACTACTAGGGCCTAAAACTGCAATGTTCGATGTCTGATTTAAGGCATATGTCTTGCACAAATAGGACTGCAATAGAATCTTTTCTTTTTTTATGCATCAAAGCGTATAGGAATCAATAATAAAATGTGTCTAAATAACAGATTTTGGAAATTGGCAGTTTTGAGGCTTCTATTACTACTAGGGCCTAAAACTGCAATGTTTGATATCTGGTTTAAGGCATATATCTTGCACGAAAAGGACTGGAAATTGCTTTTTTCTATTCTTATGCATCAAACTGTATAGGAATCAATAATACAATGTGAAGAATTAAGAATTGTTGGAAATTGGCATTTTTGAGGCTTCTATTATTATTAGGGCCTAAAACTGCAATGTTCGATATCTGATTTAAGCCATATGTTTTGCACGAAAAGGACAGCAATTGCTTTTTTTCTTTTCTTCAACATCAAACTGTATCGGAATCAATAATAAAATTTGTACACATACAACATTTTGGAAATTGGCATTTCCGAGCCTTCTATTATTTCTAGGGACTAAAACTGCAATGTTCGATATCTAAAACTAACCCTAACCCTAACCCCTGCCGGGTAAACGGCGGGTGTAACTGTGACCGACTAAAGTTCAGTGAGCAGATGCCTCGTCATCTCGAAAGTGTCGTCTAAAGGGAAAGAGATGACGAAGCAGCGGCAAATCTACGCTCTGTCAATCACGCGAAGCGCGTGTCCACCGCTCGAAAATCGAAATGAAACTATTGAGTGTTGTCGGCGTGTCGTTCGCGAGATTTCTGCACACTGTCCGCGTCGATTAGTAGGAAACTGTCTGAAAAAGCAAAGCATGTTACACGAAAACTTATAGAAACTTAAGTGTGGAAAGAGCGGCACAGGCCAGCAGCTTCGTTCGCTCGACCGTTCGGTCTGAACGGCAGTAGCGCAGCAAGAGAAGGCGACCCAAGGAAGGAAGCGTTTTGCAGGCAGGCAGGAAGGCAGGAGTGAAGGCAGGAATGCACGCTCTCGGACAGCGAGCATTGCTGTTGCAAGTTCCGCGCCCGCTAGCTGCTTGCGGCCTAGCCACGAAACTAATCGGTCGGTCGGTACTGCTGGTTCAACGCGATCGACCAAGGGCGGGTAAACGGCGGGTGTAACTGTGACCGACTAAATTTCAGTGAGCAGATGCCTCGTCATCTCGAAAGTGTCGTCTAAAAGGAAAGAGATGACGAAGCAGCGGCAAATCTAAGCTCTGTCACTCACGCGAAGCGCGTGTCCACCGATCGAGGAGGCAGGCTTGATGCAAAACGACGTCCGCCGACGCAGCAGTGCGTTCGTTCCGTTTGCAGGCTGCAAGTCATCGTCGACGCCGGTCGGGCGTCGCCCGCTTCAGCAGTGGTCGGCGGCGGTGATGTTACTTTCCGAACGAAGTGCCGAGTTTCAGAAAAAGAATTGCCAAAATTATTCGAAAATCGAACTGAAACTATTGAGTGTTGTCGGCGTGTCGTTCACGAGATTTCTGCACACTGTCCGCGTCGACAAGAAGGAAACTGTCTGAAAAAGCAAAGCATGTAACACGAAAAATTTAGAAACTTAAGTGTGGAAAGAGAGGCGTAGGCCAGCAGCTTCGTTCGCTCAACCGTTCGGTCTGAACGGCAGTAGCGCAGCAAGAGAGGGCGACCCAAGGAAGGAAGCCTTGTGCAGGCAGGCAGGCAGGAAGGCAGGAGGGCAGGCAGGATTGCACGCTCTCGGACAGCGAGCATTGCTGCTGCAAGTTCCGCGCCCGCTAGCTGCTTGCGGCCTAGCCACGAAACTAATCGGTCGGTCGGTACTGCTGGTTCAACGCGATCGACCAAGCGCGGGTAAACGGCAGGTGTAACTGTGACCGACTAAAGTTCAGTGAGCAGATGCCTCGTCATCTCCAAAGACTCGTCCAAAGGGAAAGAGATGACGAAGCAGCGGCAAATCTAAGCTCTGTCACTCACGCGAAGCGCGTGTCCACCGCTCGAAGAGGCAGGCTGGATGCAAAACGACGTCCGCCGACGCAGCAGTGCTTTCGTTCCGTTTTAAGGCTGCCCGTGGTAATCGACGCCGGACGAGCGTCTCCCGCTTCAGCAGTGGTCGGCGGCCTTGATGTTACTTTCCGAACGAAGTGCCAAGTTTCAGAAAAAACATTTAAAAATAATTCGAATATCGAACTGAAACTATTGAGTGTTTTCGGCGTGTCGTTTGCGAGATTTCTGCACACTGTCCGCGTCGACTAGTAGGAAACTGTCTGAAAAAGCAAAGCATGTTACACGAAAACTTTTCGAAACTAAAGTGTGGAAAGAGCGGCGCAGGCCAGCAGCTTCGTTCGCTCGACCGTTCGGTCTGAACGGCAGTAGCGCAGCAAGAGAGGGCGACCCAAGGAAGGAAGCCTTGTGCAGGCAGGCAGGAGGGCAGGCAGGAGGGCAGGCAGGAGGGCAGGCAGGAGGGCAGGCAGGAATGCACGCTCTCGGACAGCGAGCATTGCTGCTGCAAGTTCCACGCCCGCTAGCTGCTTGCACCATAGCCACGAAATAATCGGTCGGTCGGTACTGCTGGTGCAACGCGATCGACCAAGCGCGGGTAAACGGCGGGTGTAACTGTGACCGACTAAATTACAGTGAGCAGATGCCTCGTCATCTCGAAAGTGTCGTCTAAAAGGAAAGAGATGACGCATCAGCGGCAAATCTAAGCTCTGTCACTCACTAGAAGCGCGTGTACACCGCTAGAGGAGGCAGGCTGGATGCAAAACGACTTCCGCCGACGCAGCAGTGCGTTCATTCCGTTTGCAGGCTGCACGTCGTCGCCGACGCCGTACGCGTGTCGCCCGCTTCAGCAGTGGTCGGCGGCGGTGATGTTACTTTCCGAACGAAGTGCCGAGTTTCAGAAAAAATATTGCCAAAATAATTCGAATATCGAACTGAAACTATTGAGTGTTTTCGGCGTGTCGTTCGCGAGATTTCTGCACACTTTCCGCGGCGACTAGTAGGAAACTGTCTGAAAAAGCAAAGAATGTTACAGGAAAATTTTTCGAAATTTTAGCGTGGAAAGAGCGGCGCAGGCCGGCAGCTTCGTTCGCTCGACCGTTCGGTCTGAACGGCAGTAGCGCAGCAAGAGAGGGTGACCCAAGGAAGGAAGCTTTGTGCAGGCATGCAGGCAGGAAGGCAGGAAGGCAGAAGGGCAGGCAGGAATGCACGCTCTCGGACAGCGAGCATTGCTGCTGCAAGTTCCGCGCCCGCTAGCTGCTTGCATCCTAGCCACGAAAGTAATCGGTCGGTCGGGACGGCTTGTGCAACGCGATCGACCAAGCGCGGGTAAACGGCGGGTGTAACTGTGACCGACTAAAGTTCAGTGCGCAGATGTCTCGTCATCACGAAAGTGTCGTCTAAAGGGAAAGAGATGACGAAGCAGCGGCAAATCTACGCTCTGTCAATCACGCGAAGCGCGTGTCCACCGCTCGAGGAGACAGGCTGGATGCTAAACGACGTCCGCCGACGCAGCAGTGCTTGGTTCCGTTTGCATGCTGCACGTCGTCGTCGATGTTGGACGAGCGTCGCCCGCTTCAGCAGTGGTCGGCGACGGTGATGTTACTTTCCGAACGAAGTGCCGAGTTTCAGAAAAAAAATTACCAAAATAATTCGAATATCGAACTGAAACTATTGAGTGTTGTCGGCGTGTAGTTCGCGAGATTTCTGCAAACATTCCGCGTCGACTAGTAGGAAACTGTCTGAAAAAGCAAAGCATGTTAAACGAAAATTTTCGAAAATTAAGTGTGGAAAAAGCGGCGTAGGCGAGCAGTTTCGTTCGCTCGACCGTTCGGTCTGAAGGGCAGTAGCTCAGCAAGAGAGGGCGGCCCAAGGAAGGAAGCGTTTTGCAGGCAGGCAGGCAGGCCGGCAGGAAGGCAGGAGGGCAGGCAGGAATTCACGCTCTCGGACAGCGCGCATTGCTGCTGCAAGTTCCGCGCCCGCTAGCTGCTTGCGGCCTAGCCCCGAAATTATTCGCTCGGTCGGTACTGCTGGTGCAACGCGATCGACCAAGCGCGAAGAAACGGCGGGTGTAACTGTGACCGACTAAAGTTCAGTGAGCAGATGCCTGGTCATCTCTAAAGTGTCGTCTGAAGGGAAAGAGATGACGAAGCAGCTGCAAATCTACGCTCTGTCAATCACGGGAAGCGCGTGTCCCCCGCTCGAGGAGGCAGGCTGGATGCAAAACGACGTCCGCCGACGCAGCAGTGCGTTCGTTCCGTTTGCAGGCTGCACGTCGTCGTCGACGACGGACGCGCGTTGCCCGCTTCAGCAGTGGTCGGCGGCGGTGATGTTACTTTCCGAACGAAGTGCCAAGTTTCAGAAAAAACATTGCCAAAATAATTCGAATATCGAACTGAATCTATTGAGTGTTTTCGGCGTGTCGTTCGCGAGATTTCTGCACATTTTCCGCGTCGACTAGTAGGAAACTGTCTGAAAAAGCAAAGCATGTTACACGAAAACTTTTTGAAACTTAACTGTGGAAAGAGCGGCACAGGCCAGCAGCTTCGTTCGCTCGACCGTTCGGTCTGAACGGCAGTAGCGCAGCAAGAGAGGGCGACCCAAGGAAGGAAGGGTTGTGCAGGCAGGCATGCAGGAAGGCAGTAAAGCAGGAGGGCAGGCAGGAATGCACGCTCTCGGAAAGCGTGCATTGCTGTTGCAAGTTCCGCGCCCGCTAGCTACTTGCACCCTAGCCACGAAATTAATCGGTCGGTCGGAACTGCTGTCGCAACGCGATCGACCAAGCGCGGGTAAACGGCGGGTGTAACTGTGACCAACTAAAGTTCAGTGAGCAGATGCCTCGTCAACTCGAAAGTGTCGTCTAAAGGGAAAGAGATGACGAAGCTGCGGAAAATGTACGCTCTGTCAATCACGCGAAGCGCGTGTCCACCTCTCGAGGAGGCAGGCTGGATGCAAAACGACGTCCGCCGACGCAGCAGTGCGTTCGTTCCGTTTGCAGGCTGCACGTCATCGTCGACGCCGGACGCGCGTCGCCCGCTTCCGCAGTGGTCGGCGGCGGTGATGTTACTTTCCGAACGAAGAGCCAAGTTTCAGAAAAAACATGGTCAAAATAATTCGAATATCGAACTGAAACTATTGAGTGTTTTCGACGTGTCGTTTGCGAAATTTCTGCAAACATTCTGCGTCGACTAGTAGGAAACTGTCTGAAAAAGCAAAGCATGTTACACGAAAACTTTTCGAAACTAAAGTGTGGTAAGAGCGGCGCAGGCCAGCAGATTCGTTCGCTCAAGCGTTAGGTCTGAACGGCAGTAGCGCTGCAAGAGTGGGCAACCCAAGGAAGGAAGCGTTGTGCAGGCAGGCAGGCAGGCAGGAAAGCAGGCAGGAATGCACGCTCTCGGACAGCGAGCATTGCTGCATCAGGTTCCGCGCCCGCTAGCTCCTTGCGGCCTAGCCCCGAAAGTAATCCGTCGGTCGGTACTGCTTGTGCAACGCGATCTACTAAGCGCGGGTAAACGGCGGGTGTAACTGTGACCGACTAAAGTTCAGTGAGCAGATGCCTCGTCATCTCGAAAGTTTCGTCTAAAGGGAAAGAGATGACGAAGGAGTGGCAAATCTAAGCTCTGTCAATCACGTGAAGCGCTTTTCCACCGCTCGAGGTGGCAGGCTGGATGCAAAACGACGTCCGCCGACACAGCTGTGCGAACGTTCCTTTTGAAGGCTGCACGTCGTCATCGACGCCGGACTAGCGTCGCCCGGTTCAGCAGTGGTCGGCGGCGGTGATGTTACTTTCCGAACGAAGCGCCGAGTTTCAGAAAAAATATTGCCAAAATAATTCGAAAATCGAATTGATGCTATTGAGTGTTGTCGGCGTGTCGTTCGCGAGATTTCTGCACACTGTCCGCGTAGACTAGTAGGAAACTGTCTGAAAAACCAAAGCATGTTACAGGAAAACATTTCGACACTTTAGTGGGGAAAGAGCGGCACAGGCCGGCAGGTTCGTTTGCTCGACCGTTCGGTAAGAACGGCAGTAGCGCAGCAAAAGAGGGCGACGCGAAGACTTGTGCAGGCAGGCAGGCAGGCAGGTAGGCAGGCAGGCAGGCAGGCAGGAGGGCAGGCAGGAATGCACGCTCTCGGACAGCGAGCATTGCTGCTGCCAGTTCCGCCCCTGCTAGCTGCTTGCGCCATAGCCTCGAAATTAATCGGTCGGTCGGTACTGCTGGTGCCACGCGATCGACCAAGCGCGGGTAAACGGCGTGTGTAACTGTGACCGACTAAACTTCAGTGAGCAGATGCATCGTCATCTCGAAAGTCTCGTCTAAATGGAAAGAGATGACAAAGCAGCGGCAAACCTAAGCTCTGTCATTCAACAGAAGCGTGTGTACACCGCTCGAGGAGGTAGGCTGGATGCAAAACGACGTCTGCCGACGCAGCAGTGCGTTCGTTCCGTTTGCAGGCTGCACGTCGTCGTCGACGCCGGACGAGCGTCGCCCACTTAAGCAGTGGTCGGCGGCGGTGATGTTACTTTCCGAACGATGTGCCGAATTTCAGAAAAGAATTGCCAAAATAATTCGAAAATCGAACTGAAACTATTGAGTGTAGTCAGCGTGTCGTACGCGAGATTTCTGCACACTGTCCGCGTCGTCTAGTAGGAAACTGTCTGAAAAAGCAAAGCATGTTACAGGAAAACATTTCGACACTTTAGTGTGGAAAGAGCGGCGCAGGCCGGCATCTTCGTTCGCTCGACCGTTCGGTCTGAACGGCAGTAGCGCAGCAAATGAGGTCTACACGAAGACTTGTGCAGGAAGGAAGGCAGGCAGGCAGGCAGGCAGGCGGGCAGGCAGGAATGCACGCTCTCGGACAGCGAGCATTGCTGCTGCAAGTTCCACGCCCGCTAGCTGCTTGCACCATAGCCACGAAATAATCGGTCGGTCGGTACTGCTGGTGCAACGCGATCGACCAAGCGCGGGTAAACGGCGTTTGTAACTGTGACCGACTAAAGTTCAGTGAGCAGATAACTCGTCATCTCGAAAGTGTCGTCTAAAGGGAAAGAGATGACGAAGCAGCGGCAAATCTACGCTCTGTCAATCACGTGAAGCGCCTGTCCACCGCTCGAGGAGGCAGGCTGGATGCAAAACAACGTCCGCCGACGCAGCAATGCGTTCTTTCCGTTTGCAGGCTGCACGTCCTCGTCGACGCCGGAGGAGCGTCGCGCGCTTCAGCAGTTGTCGGCGCCGGTGATGTTAGTTTCCGAACGAAGTGCCGAGTTTCAGAAAAAAAATTGCCAAAATAATTCGAAAATCGAAATGAAACTATTGAGTGTTGTCGGCGTGACGTTCGCGAGATTTCTGCACACTTTCCGCGTCGACTAGTAGGAAACTTTCTGAAAAAGCAAAGCATGTTACACGAAATCTTTTCGAAACTTAAGTGTGGAAAGCGCGGCGCAGGCCAGCAGCATCGTTCGCTCGACCGTTCGGTCTGAACGGCAGTAGCGCAGCAAAAGAGGGCGACCCGAAGCCTTGTGCAGTCAGGCAGACAGGAAGGCAGGAGGGCAGGCAGGAATGCACGCTCTCTGAGAGCGAGCAATGCTGCTGCAACTTCCGCGCCCGCTAGCTGATTGCACCATAGCAACGAAATAATCGGTCGTTCGGTACTGCTTGTGCAACGCGATCGACCAAGCGCGGGTAAACGGCGAATGTAACTGTGACCGATTATAAAGTTCAGTGAGCAGATGCCTCGTCATCTCGAAAGTGTCGTCTAAAGGGAAAGAGATGACGAAGCAGTGGCAAATCTAAGCTCTGTCAATCACGCGAAGCGCGTGTCCACCGCTCGAGGAGGCAGGCTGGATGCAAAACGACGTCCGCCGACACAGCAGTGCGTTCGTTCCGTTTGCAGGCTGCACGTCGTCGTCGACGCCGGACGCGCGTCCCCCGCTTCAGCAGTGGTCGGTGCCGGTGATGTTACTTTCCGAACGAAGTGATGATTTTCAGAAAAATAATTGCCAAAATAATTCGAAAATCGAATTGAAACTATTGTGAGTTGTCGGCGTGTCGTTCGCGAGATTTCTGCACATTGTCCGCGTCGACCAATAGGAAACTGTCTGAAAAAGCAAAGCATGTTAGAGGAAAACATTTCGACACTTTTGTGTGGAAAGAGCGGCGCAGGCCGGCAGCTTAATTCGCTCGACCGTTCAGTCTGAACGGCAGTAGCGCAGCAAAAGAGGGCGACCCAAGGAAGGAAGCCTTGTGCAGGCAGGGAGGCAGGCAGGCAGGAAGGCAGGAGGGCATGCAGGAATGCACGCTCTCGGACAGCGAGAATTTCTGCTGCAAGTACCGCGCCCGCTAGCTGCTTGCACCCTAGCCACGAAAGTAATCGGTCTGTCGGTACTGCTGGTGCAACGCGATCGACCAAGCGCGGGTAAACGGCGGGTGTAACTGTGAGCGACTGAAGTTCAGTTAGCACATGCCTCGTCATCACGAAAATGTCGTCTAAAGGGAAAGAGATGACGCAGCAGCGGCAAATCTAAGCTCATTCAATCATGCGAAGCGCGGGTACACCGCTCGAGGAGGCAGGCTGGATGCAAAACGACGTCCGCCGACGCAGCAGTGCGTTCATTCCGTTTGCAGGCTGCACGTCGTCGTCGACGCCGTACGCGTGTCGCCCGCTTCAGCAGTGGTCGTCGGCGGTGATGTTACTTTCCGAACGAAGTGCCAAGTTTCAGAAAAAACATTGCCAAAATAATTCGAATATCGAACTGAAACTATTGAGTGTTTTCGGCGTGTCGTTCGCGAGATTTCTGCACACTTTCCGCGTCGACGAGTAGGAAACTGTCTGAAAAAGCAAAGCATGTTACACGAAAACTTTTCGAAACTTAAGTGTGGAAAGAGCGGCGTAGGCCAGCAGATTCGTTCGCTCGACCGTTAGGTCTGAACGGCAGTAGCGCAACAAAAGAGGGCGACCCAAGGAAGGAAGCCCTGTGCAGGCAGGCATGCAGGAAGGCAGGAAGGCAGGAGGGCAGGCAGTATTGCACGCTCTCGGACAGCCAGCATTGCTGCTGCAAGTTCCGCGCCCGCTAGCTGCTTGCATTCTAGCCAAGAAATTAATCGGTCGGTCGGTACTGCTGTTGCAACGCGATCGACCAAGCGCGGGTAAACGGCGGGTGTAACTGTGACCGACTAAATTTCAGTGAGCAGATGCCTCGTCATCTCAAAAGTGTCGTCTAAAGGGAAAGAGATGACGAAGCAGCGGCAAATCTAAGCTCTGTCACTCACGCGAAGCGCGTGTACACTGCTCGAAGAGGCAGGCTGTATGCAAAACGACGTCCACCGACGCAGCTGTGCGTTCGTTCCGTTTGCAGGCTGCCCGTGGTCGTCGACGCCGGACGAGCGTCGCCCGCTTCAGCAGTGGTCGGCGGCGGTGATGTTACTTTCCGAACGAAGTGCCAAGTTTCAGAAAAAACATTGCCAAAATAATTCGAATATCGAACTGAAACTATTGAGTGTTTTCGACGTGTCTTTCGCGAGATTTCTGCAAACTTTCCGCGTCGACTAGTAGGAAACTGTCTGAAAAAGCAAAGCATGTTACACGAAAACTTTTCGAAACTTTAGTGTGGAAAGAATGGCGCAGGCCAACAGCTTCGTTAGCTCGACCGTTCGGTCTGAACGGCAGTAGCGCTGCAAGAGAGGGCGACCCAAGGAAGGAAGCCTTGTGCAGGCAGGCAAGTAGGAAGGCAGGCAGGAATGCTCGCTCTCGGACAGCGAGCATTGCTGCATCAAGTTCCGCGCCCGCTAGCTCCTTGCAGCCTAGCACCGAAATTAATCGTTCGGTCGGTACTGCTGGTGCAACGCGATCGACCAAGCGCGGGTAAACGGCGGGTGTAACTGTGACCGACTAAAGTTCAGTGAGCAGATCTCTCGTCATCTCGAAAGTGTCGTCTAACGGGAAAGAGATGACGAAGCAGCGGCAAATCTACGCTCTGTCAATCACGCGAATCGCGTGTCCACCGCTCTAGGAGGCAGGCTGGATGCAAAACGACGTCCGCCGTCGCAGCAGTGCGTTCGTTCCGTTTGCAGGCTGCACGTCGTCGTCGACGCGGGACGAGCGTCGCCCGCTTCAGCAGTGGTCGGCGGCGGTGATGTTACTTTCCGAACGAAGTGCCGAGTGTCAGAAAAAAAATTGCCAAAATTATTCGAAAATCCAACTGAAACTTTTGAGTGTTGTCGGCGTGTCGTTCGCGAGATTTCTGTACACTTTCCGCGTCGACTAGTAGGAAACTGTCTGAGAAAGCAAAGCATGTTTCACGAAAACTTTTCGACATTTTAGTGTGGAAAGAGCGGCGCAGCTTCGTTCGATCGACCGTTCGGTCTGAACGGCAGTAGCGCAGCAAAAGAGGGCGACCTGAAGCCTTGTGCAGGCAGCAGGCAGGCAGGAAGGCAGGAGGGCAGGCAGGAATGCACGGTCTCGGACAGCGAGCATTGCTGCTGAAAGTTCTTTGCCCGCTAGCTGCTTGCACCCTAGCCACGAATGTAATCGGTCGGTCGGTACTGCTGGTGCAACGCGATCGACCAAGCGCGGGTAAACGGCGGGTGTAACTGTGACCGACTAAAGTTCACTGAGCAGATGCCTTGTCATCTCGAAAGTGTCGTCTAAAAGGAAAGAGATGACGAAGCAGCGGCAAATCTAAGCTCTGTCAGTCACCCGAAGCGGGTGTACACCGCTCGAGGGGGCAGGCTGGATGCAAAACGACGTCCGCCGACGCAGCAGTGCGTACGTTCCGTTTTGCAGGCTGCACGTCGTCGTCGACGCCGGACGCGCGTCTCCCGCTTCATCTGTGGTCGGCGGCGGTGATGTTACTTTCCGAACGAAGTGCCGAGTTTCAGAAAAAACATTGCCAAAATAATTCGAATATCGAACTGAATCTATTGAGTGTTTTCGGCGTGTCGTTCGCGAGATTTCTGCACACTTTCCGCGTCGACTAGTAGGAAACTGTCTGAAAAAGCAAAGCATGTTACACGAAAACTTTTCGAAACTTTAGTGTGGAAAGAATGGCGCAGGCCAGCAGCTTCGTTAGCTCGACCGTTCTGTCTGAACGGCAGTAGCGCTGCAAGAGAGGGCGACCCAAGGAAGGATGCGTTGTGCAGGCAGGCAAGTAGGAAGGCAGGCAGGAATGCTCGCTCTCGGACAGCGAGCATTGCTGCTGCAAGTTCCGCGCCCGCTAGCTGCTTGCGACCTAGCCCCGAAATTAATCGTTCGGTCGGTACTGCTGGTGCAACGCGATCGACCAAGCGCGGGTAAACGGCGGGTGTAACTGTGAGCGACTAAAGTTCAGTGAGCAGATGCCTCGTCATTTGGAAAGTGTCGTCTAAAGGGAAAGAGATGACGAAGCAGCGGCAAATCTACGCTCTGTCAATCACGCGAATCGCGTGTCCACCGCTCGAGGATCAGGCTGGATGCAAAACGACGTCCGCCGACGCAGCAGTGCGTTCGTTCCGTTTGCAGGCTGCACGTCGTCGTCGACGCCGGACAATCGTCGCCCGCTTCAGCAGTGGTCTGTGGCGGTGATGTTACTTTCCGAACGAAGTGCTGAGTTTCAGAAAAAAAATTGCCAAAATAATTCGAAAATCGAACTGAATCTATTGAGTGTTGTCAGCGTGTCGTTCGAAAGATTTCTGCACACTGTCCGCGTCGACTAGTAAGAAACTGTCTGAAAAAGCAAAGCATGTTACAGGAAAACATTTCGACACTTTAGTGTGGAAAGAGCGTCGCAGGCCGGCAGCTTCGTTCGCTCGACCTTTCGGTCTGAACGGCAGTAGCGCAGCAAGAGAGGGCGACCCAAGAAAGGAATCGATTTACAGGCAGGCAGGCAGGCATGAATGCAGAAAGGCAGGAGGGTAGGCAGGAATTCACGCTCTCGGACAGCGAGCATTGCTGCTGCAAGTTCAGCGCCCGCTAGCTGCTTGCGGCCTTGCCACGAAAGTAATCGGTCGGTCGGTACTGCTGGTGCAACGCGATCGACCAAGCGCGGGTAAACGGCGTGTGTAACTGTGACCGACTAAAGTTCAGTGAGCAGATGCCTTGTCATCTCGAAAGTGTCGTCTAAAGGGAAAGAGATGACGAAGCAGCGGCAAATTTACGCTCTGTCAATCACGCGAAGCGCCTGTCCACCGCTCGAGTGGGCAGGCTGGTTGCAAAACTACGTCCGCCGACGCAGCAGTGCGTTCGTTCAGTTTGCAGGCTGCACGTCGTCGTCGACGCCGGACGTGCGTCGCCCCGTTCAGCAGTGGTCGGCGGCGGTGATGTTACTTTCCGAACGAAGTGCCGAGTTTCAGAAAAATATTGCCAAAATAATTCGAAAATCGAACTGAAACTATTGAGTGTTTTCGGCGTGTCGTTCGCGAGATTTCTGCACACTGTCCACGTCGACTAGTAGGAAACTGTCTGAAAAAGCAAAGCATGTTACACGAAAAATTTTCGAAACTTTAGTGTGGAAAGAGCGGCGCAGGCCGGCAGCTTCGTTCGCTCGACCGTTCGGTCTGAACGGCAGTAGCGCAGCAAATGAGCGCGACCCAAGGAAGGAAGCCTTGTGTGGGCAGGCAGGCAGGCATGAGTGCAGGCAGGAATGCACGCTTTCGGACAGCGAGCATTGCTGCTGCAAGTTCCGCGCCCGCTAGCTGCTTGCACCCTAGCCACGAAAGTAATCGGTCGGTCGGTACTGCTGGTGCAACGTGATCGACCAAGCGCTTGTAAACGGCGGGTGTAACTGTGAGCGACTAAAGTTCAGTGAGAAGATGCCTCGTCATTTGGAAAGTGTCGTCTAAAGGGAAAGAGATGACGAAGCAGCGGCAAATCTAAGCTCTGTCACTCATCAGAAGCTCGTGTACACAGCTCGAGGAGGCAGGCTGGATGCAAAACGACGTCCGCCGACGCAGCAGTGCGTTCGTTCCGTTTGCAGGCTGCCCGTCGTCGTCGACACCGAACGCGCGTAGCCCGCTTCAGCAGTGGTCCCCGCCGGTAATGTTACTTTCCGAACGAAGTTCCGAGTTTCAATAAAAAAATTGCCAAAATAATTCGAAAATCGAACTGAAACTATTGAGAGTTGTCGTCGTGTGGTTCGCGAGATTTTTCCTCACTTTCCGCGTCGACTAGTCGGAAACTGTCTGAAAAAGCGAGGCATGTTACACGAAAACTTTTCGAAACTTTAGTGTGGAAAGAGCGGCGCAGGCCGGCAGCTTCGTTCGCTCGACCTTACGGTCTGAACGGCAGCAGCGCAGCAAGAGAGGGCGAGCCGATGAAGGAAGCGTTGTGCAGTAAAGCAGGCAGGCATGAAGGCAGGAGGGCAGGCAGGAATGCACGCTCTCGGACAGCGAGCATTGCTGCTGCAAGTTCCGCGCCCGCTAGCTGCTTGCGGCCTAGCCCCGAAAGTAATCGGTCGGTCGGCACTGCTGGTGCAACGCGATCGACCAAGCGCGGGTAAACGACGGGTGTAACTGGGACCGACTAAAGTTCAGTGAGCAGATGCCTCGTCATCTCGAAATTGTCGTCTAAAGGGAATGAGATTACGAAGCAGCGGAAATCTACGCTCTGTCAATCACGCGAAGCGCGTGTCCACCGCGAGGAGGTAGGCTGGATGCAAAACGACGTCCAACGACGCAGCAGTGCGTTCGTTCCGATTGCAGGGTGCCCGTCGTCGTCGACACCGAACGCGCGTAGCCCGCTTCAACAGTGGTCCCCGGCGCTAATGTTACTTTCCGAACGAAGTGCCGAGTTTCAGAAAAAAAATTGCAAAAATAATTCGAAAATCGAATTGAAACTATTGAATGTTGTCAGCGTGTCGTTTGCGAGATTTCTGCACACTGTCCGCATCGACTAGTAAAAAACTGTCTGAAAAAGCAAAGCATGTAAACACGAAAATTTTTCGACACTTTAGTGTGGAAAGAGCGGCGCAGGCCGGCAGCTTCGTTCGCTCGACCGTACGGTCTGAACGGCAGCAGCGCAGCAAGAGAGGGCGAGCCGAGGAAGGAAGCGTTGTGCAGGCAGGCAGGCAGGAAGGCAGGAAAGCAGGTAGGTAGACAGGAATGCAGCAGGGCAGGCAGGAATGCACACTCTTGGTCAGCGAGCATTGTTGCTTCAAGTTCCGCGCCATCTAGATACTTGCGGCCTAGCCCCGAATGTAATCGGTCGGTCGGTACTGCTGGTGCAACGCGTTCGACCAAACGCGTGTAAACGGCGGGTGTAACTGTGACCGACTAAAGTTCAGTGAGCAGATGCCTCGTCATCTCGAAATTGTGGTCTAAAAGCCATAAGATGGCGAAGCAGCGGTAAATCTAAGCTCTGTCACTCACGCGAAGCGCGTGTCTACTTCTCGAAGAGGCAGGCTGGATGCAAAACGACGTCCGCCGACGCAGCAGTGCGTTGGTTCCGTTTGCAGGCTGCCCGACGTCGTCGACACCGAACGCGCGTCGTCCGCTTCAGCAGTGTCGGCGGCAGTGATGTTACTTTCCGAACGAAGTGCCGAGTTTCGGAAAAAAAATTGCAATAATAATTCGAAAATCGAACTGAAACTATTGAGAGTTGTCGTCGTGTGGTTCGCGAGATTTTTCCTCACTTTCCGCGTCGACTAGTAGGAAACTGTCTGAAAAAGCAAAGCATGTTACACGAAAACTTTTCAAAACTTTAGTGTGGAAAGAGCGGCGCAGGCCTGGAGCTTCCTTCGCTGGACCGTACGGCCTGAACGGCAGCAGCGCAGCAAGAGATGGTGAGCCGAGGAAGGAAGCCAAGAAATTCACTAACGCTAGGTCCCGAATCGTCGAAGGTCACTCCCTCCCCACACAAAGGACTGAAATAAACATTTGACTGATGGAGTCAGCAGGAAATTCCCTACAATCTGACATCTATCTCATGAGGATCCCCTGGAGAGGAAAAAGTAGAAATGCGATCTCTTCGAGCAAACCACTTTTCGCACACCGTAAAGTGCCAACGGTGACAGCAGTGACATTGTCGAAGCTGCAGTTTGCCACATGAAAGGGAACGAAAAATGCTTGTAGGCATGCACACAGTGAGAGATTCCACACAATTTGATACCCATTTGGAATAGATTCATCTAATAGAAAAAATTTATAAAGCAATGAATTGGGGGAGGCGGCCCCAGTTTTGGTGCGCATGAAAATACCACCAAATTCACTAACTCTAGGTCCCGAATCGTCGAAGGTCACTCACTCCCCACACAAGGGACTAAAATAAACCTTTGACTGATGGAGTCAGCAGGAAAATCCAGACAATCTGACATCTATCCAATGAGGTTCCCCTAGAGAGGAAAAATAGAAATGCGATCTCTTCAATCAAACCCCTTTTCGGACACAGTTAAGTGCCAACGGTGACAGCAGTGACATGTTCGAAGCTGCAGTTTACCGCATGAGAGCGAACGAAAAATGAGTGCAGCCATGCACAGAGTGAGAGATTCCACACAATTTCATACCAATTTGGAAGAGATTCCATCTACTGGAAAAAATTTATAAAGCAATGAATTTGGGGAGGCCCCCCCAGTTTTGGTGCGCATGAAAATTCCAACAAAGTTACTAACGCTAGGTCCCCTATAGTCGAAGGTCACTCCCTCCCCACACAAGCGGCAGTAAAAAACCTATGACTGATGGAGTCGGCAGTTAATTCCACACTATCTGACATCTAACTCATGAGGATCCCCTAGAGAGGAAAAAGTAGAAATGCGATCTCTTCGAGCAAACCGATTTTTGGACACCGTAAAGTGCCAACGGTGACAGCAGTGACATGGTCGAAGCTGCAGTTTGCGCATGAAAGCGAACGAAATATGCTTGTAGCCATGCACAGAGTGTGAGATTCCACACAATTTGATACCAATTTGGAAGAGATTCCAGCTACTGGAAAAAATTTATAAAGCATTGAATTGAGGGATGCCCACCCAGTTTTGGTGCGCATGAAAATTCCAACAAATTTACTAACGCTATGTCCCGAATCGACGAATGTCACTCCCTACCCACACAAGCGACTGAGATAAACCTATGACTGATGGAGTCAGCAGGAAATTCCCCACTATCTGACATCTATCTCATGAGGATCACCTGCAGAGGAAAAAGTAGAAATGCGATCTCTTCGAGCAAACCTCTTTTCGGACACCGTAAAGTGTCAACGGTGACAGCAGTGACATTGTCGAAGCTGCAGTTAGCTGCCTAAAAGCAAACGAAAAATGCTTGTAGCCATGCACAGAGTGAGAGATTCCACAAATTTTGTTACCAATTTGGAAGAGATTACAGCTAGTGGAAAAAATTCATACAGCAATGAATTCGGGGACGCAACCCCAGTTTTGGTGCGCATTAAAATTCCAACAAATTCACTAACGCTAGGTCCCGTATCGTCGTAGGTCACTCCCTCCTCACACAAGCGACTGAAATAAACCTTTGACTGATGGAGTCAGCAGTAAATTCCACACAATTTGACATCTATCTCATGAGGATCCCCTAGAGAGGAAAAAATAGAAATGCGATATCTCCGAGTAAACCGCATTTCGGAGACCGTAAAATGCCAACGGTGACAGCAGTGACAAGGTCGAAGCTGCAGTTTGCCGCATGAAAGCGTACAAAAAATGTTTGTAGCCATGCACAGAGTGAGAGATTCCACACAATTTGATACCAATTTGGAAGAGATTCCTGCTACTGCAAAAAATTTATAAAGTAATGAATTGGGGGATGCCCCCCACTTTTGGTGCGCATGAAAATTCCAACAAATTAACTAACGCTAGGTCCCGAATCGTCGAAGGTCACTCCCTCCCCACACAAGCGACTGAAATGAACCTATGAATGATGGAGTCAGCAGGAAATTCCCCACTATCTGACATCTAACTCATGAAGATCCCCTAGAGAGAAAAAGTAGAAATGCGATCTGTTACATTTTCGTAAAAAAAAAGGAAACTAACTTTCTTGCCCACGTGACTTTTCACACGTTCCCTTTCCTCTTTAAAAGCTGCGTTCTTCTTCCTTTTCATTCTGAATTATTTCCTTTGTAGACGGTGTTGCGTTTTGATTTGTTGAGTTTTGAGTTAGATTCTCTAGTCCTACCACTACGACAAATCTGTTTTTTGTGACCCACGAGGTTTTGCTGGACGAACTTTTTTCAACTTCATACGACACAAGTCTCTTTCTGTTAAG
This sequence comes from Acanthosepion lycidas, assembly GCA_963932145.1. Lineage (NCBI taxonomy): Eukaryota > Metazoa > Mollusca > Cephalopoda > Sepiida > Sepiidae > Acanthosepion > Acanthosepion lycidas. The sequence goes on along the minus strand of OZ010592.1, from coordinate 106,064,205 downwards.
TCATTTATTAAGTTTTATTTTTTTTATTCTCTATTTCTTTTGTTTTGTTTTATTTTTGGGCTTTGGCCCGCATATTTTTTTTTTTTAGTCCGTTTTGACATAGTCTTACCGGACGACTGCCTTTTTTTTCTGTTTATTTTCCTTCTAGTTGTTTTTAATTAGGACAGCGTAAGAAAAAAAAGAAGAGAAAAAGAAAGCTTTTTTTTATTTTCGTACCCACCTTTTTTAGCGACTTCGGTCGCATTCATTCTTTCTTTTGTTGGTTTGACTAGTTTGTTTTTTCTTTTAATTTATTTTCTTTAGCGGCTTCGGCCGCAAACCTTTTTTTTTTTTTTCTTTTTTTTCTGCTTTTTAACCAGACTTTTTCTTCTTTTTTTTGTGAATTTGTTTTTTGAATTTTTGGAAATTCTGTTTTTGTTTTTATTTTTTGGCTGCCTTTGGGCGCCATTTTTATTTTTAATTTTTTCTTCCTGTCTAATTTAATATAATTTGTCTTTTATTTTAAGTTTTCTCATTGCATTTATTTTTAAAAAAAAATATTGTCCTTGTTTCTTTTTAATTTACTGGTACATCCAGGTTTTCTTTATTTGTTTAATTTCTTTTTTTTTTTTTTTTTTTACCTTCCCCATACTCCTTTCCCTAAATCCGAAGATAAAATCAAGACCCGCAGGTGGTAGTTTCCACTTCCTTTTTCAATATGGCCGACGGTGCCAGTCGGTCGGATGTCAAGAAAGATCTTTTCGGGTCGGCTTCTAAAGCTGACCTGCCTGATAAATCAGCAAAAAAGCGGGCTGATGATAGCCCTAACGTAGAAAAGCCTAGTAGCTCCAAGAAAGGAGAAACTAAAAAGATTGACGTGGTGCCAAAGGAGGCACAAAAGAAGACGGCCGAGGAATTGCCCTCATGTTGGAAGTCCCCACCTAGTTGCATTCTGAACATGGCGGATTTCTTGGATAAGGCGAAGGGGTACGCCCATCTTGTTAATAAAGATGGGTTCGTCGATATTGTCCAGGAACTTGATGTGTTCGCAAAAAGAATGGTGACCGTTTTTGTGGTCGATAAGAAAACCAAAAAGATTTGTCGCTCCACAAAAGACACCGTGATTAAATCACTTTTGTCCCTGGGGATAAAACCCCAAAGAATAATTAAGGGTACAGGGTTCTTCATGTGGGACATTCTGCTACCCACCCCAGAAGATTGCCTAGCCATGGCGAAAAAAGAACTTATCACTAAGGATTACATTTTAAGAACAGAATATGAAGGAAGAAGACGGACCAGGGTGGCCGTTTTCGAGGTTCCTCCTCAAATTTCGGGAGAGCTTCTGGCTGCATTTTTTATGCAGTTCGGCCAAATTTTAGGGGCTCTCTCGGACAATTTGAACGGGGGATGGACTTTCGATATTATGCTCGATCAGAAGGCCTTCAAGTCCGTCCCCAACTGTTTGGTGTATGGCGACCGGAAAATGCCGGTCATAGTGACCGGTAGGAGACCAACTTGCTGGAGGTGTGGAGAGACTGGTCACCTTTCCTCCTCCTGCCCAGGAAAGAAGGCCCCTGGAGTTCCGGTCGCTGGCGACCAAAATCCCCCCTTGGCCGAGAAGTCAAATTCCGCGGCGCCTGTAATGGGCCTAGCTGCGAGGCGGACCGGTGAGGAAAATCCCCCGGTTGGGCCCAGACCCACATTACCCCCGACACCAACGCCTGCCACAAGTGTGGTTAAGGAGAAGGAGGAGGAGGAATGGCGCCTCGTAGTTAGGTGCAAGGGGAAGACCCAAACAGCGGTTCCTCAGTCCCAACATGACCCCGGGGATAATGTCACCTACAGCCCCATTCCCTCTACCAGCTCTGAGGGCGACGCCTCGGCCTCTTACGCAAAGACAGCTACGGATGGCCAAAAATTGAATGAACCCGGATGGCAAAAGATTCTTGACTTAAAAAAACTTAAAGAAAAGCTGGATAGTAAGCGGGGTAAAAGTCGAAAATCGCTGGGGGCACCGGGCTCCCTATCCTCTGCCCCGTCTTCCCCCTCATCAAAAAAAGACACTTTCACAAAACCTCCTCCTCCAAAATCGCTGACAAATTCGCCGTCAAAAACTCGATCTGCAAAACCTTCTCCTGTGAGGACGCCTTCGGGCATGACGCCCTCATCTACTCCTATTACAACTCCCATTCCAACACCCATTCAGTCTCCAAACAAGAAAAGAGTCAGAAGCCCGGAATCACAAGCTGCAACAAAAAAAAAGAAAATCAAACCACCATATCTCCCGGGGGAAGACGTCTGCCGCGTATCCCGGGAACAGGCAGAAAGGGTCTTCGGACAAACGAAAAACCCAAAGCCTTTAAAAGTCTTATGGAATTTCCGGCACATCAATGGCGTTGATGTAGAAGTGCCGGAAAATTTCACGAAGGCCCGAAATCTGCTGACTGTAGTTAGATCTGGCCCGGGTACGCGGGAGATTTGGGGCATGATAGAGGAGGCAAAGGCCTCCTTGAAAGTGGTGCCCCCAGCAGCAGTCTTACTTGAAGAAAATCTGGACGAATCCAAGCAGTGTAAAGGGAGGGTCCCTCTTTTTGTTCACCCGTCCCTTTATAGAGCCCTTAAACTAACCTATCCTGCGGACATCGGTGGCTTGTCCCAGGATGATACACTTAATAATGAAATGATATCTGGTTCGATGGGACAAGCTGTCGGTGTCCTCACCCCAGCCATGTTCTATCCTGAAGGACAACCCTAATCGGCTTCACGATGGCTCTCTGGTTAGCCAGTTTAAATGTCCGGGGCCTGAGGTCCGAGTCTCGCAGGGCGAGGCTCACTCGTGACCTTCAGCGCCTCGGGGTGAATGTATGTTGTATACAAGAGACCCGGTTTTCTTCTCATGATCGTGAGGACATACTGTCTAAGGGGTTCGCCCTTTATTCAGCCTGTTTTGATGGTGGTTCGAGGGGTGTCTCTTGGCTAGTGAGCAGGTCTTTGAAGGCTGCTTGTACCCTTGTCTTCGCGGATCCGGCGGCAGACTTTGCGTGCTGGATGTTACCATAAAGGATAAGGTTCTACGTCTCATTGGGGTTTATGCGCCCAATACCCATTCCGAGCGGCCTGCTTTGTTTCGGCAGATCGCGCCGTTCTTGACGACGTCTCGTCGGGTAGTTTTAGCGGGGGATTGGAATGCCGTCCTTTACCCCGATATAGATCGTATAGGGCATAAACAAGGTACTAACAACCCGGATGTGAAACCATTTCGGGACTTTATCGATCGGTTTGATCTGGTCGATAAGTTCCGGAATGAACACCCTCGGGAGGTAGCATGGACTTGGACAACTAGTGGCAACTCGGCTCCTGGGACGCTTGCGAGCTACCTGGACCGAGTCTTAGTTAGGAGAGTCGATGTAGGGCTCTTAGGGTGTCCAAGTTTCCATTATATAGTTTATACGGATCATAGGCTTGTCCGGGTCCGTGTAAACTTAGATAAGCCTAAGGTTAGATTGGCTGGTTACTGGAAATTGAACTGTTCACTTTTTGGTGATCAGGGTTTCCGGGACCAGCTGTTACTAACCATCCAAAGGGAATTGACGGGAGCGGTTGTGGGAAATGCCTGGTGGGGAAATCTTAAATCTAAAATTCGAACGTTTGCTGCCGATTTTAGTCGTCGACTCAATCTAGATAGATTAGCGGCGCAAACTACTTTAGAAGATAAAGTCGATCGGGCTGTGAAATCCCGTGTTAGTGGGGACATAGCTTTAGCTAAGGCAGAGTTGTCCTCCTTGCTTATCAAGAAGGATCAAGCTCTGGTAGTTAGGGCTAGGTTAAAAAGAATGTCTTCTGAGGCAACGAATATGGCCGCTGAACTGCGTGCAGAAGAAAATCGAAGCGCGTCTAGGCGACATATTGCATGCGTCACGTTGCCGGATAAGCGGACCGTGACTACAAACGCGGGCATATGTGAGGTGTTTCGGGACTACTTTCAGGATCTTTTCACCAGGGAGCCCGGTCTGAGCTCTGCTCAGTTCGACGCCTATTTAGCTGACTTTCCCTGCCTCTCGGCAGCTGAAGCGGCTAGGTGCGAGGGTCCCATAACAGAGTCGGAGATCTGGGAAGCGCTGAAGCAGGTTGGCCTGGATAAGGCTCCGGGACTAGATGGTCTTCCCTACGAAGTGTACTTGAGGTTGTCGCACGTTTTTGTTCCTTTGCTGGAACTGATTTACAACCACTGGATGAAGCAGGGGTCTTTACCCCAACGCTTCACCAGGGGTGTGATCAAGTTGCTGCGTAAGGACAAGAACGGTGGGGATGGGTTAGGGAACTTTCGCCCTTTAACGATGTTAAATACGGACTTAAAGATTTTGGCGAAGATCTTAGCCAACCGTTTGCAGCTTGTCCTGTCTAGTCTGATTGGCCCTGAACAGACTTGTGCTGTGAAGGGTAGGACTATTCAGGATAACCTTCATATGGTACGTTTGATCTTAGAACAAGTCGACAGTGAAGCCGCGCTGATCAATTTAGATCAGTCCAAGGCCTTCGATAGGGTTGACCATCGATTTTTAGAGGCTGTCCTTTCGGCGGCCGGTTTCAGAGCCGACTTTCGCTCTTGGATTCGACTTTTGTATGCGACCCCCGGTGCGCTGGTGGAAGTGAATGGGGTAAGATCGAAGCCTTTCGTATTGTCTCGCTCCATTCGTCAAGGTTGTCCGCTCTCGCCTCTGCTGTACGTTCTTGCGTTGGAACCTTTCCTTCGCAAGTTAAATGCGAATCCGGTCCTGCGCGGAATTTCCCTGCCTGGGGCTTCCACCTCAGCCAGGTATTCTGCCTATGCTGGCGACGTTTCGGTTCTTGTGTCGAGCAGAGCCGAGATTGACGTAGTCAGCAAAGAGATCAGTGGGTATGAGATGGTGACAGGTGCCAAAATCAACCGCGATAAGTCTGTGGGCTTGCGGTTGGGTGCGTGGAAGGGAGTTTCTCTTCCCGGACCTTTCCTCTGGACGGATGGGCCGATCAAGATACTCGGCATCTGGTTCGGTCCTGATCTCCAGTTGGAAATGAATTGGTCGGAGGTGCAAGGGAAGGCCGAGATCGCGGGTAAACTGTGGTCTCGGAGGAGACTTTCCCTGAAGGGAAGGGCGGAGGTATGTGTTTCGCACATATATCCGATCCTCCTTTACCGACTGTCTGTGCTTCCACTCCCGTATGCCAGGCTAATGTCATTAGTCCGGACCTTGTTCTCTTTCTTGTGGAGAGACAAGGCCCCTATGGTGTGTCGCGAGATCTGTTGCCTTCATCCCTCTAAGGACGGTCTGGGTATGCCTAGCATTGAGATTCGTCAATATATGCTCCGCATTATCTTTCTAGACCGAATGTGTCGCGGATTGGATGAGGTGGGCACCTTTTGGAAAGAAGATGTCCGAAAACATTTCCCATCCCTGAGAAGTGTGCACTCGTGCGAGGAGGAGGCCGGCCGTACATCTCGTGCCGAGTGCTCCTTCTACCGCGAATGTCGTAGTGCTTTGAAGCTCCTCTTACGGACGACGGACGGCCTCTCCGACGCCCAGGCGTTGTCTCGTAAGGCATTGTATCAGTTGTTAGTTAGGGGGTCCGTTCAAGATGGTCTGATCGACGAGCTCGGTCTTACGAAGCAGGAGGCTCGCTCGATATGGCCTTGGGCGCCTGGGTTGAAATGTCTCAATAATGATGAGGCATCACTCACCTGGCTGATGATTCGTGGGGCCCTCTGGGTCGGCAAGAGACTTTGTTCAGCAGGTTTGGAGAAATATCCAAACTGTCGTCGCTGTACTGGCGAAGTCGAGACCATTGGTCACGCCTTTTTTCAGTGCAGCACGGTAGTGCCGTTGTGCAGGTTTGTTGAAGGCCTCATGGTTCGCATGCTGCAGGGAAAGTTCTTTGTCCTGGAAGCCAGTTCTGTTTGTAGCAATGTGGTGCCGCAATTGATGAAGGCTGAACACTATGTGTTCTGTTGCTTACTAGGGATTATGAGAGTCGTGATTTGGACGACGCGTCAGAAGGGATTCCATGAGGGCCAGAAGTTCACCTCTTCCCAACTGATCTTGTTCTTTAAGCATCAGCTTAAAGTCAAGATTAGGACGGAAAGGCGGCGGCTCCCTTCATCGGAATTTGGCAAAAGGTGGGTGAATCTTGCGCGAATGTGTAGAGTGAAAGGGACTGACCTAGAGTGGCATTTGGATGTCGGTTAGGTACAGAATTTTGTCCTAACAGGGTTGAACATAGGCAACCCACCCAGATTTTAGGTTAGACTAGGTTTTGTATTTTGAATTTTTAGTTTTTCCCTTTTTTTTTTCTAGTAAACTTAGCTAGGGTATGCATGCTCATTGGTTCCTTTTATTTCTGTCCCTATTTTTTTTCTTTTGTTTAATTCCCCATCCCCTCCCTCGTTAGGTGGTCAGTGATGTCAGTTCTCTGGTGGATGCGGGACGACTTTCGTTTCGTGTGTGTGATTTTTCGTATTTGTTGTTGTGTATGAATGTGTGTGTGTGTGTGCTTGCGTGAATGCTTGGAGGTATGAATGCTTTTTTCATTTTTTCATAGTCCCGCATTGATTTCGTCCGGTGAACTGATGTTTCTGCCACATTCATGGTTTGTGGGGGGTTTTATTACTAACACAGTTTTGTTTAGTTTTATTGTAAATATTTCAGTCATATTGTAAATACTCATTTGGGGATCATTTTAAAAGTTGTTAATTTTTGACCCTCCCCCCCCACGAACAATAATTGTATATAAGGGAACTAGTTAGGACATCATCGAGAATTTGAGGTATTATGGTGGACGTAGTAAGAAAGGTAGGAGTGAATGTGTTGTTTTGGTGATTGGAATATTGTTGGCTTGATTGGGTCAGTGTCTGCGACTAGCTGAGTTTAGATTTAAGACAGATGAAGACTGTCCTTCCCCACCCCCTTTTTAGGCCTTGTGCCACATTTTGTATTTTATACAAATAAATAATTGAATTCTTTCCTTTGTTGATTACTGACTGCTGTGAATTACGTTTAGTAAAGCCTTAAGAAAAGGTTATTCTATCCTTGCTTTCTTCTCTTTACAACGTAACAATTTACTGAACTTAATTCCTCATGGACAAGATTATTCGTCTGGACAAGTTTGATATATCTTCTGCAGACCCTCAGGCTAGCAAGCTCTGGAGACTATGGTACCGTAATTTTAATTATTATTTATCAACTATTGCTTCTTTAAACCCGGACAAACTCGAAGTCCTTTATTTACACATCGGTGCTACCGTTGCTGATGAACGAGGGTTGTTCTGGATTTGAACATGCTGTTGAATTGCTGAAAAGTGTTTATGACAAGTCTCCAAGTGTTATTCATGCTAGACATTTGTTGTCTACACGTCTGCAGCAGGAAAATGAGTCTGTAGACCAATACCTTCGGGCCTTGAATCGTCTTGCTGCTGACTGTTGCTTCCAAGATGTTACTGCTACTACTTACAGGGATGAATCTGTCCGTGATGCATTTATACGTGGTCTCCGGTCCCCCGTAATACGTGCCAGACTGCTTGAAAATGATACGCTAACTCTCACGGAGGCTACTCAATAGAACAGGCTCACTTTCGTGCTGAATCATGCGCTTCTCAGATTAGATCAGCCGCTGCTACTACCACTAGGACTAAAAATGTGTTTACTGATTCTGCCGAGGAGGCCACTTCCACTACTATTACTAAAAATATGCTTTCTGACTTAACTGATTCTCGTACGGAGTGTGACTCTGTACAATTGTCTACTGCCCTTGCTCGTGGCAAGTGCTACAACTGTGGAGGGAAACGTCACTTTAAGGATAATCGTCGCTATTGTCCTGCCCGTGATAAGAGATTTCGAAACTGTGGCAAACTCGGTCATTTTTCTAAAGTTTGCCGTTCTACCATGCCGGCGCCTTCACGTTCTACCTCAGCTATTATAGTAGCTCGTGCTAAAGACGATGATAGGTCTCCTCCAGTTACTAAAACTTTAGAATTAAAAGGAAAGAAATTAACTGCCCTCATAGTCACCGGTAGTTCTGATAACTTTATCAGTGCCCGTAATGTTAAAGCAATGAAACTGTCTACTTCTAAACGGAATTCCGTAGTTTCCATGGCATCATCTGCCATTTCCCTCAAACTATCTGAATATTGTACTGAGGATATTATCTTCAATGGTTACGAATATAAACAAATTGACTTTACAGTACTCCCTGATTCCTGTATGGATATTATACTCGGAGTGCCCTTCTTAAAACTACACCAGAGTATCACTATTTCTTTTGGTGGATCTCAGGATAGTTTAAAAATCTGCGCTTTAACCAAGATCAGTTGTGCTCCTGTTAAGTTGTTCCGAAACTTGACCCCTGACTGCAAACCTATTGCTACTAAATCCCGAAATTACCGTGCGGACGATGCTCGGTTCATTGAAAAAGAAATTCTACAACTGCTTGAGGATGATATAATTGAAACAAGTTACTCCCCGTGGCATGCTCAAATTGTTGTAACTTCGTCACCTAATAAAAAGAAACGATTGGTAGTCGATTTCTCCCAGACTATTAATAGGTTCTTCTTTTTTCATACGACATAAAACACCGTCCTGGAAATGAAAACACAGTTGCAGATACCTTATCCAGAGTATGTGGTGCTGCTGCGTCTTCCTTGAAGGAACTTAAATCGATACACGATTCCTTAATACATCCTGGGGTACAGCGCTTTTGGCATTTTGTAAGGTCTCAGAATATGCCTTATTCGCTTGATGAAGTCCGACGTATGACTTCTGAATGTACGACCTGTGCCAAAATAAAACCCCAATTCTTCGATTCTGCTAGTAATGTTCGGATCCGTTCTACTGCGCCATTTCAGCGTCTTTCCATAGACTACAAAGGGCCTGTCCCGGTATCTCCGACAGGTTACCGATATATATTTACTGTTATCGACGAATATAGTCGATTTCCCTTTGCCTTTCCTTGCCGCGATTGCTCTTCGCAAACTGCTATTCAGTGCCTGACAAGTATTTTCTCCATTTTCGGGATTCCCTCGTTCATTCACTTCGATCGAGGAACTTCGTTTATGTCGGGAGAATTTAAACAATTTCTAACACGACTTGGAATTGGATGCAGTAATACTACTGCTTATAACCCTAGAGGCAATAGCCAATGCGAACGTTACAACGGCATAATTTGGAATACCATATTATTGGCCCTGGAATCGAAACAGTTACCAATTAGTGCTTGGCAAGAGGTTCTACATGATGTGTTAAATGCTATCCGCTCCCTGCTATACACCACTACGAATGCAACCCCCCACGAACGAATGTTCAATTTTGAAAGGCGGTCCTCCTCCGGTACTGCGTTGCCTGTTTGGCTCTGTGAGCCTGGAGAGGTATTATTAAAACGATTCGGTGGCAGAGGTAAATATGACCCTATCGTTGAGGTGGTGGATCTCCTTGAGGCCAAACCTACGCATGCCAAAATACATCACAATGATGGCCGGGAAGATTCGGTGGCGCTGAGACGGTTGGCACGTTTTCCACGCCCGGATGGACCTCAAAATGGACCTGAAAATACTCAACCCGACGTGGACCATGCAGACTCAACCCTTTTGCCTGATACAGCTCCCCTTAATATTTCTTGACCTTATACAGAAAATGAATCTGTGAATAATAGCCAGAATCCTGAAAGTCAGCCTTCTCAGAGGTCTGGCTCTTCCAGTGGTGAACTACCTCCACGCCGGTCTAGCAGGATTCGTAGACCAATCCAACGACTGGATTTATAAAACTTTTTCAATCTCTTTATCAAGTGGGGGAGAATGTTATATTTTCGTAAAAAAAAAAAAGGAAACTAACTTTCTTGCCCACGTGACTTTTCACACGTTCCCTTTCCTCTTTAAAAGCTGCGTTCTTCTTCCTTTTCATTCTGAATTCTTTCCTTTGTTGATGACTGACTGCTGTGAATTAAGTTTAGTAAAGCCTTAAGAAAAGGTTATTTTATCCTTGCTTTCTTCTCTTTACAACGTAACAATCCCCTATAGAGGAAAAAGTAGAAATGCGATCTCTTCGAGCAAACCGCTTTTCGGAGACCGTAAAGTTCCAACGGTGAAAGCAGTGACATGGTCGAAGCTGAAGTTTGCCGCATGAAAGCGAACGAAAAATGCTTGTAGCCTTGCACAGAGTGAGAGATTCCACACAATTTGATACCAATTTGGAAGATATTCCAGCTACTGGAATAAATTTATAAAGCAATGAATTGAGGGATTCCCCGCCAGTGTTGGTTTGCATGAATATTCCAAAAATTAACTAACGCTAGGTCCCGAATCGTCGAAGGTCACTCCCTCCACACAAGTGACTGAAATAAGTGCCAACGGTGACAGCAGTGACATGGTCGAAGTTGCAGTTTGCCGCATGAAAGCGAACGAAAAATGCTTGTAGCCATGCACAGAGTGAGAGATTCCACACAATTTCATACCAATTTGGAAGAGATTCCAGCTACTGGAAAAAATTTATAAAGCAATGAATTTGGGGAGGCCCCCCTCCAGTTACGGTGCGCATGAAAATTCCAACAAATTCTCTAAAGCTAGGTCACGAATCGTTGAGGGTCACTCCCTCCCCACACAAGTGACTGACATAAAGCTTTGACTGATGCAGTCAGCAGGAAATTCCCCACAATCTGACATCTATCTCATGAGGATCCACTAGAGAGGAAAAAATAGAAATGCGATCTCTTCGAGCAAACCCCTTTTCGGACACCATAAAGTGCCAACGGTGACAGCAGAGACATTGTCGGAGCTGCAGTTTGCCGATGAAAGCGAACGAAAAATGCTTGTAGCCATGCACAGAGTGAGAGATTCCACACAATTGACACCAATTTGGAAGAGATTCCAGCTACTGGAAAAAATTTATAAAGCAATGAATTGGGTGACGGCCCCCCAGTTTTGGTGCGCATGAAAATACCAACAACTTCACTAACGCTATATCCCGAATCGTCGAAGGTCACTCCCTCCCCACATAAGCGACTGAAATAAACCTTTGACTGATAGAGTCAGCAGGAAATTCCCCACAATCTGACATCTATCTGATGAGGATCCTCTAGAGAGGAAAATGTAGAAATGCGATCTCTTCGAGCAAACCCCTTTACAGACACCGTAAAATGCCAACGGTGACGGCAGTGACATGGTCGAAGCTGCAGTTTGGCGCATGAAAGCGAAAGAAAAATGCTTGTAGCCATGCACAGATTGAGAGATTCCACACAATTTGATACCAATTTGGAAGAGATTCCAGCTACTGGAAAAAATTTATAAAGCAATGAATTGAGGGATTCCCCGCCAGTGTTGGTGTGCATGAATATTACAACAAATTTACTAACGCTAGGTCCCGAATCGTCGAAGGTCGCTTCCTCCCCACACAAGAGACTGAAATAAACATTTGAGTGATGGAGTCAGCAGGAAATTCCCCACAATCTGACATATATCTCATGAAGAACCCCAAGAGAGGAAAATATAGAAATGCGATCTCTTCGAGCAAACTGCTTTTCATACACCGTAAAGTGTCAACGGAGACAGCAGTGACATGGTCGAAGCTGCAGTTTGCCGCATGAAAGCGAACGAAAAATGCTTGTAGCCATGCACAGAGTGAGAGATTCCACACAATCTTATACCAATTTGTAAGATATTCCAGCTACTGGAAAAAATTTATAAAGCAATGAATTGAGGGATTCCCCACCAATTTTGTTGCGAATGAAAATACCAACAAATTCACTAACGCTAGGTCCCGAATCGTCGAAGGTCACTCCCTCCCCACACAAGCGACTGACCTTTGACTGATGGAGCCAGCAGGAAATTTCACACAATCTGACGTCTATTTCATGAGGATCCCCTAGAGAGGAAAAAGTAGAAATGCGATCTCTTCGAGCAAACCGCTTTTTGGACACCGTAAAGTGCCAACGGTGACAGCAGTGACATGGTCGAACCTGCAGTTTGCCGCATGAAAGCGAACGATAAATGCTTGTAGGCATGCACAGAATGATATATTCCACAAATTTGATACAATTTGGAAGAGAATCCAGCTACTGGAAAAAATTTATAATGCAATGAATTGGAGGCGCCCCCCACCCAATTTTGGTGCGCAGGAAAATTCCAAGAAATTCCGTATCGCTAGGCCACGAATAATCGAAGGTCACTCCCTCACCCCACGAGCGACTGAAATAAACCTTTGACTGATGGAGTCAGCAGGAAATTCCCCACAATCTGACTTCTCTCTCCTGAGGATCCCCTGGAGAGGAAAAAACTGAAATGTGATCTCTTCGAGCAAACCGCTTTTCGGACACCGTAAGGTGACAGCAGTAACATGGTCGAAGCTGCAATTTGCCGCATGAAAGCGAACGAAAAATGCTTGTAGCCATGCACAGAGTGAGAGATTCCACACAATTTCATACCAATTTGGAAGAGATTCCAGCTACTGGAAAAATTTATAAATTAATGGATTGGGGGAGGCACCCCCAATTTTTGGTGCGCATGAAAATACCAACAAATTCACTAACGCGAGGTCCCGAATCAACGAAGTCAATCCCTCCCCACAGAAAACAACTGAAATAAACCTTTGACTGATGGAGTCAGCAGGAAATTCCCCACACTCTGACATCTATCTAATGAGGATCCCCTGGAGAGGAAAAAATAGAAATGCGATCTCTTCGAGCAAACCGCTTTTCGGACACTGTACTGTGACAGCAGTGACATGGTCGAAGCTGCAGTTTGCCGCATGAAAGTGAATGAAAAATGCTTGTAGCCATGCACAGAGTGAGATATTCCGCAGAATTTGATACCAATTTGGAAGAGATTCCAGCTACTGGAAAAAATTTATAATGCATTGTATTGGGGGTGGCCCCCCAGTTTTGGTCCGCTTCCAACAAATTCACTAACGGTAGGTCCCGAATCGTTGAAGTTCACTCCCTCCCCACGCAATCGACTTAAATAATTCTTTGACTCATGGATTGAGCAAGAAATTCCTCATAATTTGATATCAATTTCATGAGGGTGCCCAAGAGTGGAGAAATCTGATCTCTTCGAGAAAACCGCTTTTCGGACACCGTAAATTGCCAGCGGTGACAGCTGCGGCAAGGTCGAAGCTAGACTTTGCCCTGTAAAACCTACTTACAAATGCTTGTTGGCATGGACTGAGTCAGAGACTTCGCACAATTTAATACCAAGTTTGAAGAGATTTCATCTGCTGGAAAAAAAGTTATAAAGCAGGGAAATTGTGAGGGATCCCCTAGTTTTGGTCCGCATCACAATTTCAACAAATTCACTAACACGAGGTCCCATATCGTCGTACGTCACTCCATCCCTACGCAATCGACTGAAATAATTCTTTGACTCATAGATTAAGCAGGAAATTCCTCACAATCTGATATCAATTTCATGAGGGTGCCCTAGAGTGGAAAAAGTTGAAATGCGATCTCTTCGAGCAAACCGCTTTTCGGACACCGTAAATTGCCAGCGTTGACCCGATCGAAGCTAGACTTTGCACTGTAAAAGCTGCTGACAAATTCTTGTAGACATGGACAGAGTGAGAGATTTTGCACAATTTAATACGAATTTTGAAGAGATTTCATCTGCTGGAAAAAAGTTATAAAGCAGGGAAATGGTGAGGGATCCCCCAGTTTTGGTCCACTTCAAAATTCCGACAAATTCACTACATGAGGTCCCGTATCATTGAACGTCACTCCCTCCCTACACAAGGGACTGAAATAATTCTATGACTCATTGATTAAGCAGGAAATTCCTCACAATCTGATATCTATTTCATGAGGATCCCCTCGAGAGGAAAAACTTGAAATGGGATCTCCATGAGCAAACCGCTTTTCGGACATTGTAAATTGCCCACGGTGACAGCAGCGACACACTCGAAGCTACACTTTGCACTATAAAAGCAAATGAAAAATGCTTGTAGACATCGACAGAGTGAGAGATTTCGCACAATTTTATATCAATTTTGAAGAGATTTCATCTGCTGGAAAAAAGTTATAAAGCAGGGATATGGTGAGAGATCCCCCAGTTTTTGGTCCGCATGAAAATTCCAACAAATTCAATAACACAAGGTCCCGTATCCTCGAACATCACTCCCTCCCTACAGAAGTGACTGAAATAATTCTTTGACTCCTGCATTAAGCAGGAAATTCCACACAATGTGATATCTATTTTATGAGGGTTCCTTAGAGGGGAAAAATTTGTATTGAAATCTTATCGAGGAAACCGGTTTCCGAACACTGTCAGTTATCAAAGGCCACAGCATCTACATGGTCGTTGCTGTATCGTGTCTATTAAACCTATTTTAAAATCATTCTAGACAGGCCTGTGTCGAGACATTCAGCCCAATTTAATATCAAAAATTGAAGTTATTTCACATCCTGGATAAAAGTTAAGTAGTGAAAATATGTGATCACCCAGTTACGGTCCGCATGAAAAATCCCACAATTCTACTAACCCAAGTTACCGTATCATCTAAGGCCTTCTCTCCCTACTCAATCTACTTAAATAATTCTTTCATACATGGATTAAGCAAGAAATTCCGCTCAATCTCATATCTATTTTATGAGGGCTCCATAGAGGGGCAAAGTTCAAATGCAATCTTATCGAGCAAACCGGTTTTCGGACACTGTAAACTTTGAAAGGGCACAGCAGCGACATGGTCGATGCTTTACTTTGCTCTATTAAGCCAAATTTAAAATCCTTCAAGACAGGCATGAGTCGACAAATTCTGCACAATTTAATACTTGCACTAAAAGATTGCAATTGTTTTTTTTATTTTCTCATGTATCAAACTACATTAGAATCAATAATAAAATCAATATGAATAAAAATTTTGGAAAATACCATTTTTGAGGGTTCTATTACTAGTAGGGGCTAAAACTTCGATCTTCGATGTCTGATTTAAGGCTTATATCTTGCAAAAAATGATTGCAATTGTTTTTTCTTTTCTTACCCATCAAAATTTTTGGAAAATGGTATTTTTGAGGCTTCTCTTACTACTAGGGGCTAAAACCACTATCTTCGATGTCTGATTTAAGGCATATATCTTGCATGAAAAGGATTGCTATTGTTTTTTTTTCTTTTCTTACTCATCTAACTACATTAGAATCAATAATAAAATGAATATGAATAAAAAGTTTTGGAAATTGGCATTTTTGAGGCTTCTATTACTATGAGGGTTTAAAACCGCTATCTTCCATGTATAATTTAAGGCATATATCTTGCACGAATATGATTGCAATTGTTTTTTTCTTATCTTATGCATCTAACTACATAAGAATTAATAATAAAATCAATATGAATAAAAAATTTTGATCCCGCAGTTTTGGGCCTCATGAAAATCCCAACAAATCCACTAACACAAGTCGACGTATCATCAAACGCCACATTGTCCATACTTAAGCAACTGGAAAAATTCTTTTATACATGGATTAAGCAAGAAATTAAGAAGAAATGCAGACCCATTGAGCAATCTTAATTGTTAAAGGACACAACAGTGACATTGTCAAAGCTGCACTTTGCTCGATTCAACCAAATGAAAAATCCTTGTAGACATGGATGTATTGATAAATTTCCTACAATACTAATTTTTAAAATATTTCATTTAATGGAAAAAAATTAAAAAGAATTGAAATTTGACTGATCCCCCAGTTTTGGGCCTTATTAAAATTCCGACAAATCCCTTATCACAAGTCCTATTCAACCGACTGAAAATTTTTTTTTTCAACATGGATTAAGCAAGAAATTCCCTAACATTTGATATCAATTTGATAACTATTCTATAGACGCGAAAAATTTGAAATCCGGAGTACTCAAGCAAACCGGTTTTTCCATGACGTAAATTTTCAGAGGATACGCCAAAGACATGGTTGCACCTCCACTTTCCTCTATTCAACAAAATGTATAATCTTTGTAGACATGGATTAATTAATAAATATTCTACAATTTAATCCCAATTTTTAAAATATTTCATTCAATGTAAAAAAATTGAAAAGAAATGAAATATGACTGATCCCCCAGTTTTGGGCTGCACTAAAAATTCCCACAAATCCCCTAACAAGTTGCCACTTCATCCAATGCCATGTTGTCCCTATTCAACTGACTGAAAAAAATTTTAAACCTGGATTAAGGAAAAACATCCATAAAATTTGATATCAATTTTATAAGTATTCTATAGAAACAAAAAAATGGTATTCCAGATTCATCAAGCAAACCGTTTTTTGTATGCCTTTAATTTTCAAAGTAGACGACAGAGACATGTCTCGACATGGTCAAACCTCCACCCTGCTCTATTCAACCAAATGAAAAATCCTTGTAGACATGGATTAATTCATAAATTTCCTACAATTTGATACCAATTTTGAAAATATTTCATTTAATGGAAAAAAATTAAAACGAAGTGGAATATGACTGATCCTCAGTTTTGAGCAGCACTTAAAATTTCAATAAAACCCCTTAGACAAGTTGCAACTTCATTGAATCCCATGTTTTCCCTATTGAAGCTACTGGAAACAAAATTTACACATTGATTAAGGAAGAAATTCCTTAACATTTGTTATCAATTTTATAATTAGTCCATAGAAAACCAAAATTTGAAATCAAGAGAAATATAGCAACCCGGTTTTTGGACACTTTAAATTATGAAATCAAACCGCAAAACATGGCTCAACATCCTCATACCTGCAGTTCCCTCTATTCAACCAAATGAAAAGTCCTGTTATATATGGAGTAATTAATAAATTTCCTACAATTTAAAACCAATTTTCGAAATATTTCATTCAATGGAAAATATTTAAAATGAAGTGAAATATGACTGATCCCCCAGTTTTGGGCTGCACTAAAAATTTCAAGAAAACCCCTAAGACAAGTTGCGTCTTCATCACTTACCAAATTTTTCCTATTCATCCCACTGAAAAATAATTTTATACTTACACAGTAAAATTCCACATCAATTTTCAGCTAATAGCGAACATATCACACTTCATTTTTTTAAACACCCTTTATATATATATATATATATATATATGTGTGTGTGTGTGTGTGTGTGTGTACCCAAAATCACTCTTTCTTTTATCACATTTTTATGTCCAACGAAGTTAGCAAATCATTCAATAAAATGACATCTTTACCCAAACCAAATCTCGTAATGTCATTACAGAACATTAAAATAATTACATTATAATGTTCAATTTTTTAATTAAATATTGATTGAAAATATCCCATTTCTAGATATTCTCATTTACTCTATGATAATTTCACTATATCTTGTAGCTTTGGTGTGGCACAAGCCCAAACACTACTTCTCTATATAAAACATCTACTAATTCTAACTCTTGTTTTATAAAGTATGACAGTGAGTGCCCTGAAAAATGTCCATCTGCTGTCATTAATAACTGAATCCAAAGAGCTAAAATCATTTCTTTATCCAAAACAATATTCATTGAAGAATTAAATAATATAAAACTAACATTTATCAATAATGGGGGCCCCCCAATTATATAGTTGATGAACAAATCAAATTTCATTTAAACAACAATTTTAGGCAATAAAACCATAGTTATAAAAATAATAATGACAATAATGCTATTAACATATATTATCAAAATCAAATACACCACATTTACTAAAATCTCAAAACAGCAATTAAAAAGTTCATACATAGATATATAAAACCAGTCGATAAAATACATTAGATTCATTATTTAATATAAAAAATCCAAAACTGTCAACTTATTCATTAAATGTAATATATCCTAAACTTCCAAGTTCTTAATAAGATTAATTTTGTGTGTGAATATACTTATCCACTCAGCGAATGTTTCTCTGTAATTCAAAAGCATGAAAATTTTAACATAGGATATACCACAACCACATTCTCATGAGGACTTACCTGCCACCTATTGGAGCTGAGTGCCATCAGAAATCATTAATAAGCAGCATCGGGATCTCATAGTAACATTAAACATCTGCTCACAAACAATGCCAAAATACTAGTAAAATCAAATTCTTATCATTCTTGAAGCAATAATCATGGAATGAAAACAATCATCGATAAATAAAAAAAATTATAAGAGCTCACATCCTTAAAGATAGAGGGTGATTGAAATTTTGTCCTTGTCTGCAAAGGATTATCCATAATTTGGAAAAGTTCATCATTAATCAACACAAAATGTTTATTTTAAAAATGGAAATTTAAGTGAAATTTGAGTACAGTAGGATCGTGAAAACATTTAAAATATATAATACTCTCTCACCGTACATGCTATGACTCTTCAGAATGTGGGCAAGCATGGCTCTCTACAACTTTCTTTGGTTGCTTAGAATAATACTTTCTCCTATATGCTTTCCTTTTCTCTTTGAAGTATTTGTTTCTCTATCCATTTGTCCAGACTCAAATGTCTGTCCAAAAGAATTGGAAATGGTCAAGAGACATGGTGCTAGTCTTTGACAGACCAAGGTTTGCTGATCCAGATGAAGTAACTGAACCTGTATCCTCAATAATGGTACCCTAGTGGGTTGACAACTCTAAAACTCTGTAGAATGCAGTGTGTATTATACAATGCACAGGCTGATAGGTTGAGTAGCACTGGCATAGAATTACATTGCCTTTCATTGTATCATTCTCATCATTTTATGTTGCCAGCAGACTCATTCATGCATTACATTCGAGGTAACAACAGTTTCATGATGTTTTTTCCTTATTTTTTTTTGAATAATGTTAACCTTGTGCAAGGCTCAAAAGCCACTCAGTTTATGAGGATATATGGGGAAGATAACTGTTGACTCTAGACTCAAACAGGTTAAGCTTGTTGGGATTGGGTAAGCATTCTCTTGTGAGTCAAATCAACAAAGCAACCTTTCATGGCATCTACAGCTAGACTTTTACATATTTTGTATTATGAGATATCTGACAGAGTCCTTTCCCACAAGTGTGGGAGGGTGAAATCATGCAGTGTACTGTTTATTCTAATGGTATTGGCAATTAATTAACACCATTATACTATTCTCACTCTCAAAGAAGGAAACCATCCACTATCCTATCCCAAATGTGTCAGTAATATCACAGTTTTATCTAATGGGTTACTAAGGAGTTTCTTGAATTAATCCAATATCCATGTGACTAATATAAATTAAGTTCTCTCTTATTGATATAGATTTGGTTAAAAGAGAATCCATTTTTCTGATGATGCTATTTCATTTTTTTCACTATTTTATCAAGTTCTTCCCATGCTAATGCTGGGAGTGGCTTCAGACTTTTGAACAATATATATATATATATATATATATATATATATATATATATATATATATATATATTACAAGTAGATAAAATTCAATACCCCATAGGATAAAGAGCCATTTTACCCAGAACCAGCTTGTCAACACCAAGAAGTTAGATAAAGAAATGAATCAATGTTTTTGTAAATACGAAGAAAGAGGAGGGAAATTAACAACTAGGAGTAAATGTATTTAAAAAGACAAGCCCATTGTGGGTGAAATGGCTATATATCATATGGGGTATTGAATTTTATCTACAGTAATTCCTGTTTGCTGTATAATAAATATATTGAGATCTCTTCTGTGGATCAGTCTTAATATTTTATATTACGAGGATTCACATGGATTACTTACTATATATATATATATATATATATATATTTAAAGTATGCTATATTTATGAGCTATAACTGCCTCAGCAAGTTGGCATAGTACTCACCATTGATGGTAACTCCTAAACCGTATTTGTCTGCAAGCATTTATTGGTATTTTTTAAATAATCGTGTACATTTACACCAGAATGGAAATTTTCATTACAATTGGTTTCTGGGGCTTAATATGCAAATTTACTAAAAATGACCCTGGATCTTTACTGACTGAGCATAAAAACACAATAATATTTGACTAATTAATTTAATGAAATTACTTATTATTCAACATTCTAGTATTATCACTTAATAAACATTAAAGAATTTAACACTGAAAAATGATGAGACCTCAAAAAACAGAAACGTGATTCTACAGAAGGATACTGAGGATACCAAGGACTGAATATGTAAGCAACAAGTAAGAATTAAGTTTTAAAGAAAATGGAAACCAGAAGGAAACTTATACTTAACATATGTTGATAGTTGAAATTTCCTTGGCACATAATGAGTAAAGAGGGCTTGGCAAATCTGATACTCGCAAGAAGGCAAGAGGGACAGAGGAAAACAATGTATAACCTATTTAGTAAGCTTGAGTAAATGGAACAAGGTTTAGGAGAAATAACAAAAAAATGAATTATTAAGAGCTATGAAGGATAGGAAGTTGTGGAAAGGCATGATTGCCTACATCATGAAGAGAGGAAGTCAGCTTTTAAGACATCCATTTTGCTATTAACTTCTTTCAAGGAATCTTTGAGTAGATTGTAACTTATAGCTTTATCATTTATTATTTCAAATCCTTGTTTCTCAGTTGGTGCTTTCATTCACATCAATGTTCCCTGAAAGAAAACAAGGTGTGCCCCACATTAACAGGACAGTAATTTATGGGTCATTTTTATATTTAAAAAAATCTTTCTTTTTAAAATTTAAAGACACCAAGCAATGTAATATCTAAAAAAAAAAAGAAATTAATGCTTATTTCAGGAGACCTCTGTATTATTTTCCTATTTTCAAATTTCATGATTAATGATTTCCTTATTAAAATTTAAAGTATGCCCCAGAATTTCAGTTATTCTACAAGTGTGTCCTGAATTAAAAAAAAAAATGTTTGTGAAATACAAAGAGTTTAGATTGGATTAAAGCTAAAAGTAACAAGACCTCAACAGAATCCAGAGATGGAAATAGGATATGATGGGTCCTGATCTGGCATCTCATCTACTGTCACTTTCTCACAGATGTACCTTTGCTTCCCTCTGTCTTTTCTACAAGTATTTTCACAGCAACTGCTCTGATGAACTACTTTCTCTGGTTCCCAAACTGCATGAATTCAAGCATGCTACTAGGTTGAAATGATTAAATATAGCCGTCACTTCTACTCGATTAGCTTCTTATCTTGCACTTCCCATCTGTGGAACTCCCTTCCTCTTAGTTGCTTCCCTAATAGCTACAATCTTCAAATATGCATATGTCAATAGACATGTTCTAATGCTTTGTTTCCCGTCTTTCTCTTTCTTCTTTCCTCAAACACACCACTTTACTCTTGCTCTCATTCACTGTACCACCTACGTGCTAGTAGGACTTCCACCTTGCATGGAGTGAAATGCTTAAAAAAACAACAAAATACATACCCACCTTACAAGACACCAACATGCAGAGTCACCTGTCACTTTATTTTCTGATTGTATACACCAGCAAACATTTTCATGAAGAGGAGATGAGATGGTCGGATGAGCAAATCAAAACTGAAAATGCCATAAACAAAGGAAATTATTCAATTAATATTCTAGTATTAAAAAATCAAACTGCTGGATACATTCATCAAAATCAATAAATGGAACAGATCAATAGTTATATATGGTATCAGACTATTGATAAATGCAGGGCTAATATCATTCTTCAGTCAAACAAATTGCTAACAAAAATTGATTTCAATTGCTTCATCAATTTAGTTTTTGATTTTGGATTATTTTTATAATTATTTCAATTACATAACATTGTGTTTAATAAAATTCTAAATGTCAAATTTACCATTTATTTTTCATCTTGTAATTTAAATATGAATGTAATGACTGCTATTTTTTCTGTGACTTTCTTTATTTACAAAGTGTATTCCTTTTCTACAACTGTTCCTAAGTGATTCTGGTAATGCTTTGCAATTGCAAAGACAAGTTTGTCAGATGAACGACTACTTATTTCTCTACATATTTAACTATCCTGCTCAATTTCCCCCCCACCCCATTGGTGGCACTCACAGAAGATCAGACAGGAAGAGTCTTATGCCTTGCTGTATGATTGCTACAAATTCATGGGTATAAATTGGATGCTAAAAATAAATGGTTATTATTCAGAGAAAAATAGATATTTTTTTTTTAGTGATGTGTATATAGTCCAAAAGGATATTAATATGCATACAAAATTTGATTAACCAATGATTAGCTGAGACAGCTTCTCTGTTGACAAATCAGAGAACAGAATTATGTAACTTTATCTTATACATGAATGTCCAGGTGCTACAACGTTATCAGCAGAGAAAATAGAATTAAAAAGTCAATTTGGTTCGGTTGTTTTTTTATGAGTCAAATGGCTTGTTTAATATCAAAATCTAATTATTAAAAATTCAAATCATGAAATAAATGTATTTAAATGTATTCACTTTTGAATTATTTATAAATTAAAGAGAATGATTTTATTTCATGGTTAAATTATAATTACGTATCTGCATTTTTGAAACAACCTAACAAAATCAAATAAGTAAAAACTTGTTTCTCTTTTCAATAAATGAAATTAATCATACCAAATTGTTGTTTTTTTTTAAATTTTAAAAATCTTTTTTGACAATCTGTGCCATATTTTCAATTTTGCTATATGACCCGGAGGATAAATTTTTATTAATTTTACTATAAATAAGTATATGTCATACTTTTTTAGGAAAATATATTGTTTGTGACCTTATGTATAAAGTACAGCTATACAGGGAGTTAACCATTTTTACCTATTCTTCTTACATGCCTCAACTTCAAACAGTAACCCTCTACATTGAGTAGCTCTTGAGCCTTGTTTTAGGTGAACAATTAGTTAAAAAAATAATGTTAACAATAATTCAAATAAATTCAGTTCTTTCTTTAAATTATTTATGGAAGATTAAATACCAATGAAGGCAGCTCACATTTCTTCAGAAATATCAGTGTACATGTACCCTGGTTTTTTAAGCTCCATTAAGTACCACAAGGTTTATGGTTGAGTTTTCTTTTCATTCAACAGCAAAAACAAATGCCAACTGAATGTTTTATGCAATTTTTGTAGCACAAATCAATATTCTTTGCAAAAGTATATTGAGGAATATAAGTGGAAGAGAATTTGCTTTTTTATCAAATGAAGGATTGTCAACAATTAATTTCCAATCCATTTTGTTTAATTCTAATCAGAGACTAACATTCAAAATACTTGTTTTGTAAAGCAAGTCAAATTAAGATGAAAGAAAAAGAGGAAAACTAGAATTTTCAATGTTTAATAAAAATTCAATATTAATACTAATACTACTTGATGAAAAACAATAGAAATTAAATAAGTCAAAATTGACTAATGACTGTCGATGCTTCATCTTATAAAAATTCCAGATAATATTACTACAAATACTAAGAGAGAAAAAAGGCTGACAGAAATATTGTGGAGAAATTAACTGTTGGTCAGACAGCAAAGGAGAAGAGTATTTACCTTGTGTTGTTCAAATGCTTACTAAACAAAAGCTTGTTATTTTCTGTACTAACCCTTTAGAGTTACAGTGGTCACATGACAGGTTTACTATGTGATCCCTGAAGTTGCATAAAAAGAAGGGAAACATCTTTTTTTATTGCTAAATTTACCTTCTATATTTATACATCACAGAGAAGTGGCAATATATTTTGCAACTTGAGATAAGTGCTATTGCCCCCCTTCTCTGCTCAACCTGACTAGTCTCCATTCGTTTTGGGGATTGGGAGCATTTTCTCAACAGTACTAATCAAAAATTAATATTGGTTGACAATATTTTATCTAATAAAGAATAAATCAATATTACCACCACCACTGCTAATACTAATAATAATAGTGGTAAAAATAATCGCAAATATGGCATCAAACATCCAAGGGGAAAATGTAAAAGTTTAATGGTTAAACTGGGTCTTTTGCCAACCACAAAAGTCCCAACAGCTTAATCTGTAGAGCAGCAGCTGAACATAGATTTCCTCAAGTAAAATGGTTGAAAGTAATATCTCACCTGGAGTCTATTCCTTATTTCCAATCCGTATTGTTTACTGCTGTGGTGAAAAGTAATATCAGATATCTATCAAAAATTAATAAAAGATAACATTCCTAAACATCCTTGAGCTGAAAGTTTGAAACATAAACGGCATCTACTGATTTGCATATTTATGAAAAATTTCAAATGAAAAAGAGCCACTTGGTTAGATGGGCTGTAGACAGTGAAGAAAACAACTATCAATCACTGAGACTCTAAAAGTAATGTTTTTCCCCAAATGTTGTTTTTTATATTCCATAGATGTTAATGTCACAAATCAATAGCAACAATGGATCTTTGTTTCTACCAGAAAATATCATCTGATGTTTACCAAGAATTGTGCTAGCAAAGTTACTTTAATAGCTTCTGAAGAAATTTCAAATGCTTCATTTATGACTTGTAAAGGATTTTTTATAGACAGTTTAAGAGCCATTCGAAGTAGAGGATTGCTGAAGGGTTGAAGCGTGTTATCACTAACATTTTTTGTCAAGATTTACAAACTATGTTTCATTCAATTTTGCAAACTACCGTAATTCCCCACGTATAATACGACTTCATCCATAATACGCACCGCTAAGATTTTGACTGAAAATGTGGGGAAAATGCTTCTACACACGTAGAATACGCATCCCTTGTTTGGTAATAAAACGGTCTAGGTACCTCCACTTTTTAGCGGGAAAACATCATAGCGTAATAAAAAAATGCCACAAACTTAACGAAAATAAAGTTTTATCGTCAAAATGCTTATGTTATTATTAAGATGAAAGACCAAAATATTTTTTAATTATTTTTTGAAATTTTTAAATATTTTCTAAGATGCTCGAAATCGCGGTGCTGTTAAAATAACATTGTTTTTTTTTGCGCTTTTTTCCCGTTGAAAACACATTGATTTGGAAATTCTTGTAAAATTAAAGTAATTGTCCGATTTTAATGAAATTTTCGGGACTTATTCACAAATGAATGAAATTATTTTTGAAATATTTCTTTTTAGTAAATTTTGGTAACAAATATTTTTTTTAAATATGTTACACCCAACTTACTTATTGTCCTGAAATTTCCTTCAAAACTTTTTTATTTCCTGACAATTTTATTTTGTTTAAAGTAAGAGTCATTAGAGATGTTAAATCACCTAATTTTTTTTTTCAACTTTGTGCTAACTGAAAATCTGCTCTGAAGTGAAAAATAATGAATCCAATAAAACTATGATATTACTTCATTAGAAAAGCTTTTAATTGCTTTTGTAAATAAGTAATATTAAGGTCATTATTACCTGAAGAAATAAATTTTTCTGATGAATAATTAAATTATACAAGAATTTTTTTATTTGTTTTACATTTTAATTATAATAATTTATAATAGTTTAAAAATCGTGCAAAATTCTGTATTAGCCTATTTCCTTGTGATAATTAGTAATTAAGTAGAAACAAAATTTACGAGTTCAAAATTGCAAAGTTTAATAAATTTAGTGATTCCAATTTTTTTTCAAATCATTTTTTATGTTGTATTTTTCTACTTAATACGTTCCTTATTTCTATGTACGGTAGACTGAAATTGCCATTATTACAAAAAGAGTTTTGTCCTAATACGTGCTAGCACCGTTACTTGAAGAAATTTAAAATATTTTCTTCATTTATGACTTTTAAAGGATTTTTGTACTGAAGGGTTGAAGGGTGTTATCACTAACATTTTTTGTCAAGATTTACAAACTATGTTTCATTCAATTTTGCAAACTAACGTAATTCCCCACATATAATATAAGTACCTCCACGAGATTGCTAAAAAAAGCATGATGAAAAAGACGCCAAACTTGAAGAAAACAAAATTTTATCGTCTAAACGTTTGTTATTATTAAGAAGAAAGATCAAAGTAATTTTGGGGTATTTTTTACATTTTATAATCGTTCCTAGCACGTCCGAAATTTTCGTTAAAAATCTAGTTTTTTTTTGAGTCAGCAAAATTGACCATTTTTTCAATTAAAAAAAAAAACTAGAAATCTCACTTTGAAATTCTTTTAAATATCAATTATCATTTTTTCAAAACTTATTTTAATAAATCAGACATTATAATGTTTATTTAAAATATTTTGAACCAAACTTAACTTAGCTTAGCTTAGCTTTTGTGTCAAGAAGATGTAATTTGAAAATAAAACAAAGCAGGTCAAACTTTCGCGTCTCTTGACAGGTGATGAATGACATATTTACGAATTCCATGAGGCTAATTTATTCTACGGGAGGAGAAAAGTGAAATAATTTACATTTAAGCGAACAAATTATTTACCTCGTTATTTTAACGAAAACTTTCAGCGGTCTAATATTTTTTGTACTTAGCTTTCACCTTTACGTTTATGATGCTTTATGGAAAGTATATTATAAAGAAATTAAAATAAGACTGTTAAGAGTGACATTAAATTTCATATTTCCTAAGAAATGTGTCTAATTCATTTATAGGTACCTTTCTTATGAAATTTTATCAGAACTGTACATAAAATACTACAATTTTATGTACATTTATTACATTTTACTGTTATTTGTATTTGCATTCATTTTATTAATTTTGATATTTCATTTATGGAAAAATGTCATAACTGAGATTAATATAAAAATAAGATCATATAAGATGATACTGATACTTGTAGGTACCCTTTTCATATGAAAGTGAAAAATCAAATTAACTTCTCCACACGTGTTCCGCAAAAGTAAAGGCCTTAACAGCGGAGAACAATGCTTAACTCAAATAACGCAACTTAATTATATTCTGGTTGGTCTTCCGTACTTTATAATTACAGCCCGGTTATAAGCACAAAATTACATTTCTTAATTACTGTGGATCTTCTGATTAGTCAAAATGATACAATTTACAACGCGCTAAAAAAGATCTATCTCATAAGGACACTTAGGAAAATCGATGGGGCTTTTAACTAATTTTATAATATTTTAATGTAAATCTATTATAACTAATAACTTTTAACTAATTTTATAATATTTAAATGTAAAATCTATTATAATTAAAGAAATAAATAATTGTATTAAAAATTCATTTTTCATCGAAAAAATTTTTTTGCTTTCAGGATTTATTGTCCATATTCATAAAAACAACTAAGAAATAAAAGCATTTGAAATTAAATTATATCTTTGTTTTATTGGGTTTTGTATGTTACAATTCAGAGCTGATTTTCAGGTACGCTGGCTCCAATTAAAAACAAAAAAAGACATGCTTTGCATTCCTCAAAGCCCTGTGCTTTTAATTTTTGTAATCACTAAACCCGCGATCGAATTTCTAGCGTTTTCATAAAATTAGTTGGGGGGGGAGTAATTAATATTTAAAAAAAATATTTCTACCATGACCTTAATAAAAGAAAATTTATAATAATTTTGATCATCTGTGAATAGTTCCTGAAAGTTTCATTAACATCCGACAATGATTTCTATTTTTGCACGATTTTTCAAATTAATGTGTGTCATACCAAAACAACGTGCTAAAAATTGTCTGTTATTTACTAGTTCCGCTGATACAAACAGAAACAAAGGTTTTTAATCAAAATTTAGTATGTTCTAAAAAGAAGGAAACATTTTTAAAAATAAAAAAAAAACTTTGGTCTTTCCTATTAATAACATAAGCATTTAGACAATAAAATTTTGTTTTCGGCAAGATTGGCGTCTTTTTCATCAAGCTATGCTCTTTTTTTAGCGATTTCGTGGCGGTACATAGTATAATACGACTTCATCCATAATACGCACCCCTAAAATTTTGGCTGAAAATGTGGGGAAAATGCTTCTACAAACGTAGAATACGCACCCCTTGTTTGGTAATCAAACCCCATAAACTGTACCTCCCCAATTTCATTACGTCCAGCGTTTCCTACTCTTATTAACAAAATGGTTTTAAACATAGAATAATATTCTGATTTAGTTTTATAATAATTCTTATTTTATTTTACATTTCTAAGTATTGTTAGGTACATATGATAGTATTTAACATCCTTATGCGGTCGCAATCGCCGAATGTTTTTGTCAAATTGACGTCTGTTTGTGGTGAATAGTCATTTCGTAACTAAAATCAACCTATGAAAACGCAAATTTTAAAGATTTTTTTTGTTGCTGCGCATAATACGGACTCCTAATTTTGCTTAATTTTTTTTAGAAAAAAATGCGTATTATACATGGGGGAATTTGAATAAATTGATTTCTTTGGAAAAACCCTCTTTGTCAAAAACCCTACTTTGTGGTTATGTAATCTCTCTAATTTTAGGACTTCATGGCAAACAATTTTTAACAGCGACGAATAAAAAATTCAACGCAGTTAATAACAAGAGGAACTAGATGATCAAATGTCTATGAAGTGTATTTAAAGTTTCAACTTTAAACAGTAATATTCAAAATTTAAAGAAAGGAAAAGAAGTTAGGTTACCTTTCGTAGTTGAAATTAAGTTTTTTTTCTGATCTCTCTTTTACTTGTTTTGATTACTTCGTCTTCTCTTTTCTCAGCAAATAAAAACACCAGTTGAGGTTTGTTTTTGGTTTGATTTTTTCGGGTTTTTTTTTGTTTTTGTTTTTTTAGTGGGGAGAGAGGGGGTTGGCTTATGACGAGTGACAAAGATTCCCCCGGCAACTCAAAAAGGTTGGTATATATCAACCCCCCCACCACGTGGGTTAAATGCGGCACAAGGCCAGTTTAATGTGGGAATCTCCAAGCCCGTACGCTCGGCCAAAAATATGACCTTTGAACCCGCCTAGACGGGTTCAGGTCCTGTCTACCTCCCCGAAGGAAACCTTGCCCTTCGGCAAAGCTTCCTCCGAGTTCCTCTCTGCAGTAGAGAGTTTGACAGAAAACCCGAGCCGCAACTCAAAAAGGCTGATATTTATTAACCCCCCCCTACGTGGGTTAAATGTGGCACAAGGCCGGTTTAATGTGGGTATGTCCAAGCCCGTAGGCTCGGCCAAAAATATGACCTTTGAACCCGCCTAGACGGGTTCATGTCCTGTCTACCTCCCCGAAGGAAACCTTGCCCTTCGGCAAAGCTTCCTCCGAGTTCCTCTCTGCAGTAGAGAGTTTGACCGCAAACCCGAGCCGAAACTCGAAAAGGCTGATATTTATCAACCCCCCCCCACCTGTGTTAAATGTGGCACAAGGCCGGTTTAATGTGGGTATCTCCAAGCCCGTAGGCTCGGCCAAAAATATGACCTTTGAACCCGCCTAGACGGCTTCAGGTCCTGTCTACCTCCCCGAAGGAAACCTTGCCCTTCGGCAAAGCTTCCTCCGAGTTCCTCTCTGCAGTAGAGAGTTTGACAGCAAACCCGAGCCGCAACTCGAAAAGGCTGATATTTATCAACCCCCCACGTGGGTTAAATGCGGCACAAGTCCAGTTTGATGTGAGTATCTCCAAGCACGTAGGCTCGGCCAAAAATATGACCTTTGAACACGCCTAGACGGGTTCAGGTCCTGTCTACCTCCCCGAAGGAAACCTTGCCCTTCGGCAAAGCTTCCTCCGAGTTCCTCTCTGCAGTAGAGAGTTCGACATAAAACCCGAGCCGCAACTCAAAAAGGTTGGTATTTATCAACCCCCCACGTGGGTTAAATGCGGCACAAGGCCAGTTTAATGTGGGTATCTCCAAGCCCGTAGGCTCGGCCAAAAATATGACCTTTGAACTCGCCTAGACGGGTTCAGGTCCTGTCTACCTCCCCGAAGGCAAACTTGCCATTCGGCAAAGCTTCCTCCGAGTTCCTCTCTGCAGTAGAGAGTTCGACATATAACCCGAGCCGCAACTCAAAAAGGTTGGCATATATCAACCCCACCCACGTGGGTTAAATGTGGCACAAGGCCGGTTTAATGTGGGTATGTCCAAGCCCGTAGGCTCGGCCAAAAATATGACCTTTGAACCCGCCTAGACGGGTTCAGGTCCTGTCTACCTCCCCGAAGGAAACCTTGCCCTTCGGCAAAGCTTCCTCCGAGTTCCTCTCTGCAGTAGAGAGTTCGATATAAAACCCGAGCCGCAACTCAAAAAGGTTGGTATTTATCAACCCCCTCCCACGTGGGTTAAATGCGGCACAAGGCCAGTTTAATGTGAGTATCTCCAAGCCCGTAGGCTCGGCCAAATATATGACCTATGAACCCGGCTAGACGGGTTCAGGTCCTGTCTACCTCCCCGAAGGAAACCTTGCCCTTCGGCAAAGCTTCCTCCGAGTTCCTCTCTGCAGTAGAGAGTTTGACAGAAAACCCGAGCCGCAACTCAAAAAGGCTGATATTTATCAACCCCCCCACGTGGGTTAAATGTGGCACAAGGCCGGTTTAATGTGGGTATGTCCGAGCCCGTAGGCTCGGCCAAAAATATGACCTTTGAACCCGCCTAGACGGGTTCAGCTCCTGTCTACCTCCCCGAAGGAAACCTTGCCCATCGGCAAAGCTTCCTCCGAGTTCCTCTCTGCAGTAGAGAGTTCGACATAAAAGCAGAGTCGCAAATCGAAACGGTTGATATTTATCAACCCCCCCACGTGGATTAAATGTGGCACAAGGCCGGTTTAATGTGGGTATCTCCAAGCCCGTAGGCTCGGCCAAAAATATGACCTATGAACCCGCCTAGACTGGTTCAGGTCCTGTCTACCTCCCCGAAGGAAACCTTGCCCTTCGGCAAAGCTTCCTCCGAGTTCCTCTCTGCAGTAGAGAGTTCGACATAAAACCCGAGCCGCAACTCAAAAAGGTTGGTATTTATCAACCCCCCACGTGGGTTAAATGCGGCACAAGGCCAGTTTAATGTGGGTATCTCCAAGCCCGTAGGCTCGGCCAAAAATATGACCTTTGAACTCGCCTAGACGGGTTCAGGTCCTGTCTACCTCCCCGAAGGCAATTTAGAAGAGATTCCAGCTAGTGGAAAAAATTTATAAAGCAATGAATTGGGGGAGGCCCTCCCAGTTTTGGTGGGCATCAAAATACCAACAAATTCACTAACGCTAATTACAGAATCGTCGAAAGTCACTCCCTCCCCACACAAGCGATGGAAATAAACCTTTGACTGATGGAGTCAGCAGGAAATTCTCCACAATCTGACATCTATTACATGAGGATCTCCAAGAGAGGAAAAAATAGAAATGCGATGTCTTCGAGTAAACTTCTTTTCGGACACTGTAAAGTGCCAACGGTCACAGCAGTGACATGGTCGAAGCTGCAGTTTGCAACATGAAAGCCACCCAGGTTTTGTGCACATGAAATTGTCAACAAATTCACTAACGCTACGTCCCGATTCGTCGAATGTCACTCCCTCCACACACAAGCGATAGAAATAAACCTTTGACTGATGGAGTCAGCAGGAAATTCTACACAATCTGACATCTTTCTCATGAGGATCCCCTAGAGACGAAAAAGTAGAAATGCGATCTCTTCGAGCAAACCGTTTTCGGACACCGTAAAATGCCAACGGTGACAGCACTGACATACTCGAAGCTGCAGTTTGCCGCATGAAAGTGAACGAAAAATGCTTGTGGCAATATACAGAGTGAGAGATTCCACACAATTTGATACCAATTTGCAAGAGTATAAAGCAATGAATTGAGGGATTTCCGCCAGTGTTGGTGTGCATGAATATTCCAACAAATTTACTAACGTTAGGTCCCGAATCGTCGAAGGTCACTCCCTCCCCACACAAGCGACTGAAATAAACCTTTGATGGATGGAGTCAATAGGAAATTCCCAACAATCTGACATCTATCACATGAGTAACTCCTAGAGAGGAAAAAGTAGAAATGCGATCTCTTCGAGCAAACCCCTTTTCGGACACAGTAAAGTCCCAACGGTTATAGCAGTGACATGGTCGAAGCTGCAGTTTGCCGCATGAAAGCCAACTAAAAATGCTTGTAGCCATGAACAGCGTGAGAGATTCCACACAATTTGTTACCTATTTGGAAGAGATTCCAGCTACTAGAAAAAATTTATAGATCAATGATTTGGGGGAGGCCCCGCAGTTTTGGTGCACATGAAAATTCCAAGAAATTCACTAAAGCTAGGCCCCAAATCGTCGAAGGTTTCTCCCTACCCACACAAGTGACTGAAATAAACCTTTGACTGATGGAGTCAGCAGGAAATTCCCCACAATCTGACATCTATCTGATGAGGATCCCTTAGAGGGGAAAAAGTAGAAATGCGATCTCTTCGAGCAAACCACTTTTGGACAACGTAAAGTGCCAACGGTGACAGCAGTGACATGGTCGAAGCTGCAGTTTGCCGCATGAAAGCGAACGAAAAATGCTTGTAGCCATGCACAGAGTGAGAGATTCCACAAAATTTGATACCAATTTTGAAGTGATTCCAGCTACTGTAAAAAATTTATAATGCAATTTATTGGGGGTGGCCCCCCAGTTTTGGTCCGCTTCCAACAAATTCACTAACGGTAGGTCCCGAATCGTTGAAGTTCACTCCCTCCCCACGCAATCGACTTAAATAATTCTTTGACTCATGGATTAAGCAAGAAATTCCTCATACTTTGATATCAATTTCATGAGGGTGCCGAAGAGTGGAGAAAGTTGAAATCTGATCTCTTCGAGAAAACCGCTTTTCGGACACCGTAAATTGCCAGCGGTGACAGCTGCGGCAATTTCGAAGCTAGACTTTGCCCTGTAAAATCTACTTACAAATGCTTGTTGGCATGGACTGAGTCAGAGACTTCGCACAATTTAATACCAAGTTTGAAGAGATTTCATCTGCTGGAAAAAAAGTTATAAAGCAGGGAAATGTTGAGGGATTCCCTAGTTTTGGTCCGCATCAAAATTTCAACAAATTCACTAACACGAGGTCCCATATCGTCGAACGTCACTACATCCCTACGCAATCGACTGAAACAATTCTTTGACTCATGGATTAAGCAGGAAATTCCTCACAATCTGATATCAATTTCATGAGGGTGCCCTAGAGTGGAAAAAGTTGAAATGCAATCTCTTCGAGCAAACCGCTTTTCGGACACCGTAAATTGCCAGCGTTGACACGATCGAAGCTAGACTTTGCACTGTAAAAGCTGCTGACAAATTCTTGTAGACATGGACAGAGTGAGAGATTTTGCACAATTTAATACCAATTTTGAAGAGATCTCATCTGCTGGAAAAAAGTTATAATGCAGGGAAATGGTGAGGGATCCCCCAGTTTTGGTCCACTTCAAAATTCCAACAAATTTACTACATGAGGTCCCGTATCGTTGAACGTCACTCCCTCCCTACACAAGGGACTGAAATAATTCTTTGACTCATTGATTAAGCAGGAAATTCCTCACAATCTGATATCTATTTCATGAGGATCACCTCGAGAGGAAAAACTTGAAATGGGATCTTCTTGTGCAAACCGCTTTTCGGACACTGAATTGCCCACGGTGACAGCAGCGACACACTCGAAGCTACACTTTGCACTATAAAAGCAAATGAAAAATGCTTGTAGACATCGACAGAGTGAGAGATTTCGCACAATTTAATACCAATTTTGAAGAGATTTCATCTGCTGGAAAAAAGTTATAAAGCAGGGATATGATGAGAGATCCCCCAGTTTTTGGTCCGCATGAAAATTCCAACAAATTCAATAACTCAAGGTCCCGTATCCTCGAACATCACTCCCTCCCTACAGAAGTGACTGAAATAATTCTTTGACTCCTGCATTAAGCAAGAAATTCCACACAATGTGATATCTATTTTATGAGGGTTCCTTAGAGGGGAAAAATTTGTATTGCAATCTTATCGAGCAAACCGGTTTCCGAACACTGTCAGTTATCAAAGGCCACAGTATCTACATGGTCGTTGCTGTATCGTGTCTATTAAACCTATTTTAAAATCATTCTAGACAGGTCTGTGTCGAGACATTCAGCCCAATTTAATACCAAAAATTGAAGTTATTTCACTTACTGGATAAAAGTTAAGTAGTGAAAATGTGTGATCACCCAGTTACGGTCCGCATGAAAAATCCCACAATTCTACTAACCCAAGTTACCGTATCATCTAAGGCCTTCTCTCCCTACTCAATCGACTTAAATAATTCTTTCATACATGGATTAAGCAAGAAATTCCGCTCAATCTTATATCTATTTTATGAGGGCTCCATAGAGGGGCAAAGTTCAAATGCAATCTTATCCAGCAAACCGGTTTTCGGACACTGTAAACTTTGAAAGGGCACAGCAACGACATGGTCGTTGCTTTACTTTGCTCTATTAAGCCAAATTTAAAATCCTTCAAGACAGGCATGAAGATTGCAATTGTTTTTTTTTATTTTCTCATGTATCAAACTACATTAGAATCAATAATAAAATCAATATGAATAAAAATTTTGGAAAATGCCATTTTTGAGGTTTCTATTACTAGTAGGGGCTAAAACCTCGATCTTCGATGTCTGATTTAAGGCTGATAGATTGCAATTGTTTTTTTTCTTTTCTTACCCATCAAACCACATAAGAATCAATAATAAAATCCAAAAATAAAAAAATTTTGGAAAATGGTATTTTTGAGGCTTCTCTTACTACTAGGGTCTAAAACCACTATCTTCGATGTCTGATTTAAGGCATATATCTTGCATGAAAAGGATTGCTATTGTTTTTTTTTCTTTTCTTACACATCTAACTACATTAGAATCAATAATAAAATGAATATGAATAAAAAGTTTTGGAAATTGGCATTTTTGAGGCTTCTATTACTATGAGGGTTTAAAACCGCTATCTTCCATGTCTTATTTAAGGCATATATCTTGCACGAATATGATTGCAATTGTTTTATTATTATCTTATGCATCTAACTACATAAGAATTAATAATAAAATCAATATGAATAAAAAATTTTGATCCCCCAGTTTTGGGCCTCATGAAAATCCCAACAAATCCACTAACACAAGTCGACGTATCATCAAACGCCACATTGTCCATACTTAAGCAACTGGAAAAATTCTTTTATACATGGATTAAGCAAGAAATTTAGAAAAAATGCAGACCCATTGAGCAAACCGGTTTTCGGACATCTTAATTGTTAAAGGACACAACAGTGACATTGTCAAAGCTGCACTTTGCTCGATTCAACCAAATGAAAAATCCTTGTAGACATGGATGTATTGATAAATTTCCTACAATACTAATTTTTAAAATATTTCATTTAATGGAAAAAAATTAAAAAGAATTGAAATTTGACTGATCCCCCAGTTTTGGGCCTTATTAAAATTCCAAAAAATCCCTTATCACAAGTCCTATTCAACCGACTGAAAAAAATTTTTTTCAACATGGATTAAGCAAGAAATTCCCTAACATTTGATATCAATTTGATAACTATTCTATAGACACGAAAAATTTGAAATCCGGAGTCCTCAAGCAAACCGGTTTTTGGACGACGTAAATTTTCAGAGGATACGCCAAAGACATCGTTGCACCTCCACTTTCCTCTATTCAACAAAATGTATAATCTTTGTAGACATGGATTAATTAATAAATATTCTACAATTTAATACCAATTTTTAAAATATTTCATTCAATGTAAAAAAATTGAAAAGAAATGAAATATGACTAATCCCCCAGTTTTGGCTGCACTAAAAATTCCCACAAATCCCCTAACAAGTTGCCACTTCATCCAATGCCATGTTGTCCCTATTCAACTGACTCAAAAAAAATTTAAAACCTGGATTAAGGAAAAAAATCCATAAAATTTGATATCAATTTTATAAGTATTCTATAGAAACAAAAAAAAATGGTATTCCAGATTCACCAAGCAAACCGTTTTTTGTATGCCTTTAATTTTCAAACTAGACGACAGAGACATGTCTCGACATGGTCAAACTCCACCTTGCTCTATTCAACCAAATGAAAAATCCTTGTAGACATGGATTAATTAATAAATTTCCTACAATTTGATACAAATTTTGAAAATATTTCATTTAATGGAAAAAAATTAAAACGAAGTGGAATATGACTGATCCCCAGTTTTGGGCAGCACTTAAAATTTCAATAAAATCCCTTAGACAAGTTGCAACTTCATTGAATCCCATGTTTTCCCTATTGAAGCTACTGGAAAAAATTTTAAACATTGATTAAGGAAGAAATTCCTTAACATTTGTTATCAATTTTATAATTATTCCATAGAAAACCAAAATTTGAAATCAAGAGAAATATAGCAACCCGGTTTTGGGACACTTTAAATTATGAAATCAAACCGCAAAACATGGCTCAACATCCTCATACCTGCAGTTCCCTCTATTCAACCAAATGAAAAATCCTGTTATATATGGAGTAATTAATAAATTTCCTACAATTTAAAACCAATTTTCGAAATATTTCATTCAATGGAAAATATTTAAAATGAAGTGAAATATGACTGATCCCCCAGTTTTGGGTTGCACTAAAAATTTCAAGAAAACCCCTAAGACAAGTTGCGTCTTCATCACTTACCAAATTTGTCCTATTCATCCCACTGAAAAATAATTTTATACTTACACAGTAAAATTCCACATCAATTGTCAGCTAATAGCGAACATATCACACTTCAGTTTTTTTAAACACCCTTTATATATATATATATATATATATATATATATATATATATATATATATGTGTGTGTGTGTGTGTGTGTGTGTGTGTACCCAAAATCACTCTTTCTTTTATCACATTTTTATGTCCAACTAAGTTAGCAAATCATTCAATAAAATGACATCTTTACCCAAACCAAATCTCGTAATGTCATTACAGAACATTAAAATAATTACATTATAATGTTCAATTTTTTAATTAAATATTGATTGAAAATATCCCATTTCTAGATATTCTCATTTACTCTATGATAATTTCACTATATCTTGTAGCTTTGATGTGGCACAAGCCCAAACACTACTTCTCTATATAAAACATCTACTAATTCTAACTCTTGTTTTATAAAGTATGACAGTGAGTGCCCTGAAAAATGTCCATCTGCTGTCATTAATAACTGAATCCAAAGAGCTAAAATCATTTCTTTATCCAAAACAATATTCATTGAAGAATTAAATAATAAAAAACTAACATTTATCAATAATGGGAGCCCCCCAATTATGTAGTTGATGAACAAATCAAATTTCATTTAAACAAC
This sequence comes from Acanthosepion lycidas, assembly GCA_963932145.1. Classification (NCBI taxonomy): domain Eukaryota; kingdom Metazoa; phylum Mollusca; class Cephalopoda; order Sepiida; family Sepiidae; genus Acanthosepion; species Acanthosepion lycidas. The sequence goes on along the minus strand of OZ010592.1, from coordinate 106,027,216 downwards.
AATTTTAGGCAATAAAACCATAGTTATAAAAATAATTAAATGTAATATATCCTAAACTTCCAAGTTCTTAATAAGATTAATTTTGTGTATGAATATACTTACCCACTCAGCGAATGTTTCTCTGTAATTCAAAAGCATGAAACTTTTAACATAGGATATACCACAACCACATTCTCATGAGGACTTACCTGCCACCTATTGGAGCTGAGTGCCATCAGGTAACATTAATAAGCAGCATCAGGATCTCATAGTAACATTAAACATCTGCTCACAAACAATGCCAAAATACTAGTAAAATCAAATTCTTATCATTAGTGAAGCAATACTCATGCAATGAAAACAATCATCGATAAATAAAAACAATTATAAGAGCTCACATCCTTAAAGATAGAGGGTGATTGAAATTTTGTCCTTGTCTGCAAAGGATTATCCATAATTTGGAAAAGTTCATCATTAATCAACACAAAATGTTTATTTTAAAAATGGAAATTTAAGTGAAATTTGAGTACAGTAGGATCGTGAAAACATTTACAATATATAATACTCTCTCACCGTACATGCTATGACTCTTCAGAATGTGGGCAAGCATGGCTCTGTACAACTTTCTTTGGTTGCTTAGAATAATACTTGCGCCTATATGCTTTCCTTTTCTCTTTGAAGTATTTGTTTCTCTATCCATTTGTCCAGACTCAAATGTCTGTCCAAAAGAATTGGAAATGGTCAAGAGACATGGTGCTAGTCTTTGACAGACCAAGGTTTGCTGATCCAGATGAAGTAACTGAACCTGTATTCTCAATAATGGTACCCTAGTGGGTTGACAACTCTAAAACTCTGTAGAATGCAGTGTGTATTATACAATGCACAGGCTGATAGGTTGAGAAGCACTGGCATTGAATTACATTGCCTTTCATTGTATCATTCTCATCATTTTATGTTGCCAGCAGACACATTCATACATTACATTCGAGGTAACAACAGTTTCATGATGTTTTTTTCCTTTTTTTTTTTGAATAATGTTAACCCTGTGCAAGGCTCAAAAGCCACTCAGTTTATGAGGATATATGGGGAAGATAACTGTTGACTCTAGACTCAAACAGGTTAAGCTTGTTGGGACTGGGTAAGCATTCTCTTGTGAGTCAAATCAACAAAGCAACATTTCATGGCATCTACAGCTAGTCCTTTCCCACAAGTGTGGGAAGGTGAAATCATGCAGTGTACTGTTTATTCTAATGGTATTGGCAATTAATTATCACCATTATACTATTCTCACTCCCAAAGAAGGAAACCATCCACTATCCTATCCCAAATGTCTCAGTAATATCACAGTTTTATCTAATGGGTTACTAAGGAGTTTCTTGAATTAATCCAATATCCATGTGACTAATATAAATTAAGTTCTCTCTTATTGATATAGATTTGGTTACAAGAGAATCCATTTTTCTGATGATGCTATTTCATTTTTCTCACTATTTTATCAAGTTCTTCCCATGCTAATGCTGGGAGTGGCTTCAGACTTTTGAACAATATATATATATATATATATATATATATATATATATATATATATATATATTACAAGTAGATAAAATTCAATACATCATCGGATAAAGAGCCATTTTACCCAGAACCAGCTTGTCAACACCAAGAAGTTAGATAAAGAAATGAATCAATGTTTTTGTAAATACGAAGAAAGAGGAGGGAAATTAACAACTAGGAGTAAATGTATTTAAAAAGACAAGTCCATTGTGGGTGAAATGGCTATATATCATATGGGGTATTGAATTTTATCTACAGTAATTCCTGTTTGCTTTATAATAAATATATTGAGATCTCTTCTGTGGATCAGTCTTAATATTTTATATTACGAGGATTCACATGGATTACTTACTATATATATATATATATATATATATATATATATATATATATATATTTAAAGTATGCTATATTTATGAGCTATAACTGCCTCAGCAAGTTGGCATAGTACTCACCATTGATGGTAACTCCTAAACCGTATTTGTCTGCAAACATTTATTGGTATTTTTTAAATAATCGTGTACATTTACACCAGAATGGAAATTTTCATTACAATTGGTTTCTGGGGCTTAATATGCAAATTTACCGAAAAATGTCCCTGGATCTTTACTGACTGAGCATAAAAACACAATAATATTTGACTAATTAATTTAATGAAATTACTTATTATTCAACATTCTAGTATTATCACTTAATAAACATTAAAGAATTTCACACTGAAAAATGATGAGACCTCAAAAAACAGAAACGTGATTCTACAGAAGGATACTGAGGATACCAAGGACTGAATAGGTAAGCAACAAGTAAGAATTAAGTTTTAAAGAAAATGGAAACCAGAAGGAAACTTATACTTAACATATGTTGATAGTTGAAATTTCCTTGGCACATAATGAGCAAAGAGGGCTTGGCAAATCTGATACACGCAAGAAGGCAAGAGGGACAGAGGAAAACAATGTATAACCTATTTAGTAAGCTTGAGTAAATGGAACAAGGTTTAGGAGAAATAACAAAAAAATGAATTATTAAGAGCTATGAAGGATAGGAAGTTGTGGAAAGGCATGATTGCCTACATCATGAAGAGAGGAAGTCAGCTTTTAAGACATCCATTTTGCTATTAACTTCTTTCAAGGAATCTTTGAGTAGATTGTAACTTATAGCTTTATCATTTATTATTTCAGATCCTTGTTTCTCAGTTGGTGCTTTCATTCACATCAATGTTCCCTGAAAGAAAACAAGGTGTGCCCCACATTAACAGGACAGTAATTTATGGATCATTTTTATATTTAAAAAAATCTTTCTTTTTAAAAGTTAAAGACACCAAGCAATGTAATGTCTAAAAAAAAAAAAAAAAAAACGAAATTAATGCTTATTTCAGGAGACCTCTGTATTATTTTCCTATTTTCAAGTTTCATGATTAATGATTTCCTTATTAAAATTTAAAGTATGCCCCAGAATTTCAGTTATTCTACAAGTGTGTCCTGAATTAAAAAAAAAATGTTTGTGAAATACAAAGAGTTTAGATTGGATTAAAGCTAAAAGTAACAAGACCTCAACAGAATCCAGAGATGGAAATAGGATATGATGGGTCCTGATCTGGCATCTCATCTACTGTCACTTTCTCACAGATGTACCTTTGCTTCCCTCTGTCTTTTCTACAAGTATTTTCACAGCAACTGCTCTGATGAACTACTTTCTCTGGTTCCCAAACTGCATGAATTCAATCATGCTACTAGGTTGAAATGATTAAATATAGCCGTCTCTTCTACTCGAATAGCTTCTTATCTTGCACTTCCCATCTGTGGAACTCCCTTCCTCTTAGTTGCTTCCCTAATAGCTACAATCTTCAAATATGCATATGTCAATAGACATGTTCTAATGCTTTGTTTCCCGTCTTTCTCTTTCTTCTTTCCTCAAACACGCCACTTTACTGTTGCTCTCATTCACTGTACCACCTACGTGCTAGTAGGACTTCCACCTTGCATGGAGTGAAATGCTTAAAAAAAACAACAAAAAAACATACCCACCTTACAAGACACCAACATGCAGAGTCACCTGTCACTTTATTTTCTGATTGTATACACCAGCAAACATTTTCATGAAGAGGAGATGAGATGGTCGGATGAGCAAATCAAAACTGAAAATGCCATAAACAAAGGAAATTATTCAATTAATATTCTAGTATTAAAAAATCAAACTGCTGGATACATTCATCAAAATCAATAAATGGAACAGATCAATAGTTATATATGGTATCAGACTATTGATAAATGCAGGGCTAATATCATTCTTCAGTCAAACAAATTGCTAACAAAAATTGATTTCAATTGCTTCATCAATTTAGTTTTTGATTTTGGATTATTTTTATAATTATTTCAATTACATAACATTGTGTTTAATAAAATTCTAAATGTCAAATTTACCATTTATTTTTCATCTTGTAATTTAAATATGAATGTAATGAATGCTATTTTTTCTGTGACTTTCTTTATTTACAAAGTGTATTCCTTTTCCACAACTGTTCCTAAGTGATTCTGGTAATGCTTTGAACGACTACTTATTTCTCTACATATTTAACTATCCTGCTCAATTTCCCCCCACCCCATTGGTGGCACTCACAGAAGATCAGACAGGAAGAGTATGATGCCTTGCTGTATGATTGCTACAAATTCATGGGTATAAATTGGATGCTAAAAATAAATGGTTATTATTCAGAGAAAAATAGATATTTTTTTTAGTGATGTGTATATAGTCCAAAAGGATATTAATATGCATACAAAATTTGATTAACCAATGATTAGCTGAGACAGCTTCTCTGTTGACAAATCAGAGAACAGAATTATGTAACTTTATCTTATACATGAATGTCCAGGTGCTACAACGTTATCAGCAGAGAAAATAGAATTAAAAAGTCAATTTGGTTCGGTTGTTTTTTATGAGTCAAATGGCTTGTTTAATATCAAAATCTAAATATTAAATATTCAAATCATGAAATAAATGTATTTAAATGTATTCACTTTTGAATTATTTATAAATTAAAGAGAATGATTTTATTTCATGGTTAAATTATAATTACGTATCTGCATTTTTGAAACAAATAACCTAACAAAATCAAATAAGAAGTAAAAACTTGTTTCTCTTTTCAATAAATGAAATTAATCATACCAAATTGTTTTTTTTTTTCAATTTTAAAAATCTTTTTTGACAATATGTGCCATGTTTTCAATTTTGCTATATGACCCGGAGGATAAATTTTTATTAATTTTACTATAAATATGTATCTTTCATACTATTTTTATGAAAATATATTGTTTGTGACCTTATGTATAAAGTACAGCTATACAGGGAGTTAACCATTTTTACCTATTCTTCTTACATGCCTCAACTTCAAACAGTAACCCTCTACATTGAGTAGCTCTTGAGCCTTGTTTTAGGTGAACAATTAGTTAAAAAAAATAATGTTAACAATAATTCAAATAAATTCAGTTCTTTAAATTATTTATGGAAGATTAAGCCATTTCATAAATACCAATGAAGGCAGCTAACATTTCTTCAGAAATATCAGTGTACATGTACCCTGGTTTTTTAAGCTCCATTAAGTACCACATGGTTTATGGTTGAGTTTTCTTTTCATTCAACAGCAAAAACAAATGCCAACTGAATGTTTTATGCAATTTTTGTAGCACAAATCAATATTCTTTGCAAAAGTATATTGAGGAATATAAGTGGAAGAGAATTTGCTTTTTTATCAAATGAAGGATTGTCAACAATTAATTTCCAATCCATTTTGTTTAATTCTAATCAGAGACTAACATTCAAAATACTTGTTTTGAAAAGCAAGTCAAATTAAGATGAAAGAAAAAGAGGAAAACTAGAATTTTCAATGTTTAATAAAAATTCAATATTAATACTAATACTACTTGATGAAAAACAATAGAAATTAAATAAGTCAAAATTGACTAATGACTGTCGATGCTTCATCTTATAAAAATTCCAGATAATATTACTACAAATACTAAGAGAGAAAAAAGGCTGACAGAAATATTGTGGAGAAATTAACTGTTGGTCAGACAGCAAAGGAGAAGAGTATTTACCTTGTGTTGTTCAAATGCTTACTAAACAAAAGCTTGTTATTTTCTGTACTAACCCTTTAGAGTTACAGTGGTCACATGACAGGTTTACTATGTGATCCGTAATAAAAAAATGCCACAAACTTAACGAAAACAAAGTTTTATCGTCAAAATGCTTATGTTATTATTAAGATGAAAGACCAAAGTATTTTTTTAATTATTTTTTGAAATTTTTAAATATTTTCTAAAACGCTCGAAATTTTGGTTAAAGTCTTCATTTTTTTTTTACGTCATCGCGGTGCTGTTAAAATAACAGTTTATTTTTGCGCTTTTTTCCCGTTGAAAACACATTGATTTGGAAATTCTTGTAAAATTAAAGTCATTGTCCGATTTTAATGAAATTTTCGGGACTTATTCACAAATGAATGAAATTATTTTTGAAATATTACTTTTTAGTAAATTTTGGTAACAAATATTTTTTTTTAAATATGTTAAACCCCATTTACTTATTGTCCTGAAATTTCCTTCAAAACTTTTTTATTTCCTGACAATTTTTTTTTTGTTTAAAGTAAGAGTCATTAGCGATGGTAAATCACCTACTTTTTTTTTCAACTTTGTGCTAACTAACTGAAAATCTGCTCTGAAGTGAAAAATAATGAATCCAATAAAACTATGATATTACTTAATTAGAAAAGCTTTTGCCTGAAGAAATAAATTTTTTCTGATGAATAATTAAATTTTACAAGAAATTTTATTTGTTTTACATTTTAATTATAATAATTTATAATAGTTTAAAAATCGTGCAAAATTCTGTATTAGCCTATTTCCTTGTGATAATTAGTAATTAAGTAGAAACAAAATTTACGAGTTCAAAATTGCAAAGTTTAATAAATTTAGTGATTCCAATTTTTTTCAAATCATTTTTTATGTTGTATTTTTCTACTTAATACGTTCCTTATTTCTATGTACGGTAGACTGAAATTGCCATTATTACAAAAAGAGTTTTGTCCTAATACGTGCTAGCACCGTTACTTGAAAAAATTTAAAATATTTGCTTCATTTATGACTTGTAAAGGATTTTTATACGAAGTAGAGGATTACTGAAGTGTTGAAGGGTGTTATCACTAACATTTTTTGTCAAGATTTACAAACTATGTTTCATTCAATTTTGCAAACTAACGTAATTCCCCACATATAATATAAGTACCTCCACGAGATTGCTAAAAAAAGCATGAAACGAAAACAAAATTTTATCGTCTAAACGTTTGTTAGTATTAAGAAGAAAGATCAAAGTAATTTGGGGGTATTTTTTACATTTTATAATCGTTCCTAGCACGTCCGAAATTTTCGTTAAAAATCTAGTTTTTTTTGAGTCAGCAAAATTGACCATTTTTTCTATTAAAAAAAAAAACTAGAAATCTCACTTTGAAATTCTTTTAAATATCAATTATCATTTTTTCAAAACTTATTTTAACAAATCAGACATTATAATGTTTATTTAAAATATTTTGAACCAAACTTAACTTAGCTTAGCTTAGCTTTTGTGTCAAGAAGATGTAATTTGAAAATAAAACAAAGCAGGTCAAACTTTCGCGTCTCTTGACAGGTGATGAATGACATATTTACGAATTCCATGAGGCTAATTTATTCTACGGAAGGAGGAAAGTGAAATAATTTACATTTAAGCGAACAAATTATTTACCTCGTTATTTTAACGAAAACTATCAGCGGTCTAATTTTTTTTTGTACTTAGCTTTCACCTTTACGTTTATGATGCTTTATGGAAAGTATATTATAAAGAAATTAAAATAAGACTGTTAAGAGTGACATTAAATTTCATATTTCCTAAGAAATGTGTCTAATTCATTTATAGGTACCTTTCTTATGAAATTCTATCAGAACTGTACATAAAATACTACAATTTTATGTACATTTATTACATTTTACTGTTATTTGTATTTGCATTCATTTTATTAATTTTGATATTTCATTTATGGAAAAATGTCATAACTGAGATTAATATAAAAATAAGATCATATAAATTTCATAAGATGATACTGATACTTGTAGGTACCCTTTTCAGTTGAAATTGAAAAATCAAATTAACATCACCACACGTGTTCCGCAAAAGTAAAGGCCTTAACAGCGGAGAACAATGCTTAACTCAAATAACGCAACTTAATTATATTCTGGTTGGTCTTCCGTACTTTATAATTACAGCCCGGTTATAAGCACAAAATTACATTTCTTAATTACTGTGGATCTTCTGATTAGTCAAAATGATACAATTTACAACGCGCTAAAAAAGATCTATCTCATAAGGACACTTAGGAAAATTGATGGGGCTCTTAACTAATTTTATAATATTTTAATGTAAATATATTATAACTAATAACTTTTAACTAATTTTATAATATTTAAATGTAAAATCTATTATAATTAAAGAAATAAATAATTGTATTAAAAATTCGTTTTTCATCGAAAAAAATTTTTTGCTTTCAGGATTTATTGTCCATATTCATAAAAACAACTAAAAGAAATAAAAGCATTTGAAATTAAATAATATCTTTGTTTTATTAGGTTTTGTATGTTACAATTCAGAGCTGATTTTCAGTTACGTTGGCTCCAATTAAAAACAAAAAAAGACATGCTTTGCATTCCTCAAAGCCCTGTGCTTTTAATTTTTATAATCACTAAACCCGATGCGATCGAATTTCTAGCGTTTTCATAAAATTAGTTGGGGGGGGGGGTTAATAAATATTTAAAAAAAATATTTCTACCATGACCTTAATAAAAAAAACATTTATAATAATTTCGATCATCTGTGAATAGTTTCTGAAAGTTTCATTAACATCCGACAATTATTTCTATTTTTGCACGATTTTTCAAATTAATGTGTCATACCAAAAAAAACGTGCTAAAAATTGTCTGTTATTAACTAGTTCCGCTGATACAAACAGAAACAAAGTTTTTCAATCAAAATTTAGTATGTTCTAAAAAGAATGAAACATTTTTAAAAATAAAAAAAAACTTTGGTCTTTCCTCTTAATAACATAAGCATTTAGACAATAAAATTTTGTTTTCGGCAAGATTGGCGTCTTTTTCATCAAGCTATGCTCTTTTTTTTAGCGAATTCGTGGAGGTACATAGTATAATACGACTTCACCCATAATACGCACCCCTAAAATTTTGGCTGAAAATGTGGGGAAAATGCTGCTACAAACGTAGAATACGCACCCCTTGTTTGGTAATCAAACCCCATAAACTGTACCTCCCCAATTTCATTACGGCCAGCATTTCCTACTCTTATTAACAAAATGGTTTTAAACATAGAATAATATTCTGATTTAGTTTTATAATAATTCTTATTTTATTTTACATTTCTAAGTATTGTTAGGTACATATGATTGTATTTAACATCCTTATGCGGTCGCAATCGCCGAATGTTTTTGTCAAATTGACGTCTGTTTGTGGTGAATAGACATTTCGTAACTAAAACCAACCTATGAAAGCGCAAATTTTAAAGATTTTTTTTGTTGCTGCGCATAATACGGACTCCTAATTTTGCTTAATTTTTTTTCAGAAAAAAATGCGTATTATACATGGGGAAATTTGAATATATTGATTTCTTTGGAAAAACCCTCTTTGTCAAAAACCCTACTTTGTGGTTATATAATTTCTCTAATTTTAGGACTTCATGGCAAACAATATTTAACAGCGACGAATAAAAAATTCAACGCTGTTAATGACAAGAGGAACTAGATGATCAAATGTCTATGAAGTGTATTTAAAGTTTCAATTTTAAACAGTAATATTCAAAATTTAAAGAAAGGAAAAGAAGTTCGGTTACCTTTCGTAGTTGAAATTAAGTCTTTTTGCTGATCTCTTTTACTTGTTTTGATTTCTTCGTCTTCTCTTTTCTCAGCAAATAAAAACACCAGTTGAGGTTTGTTTTTGGTTCGATTTTTTCGGGGTTTTTTTTGTTTTTGTTTTTTTAGTGGGGAGAGAGGGGGGTTGGGCTTATGACGAGTGACAAAGATTCCTCCGGCAACTCAAAAAGGTTGGTATTTATCAACCCCCCCACGTGGGTTAAATGTGGCACAAGGCCGGTTTAATGTGGGTATCTCCAAGCCCGTAGGCTCGGCCAAAAATATGACCTTTGAACCCGCCTAGACGGGTTCAGATCCTGTCTACCTCCCCGAAGGAAACCTTGCCCTTCGGCAAAGCTTCCTCCGAGTTCCTCTCTGCAATAGCGAGTTTGACAGAAAACCCGAGCCGCAACTCAAAAAGGTTGGTATTTATCAACCCCCCCACGTGGGTTAAATGTGGCACGAGGCCGGTTTAATGTGGGTATCTCCAAGCCCGTAGGCTCGGCCAAAAATATGACCTTTGAACCCGCCTAGACGGGTTCAGGTCCTGTCTACCTCCCCGAAGGAAACCGGGCCCTTCGGCAAAGCTTCCTCCGAGTTCCTCTCTGCAGTAGAGAGTTAGACAGCAAACCCAAGCCGCAACTGAAACAGGCTGGTATTTATCACCCCCCCCACGTGGGTTAAATGCGGCACAAGGCCAGTTTAATGTGGGTATCTCCAAGCCCGTAGGCTCGGCCAAATATATGACCTTTGAACACGCCTAGACGGGTTCAGGTCCTGTCTACCACCCCGAAGGAAACCTTGCCCTTCGGCAAAGCTTCCTCCGAGTTCCTCTCTGCAGTAGAGAGTTTGACAGAAAACCCGAGCCGCAACTCAAAAAGGTTGGTATTTATCAAACCCCCCCACGTCGGTTAAATGTGGCACAAGGCCGGTTTAATGTGGGTATCTCATAGCCCGTAGGCTCTGCCAAAAATATGACCTTGAACCAGCCTAGACGGGTTCAGGTCCTGTCTAACTCCCCGAAGAAAACCTTGCCCTTCGGCAAAGCTTCCTCCGAGTTCCTCTCTGCAGTAGAGAGTTCGAAAGAAAATCCGAGCCGCAAATCAAAAAGGTTGGTATTTATCAACCCCACCACGTGAGTTAAAAGTGGCACAAGGCCAGTTTAATGTGCGTATCTCCAAGCCCGTAGGCTCGGCCAAATATATGACCTTTGAACCCGCCTTGACGGTTTCAGGTCCTGTCTACCTCCCCGAAGGAAACCTTGCCCTTCGGCAAAGATTCCTCCGAGTTCCTCTCTGCAGTAGAGAGTTTGACAGAAAAACCGAGCCGCAACTCAAAAAGGTTGGTATTTATCAACCCCACCACGTGGGTTACATGTGGCACAAGGCCGGTTTAATGTGGGTATCTCCAAGCCCGTAGGCTCCGCAAAAATATGTCATTTGAACCCGCCTAGACGGGTTCAGGTCCTGTCTACCTCCCCGAAGGAAACCTTGCCCTTCGGCAAAGCTTCCTCCGAGTTCCTCTCTGCTGTAGAGAGTTCGACAGAAAACCCGAGCCGCAACTCAAAAAAGCTTGGTATTTATCAACCCCCCACGTGGGTTAAATGTGGCACAAGCCCGTTTAATGTGGGTATCTCCAAGCCCGTAGCCTCGGCCAAGAATATGACCTTTGAACCCGCCTAGACGGGTTCAGGTCCTGTCTACCTCCCCGAAGGAAAACTTGCCCTTCGTCAAAGCTTCCTCCGAGTTCCTCTCTGCAGTAGAGAGTTTGACAGAAAACCCGAGCCGCAACTCGAAATGGTTGATATGTATCAACATCCCTACGTGGGTTAAATGTGGCAGAAGGCCGGTTTAATGTGGGTAACTCCAAGCCCGTAGGCTCGGCCAAAAATATGACCTTTGAACACGCCTAGACGGGTTCAGGTCCTCTCTACCTCCCCGAAAATAACCTTGCCCTTCGGCAAAGCTTCCTCCGAGTTCCTCTCTGCAGTAGAGAGTTTGACAGAAAACCCGAGCCCAACTCAAAACGGTTGATATTTATCAACCCCCCCACGTGGGTTAAATGTGGCACAAGGCCGGTTTAATATGGGTATCTCCAAGCCCGGAGGCTCGGCTGAAATATGACGTTTGAACCCGCCTAGACGGGTTCAGGTCCTGTCTACCTCCCCGAAGGAAACCTTGCCCTTCGGCAAAGCTTCCTCCGAGTTCCTCTCTGCAGTAGAGAGTTCGACAGAAACCCGAGCTGCAACTCAAAACGGTTGATATTTATCAACCCCCCCCCCACGTCGGGTAAATGTGGCACAAGGCCGGTTTAATGTGGGTATCTCCAAGTCCGTAGGCTCGGCCAAAAATATGACCTTTGAAGCCGCCTAGACGGGTTCAAGTCCTGTCTACCTCCCCGAAGGAAACCTTGCCCTTCGGCAAAGCTTCCTCCAAGTTCCTCTCTGCAGTAGAGAGTTTGACAGAAAACCCGAGCCGCAACTTGAAATGGATGATATTTATCAACCCCCCCACGTGGGTTAAATGTGGCACATGGCCGGTTTAATGTGGGTATCTCCAAGCCCGTAGGCTCGGCCAAAAATATGACCTTTGAACCCGCCTAGACGGGTTCAGGTCCTGTCTACCTCCCCGAAGGAAACCTTGCCCTTCGGCAAAGCTTCCTCCGAGTTCCTCTCTGCAGTAGAGAGTTTGACAGAAAACCCGAGCCCAACTCAAAACGGTTGATATTTATCAACCCCCCCACGTGGGTTAAATGTGGCACAAGGCCGGTTTAATATGGGTATCTCCAAGCCCGGAGGCTCGGCTGAAATATGACCTTTGAACCCACCTAGAGGGGTTCAGGTTCTGTCTACCTCCCAGAAGGAAACCTTGCCCTTCGGCAAAGCTTCATCTGAATTCCTTTCTGCAATTTGAGAGTTCGAAATAAAACTCGAAACGGTTGATATTTATCAACCCCCCCCACGTGGGTTAAATGTGGCACAAGGCCGGTTTAATGTGGGTATCTCCAAACCCGTAGGTTCGGCCAAAAATATGACCTTTGAACCCGCCTAGACGGGTTCAGATCCTGTCTACCTCCCCGAAGGAAACCTTGCCCTTCGGCAAAGCTTCCTCCGAGTTCCTCTCTGCAGTAGAGAGTTCGACATATAACTCGAAACGGTTGATATTTATCATCCCCCCACGTGGGTTAAATCTGGCACAAGGCCGGTTTTATTTGGGTATCTCCAAGCCCGTAGGCTCGGCCAAAAATATGACCTTTGAACCCACCTAGACGGGTTCAGGTCCTGTCTACCTCCCCGAAGGAAACCTTGCACTTCGGCAAAGCTTCCTCCGAGTTCCTCTCAGCAGTAGAGAGTTTGACAGAAAACCAGAGTCGCAACTCGAAACGGTTGATATTTATCAACCCCCCACCTGGGTTAAATGTGGCACAAGGCCGGTTTAATGTGGGTATCTCCAAGCCCGTAGGCTCGGCCAAAATTATTAGCTTTGAACCCGCCTAGACTTGTTCAGGTCATGTCTACCTCCCCGAAGGAAACCTTGCCCTTCAGCAAAGCTTCCTCCGAGTTCATCTGTGCAGTAGGGAGTTTGACAGAAAACCCGAGCCGCAACTCAAAAAGGTTGGTATTTATCAACCCCCCTACGTGGGTTAAATGTGGCACAAGGCCGGTTTAATGTGGGTAACTCCAAGCCCGTAGGCTCGGCCAAAAATATGACATTTGAACCCGCCTAGACGGGTTCAGGTCCTGTCTACCTCCCTGAAGGAAACCTTGCCCTTCGGATAAAGCTTCCTCCGAGTTCCTCTCTGCAGTAGAGAGTTTGACAGAAAACCCGAGCCGCAATCTAAAAAAAGGTTGGTATTTATCAACCCCCCCACGTGGGTTAATGAGGCACAAGGCCGGTTTGATGTGGGTATCTCCAAGCCCGTAGGCTCGGCCAAAAATATGACCTTTGAACCCGCCTAGACGGGTTCAGGTCCTGTCTACCTCCCCAAAGGAAACCTTGCCATTCGGCAAAGCTTCCTCCGAGTTCCTCTCTGCAGTAGAGAGTTTGACAGAAAACCCGAGCCGCAACTCAAAACGGTTGAGATTTATCAACCCCACCACGTGGGTTAAATGCGGCAAAAGGCCAGTTTAATGTGGGTATCTCCAAGCCCGTAGGCTCGGCCAAAAATATGACCTTTGAACCCGCCTAGACGGGTTCAGGTCGTGCCTACCTCGCTGTAGGAAACCTTGTCCTTCGGCAAAGCTTCCTCCGAGTTCCTCTCTGCAGTAGAGAGTTTGACAGAAAACCAGAGTCGCAACTCGAAATGACTGATATTTATCAACCCCCCCCCCACGTGTGTTAAATGTGCCACAAGGCCGGTTTAATGTGGGTATCTCCAAGCCCGTAGGCTCGGCCAAAAATATGATTTGAACCCGCGTAGACGGGTTCAGGTCCTGTCTACCTCCCCGAAGGAAACCTTACCCTTCGGCAAAGCTTCCTCCGAGTTCCTCTCTGCAGTAGAGAGATCGACATAAAACCCGAGCCGTAACTCGAAATGGTTGATATTTAACAACCCCCCCCACGTGGGTTAAATGTGGCACAAGGCCGGTTTAATGTGGGTATCTCCAAGCCCGTAGGCTCGGCCAAAAATATGATCTTTGAACCCGCCTAGACGGGTTCAGGTCCTGCCTACCTCCCCGAAGGAAACCTTGCCCTTCGGCAAAGCTTAATCCGAGTTCCTCTCTGCAGTAGAGAGTTTCACAGAAAACCCGAGCCGCAACTCGAAATGGTTGATATTTATCAACCCTCCACGTGGGTTAAATGTGGCACAAGGCCGGTTTAATGTGGGTATCTCCAAGCCCGCAGGTTCGGCCAAAAATATGACATTTGTACCCGCCTAGACGGGTTCAGATCCTGTCTACCTCCCCGAAGGAAACCTTGCCCCTCGGCAAAGCTTCCTCCGAATTCCTCTCTGCAGTAGAGAGTTCGACATAAAACTCGAAACGGTTGATATTTATCAACCCCCCCACGTGGGTTAAATGTGGCACAAGTCGGGTTTAATTTGGGTATCTCCAAGCCCGTAGGCTCGGCCAAAAATATGACCTTTGAACCCGCTTATACGGGTTCAGGTCCTGTCTAGCTCCCCGAAGGAAACCTTGCCCTTCGGCAAAGCTTCTTCTGAGTTCCTCTCTGCAGTAGAGAGTTCGACATATAACTCGAAACGGTTGGTATTTATCAACCCCCCCACTTAGGTTAAATGTGGCACAAGGCCGGTTTAATTTGGGTATCTCCAAGCCCGTAGGCCCGGCCAAAAATATGACATTTGAACCCGCTTATACGGATTCAGGTCCTGTCTACCTCCCCGAAGGAAACCTTGCCCTTCGGCAAACCTTCCTCCGAGTTCTTCTCTGCAGTAGAGAGTTTGACAGAAAACCCGAGCCGCAACTCGAAATGGGTGATATTTATCAACCCCACCACGTGGGTTAAATGTGGCACAAGGCCGGTTTAATATGGGTATCTCAAACCCGTAGGCTCGGCCCAAAATATGACCTTTGTACCCGCCAAGACGTGTTCACGTCCTGTCTACCTCCCCGAAGGAAATCTTGCCCTTCAGCAAAGCTTCCTCCCCGTTCATCTCTGCAGTAGAGAGTTTGACAGAAAACCCGAGCCGCAACTCGAAATGGTTGATATTTATCAACATCCCCACGTGGGTTAAATGTGGCACAACATCGGTTTAATGTGGGTATCTCCAAGCCCGTAGGCTCGGCCAAAAATATGACCTTTGAACCCGCTTAGACGGGTTCAGGTCCTGTCTACCTCCCCGAAGGAAAACTTGCCCTTCGGCAAAGCTTCCTCCGAGTTCCTCTCTGCAGTAGAGATTTCGACATATAACTCGAAAGGGTTGATATTTATCAACCCCACACACGTGGGTTAAATGTGGCACAAGGCCGGTTTAATTTGGGTATCTCCAAGCCCGTAGGCTCGGCCAAAAATATGACCTTTGAACCCGCCTAGACGTGTTCAGGTCCTGTCTACCTCCCCGAAGGAAATATTGCCCTTCGGCAAAGTTTCCTCCGAGTTCCTCTCTGCAGTAGAGAGTTCGACATAAAACTCGAAACGGTTGATATTTATCAACCCCCCCCCCACGTAGGTTAAATGTGGCACAAGGCCGGTTTAATGTGGGTATCTCCAAGCCCGTAGGCTCGGCCAAAAATATGACCTTTGAAACCGCTTATACGGGTTCAGGTCCTGTCTACCTCCCCGAAGGCAACGTTGCCCTTCGGCAAAGCTTCCTCCGAGTTCCTCTCTGCAGTAGAGAGTTCGACATATAACTCGAAACGGTTGATATTTATCAAACCCACTACGTGGGTTAAATGTGGCACTAGAACGGTTTAATATGTGTATCTCCAAGCCCGTAGGCTCGGCCAAAAATATGACCTTTGAACCCGCCTAGACGGGTTCAGGTCCTGTCTACCTCCCCGAGGGAAACCTTGCCCTTCGGCAAAGCTTCCTCCGAGTTCCTCTCTGCAGTAGAGAGTTTGACAGAAAACCAGAGTCGCAACTCGAAACGGTTGATATTTATCAAACCCCACGTGGGTTAAATGTGGCACAAGGCCGGTTTAATGTGGGTATCTCCAAGCCCGTAGGCTCGGCCAAAAATATGACCTTTGAACCCGCCTAGACGGGTTCAGGTCCTGTCTACCTCCCCGAAGGAAACCTTGCCCTTCGGCAAAACTTCCTCCGAGTTCCTCTCTGCATTAGAGAGTTTGACAGAAAACCAGAGTCGCAACTCGAAACGGTTGATGTTTATCAACCCCCCCACGTGGTTTAAATGTGGCACAAGGCCGGTTTAATGTGGGTATCTTCAAGCCCGTAGGCTCGGCCAAAAATATGACCTTTGAACCCGCCTAGACGGGTTCAGGTCCTGTCTACTTCCCCGAAGGAAACCTTGCCCTTCGGCAAAGCTTCCTTCGAGTTCCTCTCTGCAGTAAAGAGTTCGACATAAAACTCGAAACGGTTGATATTTATCAACCCCCCACGTGGGTTAAATGTGGCACAAGGCCGTTTTAATGTGGTATCTCCAAGCCCGTAGACTCGGCCAAAAATATGACCTTTGAACCCGCCTAGACGGGTTCAGGTCCTGTCTAACTCCCCGAAGGAAACCTTGCCCTTCGGCAAAGCTTCCTCCGAGTTCCTCTCTGCAGTAGAGTGTTTGACAGTAAACTCGAAACGGTTGATATTTATCAACCCCACCACGTGGGTTAAATGTGGCACAAGGCCGGTTTAATGTGGGTATCTCCAAGCCCGTAGGCTCGGCCAAAAATATGACCTTTGAACCCGCCTAGACGTGTTCAGGTCCTGTCTACCTCCCCGAAGGAAATCTTGCCCTTCGGCAAAGCTTCCTCCGAGTTCCTCTCTGCAGTAGAGAGTTTGACAGAAAACTCGTGCCGCAACTCGAAATGGTTGATATTTATCAACCCCACCACGTGGGTTAAATGTGGCACAACATCGGTTTAATGTGGGTATCTCCAAGCCCGTAGGCTCGGCTAAAAATATGACCTTTGAACCCGCTTAGACGGGTTCAGGTCCTGTCTACCTCCCCGAAGGAAACCTTGCTCTTCGGCAAAGCTTCCTCCGAGTTCCTCTCTGCAGTAGAGATTTCGACATATAACTCGAAAGTGTTGATATTTATCAACCCCACCCACGTGGGTTAAATGTGGCACAAGGCCGGTTTAGTTTGGGTATCTCCAAGCCCGTAGGCTCGGCCAAAAATATGACCTTTGAACCCGCCTAGACGGGTTCAGGTCCTGTCTACCTCCCCGAGGGAAACCTTGCCCTTCGGCAAAGCTTCCTCCGAGTTCCTCTCTGCAGTAGAGAGTTTGACAGAAAACCAGAGTCGCAACTCGAAACGGTTGATATTTATCAAACCCCACGTGGGTTAAATGTGGCACAAGGCCGGTTTAATGTGGGTATCTCCAAGCCCGTAGGCTCGGCTAAAAATATGACTTTGAACCCACCTACACGGGTTCAGGTCCTGTCTACCTCCCCGAAGGAAACCTTGCCCTTCGGCAAAACTTCCTCCGAGTTCCTCTCTGCATTAGAGAGTTTGACAGAAAACCAGAGTCGCAACTCGAAACGGTTGGTGTTTATCAACCCCCCCCCACTTGGTTTAAATGTGGCACAAGGCCGGTTTAATGTGGGTATCTCCAAGCCCGTAGGCTCGGCCAAAAATATGACCTTTGAACCCGCCTAGACGGGTTCAGGTACTGTCTACTTCCCCGAAGGAAACCTTGCCCTTCGGCAAAGCTTCCTTCGAGTTCCTCTCTGCAGTAGAGTGTTTGACAGAAAACTCGAAACGGTTGATAATTATCAACCCCACCACGTGGGTTAAATGTGGCACAAGGCCGGTTTAATGTGGGTATCTCCAAGCCCGTAGGCTCGGCCAAAAATATGACATTTGAACCCGCCTAGACGTGTTCAGGTCCTGTCTACCTCCCCGAAGGAAACCTTGCCCTTCGGCAAAGCTTCCTCCGAGTTTCTCTCTGCAGTAGAGAGTTTGACAGAAAACCCGAGGCGCAACTCGAAATGGTTGATATTTATCAACCCCCCCACGTGGGTTAAATGTGGCACAAGGCCGGTTTAATGTGGGTATCTCCAAGCCCGTAGGCTCGGCCAAAAATATGACCTTTGAACCCGCCTAGACGGGTTCAGGTCCTGTCTACCTCCCCGAAGGAAACCTTGCCCTTCGGCAAAGCTTCCTCAGAGTTCCTCTCTGCAGTAGAGAGTTTGACAGAAAAACAGACTCGCAACTCGAAACGGTTGATATTTATCAACCCCCCCACGTGGGTTCAATTTGTCACAAGGCCGGTTTAATGTGGGTATCTCCAAGCCCGTAGGCTCGGCCAAAAATATGACCTTTGAACCCGCTTAGACGGGTTCAGGTCCTGTCTACCTCCCCGAAGGAAACCTTGCCCTTCAGCAAAGCTTCCTCCGAGTTCCTCTCTGCAGTAGAGATTTCGACATAAAACTCGAAACGGTTGATATTTATCAACCCCCCCACATGGGTTATATGTGGCACAATGCCGGTTAAATGTGGGTATCTCCAAGCCCGTAGGCTGCCGGTTAAATGTGGGTATCTCCAAGCCCGTAGGCTCGGCCAAAAATATGACCTTTGAACCTGCCTAGACTGGTTCAGATCCTGTCAACCTCCCCGAAGGAAACCTTGCCCTTCGGCAAAGCTTCCTCCGAGTTTCTCTCTGCAGTAGAGAGTTTGACAGAAAACCCGAGGCGCAACTCGAAATGGTTGATATTTATCAACCCCCCACGTGGGTTAAATGTGGCAGAAGGCCGGTTTAATGTGGGTATCTCCAAGCCCGTAGGCTCGGCCAAAAATATGACCTTTGAACCCTCCTAGACGGGTTCAGGTCCTGTCTACCTCCCCGAAGGAAACCTTGCCCTTCGGCAAAGCTTCCTCATAGTTCCTCTCTGCAGTAGAAAGTTTGACAGAAAAACAGACTCGCAACTCGAAACGGTTGATATTTATCAACCCTCCCACGTGGGTTAAATTTATCACAAGGCCGGTTTAATGTGTGTATCTCCAAGCCCGTAGGCTCGGCCAAAAATATGACCTTTGAACCTGCCTAGACGGGTTCAGGTCCTGTCTACCTCCCCGAAGGAAACCTTGCCCTTCGGCAAAGCTTCCTCCGAGTTCCTCTCTGCAGTAGAGAATTTGACAGAAAATCAGAGTCGCAACTCGAAACGGTTGATATTTATCAACCCCCCCACGTGGGTTAAATGTGGTACAAGGCCGGTTTAATGTGGGTATCTCCAAGATCGTAGGCTCCGCCAAAAATATGACATTTGAACCCTCTTAGACGGGTTCAGGTCCTGTCTACCTCCCCGAAGGAAACCTTGCCCTTCGGCAAAGCTTCCTCCGAGTTCCTCTCTGCAGTAGAGAGTTCGACATAAAACTCGAAACGGTTGATATTTATCAACCCCCCCACGTGAGTTAAATGTGTCACAAGGCCAGTTTAATGTGGGTATCTCCAAGCCCGTAGGCTTGGCCAAAATATGACCTTTGAACCCGCCTAGACGGGTTCAGGTCCTGTCTACCACCCCGAAGGAAACCTTGCCCTTCGGCAAAGCTTCCTCCGAGTTCCTCTCTGCAGTAGAGAGTTCGATATAAAACTCGTAACGGTTGATATTTATCAACCCCCCCACGTGGGTTAAATGTGGCACAAGGCCGGTTTAATGTGGGCATCTCCAAGCCCGTAGGCTCGGCCAAAATATGACCTTTGAACCCGCCTAGACGGGTTCAGGTCCTGTCTACCTCCCCGAAGGAAACCTTGCCCTTCGGCAAAGCTTCCTCCGTGTTCCTCTCTGCAGTAGAGAGTTTGACAGAAAACCCGAGCCGCAACTCGAAATGGTTGATATTTATCAACCCCCCCCACGTGGGTTAAATGTGGCACAAGGCCGGTTTAATGTGGATATCTCCAAGCCCGTAGGATCGGCCAAAAATATGACCTTTGAACCCGACTAGATGGGTTCAGGTCCTGTCTACCTCCCGGAAGGAAACCTTGCCTTTCGGCAAAGCTTCCTCCGAGTTCCTCTCTGCACTAGAGAGTTTGACAGAAAACCAGACTCGCAACTCGAAACGGTTGATATTTATCAACCCTCCCACGTGGGTTAAATTTGGCACAAGGCCGGTTTAATGTGGGTATCTCCAAGCCCGTATGCTCGGCCAAATTTATGACCTTTGAACCTGCCTAGACGGGTTCAGGTCCTGTCTACCTCCCTGAAGGAAACCTTGCCCTTCGGCAAAGCTTCCTCCGAGTTCCTCTCTGCAGTAGAGAGTTCGACATAAAACTCGAAACGGTTGATATTTATCAACCCCCCCACGTGAGTTAAATGTGGCGCAAGGCCGGTTTAATGTGGGTATCTCCAAGCCCGTAGGTTCGCCCAAAAATCTGACCTTTGAACCCGTCTAGACGGGTTCAGGTCCTGTCTACCTCCCCGAAGGAAACCTTGCCCTTCGGCAAAGCTTCCTCCGAGTTCCTCTCTGCAGTAGAGAGTTCGACATAAAACTCGAAACGGTTGATATTTATCAACCCCCCCACGTGGGTTAAATGTGGCACAAGGCCGGTTTAATGTGGGTATCTCCAAGCCCGTAGGCTCGGCCAAAAATATGACCTTTGAACCCGCCTAGACGGGTTCAGGTCCTGTCTACCTCCCCGAAGGAAACCTTGCCCTTCGGCAAAGCTTCCTCAGAGTTCCTCTCTGCAGTAGAGAGTTCGACATAAAACTCGAAACGTTTTAACGAGAGAGGAAAAGTCTTGTCTTTTATACAGCTGCTATGGATGATCTTATTTCAGTCGACAGGGGTGACATTTGCACTAAGTCACTAAGAGCTAACATCGCTAGCTCGTTAACTGAATGCTGTAAGTTCAATGCTTGCGCTAGGCAGTACATTTTATATTATTTTTCTCTTCAACATCACATTCTATAATATTTAAAAATAAACAACATGTTCAGCAAGACATCAATTTTCTAAATTTCCTTTTACCATTATGAAAAGTCCATTTGAATTTCAAACTTTTAGACATTAATACTTCGGTGTTACATTTAAAAAAAAAAAAAACATCTAATTAACTAATGTTTGTTATTTACTCCGAATTGTTATTTACTACAACAAATAATTTTATTTTTAAAATTTGCTGTTTTTCATCTGTTTAAAATAAATAATTCGGTACAGGCAGTTTTCACAGAATCTAATTAAGTACATTATTTTTATTTATTTAGATAATTCTGTAGAACTTTTTCAGTTCCGTTTGACATTATTAGTGTAGTAATGTCAGGCGAGAACAATTGTTTTGAAGAAATATGAAATAAGTTCGTTAACTAATAATATCAGTCCTAAAATATAGAAATTTATAACAAAAATAATATTTCTAAATTATTTAAACCCGCTTCTAAAAAAGGAGCTTATTCTTAGAAACCCAAATTCTTACATTTACTTTACGTAGATGACCCCTTCATACTCTGGTCAAGCCAGGAAGAAGTCCAATTTCTCCTGAACCAAGTGAACTCAATAAGATCATCGAAACAGTTCCCAGTGGACAGAAAAAACGACATCAAACTCGCAAACTGCACTAATATCTCGAACAGAGCATAGCTTCAAGACATCTCTATACCGCAAGCCAACATTCACCGACCTATACCTCAACTTCAACTCCTAACAGGCATACAGTGTAAAGAAAGGAGTTGTCCGCTGCTTACAACATCGAGAAAAAGTCATAAGTGTTGATTCAGAGACATATGACCAAGAAATGGTCAGTAGAAGCAGTACTCTACAACGTAACAACTAATCTAGGTACATAACAGCAGCTCCTACAAACTGGGATAGAAGGATACAAGAGGATAACTATATTCAGAAAACAGCTTCGGTCAACTTATGTGAAGGGATTATCGGAAAAAAATACAAAAGATCTGAGATCTATATAACATCTGGACGACCTTCAAAAGTTTTTGAAAACTTCGCAGACACGTCTTTCGGTTAAGAAATAGAGGAGAACTTGATTGAGGACTATGTGTTCACCATCCCCTGCAGTTTTGGTAAGAAAGGAAAAAACCGGCTGCTCTCTTAAGACTGCAAGAACATCGTAAAACCATAACACGAGGGGAAATAGAAAAATCAGGCGGAGCTGACCACATATGAAGGGAAAAGTGAGATCACCACCCCTTGTTGTTTTACTTTTAAATGTAATTTTTTATCACAACATTTGTTGAAGCACAAGTAAGTTTTCATAGCGAAAATGCGGCCCCGCTAAAAGTTTGGGAACCACTGCTCTAGCGGAACAAAACTTTATAACAAAAAAGGAAAGGCCAGATAAACAGAATAGAACCTACGCCGAAGAGATAGAGAGAAACCCAAGCCCGTGTATAAGGGGTCTATGAGTAATTTTTATCCGAGCCTATGGGTTCGGAAAACTCCATGTAAAAAAGGCCTTGAGCTGCATATATATATATATATATATATATATATATATATATATATATTCTATTTTTGTAAATTTTTTAATAAAAATATTTTGTTTTAAATATATTTTTTCATAAAATAGTAAATGATAAATATCACATTGTAATTGGATCATATACTTTTATATTCTTATAAATAAACATTACTGAGTGAGTAGAAAGTGTATTCATTAATCGTGGCGTCAAAGGAATAACAGCTCTTTTGACCTCCCAGCAGACACCATCTTGATTCAGAGCAGCACTACTTCTTGAAGTAGGCCTCCGTGTCGAGTCTGATGTTCTTTTCTTATCAGAACAATCAGAGTGAATTTTCTGAACTGCTGTGCCTTTGTAATCACAATTAGATTCATCCAACTCTTTCGGAATCCTCTGCACTGTCTCCAGATTGACATCTAAACACCATGAAATGTTCGTACTGAAGCTTCTGGTGCAAATGCCAAGCAATACATATTTCTGGCTGAGTGGATTGCGTCATGGTGCTCTTTTTCTCACTGGAAGTAGCCCTCATTAACATCGGGGAAAGCTAAAACAATATGCGAGTCCTTACGAAGTTGGTTCTTTATGTACGGTGCACCGGAGGAGATATCGTCGGATGGAGGAACGCAATTTGACTCCCAAAAATACAATTCGTTCCTTAAGGATTAGGGAATAAAAAAACACATATCATCAGTACATTACCCTCAAAGTAATGGACGAGAGCAGAAGTGGTGATATTACCCGTCGTAGATATGCCAGACTACCAGACATCACAACCGCTTCCATCGATGACGAACCACCATACACCGCACTGAAAAGTATGGAAATAGACGAGCCGGAATGCGACGACAGGGTCTTGGACAAAATAGAAGTGGACGGAAGACAACCCACAATCGTATAACTGCCAACACATCAGGGTCTACGGCGTAGTACAAAGGTATCACAACCACCTAGATTATTAACCCAGCAAATGCGAGGACCGGCACATGATTACCCGTCCTATGAACACAATTCATAGGCCTTGTGTTCATGGGAGGGGGAGTATGTCGGGAAGAGAGGCCCACCGAAAAGATGAAATGAATAAAGTGATCACTGGTAAGAAAACCGGTGAAGGGAAAACAATGTAAATACCGAACAAGCAGCACTTACGAACATTCTGTTTGAACAACCGTCAAGAGAACAATACTCATGCTACATAGCTTTAATGGTGGCATGACCCACATGTACTCGCGTCCAGGGCTCCATTTCCTTTGGCCAGAAGTGAATTTTAGTTTGCCTAAATTTCATTATTTCTGCACACTTTGGGTTTTTTTTTTTTTGCCATGTTCTTCCATCCTCTTGAATAACCTGGCCACCATGCTTACAATGTTAAACACATATGCGTAACCAATATACTTCCATGTATATCGTTGTGCACGGCTTTAATTAATTCTTTTCTCGGAGACTGTGGAGGTACTAGGATATCTTCATTACACATAATTTCTTTTTCTATCGTTGTGTCTTGATTCTTTAAAAGGCCTCTCGGTCATACAGCAATTCTTCCATGTATTTCTCTTTATTTCTACCCATAATTCTATTCAACACTGGTCCCTGTCTATTTCCCAGCCTAAGCCCTTTTAAGGATAATACATCCGTTTCTATCTAGTACAAAAAAATATCCGCAATATTTCCGATTACTTCAATATTTTTACTCCCAAACTTTAACCAAGATAATGCATCAACATACGGAATAGTATTTCCTTTAATATATACAATGTCAAAGTCAAACGACATCAGCCTAATCGTCCATATTAATATCCTTGCAAATTTGACATTTGGGAACTCTCTTCTGGTGTTGAATATAGATTCCAAAGGCTTATGATCAGATTTCAATAGAAATGTCCTACCCAGCACAAAAAAAAAATCTAGCTCTTTCTTTGCTCCACACAATCGCTATTTCCTCCTCCTTGTCAATATTTAAATAATTCGCCTCCGTCAATGTTAGTTTTCCGGATAAGTACATTACAAGGTAATAACCCCTGTGACAACATTGCGGCTATAGCACAGTCACTGACATCAGTAGTTAACGTCAATTTTTTTGCCGAGTCCAAAATTTTAACAACTCCTTTGTTTACGAGTGTTTTATTTTTTAATTTCTCGAAAGCAACCTCCTGTCTTTTTGTCCATTGAAATTCGGTATTCTTCTTCCTTATTTTGTTAAATCGTTCCACTATATCGCGGTAGATATCTGTTATAAAAATTGGTTAATCACAAAAAAGATTGTGACTCTTTCTTATTTCTGGGTGCAGCTATCTCTCATATCTTACGAGTTTATCATCCAGCAACATATCATCTTTGTATATTTGATATCCTAAGTATGATTTTCCCAATTAAACTTGCATTTATCACGATTAAGTCCTATTTGATTTTCTCAAACTTGTCCCGTTTTACTGTTTAGCGCTTCTTTACAGCAAGCACCAATGCCAATATTGTCCTCATATACAATTATATTTTTAATCACCTCTAAACATTTTCGATGGCTTTTTTGAATTTTTGTTTTAAATTTTTAACTCCAAACGTCCTTCTGTTTAATCCAATAAGATGTTCATTGTGGTGACTTCTTAAACTTGCTATCAATTGTGATCTGATTATATGCTGACTTGAAGTTAATTTTAGCAAATTATTTAATACCAGCAAACTCATGGTACGTTATTTCAGTGTTTGGCAGTGGCAATGAATCAGAACAGTTTTGGTGATTCACGCCAATCTTATAATTGCCACAAATTCTTAAATCTACATTGTACTTGCATATCAGCACAGTGGATGAATCCTAACTGCTACCATCCTGGCTGACTTTTTCTAATATTCCTTGTTCCAACACATTTTCAGCTTAGTAACAACCAAGGGTAACATATGAGCATGAACATGTCGGGCTTGAAAATACATTGGTTGATTGCTTTCTTTAAGCTGAATTCTCGTCTGTATCATTTTAATAATCCAGTATCCGCTTCTAGAATTCATGGAACTTACCAGCTTCGATGTATCCACTCTTCAATTCCTAAAAGACCGTGAATTTTGATGTTTTCCACCCTTCAAAAAATACCCATTGGTATGACAGGGAAGATATTACGGAATAAAAAAAGAGAAAGAGACGTAAACAAAAAAGAAAAAAAAAACAAAAAATTTAGTGCTTTTGATTTATTTTAAAAAAATTATCACATGTAGACACCATCCCTTCTTCCGACAGATTCCAAGGATTATGTCTGAAAATAATGTATCAATTTATATTTTCAAAAATATTCCTTTTTCTAGTCCGTATCTCATTTTCTAAAGAGGGAAATAATTTTACCTTGCAAAATCAGTGTAGACAGATAACTCATTTTTAAGACTTTCTTTAAATCTCTCATCTCTGAATATGATAAAAATTAGAAAAGTTTTATACACAACAATTAAATAAAATCCTTGCTGATAACCTTTATTTCGATTTTAATTTTTGCAAGTAGGTAAAAATGAAGCATAATAAAAGATCTTAAATAATTTGTAAAAAAGGAAATAATCTCATTAGTCAAAATTGGGCCACAATTCCATTTATTATCTTTTTGAAGAATGCACAACTCCAAAGTATCTATTGTATCTGAACTTTGTCTGGTTTTACAGGTCCTGAACTGGCATCTCCGTATTCAGAAATGATAAGCGAAGCTCCCTATGCAATAATGAATCTGAAATGTTTTTAAAGTCATTATAATTGCACATTTAAAGAAGATAAAAAATATTTGATTGCTATTTCAACTTTTCACATCATAAATGTTTAATTCATTTCAAATTTGTTTGCGTTTTCTTGACGTTCAACTGATGTTTTAAAAATACAAACGAAAAACTTATTGTTTTAAATATACATTTCTGACATGCTTTAAGTTTGGGCATCAAATATCTCGGAATTTTGTTTACTGTGTAAGCCTAAGAATTACTTATCCTTGATGACTGGCATCACATCACGTACATTTGAGTAGCGAAATTAAGCCTCCTTTAACATTTACAATTTAAAAAAGCATTGAAACTTATCCATCTAATCACGCAAGGGTTATTTAATGGAAACAGTTGTTACCTGCCTTCCGCCAGACAACTTGGCTAGGTTCAAAGACCTTGTTGGTATCCAGATAATTTCAACTCCAGATTACCTGATACATATTGCTGATCTCGATCTTCTTAGTAAACACGCCAGTCAGTTATGTCCCATGCATGATACACGTTTAGGCGATCATGTACCTATCGATACATGACTGACGAGGCAGATTTTTTCTCGCAGTAGGTTGCCATTTCTTTCTGCAGTAGATCAGATGCCATCCAAGGCTATAGAACCCGGTCTGTACTGATATTTACCCATAGCTTGGGAAGAAAAAGTGCATTCATACATTTCGCAAGGGAATTAACACGTAAGCGAATGTAATGGATTCAACTGGGAATTCGAGCTCGGTCCTCCGATTCAGTTAATTGCCATGTGCGATACACTTTAAGGCGATCATGTATCTTTCGATACATGACTGATGAGGCAGATTTTTTTCTCGCAGTAGGTTGCCATTTCTTTTTGCAGTAGACCAGATGCCATCCAGGAATATAGAACCCGGTCTGTATTGCTATTTAACCATAGCTGGTGAGAAGAAGAGGATTCATATCTTTTCCAAGGGAATTCGAACTTGGCTCCAAGCCGCTATCAAATACTCCATCGTGCCTCTTGACTTATTACCAATATGACTGTTTCATTATTTAATTTTTCTTTTCCTTTCATTTTCCGATTTTTATTTCAGAAAAAGTTCTATAAAATTATTTTAAATAGAATTTTTGCTGTCGCAGGAAATGAAACAAAAAAAACATCTTTATTAACTGAAATGAAATTTTGATACTTTAAATCAGGTGAACAAATATTGGTACGGTCAGATTTTATTATCAAAGTCAATGTTTTCTCCTTGAAATTCGTGTTAACCAACCAATGTTGGTAAGTTTCGGCATATGAATTTCAGTCTATGTAAAATGAACATTCTTTCATATCAACATATTTAATTAATAATTAATCAAATAAAGGTAAAAATAAATAAACAAAAATAAATAAATAAATAAAGGTAAAAATAGATTACTTTACTTTCCTGGTTTTATCCGAAATAAATACTCCAGTCTGCATAGTTCTTAGATATTTTCCAAATAAATCAATCTCTAGATAGAAGGATAAAGAGCATCAGGAAATATCTATAATAAAATAGAACGGTGTATGATCCAAGAAAATAGATTTCTTCTCCTAATTATAGACTGGAATTAAAAAAAAAATCCTCCTGACCAATAAGTTTCAAAGATTTGATTTTAATCGAATATGTGGATGCGTGTCAGAATTTAAAATTATCAAGAATCTATTTCAAGATGAATTTGTCCCATGTTTTGCTTAGATTATAAAAAATATATAAATAGAAAATACTAAAGTTAAGAAAAGCTTACTACTGAAATGCTGTGCAGTTGTTCTGACACATTAACAAAAGTAAAAGAAATGTTGAAACTTTCAGCGCAATAGCAAACATGTTGGTTTTGATAAACTGTAAGACTGAACACACATTAAATGATTTTTGTAGAAAGGAATTTGAAAATTGCAAATCTATCGTGCGATATGTTTCAGGTAGTGAAAGAATGGACTAAAACTTAGCCTGCCTCCACATTGTTTAATAATTGGAAGGGGTTGACTTCCTCACAGTCACAGTACTGAAGATAACTTGATGACTTTTAGGTATCTGAGAAATTTGGTTCGACACAAGAATTTTCTTTATCAGAACAAGACTTTAATATATATATACTTTATATGCCTACCTTCTATATGAAGTGAAATGTTTGGGCCCAAAATGAAAGACGTAATACAGTGGCGAGAGATCTTGTGGCGTAGGAAAACTTTGAATATTACATTTTAGAAAAGACTTTATAAATTAACTGTATGTACATTCTGGTTTTCGGGGAGCCTAGTCACAACTCTGGTTTGAATAAAAATGTATTTTAACGAGTGAAGTAATTTTCAATCTTTGCAGTTTTATGGGTTAACATATTTGAGATTTAAGGTGTGCGAATGTAAATTACAATCGTACATTTTTCGTTGTATCTCGTAGGTTACTTTTCGCGTTTTACCAACATGACAATTTTAATGCGTATCACCACCAATAAGAAAGTTCACATCAATTCAGCTTTAAACTATATAAACTTAATTTACAGAAACAAGTAAATTGTTTGAAAACGAAAGATGTGCTACAAATCAGGCAACTGATAAATTAACGCAATTTGAAAACTTAATTTGTGCACTATATATTGTTGAAACATAATAAAATATCCAACGGTTTAAATATTCGTAATCATTTAAAATACATTGTATAAAAATTGTTGAAAAAAAAAAAAAAAAAATTTTCACTAACCATTTAAAATATTCCGACACAAAAATCTTTTATCGGTAAACTCTAATATTCCTTCTAAGGTGGTATTTCGGACACCATAAAGTGCCAGCAGTGACATGGTCGAAGCTGCAGTTTGCCGCATGAAAGCGAACGAAAAATGCTCGTAGCCATGCACAGAATGAGAGATTCCATACAATTTGATACCAATTTGGAAGAGATTCCATCTACTGAAAAAAATTTATAAAGCAATAAATTGGTGGAGGCCCCCCAGTTTCGGTGCGGATGAAAATACCAACAAATTCTCTAACGCTAGGTCCCGAATCGTCGAAGTTCACTCCCACCCTACACAAGCGACTGAAATAAACCTTTGACTGATGGAGTTGCAGGAAATTCCCCACAATCTGACATCTACCTAATGAGGATACCCTAGAGAGGAAAAAATAGAAATGCGATATTTTCGAGCAAACCGCTTTTAGGACACCGTAAAGTTCCAACGGTGAAAGCAGTGACATGGTCGAAGCTGCAGCTTGCCGCATGAAAGCGAACTATAAATGCTTGTAGCCATGCACAGAGTGAGAGATTCCAGACAATTTGATACAAATTTGGAAGAGATTCCAGCTACTGGAAAAAAAATTATAAAGCAATTAATTGGGGGAGGCCCGCCCAGGTTTGGTTCGCATGAAAACACCAACAAATTCAATAACGCTAGGTCCCGAATCATCGAAAGTCACTCCTTCCCACACAAGTGACTAAAATAAACCTATGACTGACGGAGTCAGAAGGAAATTCCCCACAAACTGACATCTATCTCATGAGGATCCCCTAGGGAGGAAAAAGTAGAAATGCGATCTCTTCGAGCAAACCGCATTTCGGACACCGTAAAGTGTCAATGGTGACAGCAGTGACATGGTCGAAGCTGCAGTTTGCCGCATGAAAGTGAACGAAAAATGCTTGTAGCCATGCACAGAGTGAGATATTCCACACATTTTGATACCAAGTTGGAAGAGAATCCAGCTACTGAAAAAAAATTTATAAAGCAATGAATTGGGGGAGGTCCACCCAGTTTTGGTGCTCTTGAAAATACAAACAAATTCACTAACGCTAGGTCCCGAATCGTCGAAGGTCACTCCCTCCCCACACAAGTGATTGAAATAAATCTTTGACTGATGGAGTCAGTAGGATATTCCACACAATCTGATATCTATCTCATGAGGTTCCCCTCGAGAGGAAAAATAGATATGCGATCACTTCGAGCAAACCGCTTTTCGGACACCGTAAAGTGCCAACGGTGACAGCAGTTACATGATCGAACATACAGTTTGCTGCATGAAAGCGAACGTAAAATGCTTTTAGCCATGCACAGAGTGAGAAATTCCACACAATTTGATACCAATTTGGAAGACATTCCAGCTACTGGAAAAAACTTTATAAAGTAATGAATTGGGTGTTACCCCACCCAGTTTGGGTGCGCATGAAAATTCCAACAAATTCACTAACGCTTGGTCCCGAATCGTTGAAGGTCAATCCCTCTCCACATAAGTGACTGAAAGAAACCTTTGTCAGATGGAGTCAGCCGGAAATTCCACACAATCTGACAACTATCTCATGAGGATACTCTAGAGAGGAAAAAATAGAAATGTGATCTCTTCGAGCAAACCGCTTTTCGGATACCGTAAAGTGCCAACGGTGACAGCATTGACATGGTCGAAGCTGCATTTTGCCGCATGAAAGCGAACGAAAAATGCTTGTAGCCATGCACAGAGTGAGAGATTACACACAATTTGATAACAATTTGGAAGAGATTCAAGCTATTGCAAAAAATTTATAAAGCAATGAATTGGGGGATGCTCCCTTATTTTTGGTGCGCATTAAAATTCCAACAAATTCACTAACCCTCCGTCCGGAATAGTCGAAGTTCACTTTCTACCCACATAAGTGACTGAAATAAACCTATGACTGATAGAGTCAGCAGGATATTCCCCACAATCTGACATCTATCTCATCAGGATCCCCTAGAAAGGAAAAAGTAGAAATGCGATCTCTTCGAGCAAACCGCTTTTCGGACACCGTAAAGTGCCAACGGTGAGAGCAGTGACATGGTCGAAGCTGTAGTTTGCCGCATGTAAGAGTATGTATAAGTCTTGTAGCCATGCACAGAATATGAGATTCCACATAATTTGATACCAATTTGGAAGAGAATGCAGCTACTGGAGAAAGGTTATAAATCAAGGAATTGGGGGATTGCCCCCCAGTTTTGGTGCGCATGAAAATTCCAACAAATTTACTAACGCTAGGTCCCGAATCCTCGAAGGTCACACCCCTCCCCACAAAAGCGACTTAAATAAACATTTGACTGATGGAGTCAGCAGGAAATTCCACACTATCTGACATCTATCTCATGAGGATCCCCTAGAGAAAAAAATGCATGTAGTCATGCACAGAGTGAGAGATTCCTCACAGTTTGATACCAATTTTGAAGACATTCCAGCTACTGGAAGAAATTTTATAAAGCAAGGAATTGGGGGATGCCCCCCCAGTTTTGGTGCGCATGAAAATTCCAACAAATTCACTAACGATTGGTCCCGAATCGTCAAAGGTCAATCCCTCCCCACAGAAGCGACTGAAAGAAACCTTTCTCTGATGGAGTCAGCCGGAAATTCCACACAATCTGACAATTATCTCATGAGGATCCTCTAGAGAGGAAAAAATAGAAATGCGATCTCTTCAAGCAAACCGCTTTTCGGATACCGTAAAGTGCCAAAGGTGACAGCATTGACATGGTCGAAGCTGCATTTTGCCGCATGAAAGCGAACGAAAAATGCTTGTATCCATGCACAGTGTGAGAGATTACATACAATTTGATACCAATTTGGAAGAGATTCCAGCTACTGGAAAAAAATTATAAAGCAATGAATAGGGGAAGCCCCCCCCCAGTTATTGCGCGCATGAATATTCCAACAAATTCACTAACGATAGGTCCAGAATCGTCAAAGATCACTCCCTCCCCACACAAGCGACTGAAATAAACCTTTGACTGATGGAGTCAGCAGGAAAATCTACACAATCAGACATCTATCTCATGAGGATCCCCTAGAGAGGAAAGAAATAGAAATGCGATCTCGTCCTGCAAACCTCTTTTCGGACACTCTAAATTGCCAACTGTGACAGCAATGACATGGTCGAAGCTGCTGTTTTCCGCATGAAAGCGAACGAAAAATGCTTGTAGCCATGCACAGAGTGAGAGATTCCACACAATTTGATACCAATTTGGTGGAGATTACAGCTACGGGTAAAAAATTATAAAGCATTGAATTTAGGGAGGCCCACCCAGATTTGGTGCGCATGAAAATACCAACAAATTCACTAACGCTTTGTCCCGAATCGTCGAAGGTCACTCCCTCCAAACACAAGCGAATGAAATAAATATTTGTTGGAGTCAGCAGGAAATTCCACACAATATGACATCTATCTCATGAGGTTCCACTAGAGAGAAAAAAATAGAAATGCGATCTCTTCGAGCAAACCTCTTTTCGGACTCCGTAAAGTGCCAACGGTGACAGCAGTGACATTGTCGAAGCTGCAGTTTGCCGCATGAAAGCAAACGAAAAATTGCTTGTAGGCATGCACAGAGTGAGAGAATTCACACAATTTGATACCAATTTGGAAGAGAATCGAGATAGTGGAAAAAATTCATCATACAATGAATTGGGGGAGGCAACACCAGGTTTGGTACGCATGAAATACCAACAAATTCACTAACGCTAGATCCCGAATAGTGGAAGGTCACTCCCTCCCTCCCCACACAATCGACTGAAATAAACCTTTGACTGATGGAGTCAGCAGGAAATTCCACACAATCTGACATCTATCTCATGAGGATCCCCTAGAGAGGAAAAAGTAGAAATGCGATCTCTTCGAGCAAACCGCTTTTCGGACACCGTAAAGTGCCAACGGTGACAGCAGTGTCATGGTCGAAGATGCAGTGTGCCGCATGAAAGCGAACGAAAAATGGTTGTAGCCATACACAGAGAGATTCCACACAATTTGGTACCAATTTGGAAGAGATTCCAGCTACTGGAAAAATTTATAAAGCAATGAATTGGTGATGCCCAGCCCCAGTTTTGGTGCGCATGACAATTCCAACAAATTCAATAACGCTAGGCCCCGAATCGTCGAAAGTCACTCCTTCCCACATAAGGGACTGAAATAAACATTTGACGGATGGAATCAACAGGAAATTCCCCACAATCTGACATCTATCTCATGAGGATCCCCTACAGAGTAAAAATTAGAAATGCAATTTCTTCGAGCAAACCTCTTTTCGGACACCGTAAAGTGCCAATGGTTACAGGTGTGACATGGTCGAATCTGCAGTTTGCCGCATAAAAGCGAACGAAAAATGCTTGAGGCCATATACAGAGTGAGAGATTCCACACAATTTGATAACAATTTGGCAGAGAATCCATCTACTTGAAAAAATTTATAAAGCAATGAATTGGGGGAGGCTCCTCTAGTTTTGGTGCGCATGAAAATACCACCAAATTCACTAACTATAGGTACCGAATCGTCGAAGGTCACTCCCTCTCCACTCAAGGGACTGAAATAAACCTTTGACTGATGGAGTCAGCAGGAAATTCCCCACAATCTGATATCTATCTCATGAGGATCCCCTCGAGAAGAAAAAGTAGAAATGTCATCACTTCGAGCAAACCGCTTTTCGGACACTGTGAAATGCCAACGGTGACATCAGTGACATGGACAATGCTGCATTTTGCCGCATGAAAGCAACGAACAATGCTTGTGGCCATATAAAGAGTGAGAGATTCCACACAATTTGATACCAAGTTGGAAGAGAATTCAGCTACTGGAAAAATTTATAAAGCAATGAATTGGGTGAGGCCCACCCAGTTTTGGTGCGCATGAATATTCCAACAAATTTACTAACGCTAGGTCCCGAATCTTCGAAGGTCACTCCATCCCCACACACGGAACTGAAATAACCCTTGACTGATGGAGTCAGCAGGATATTTCACACAATCTGACATCTATCTCATGACGATACCCTAGAGAGGAAAAAATGGAAATGCCATCTCTTCGAGCAAACCGCTTTTCCGACACCGTAAAGTTCCAACGATAACAGCATTGACATGGGCGAAGCAGCAGTTTGCCGCATGAAGGCGCATTAAAAATGCTTGTAGCCATGCACAGAGTGAGAGATTCCACACAATTTGATACCAATTTCGAAGAGATCCCAGCTACTGGAAAAAATTTATAAAGCAATGAATTTGGGGATGCCCCCCAGTTTTGGTGCGCATGAAAATTCCAACAAATTCACTAACGCTAGGTCCCGAATCGTCGAAGGTCACTCCCTACCCACGCAACCGACTGAAATAAACCTTTGACTGATGGAGTCAGCAGGAAATTCCACACAATCTGACATCTATCTCATGATGATTCCCTAGAGTGGAAAAAATAGAGATGCCATCACTTCGAGCAATCTGCTTTTCGGTCACCGTAAAGTGCCAGTGACATGGCCGAAGCTGCAGTTTGCCGCATGAAAGCGAACGAAAAATGCATGTAGCCATGCACAGAGTGAGAGATTCCACAAAATTTCATACCAATTTGGAAGAGATTCCAGCTACTGGAAAAAATTTATAAAGCAATGATTTCCGGGAGGCCCACCCAGTTTTGGAGCGCATGAAAATACCAACAAATTTACTAACGCTAGGTCCAGATTCGTCGAAGGTCACTCCCTACCAACACAAGCGACTGAAATAAACCTTTGACTGATGGAGTCAGCAAGAAATTCCACACAATCTGACCTCTATCTCATGATGAACCCCTAAAGAAGAAAAAATAGAAATGCGATCTCTTCGAGCAAACCGCTTTTCAGACACCGTAAATGCCAAAGGTGAAAGCAGTGACATGTGCGATGCTGCAGTTTGCCGCATGAAAGAGAACGAATAATGCTTGTAGCCATGCACAGAGTGAGAGATTCCAGACACTTTGATACCAATTTGGAAGAGATTCCAGCTACTGGAAAAAATTTATAAAGCAATGAATTGGGGGAGGCGCCCCAGTTTTGGTGCGCCTGAATATTCCAACCAATTTACTAACGCTAGGTCCCGAATCGTCGAAGGTCACTCCTTGCCCAAACAAGCGACTGATATAAACATTTGACTGATGGAGTCACCAGGAAATTCCCCACAATCTGACATCTATTTAATGACGATCCCCTAGAGAGGAAAAAGTACAAATGAGAATTCTTCGAGCAAACCGCTTTTCGGACACCGTAAAGTGACAACGGTGACAGTGATGACATGGACGAAGCTGCAGTTTGCCGCATGAAAGCGAACGAAAAATGCTTGTAGCGATACACAGAGTGAGAGATTCCAAACAATTTCATACCAATTTGCAAGAGATTCCAGCTACTTGAAAAAATTTAAAAAATGAATTGGGGGAGCCCCCCCCACCAGTTTCGGTGCGCAAGAAAATTCCAACAAATACACTAACGCTAGATCACGAATCGTCGAAGGTGACTCCCTCACCACGCAAGCGACTGAAATAAACCTTTGACTGATGGAGTCAGCAGGAAATTCCACACAATCTGACATCTTGTGGGTAAAAAAGGAATGGCTTACCTCCCAAACGCCCTCGCGTCTGTCTGGCCTGTGGGTTACGAAAGGAAAGGATCCAAGATGGCGTCCGTGACATTTAATATTTACGGTCTCGTGCGGTCGCGCAATTCGCGTTACACGCATGTTAATGAGGTGTTTCTGGACTCCATAAAAGCAGGAAAAAAAATGAACAGGACACCATTTTTTCCCCATTGTTCGGTGTACATGGCTTTGCGTTGCAGCGTGTGAGACATTTTCCGACGGAAAGAGTTGCGTCCCTTTCACCCTTGAATTTGACACCCTTGCTACAAGCTATTTCGGCCATTACTACAACATGGACAGATTCGACTTGAAGTTGATACCAGAGTTCGACGGTTCCCCTGCTGGCCCGTCTGTGGTCGAGTGGTGGGAAAAGGCCGAGCGGGTCTGCCGGCTGTGTAAAGTTAAAGATCCCGCACTGGTAATCCCTCTGAGGCTCACCAAAGGAGCTTACGCCGTGTATCAGCAGCTCAGGGCTGACGCAGACTTGGAGGAAATTAAGCAGGCTCTACACGTGGCATTCGGTGCGGACCCCTTTGTCTCCTGGAGGCAGTTCACCGAACGGCGGCTTGGGCCAGATGAAACGGTAGATGTCTATCTGGCCGATTTGAGGAAGCTGGCCGCACCGTTCGGTGGAGCAAGCGACCAAATCCTAGGATGCGCCTTTCTGGCCGGACTCCCAGACAACGCCAGTCGACTGCTACGAGCATCGTCAAGGCTCAATGATCTGGGGTTAGACGAGTTACTGGCCAGAGCCCGGAATATTCTGAAGGACGACGCGGAGCCTGTCTCAGCAGCTGTGGAAGCACCCGCACCGCCAACTGAGGACACAAGGTGCTATAAATGTGGCGAACTGAACCACTTCTCCAAAGACTGCCGAAGCCGAAGCAGTGCGAAGGATACGCATAACCGAGGAACACGGAGACGTATGCGTTGCTACAGGTGCAACAAGATGGGCCACGTAGCAAGAAGCTGTCCGGGAAACGGGCAAGGGGATTAAGCTACAGCGGCAGTCTTCTCCCCAAATCACCGCTGAACAAGGCGCTACCCGCAGTGAGCGTGCGGATTAACGGGCGTGAGCGCTTTGCGCTTGTAGACACCGGGTGCACCCGGACCCTTGTGCGCAAGGCATGTTGTGACACAACAAGATTCCAATTCTGACTGTTGGCGGGGGCTCGCTAGCCTCTTGTGGAGTGAGCGTCATCCGCGCAAGCATCGGCGATGGGGCTGCAGTAGCCGTACAAGCTCTGGTCGTGGACGGAGAACTGCTCGGCTATGATCTGCTCCTGGGAATGGACGTCATCAAAAAAGTGGGTGGCGTCCATGTTGACGAAGAGGGTCGGGCGCGTTTCACTGAAACTGGTCTTGCTCTAAGTGCAGCAATGGAGCTAGAACGGCCTGACTTTCGTGCGGAATTCGACCAGCGCACAAAGTCCTGGACAGTTTCCTGGAAATGGTCGGACGATCAACCGCCAGAGAAGCTGTACAACAGTGTGCCAGAGTATAAAATCACCCCGCTAGCTCGTGCGGAATACGACAAGGAGTTGCGAGCCTGGATTAATAACGGGTGGTTGGTTCCTTATCCAGAGAAGGAATTGGGGCCCCCGAAGGGCCTGATCCCGCTAATGGCGGTTCTCCAGCACAACAAACAAAAGGTGAGGCCGGTGCACGACTATCGGGAACTGAACGAGCACGTGGACCCTTTTATAGCCCGCGCGGACGTGTGTACCGAGAAGCTAAGGGAATGGCGACAGGCAGGATCAAATGTATCTGTGCTGGATCTTCGCAAAGCATACCTTCAGGTGCGTGTGCACCAATCACTGTGGTCCTATCAAACTGTGCTTATCAAGGGGCAAAGGTATTGCCTGACCCGCATGGGGTTTGGACTCAATGTGGCGCCATCAATTATGCAGATGATTGTTGACGCCATTCTGACGAAGGATGAGCGTATACGGCGGG
Source organism: Acanthosepion lycidas (assembly GCA_963932145.1). Taxonomy (NCBI): domain Eukaryota; kingdom Metazoa; phylum Mollusca; class Cephalopoda; order Sepiida; family Sepiidae; genus Acanthosepion; species Acanthosepion lycidas. The sequence continues at coordinate 105,989,745 of OZ010592.1, read as the reverse complement.
CAACATCTGCATATATTGATGACGTGTACGTGAACGAGGGTGTCATATCTGCGGCGCGCGTGAAGGAGCATCTCTACAACTTTGGCCTCCTCAGCAAGGAACCGGAGACGCTGCAGGATGGTGCACGAGTGCTTGGTTTGCAGGTCTGGGGAGAGGATGACGTTCTGTATTGGAAACGGGGAAACGAGGTCCCAGACATGCCCACCGTTGTCACGCGGCGAAGCATATTTTCCTTGTGCGGCAAGTTAGTTGGGCACCTTCCTGTAGGTGGCTGGCTGCGTGTTGCAGAAGCGTTCATCAAGCGGAGAGCATCTGATGTCATCACTTGATGGGATGACGAAGTTCACGACGCCCCTCTCCTCACCATGATGGGTGAGGTCCTCGCTAGAGTACGCAAGGAAGACCCAGCGCGGGACAGATGGTGCGTCGACAGCCAAGACCTCAGTGTGTGGGTTGACGCAAGCTCTCTTGCAACTGGTGTATCGATAGTTCACGATGGAGCCGTGGTGGAAGATGCTTGCTCGTTACGTCCAGAAAAGGACTCCCAGCACATAAACCTAGCAGAGCTCGATGCTGTCATCAAGGGGATCAACTTGGCGATCCTCTGGAAGTCGAACACCTTGCGTCTGTTCACGGATTCCGCTTGCGTCTATAAGTGGATCTCGGATACCCTTACCGGGAGGGCCAGGGTGCGGACTAAAGCCGCCAGCGAGATGCTTATCCGACGACGGCTCGACACGATCGTGAATCTGGTGCAAGAGTACGCACTGACAATGGAGGTGTCCCTGGTCAAATCTAGCCTCAACAAGGCAGATTGTTTAACGAGGGTGCCCCAAAGGTGGCTTGACGCCACTAAGAAAGCTATTGAGCCCGTGCAACCCGCCTGCGCGGCGTCCATGAGTCCCGTTCGATCTAATCGGATCAAAGAAGTCCACCAAAAAAGCGGGCACCCCGCAGTCAAGCGGACCCTGTATTTCGCCAAGTTGGTTGACCCAGGAGTACAAAAGACAGACGTCAGAAGAGTGGTCAGAAACTGCGCGGCGTGCCAGTCTATAGACCCAGCACCCGTTCGCTGGAAGAAAGGGCAGCTGAGCTTGAGGAACCACTGGAGCCGGCTGGCGATAGATGTTACTCACCACAACGGCGAGGATTTCCTGACGCTCATTGATTGCGGTCCATCCAGGTTTGCGATATGGCGGCTGCTGCGTGGGCAGGATTCAGCCACCATCATCCGTCAGTTAAATGGTATCTTCCTTGAACGTGGCCCCCCAACGGAGATATTAACCGACAATGGCACCGCATTCAACAGTGAGCAGTTCAGGAGGTTTGCGGATGCCTGGGGAGTGCACCTACGGTTCCGGTGCGCCCACGTACCGAGTGGAAATGGGATCATCGAGCGGAACCACAGGACCGTCAAGACCATCGCAGCCAGGACGGGCTGCGCGGTGTCTGAGGCGGTCTACTTGTACAACGTGACCCCGAAGGATGATGTCTCACCCTCTACGACTCCAGCCGACACATTGCATAGGTATCACGTCAGAGTGAAGGGCATAGAGACCAACCCGCTGACGGAACTGAAAGTAACCGGAGAGAGGCTGAAGAAAGGCGATGTCGTCTTGGTTAAAAACCCGCGCAGCAAGTGCACGACGAAATACGGAACCGGACGCGTCACTGAGGTGATCAGCCCACAGGCGGTGCGGGTCGACGGTGTGCCCCGTCACGTTAAGGACCTGCGGCCGGCGACGCAGTTGCAACCATCGCTGGACGACGGGAGCGAATCGGAATCTGAGACCAGTGAGGCATCGCTCTGGTTCATGCCAGCTCCATCAGGCAGTGACTCAGATATCAGCAGCCTTCCAAGGGACGCGGTGTTTTTCGGCCCTCAGACCGCGGACATGAGCGCAAGCGTCGATCAGGCTGGCAGCGTCCCTCTTCGAAGAAGCACCCGGCGAAAGCGATCGCCGCCTCCCTGTCACCTCTGTGATCATGAGATCAGGGGGGAGCGTGGGGAAAAAAGGAATGGCTTACTTCCCAAACGCCCTCGCGTCTGTCTGGCCTGTGGGTTACGAAAGGAAAGGATCCAAGATGGCGTCCGTGACTTTTAATATTTACGGTCTCGTGCGGTCACGCAAAGTCGCGTTACACGCATGGTAATGAGGTGTTTCTGGACTCCATAAAAGCAGGAAAAAAAATGAACAGGACACCATTTTATCCCCAGTGTTCGGTGTACAGGGCTTTGCGTTGCAGCGTGTGAGACATTTTCCGACGGAATGAGTTGCGTCCCTTTCACCCTTGAATTTGACACCCTTGCTACATCTGACATCTATATCATGAAGATCCCCTAGAAAGGAAAAAATAGAAATGCGATCTCTTCGAGCACACCCCTTTTCGCACACCTTAAAGTGCCAATGGTGACAGTAGTGACATTGATGAAGCTTCAGTTTGCCGCATGAAAGCGAACGAAAAATGCTTGTAGCCATGCACAGAGTGAGAGATTCCACACAATTTGATACCAATTTGGAAGAGATTCCTGCTACTACAAAAAATTCATACAGCAATGAATTCGGGGACGCAACCCCAGTTTTGGTGCGCATGAAAATTCCAACAAATTCATTAACGCTAGGTCCCGTATCGTCAAAGGTCATTCCTCCCCACACAAGCGACTGAAATAAACCTTTGACTGATGGAGTCAGCAGGAAATTCCCCACAATCTGACATCTATCTGATGAGGATCCCCTACAGAGGAAAAAATAGAAATGCGATCTCTTTGAGCAAACCCCTTGTCGGACACCGTAAAGTGCCAACGTTGACAGCAGTGACATTGTCGAAGCTGCAGTTTGCCGCATGATAGCGAACGAAAAATGCATGTAGCCATGCACGGAGTGAAAAATTCCACACAATTTCATACTAATTTGAAAGAGATTCTAGCGACTGGAAAAAATTTATAAAGCAATGAATTGGGGGAGGCCCACCCAGTTTCGGTGCGCATGAAAATACCAACAAATTTACTAACGCTAGGTCCCGAATCGTCGAAGGTCACTCCCTCCCCACACAAGTGAATGAAATAAACCTTTGACTGATGGAGTCACCAGGAAATTCCCCACAGTCTGACATCTCATGATGATCCCCTAGACAGGAAAAAGTAGAAATGCGATCTCTTCGAGTAAACCGCTATTCGGACACCGTAAAGTGCCAACGGTGACAGCAGTGACATGGTCGAAGCTGCAGTTTGCCGCATGAAAGAAAATGAAAAATGCTTGTAGCCATGTACGGAGTGAGAGATTCCAGATAATTTGATACCAATATGGAAGAGATTCCAGCTACTGGAAAAATTTATAAAGCAATGAATTGGGGGAGGCCCCCCCCAGTTTTGGTGCGCATGAAAATTCCAACAAATTCACTAACGCTAGGTCCCGATTCGTCGAAAATCCATCCCCACACAAGCGACTAAAATAAACCTATGACTGATGGAGTCAGCAGGAAATTCCCCACAATCTGACATCTATCTCATGAGGATCCCCTAGAGAGGAAAAATTAGAAAGGCGATATCTTTAAGCAAACCGTTTTTCGGACACCGTAAAGTGCCAACGGTGACAGCAGTGACATGGTCGAAGCTGCGGTTTGCCGCCTTAAAGCAAACGAAAAATGCTTGTAGCCATGCCCAGATTGAGAGATTCCACACAATTTGATACTAATTTGGAAGAGATTCCAGCTACCGCAAAAAATTTATAAAGCAATGAATTGGGGTAGGCCCGCCGAGTTTTGCTGCGCATGAAAATTCCAACAAATTTACTAACGCTAGGTCCCGAATCATCGAAGGTCTCTCCCTCCCCACACAAGCGACGGAAATAAACCTTTGACTGATGGAGTCACCAGGAAATTCCCCACAATCTGACGTCTATTTCATGAGGAACCCCTAAAGAGGAAAAAGTAGAAATGCGATCTCTTCGAGCAAACCGCTTTTTGGACACCGTAAAGTGCCACCGGTGACAGCAGTTACATGGTCGAACCTGCAGTTTGCCGCATGAAAGCGAACGAAAAATGCTTGTAGCCATGCACAGAGTGAGAGATTCCACAAATTTGATAAGAATTTGGAAGAGAATCCAGCTACTGGAAAAATTTATAAAGCAATGAATTGGAGGCGCCCCCACCCAGTTTTGGTGCGCATTAAAATTCCAAGAAATTCACTAACGCTAGGTCCCGAATCGTCGAAGATCACTCCCTCCCCACACGAGCGACTGAAATAAACCTTTGAATGATGGAGTCAGCAGGAAATTCCCCACAATCTGATATCTATCTGATGAGGATCCCCTGGTGCGGAAAAAACTGAAATGTGATCTCTTAGAGCGAACCACTTTTCGGACACCCTAAGGTGACAGCAGTAACATGGTCGAAGCTGCAGTTTGCCGTATGAAAGCGAACGAAAAATGCTTGTAGCCATGGACAGATTGAGAGATTCCACACAATTTGATACCTATTTGGAAGAGATTCCAGCTACTGGAAAAAATTTATAAAGCAATGAATTGGGGGAGGCCCCCCCAGTTTTGGTGTGCATGAAAATTCCAACAAATTCACTAACGCTAGGTCCCGATTCGTCGAAGTTCACTCCCTCCCCACACAAGCGACTGAAATAAACATTTGACTGATGGAGTCAGCAGGAAATTCCCCACAATCTGACATCTATCTGATGAGGATCCCCTGGAGAGGAAAAAATAGAAATGCGATCTCTTCGAGCAAACCGCTTTTTCGGACACCGTACTATGACAGCAGTGACATGGTCGAAGCTGCAGTTTGCCTCATGAAAGTGAATGAAAAATGCTTGTAGCCATGCACAGAGTGAGATATTCCGCAGAATTTGATACCAATTTGGAAGAGATATTTATAATGCAATGTATTGGGGGTGGCCCCCAGTTTTGGTCCGCTTCCAACAATTTCACTAACGGTAGGTCCCGAATCGTTGAAGTTCACTCCCTCCCCACGCAATCGACTTAAATAATTCTTTGACTCATGGATTAAGCAAGAAATTCCTCATAATTTGATATAAATTTCATGAGGGTGCCCTAGAGTGGAGAAAGTTGAAATCTGATCTCTTCGAGAAAACCGCTTTTCGGATACCGTAAATTGCCAGCGGTGACAGCTGCGGCAAGTTCGAAGCTAGACTTTGCCCTGTAAAATCTACTTACAAATGCTTGTTGGCATGGACTGAGTCAGAGACTTCGCACAATTTAATACCAAGTTTGAAGAGGTTTCATCTGCTGGAAAAAAAGTTATAAAGCAGGGAAATTGTGAGGGATCCCCTAGTTTTGGTCCGCATCAAAATTTCAACAAATTCACTAACACGAGGTCCCATATCGTCGTACGTCTCTCCATCCCTACGCAATCGACTGAAATAATTATTTGACTCATGGATTAAGCAGGAAATTCCTCACAATCTGATATCAATTTCATGAGGGTGCCCTAGAGTGGAAAAAGTTGAAATGCGATCTCTTCGAGCAAACCTCTTTTCGGACACCGTAAATTGCCAGCGTTGACACGATCGAAGCTAGACTTTGCACTGTAAAAGCTGCAGACAAATTCTTGTAGATATGGACAGAGTGAGAGATTTTGCACAATTTAATACACATTTTGAAGAGATTTCATCTGCTGGAAAAAAGTTATAAAGCAGGGAAATGGTGAGGATCCCCCAGTTTTGGTCCACTTCAAAATTCCGACAAATTCACTACATGAGGTCCCGTATAGTTGAACGTCACTCCCTCCCTACACAAGGGACTGAAATAATTCTTTGACTCATTGATTAAGCAGGAAATTCCTCACAATCTGATATCTATTTCATGACGATCCCCTCGAGAGGAAAAACTTGAAATGGGATCTCCTTGAGCAAACCGCTTTTCGGACATTGTAAATTGCCCACGGTAACAGCAGCGACACACTCGAAGCTACACTTTGCACTATAAAAGCAAATGAAAAATGCTTGTAGACATCGACAGAGTGAGAGATTTCGCACAATTTAATACCAATTTTGAAGAGATTTCATCTGCTGGAAAAAAAGTTATAAAGCAGGGATATGGTGAGAGATCCCCCAGTTTTTGGTCCGCATGAAAATTCCAACAAATTCAATAACACAAGGTCCCGTATACTCGAACATCACTCCCTCCCTACAGAAGTGACTGAAATAATTCTTTGACTCCTGCATTAAGCAGGAAATTCCACACAATGTGATATCTATTTTATGAGGGTTCCTTAGAGGGGAAAAATTTGTATTGCAATCTTATCGAGGAAACCGGTTTCCGAACACTGTCAGTTATCAAAGGCCACAGCATCTACATGGTCGTTGCTGTATCGTGTCTATTAAACCTATTTTAAAATCATTCTAGACAGGCCTGTGTCGAGACATTCAGCCCAATTTAATATCAAAAATTGAAGTTATTTCACTTACTGGATGAAAGTTAAGTAGTGAAAATGTGTGATCACCCAGTTACGGTCCGCATGAAAAATCCCACAATTCTACTAACCCATGTTACCGTATCATCAAAGGCCTTCTCTCCCTACTCAATCTACTTAAATAATTCTTTCATACATGGATTAAGCAAGAAATTCCGCTCAATCTCATATCTATTTTATGATGGCTCCATAGAGGGGCAAAGTTCAAATGCAATATTATCGAGCAAACCGGTTTTCGAACACTGTAAACTTTGAAAGGGCACAGCAGCGACATGGTCGATGCTTTACTTTGCTCTATTAAGCCAAATTTAAAATCCTTCAAGACAGGCATGAGTCGACAAATTCTGCACAATTTAATACTTGCACTAAAAGATTGCAATTGTTTTTTTTATTTTCTCATGTATCAAACTACATTAGAATCAATCATAAAATCAATATGAATAAAAATTTTGGAAAATACCATTTTTGAGGGTTCTATTACTAGTAGGGGCTAAAACCTCGATCTTCGATGTCTGATTTAAGGCTTATATCTTGCAAAAAATGATTGCAATTGTTTTTTTCTTTTCTTACCCATCAAACCACATAAGAATCAATAATAAAATCCAAAAATAAAAAATTTTGGAAAATGGTATTTTTGAGGCTTCTCTTACTACTAGTGGCTAAAACCATTATCTTCGATGTCTGATTTAAGGCATATATCTTGCATGAAAAGGATTGCTATTGTTTTTTTTTCTTTTCTTACTGATCTAACTACATTAGAATCAATAATAAAATGAATATGAATAAAAAGTTTTGGAAATTGGCATTTTTGAGGCTTCTCTTACTATGAGGGTTTAAAACCGCTATCTTCCATGTCTTATTTAAGGCATATATCTTGCACGAATATGATTGCAATTGTTTTTTTCTTATCTTATGCATCTAACTACATAAGAATTAATAATAAAATCAATATGAATAAAAAATTTTGATCTCGCAATTTTGGGCCTCATGAAAATCCCAACAAATCCACTAACACAAGTCGACGTATCATCAAACGCCACATTGTCCATACTTAAGCAACTGGAAAAATTCTTTTATACATGGATTAAGCAAGAAATTAAGAAGAAATGCAGACCCATTGAAAAATCTTAATTGTTAAAGGACACAACAGTGACATTGTCAAAGCTGCACTTTGCTCGATTCAACCAAATGAAAAATCCTTGTAGACATGGATGTATTGATAAATTTCCTACAATACTAATTTTTAAAATATTTCATTTAATGGAAAAAAATTATAAATAATTGAAATTTGACTGATCCCCCAGTTTTGGGCCTTATTAAAATTCCGACAAATCCCTTATCACAAGTCCTATTCAACCGACTGAAAAAAAAATTTTTCAACATGGATTAAGCAAGAAATTCCCTAACATTTGATATCAATTTGATAACTATTCTATAGACGCGAAAAATTTGAAATCCGGAGTACTCAAGCAAACCGGTTTTTCCATGACGTAAATTTTCAGAGGATACGCCAAAGACATGTTTGCACCTCCACTTTCCTCTATTCAACAAAATGTATAATCTTTGTAGACATGGATTAATTAATAAATATTCTACAATTTAATACCAATTTTTAAAATATTTCATTTAATGTAAAAAAATTGAAAAGAAATGAAATATGACTGATCCCCCAGTTTTGGGCTGCACTAAAAATTCCCACAAATTCCCTAACAAGTTGCCACTTCATCCAATGCCATGTTGTCCCTATTCAACTGACTGAAAAAAAATTTTAAACCTGGATTAAGGAAAAAAATCCATAAAATTTGATATCAATTTTATAAGTATTCTATAGAAACAAAAAAATGGTATTCCAGATTCATCAAGCAAACCGTTTTTTTATGCCTTTAATTTTCAAAGTAGACGACAGAGACATGTCTCGACATGGTCAAACCTCCACCCTGCTCTATTCAACCAAATGAAAAATCCTTGTAGACATGGATTAATTCATAAATTTCCTACAATTTGATACCAATTTTGAAAATATATCATTTAATGGAAAAAAATTAAAACGAAGTGGAATATGACTGATCCCCAGTTTTGGGCAGCACTTAAAATTTCAATAAAACCCCTTAGACAAGTTGCAACTTCATTGAATCCCATGTTTTCCCTATTGAAGCTAATGGAAAAAAATTTAAACATTGATTAAGGAAGAAATTCCTTAACATTTGTTATCTATTTTATAATTATTCCATAGAAAACCAAAATTTGAAATCAAGAGAAATATAGCAACCCGGTTTTGGGACACTTTAAATTATGAAATCAAACCGCAAAACATGGCTCAACATCCTCATACCTGCAGTTCCCTCTATTCAACCAAATGAAAAATCTTGTTATATATGGAGTAATTAATAAATTTCCTACAATTTAAAACCAATTTTCGAAATATTTCATTCAATGGAAAATATTTAAAATGAAGTGAAATATGACTGATCCCCCAGTTTTGGGCTGCACTAAAAATTTCAAGAAAACCCCTCAGACAAGTTGCGTCTTCATCACTTACCAAATTTTTCCTATTCATCCCACTGAAAAATAATTTCATACTTACACAGTAAAATTCCACATCAATTTTCAGCTAATAGCGAACATATCACACTTCAGTTTTTTAAACACCCTTTATATATATATATATATATATATATATATATATATGTGTGTGTGTGTGTGTGTGTGTACCCAAAATCACTCTTTCTTTTATCACATTTTTATGTCCAACTAAGTTAGCAAATCATTCAATAAAATGACATCTTTACCCAAACCAAATCTCGTAATGTCATTACAGAACATTAAAATAATTACATTATAATATTCAATTTTTTAATTAAATATTGATTGAAAATATCCCATTTCTAGATATTCTCATTTACTCTATGATAATTTCACTATATCTTGTAGCTTTGATGTGGCACAAGCCCAAACACTACTTCACTATATAAAACATCTACTAATTCTAACTCTTGTTTTATAAAGTATGACAGTGAGTGCCCTGAAAAATGTCCATCTGCTGTCATTAATAACTGAATCCAAAGAGCTAAAATCATTTCTTTATCCAAAACAATATTCATTAAAGAATTAAATTATATAAAACTAACATTTATCAATAATGGGGGTCCCCAATTATGTAGTTGATGAACAAATCAAATTTCATTTAAACAACAATTTTAGGCAATAAAACCATAGTTATAAAAATAATAATGACAATAACGCTATTAACTTATTATCAAAATCAAATGCATCACATTTACAAAAATTTCATTTTTTTCACTATTTTATCAAGTTCTTCCCATGCTAATGCTGGGGGTGGCTTCAGACTTTTGAACAATATATATATATATATATATATATATATATTACAAGTAGATAAAATTCAATACCCCATAGGATAAAGAGCCATTTTACCCAGAACCAGCTTGTCAACACCAAGAAGTTAGATAAAGAAATGAATCAATGTTTTTGTAAATACGAAGAAAGAGGAGGGAAATTAACAACTAGGAGTAAATGTATTTAAAAAGACAAGCCCATTGTGGGTGAAATGGCTATATATCATATGGCGTATTGAATTTTATCTACAGTAATTCCTGTTTGCTTTATAATAAATATATTGAGATCTCTTCTGTGGATCAGTCTTAATATTTTATATTACGAGGATTCACATGGATTACTTACTATATATATATATATATATATATATATATATATATATATATTTAAAGTATGCCATATTTATGAGCTTTAACTGCCTCAGCAAGTTGGCATAGTACTCACCATTGATGGTAACTCCTAAACCGTATTTGTCTGCAAACCTTTATTGGTATTTTTTAAATAATTGTGTACATTTACACCAGAATGGAAATTTTCATTACAATTGGTTTCTGGGGCTTAATATGCAAATTTACTGAAAAATAACCCTGGATCTTTACTGACTGAGCATAAAAACAATAATATTTGACTAATTAATTTAATGAAATTACTTATTATTCAACATTCTAGTATTATCACTTAATAAACATTAAAGAATTTAACACTGAAAATGATGAGACCTCAAAAAACAGAAACGTGATTCTACAGAAGGATACTGAGGATACCAAGGACTGAATATGTAAGCAACAAGTAAGAATTAAGTTTTAAAGAAAATGGAAACCAGAAGGAAACTTGTACTTAACATATGTTGATAGTTGAAATTTCCTTGGCACATAATGAGTAAAGGGGGCTTGGCAAATCTGATACTCGCAAGAAGGCAAGAGGGACAGAGGAAAACAATGTATAACCTATTTAGTAAGCTTGAGTAAATGGAACAAGGTTTAGGAGAAATAACAAAAAAATGAATTATTAAGAGCTATGAAGGATAGGAAGTTGTGGAAAGGCATGATTGCCTACATCATGAAGAGAGGAAGTCAGCTTTTAAGACATCCATTTTGCTATTAAGTTCCTTCAAGGAATCTTTGAGTAGATTGTATTTTATAGCTTTATCATTTATTATTTCAGATCCTTGTTTCTCAGTTGGTTATTTCATTCACATCAATGTTCCCTGAAAGAAAACAAGGTGTGCCCCACATTAACAGGACAGTAATTTATGGATCATTTTTATATTTAAAAAATTTTTTCTTTTTAAAAGTTAAAGACACCAAGCAATGTAATGTCTAAAAAAAAAAAAAAGAAATTAATGCTTATTTCAGGAGACCTCTGTATTATTTTCCTATTTTCAAATTTCATGATTAATGATTTCCTTATTAAAATTTAAAGTATGCCCCAGAATTTCAGTTATTCTACAAGTGTGTCCTGAATTAAAAAAAAAATGTTTGTGAAATACAAAGAGTTTAGATTGGATTAAAGCTAAAAGTAACAAGACCTCAACAGAATCCAGAGATGGAAATAGGATATGATGGGTCCTGATCTGGCATCTCATCTACTGTCACTTTCTCACAGATGTACCATTGCTTCCCTCTGTCTTTTCTACAAGTATTTTCACAGCAACTGCTCTGATGAACTACTTTCTCTGGTTCCCAAACTGCATGAATTCAAGCATGCTACTAGGTTGAAATGATTAAATATAGCCGTCTCTTCTACTCGAATAGCTTCTAATCTTGCACTTCCCATCTGTGGAACTCCCTTCCTCTTAGTTGATTCCCTAATAGCTACAATCTTCAAATATGCATATGTCAATAGACATGTTCTGATGCTTTGTTTCCTGTCTTTCTCTTTCTTCTTTCCTCAAACACACCACTTTACTCTTGCTCTCATTCACTGTACCACCTACGTGCTAGTAGGACTTCCACCTTGCATGGAGTGAAATGTTAAAAAAAAACAACAAAAAAACATACCCACCTTACAAGACACCAACATGCAGAGTCACCTGTCACTTTATTTTCTGATTGTATACACCAGCAAACATTTTCATGAAGAGGAGATGAGATGGTCGGATGAGCAAATCAAAACTGAAAATGCCATAAACAAAGGAAATTATTCAATTAATATTCTAGTATTAAAAAATCAAACTGCTGGATGCATTCATCAAAATCAATAAATGGAACAGATCAATAGTTATATATGGTATCAGACTATTGATAAATGCAGGGCTAATATCATTCTTCAGTCAAACAAATTGCTAACAAAAATTGATTTCAATTGCTTCATCAATTTAGTTTTTGATTTTGGATTATTTTTATAATTATTTCAATTACATAACATTGTGTTTAATAAAATTCTAAATGTCAAATTTACCATTTATTTTTCATCTTGTAATTTAAATATGAATGTAATGACTGCTATTTTTTCTGTGACTTTCTTTATTTACAAAGTGTATTCCTTTTCCACAACTGTTCCTAAGTGATTCTGGTAATGCTTTGCAATTGCAAAGTCAAGTTTGTCAGATGAACGACTACTTATTTCTCTACATATTTAACTATCCTGCTCAATTTCCCCCGCACCCCATTGGTGGCACTCACAGAAGATCAGACAGGAAGAGTCTGATGCTTTGCTGTATGATTGCTACAAATTCATGGGTATAAATTGGATGCTAAAAATAAATGGTTATTATTCAGAGAAAAATAGATATTTTTTTTAGTGATGTGTATATAGTCCAAAAGGATATTTATATGCATATAAAATTTGATTAACCAATGATTAGCTGAGACAGCTTCTCTGTTGACAAATCAGAGAACAGAATTATGTAACTTTATCTTATACATGAATGTCCAGGTTCTACAACGTTATCAGCAGAGAAAATAGAATTAAAAAGTCAATTTGGTTCGGTTGTTTTTTTATGAGTCAAATGACTTGTTTAATATCAAAATCTAAATATTAAAAATTCAAATCATGAAATAATATCATTGTTTTGAATTATTTATAAATTAAAGAGAATGATTTTATTTCATGTTTAAATTATAATTACGTATCTGCATTTTTGAAACAAATAACCTAACAAAATCAAATAAGAAGTAAAAACTTGTTTCTCTTTTCAATAAATGAAATTAATCATACCAAATTGTTTTTCTTTTAATTTTAAAAATCTTTTTTGACAATCTGTGCCATGTTTTCAATTTTTCTATATGACCCGGAGGATAAATGTTTATTAATTTTACTATAAATATGTATCTTTCATACTTTTTTTTATGAAAATATATTGTTTGTGACCTTATGTATAAAGTACAGCTATACAGCGAGTTAACCATTTTTACCTATTCTTCTTACATGCCTCAACTTCAAACAGTAACCCTCTACATTGAGTAGCTCTTGAGCCTTGTTTTAGGTGAACAATTAGTTAAAAAAAATAATGTTAACTATAATTCAAATAAATTCAGTTCTTTCTTTAAATTATTTATGGAAGATTAAGCCATTTCATAAATACCAATGAAGGCAGCTAACATTTCTTCAGAAATATCAGTGTACATGTACCCTGGGTTTTTAAGCTCCATTAAGTACCACATGGTTTATGGTTGAGTTTTCTTTTCATTCAACAGCAAAAACAAATGCCAACTGAATGTTTTATGCAATTTTTGTAGCACAAATCAATATTCTTTGCAAAAGTATATTGAGGAATATAAGTGGAAGAGAATTTGCATTTTTATCAAATGAAGGATTGTCAACAATTAATTTCCAATCCATTTTGTTTATTTCTAATCAGAGACTAACATTCAAAATAATTGTTTTGAAAAGCAAGTCAAATTAAGATGAAACAAAAAGAGGAAAACTATAATTACAAATACTAAGAGAAAAAAGGCTGACAGAAATATTGTGGAGAAATTAACTGTTGGTCAGACAGCAAAGGAGAAGAGTATTTACCTTGTGTTGTTCAAATGCTTACTAAACAAAAGCTTGTTATTTTCTGTACTAACCCTTTAGAGTTACAGTGGTCACATGACAGGTTTACTATGTGATCCCTGAAGTTGCATAAAAAGAAGGGAAAAATCTTTTTTTTATTGCTAAATTTACCTTCTATATTTATACATCACAGAGAAGTGGCAATATATTTTGCAACTTGAGATAAGTGCTATTGCTCCCCCCTCTCTGCTCAACCTGACTAGTCTCCATTCGTTTTGGGGATTGGGAGCATTTTCTCAACAGTACTAATCAAAAATTAATATTGGTTGACAATATTTTATCTAATAAAGAATAAATCAATATTACCACCACCACTGCTAATACTAATAATAATAGTGGTAAAAATAATCGCAAATATGGCATCAAACATCCAAGGGGAAAATGTAAAAGTTTAATGGTTAAACTGGGTCTTTTGCCAACCACAAAAGTCCCAGCAGCTTAATCTGTAGAGCAGCAGCTGAACATAGATTTCCTCAAGTAAAAAGGTTGAAAGTAATATCTCACCTGGAGTCTATTCCTTATTTCCATTCCGTATTGTTTACTGCTGTGGTGAAAAGTAACATCAGATATCTATCAAAAATTAATAAAAGATAACATTCCTAAACATAATGCTTGAACTGAAAGTTTGAAACATAAACGGCATCTACTGATTTGCATATTTATGAAAAATTTCAAATGAAAAAGAGCCACTTGGTTAGATGGGCTGTAGACAGTGCAGAAAACAACTATCAACCACCGAGACTCTAAAAGTAATGTTTTTCTCCAAATGTTGTTTTTCATATTCCATAGATGTTAATATCACAAATCAATAGCAATAATGGATCTTTGTTTCTACCAGAAAATATCATCAGATGTTTAACAAGAATAGTGCTAGCACAGTTACTTTAATAGCTTCTGAAGAAATTTAAAATATTTGCTTCATTTATGACTTGTAAAGGATTTTTATAGACGGTTTAAGAGCCATTCGAAGTAGAGGATTACTGAACGGTTGAAGGGTGTTATCACTAACATTTTTTGTCAAGATTTACAAACTATGTTTCATTCAATTTTGCAAACTACCGTAATTCCCCACGTATAATACGACTTCATCCATAATACGCACCCCTAAAATTTTGACTGAAAATGTGGGGAAAATGCTTCTACACACGTAGAATACGCACCCCTTGTTTGGTAATCAAACGGTCTAGGTACCTCCACTTTTTCGCGGGAAAACAGCATAGCGTAATAAAAAAATGCCACAAACTTAACGAAAATAAAGTTTTATCGTCAAAATGCTTATGTTATTATTAAGATGAAAGACCAAAGTATTTTTTAATTATTTTTTGAAATTTTTAAATATTTTCTCAGACGCTCGAAATTTTGGTTAAATTCTTCTTTTTTTTACGTCATCGCGGTGCTGTTAAAATAACATTGTTTTTTTTTTTTGCGCTTTTTTCCCGTTGAAAACACATTGATTTGGAAATTCTTGTAAAATTAAAGTAATTGTCCGATTTTAATGAAATTTTCGGGACTTATTCACAAATGAATGAAATTAGTTTTGAAATATTTCTTTTTAGTAAATTTTGGTAACAAATTTTTTTTTTTTAAATATGTTACACCCCAATTACTTTTTTTTTTGTTTAAAGTAAGAGTCATTAGAGATGGTAAATCACCTACTTTTTTTTTTCAACTTTGTGCTAACTGAAAATCTGCTCTGAAGTGAAAAATAATGAATCCAATAAAACTATGATATTACTTAATTAGAAAAGCTTTTAATTGTTTTTGTAAATAAGTAATATTAAGGTCATTATTGCCTGAAGAAATAAATTTTTTTCTGATGAATAATTAAATTTTACAAGAATTTTTTATTTGTTTTACATTTTAATTATAATAATTTATAATAGTTTAAAAATCGTGCAAAATGCTGTATTAGCCTATTTCCTTGTGATAATTAGTAATTAAGTAGAAACAAAATTTACGAGTTCAAAATTGCAAAGTTTAATAAATTTAGTGATTCCATTTTTTTTTCAAATCATTTTTTATGTTGTATGTTTCTACTTAATACGTTCCTTATTTCTATGTACGGTAGACTGAAATTGCCATTATTACAAAAAGAGTTTTGTCCTAATACGTGCTAGCACCGTTACTTGAAGAAATTTAAAATATTTGCTTCATTTATGACTTGTAAAGGATTTTTATAGACGGTTTAAGAGCCATTCGAAGGGTGTTATCACTAACATTTTTGTCAAGATTTACAAACTATGTTTCATTCAATTTTGCAAACTAACGTAATTCCCCACATATAATATAAGTACCTCCACGAGATTGCTAAAAAAAGCATGATGAAAAAGACGCCAAACTTGACGAAAACAAAATTTTATCGTCTAAACGTTTGTTATTATTAAGAAGAAAGATCAAAGTAATTTTGGGGTATTTTTTACATTTTATAATCGTTCCTAGCACGTCCGAAATTTTCGTTAAAAATCTAGTTTTTTTTTTTTTTTGAGTCAGCAAAATTGACCATTTTTTCCATTTAAAAAAAAAACTAGAAATCTCACTTTGAAATTCTTTTAAATATCAATTATCATTTTTTCAAAACTTATTTTAAAAAATCCGACATTATAATGTTTATTTAAAATATTTTGAACCAAACTTAACTTAGCTTTTGTGTCAAGAAGATGTAATTTGAAAATAAAACAAAGCCGGTCAAACTTTCGCGTCTCTTGACAGGTGATGAATGACATATTTACGAATTCCATGAGGCTAATTTATTCTACGGAAGGAGAAAAGTGAAATAATTTACATTTAAGCGAACAAATTATTTACCTCGTTATTTTAACGAAAACTTTCAGCGGTCTAATTTTTTTTTTGTACTTAGCTTTCACCTTATGATGCTTTATGGAAAGTATATTATAAAGAAATTAAAATAAGACTGTTAAGAGTGACATTAAATTTCATATTTCCTAAGAAATGTGTCTAATTCATTTATAGGTACCTTTCTTATGAAATTTTATCAGAACTGTACATAAAATACTACAATTTTATGTACATTTATTACATTTTACTGTTATTTGTATTTGCATTCATTTTATTAATTTTGATATTTCATTTATGGAAAAATGTCATAACTGAGATTAATATAAAAATAAGATCATATAAATTTCATAAGATGATACTGATACTTGTAGGTACCCTTTTCAGTTGAAATTGAAAAATCAAATTAACTTCTCCACACGTGTTCCGCAAAAGTAAAGGCCTTAACAGCGGAGAACAATGCTTAACTCAAATAACGCAACTTAATTATATTCTGGTTGGTCTTCCGTACTTTATAATTACAGCCCGGTTATAAGCACAAAATTACATTTCTTAATTACTGTGGATCTTCTGATTCGTCAAAATGATACAATTTACAACGCGCTAAAAAAGATCTATCTCATAAGGACACTTAGGAGAATCGATGGGGCTTTTAACTAATTTTATAATATTTTAATGTAAATCTATTATAACTAATAACTTTTAACTAATTTTATAATATTTAAATGTAAAATCTATTATCATTAAAGAAATAAATAATTGTATTAAAAATTCATTTTTCATCGAAAAAATTTTTTTGCTTACAGGATTTATTGTCCATATTCATAAAAACAACTAAAAGAAATAAAAGCATTTGAAATTAAATAATATCTTTGTTTTATTGGGTTTTGTATGTTACAATTCAGAGCTGATTTTCAGGTACGTTGGCTCCAATTAAAAACAAAAAAAGACATGCTTTGCATTCCTCAAAGCCCTGTGCTTTTAATTTTTGTAATCACTAAACCCGATGCGATCGAATTTCTAGCGTTTTCATAAAATTAGTTTGGGGGGGGGGTAATAAATATTTAAAAAAAATATTTCTACCATGACCTTAATAAAAAAAAACATTTATAATAATTTCGATCATCTGTGAATAGTTCCTGAAAGTTTCATTAACATCCGACAATTATTTCTATTTTTGCACGATTTTTCAAATTAATGTGTGTCATACCAAAAAAACGTGCTAAAAATTGTCTGTTATTTACTAGTTCCGCTGATACAAACAGAAACAAAGTTTTTTAATCAAAATTTAGTATGTTCTAAAAAGAAGGAAACATTTTTAAAAATAAAAAAAAAACTTTGGTCTTTCCTCTTAATAACATAAGCATTTTTAGACAATAAAATTTTGTTTTCGGCAAGATTGGCGTCTTTTTCATCAAGCTATGCTCTTTTTTTTAGCGATTTCGTGGAGGTACATAGTATAATACGACTTCATCCATAATACGCACCCCTAAAATTTTGGCTGAAAATGTGGGGGAAATGCTTCTACAAACGTAGAATACGCACCCCTTGTTTGGTAATCAAACCCCATAAACTCTACCTCCCCAATTTCATTACGGCCAGCGTTTCCTACTCTCATTAACAAAATGGTTTTAAACATAGAATAATATTCTGATTTAGTTTTATAATAATTCTTATTTTATTTTACATTTCTAAGTATTGTTAGGTACATATGATAGTATTTAACATCCTTATGCGGTCGCAATCGCCGAATGTTTTTGTCAAATTGACGTCTGTTTGTGGTGAATAGTCATTTCGTAACTAAAATCAACCTATGAAAACGCAAATTTTAAAGATTCTTTTTGTTGCTGCGCATAATACGGACTCCTAATTTTGCTTAATTTTTTTTAGAAAAAAATGCGTATTATACATGGGGAAATTTGAATAAATTGATTTCTTTGGAAAAACCCTCTTTGTCAAAAACCCTACTTTGTGGTTATATAATTTCTCTAATTTTAGGACTTCATGGTAAACAATTTTTAACAGCGACGAATAAAAAATTCAACGCTGTTAATAACAAGAGGAACTAGAGATGATCAAATGTCTATGAAGTGTATTTAAAGTTTCAATTTTAAACAGTAATATTCAAAATTTAAAGAAAGGAAAAGAAGTTCGGTTACCTTTCGTAGTTGAAATTAAGTCTTTTTTCTGATCTCTCTTTTACTTGTTTTGATTTCTTCGTCTTCTCTTTTCTCAGCAAATAAAAACACCAGTTGAGGTTTTTTTTTTGTTTTTGTTTTTTTAGTGGGGAGAGAGGGGGGGTGGCTTATGACGAGTGACAAAGATTCCCCCGGCAACTCAAAAAGTTTTAACGAGAGAGGAAAAGTCTTGTCTTTTATACAGCTTCTATGGATGATCTTATTTCAGTCAACAGGGGTGACATTTGCACTAAGTCAGTAAGAGCTGACATCGCTAGCTCGTTAACTGAATGCTGTAAGTTCAATCCTTGCGCTAGGCAGTACATTTTATTATTTTTCTCTTCAACATCACATTCTATAATATTTCAAAATAAACAACATGTTCAGCAAGACATCAATTTTCTAAATTTCCTTTTACCATTATGAAAAGTCCATTTGAATTTCAAACTTTTAGACATTAATACATCGGAGTTACCATGTAAAAAAAAAAAAAACAACTAATGTTTGTTATTTACTCCGAATTGTTATTTACTACAACAAATAATTTTATTTTTAAAATTTGCTGTTTTTCATCTGTTTAAAATAAATAATTCGGTACTGGCAGTTTTCACAGAATCTACATTTTTTTTATTTATTTAGATAATTCTATAGAACTTTTTCGGTTCCGCTTGACGTTAGTAGTGTAGTAATGGCAGGCGAGAACAATTGTTTTGAAGAAATATGAAATAAGTTCGTTAACTAATAATATCAGTCCTAAAATATAGAAATTTATAACAAAAATAATATTTCTAAATTATTTAACCCCGCCTCTAAAAAAGGAGCTTATTCTTAGAAACCCAAATTCTTACATTTACTTTACGTAGATGACCCCTTCATACTCTGGTCAACCCAGGAAGAAGTTCAATTTCTCCTGAACCTAGTGAACTCAATAAGATCATCGAAACAGTTCACAGTGGACAGAAAAAACGACATCAAACTCGCAAACTGCACTAATATCTCGAACAGAGCATAGCTTCAAGACATCTCTATACCGCAAGCCAACATTCACCGACCTATACCTCAACTTCAACTCCTAACAGGCATACAGTGTAAAGAAAGGAGTTGTCCGCTGCTTACAACATCGAGCAAAAGTCATAAGTGGTGATTCAGAGACATATGACCAAGAAATGGTCAGTAGAAGCAGTACTCTACAACGTAACAAAACAACTAATCTAGGTACATGACAGCAGCTCCTACAAACTGGGATAGAAGGATACAAGAGGATAACTATATTCAGAAAACAGCTTCGGTCAACTTATGTGAAGGGATTATCGGAAAAAAATACAAAAGATCTGAGATCTATATAACATCTGGACGACCTTCAAAAGTTTTTGAAAACTTCGCAGACACGTCTTTCGGTTAAGAAATAGAGGAGAACTTGATTGAGGACTATGTGTTCACCATCCCCTGCAGTTTTGGTAAGAAAGGAAAAACGGGCTGCTCCCTTAAGACTGCAAGAACATCGTAAAACCATAACACGAGGGGAAATAGAAAAATCAGGCGGAGCTGACCACATATGAAGGAAAAAGTGAGATCACCGCCCCTTGTTGTTTTACTTTTAAATGTAATTTTTTATCACAACATTTGTTGAAGCATGCGGCCCCCCAAAAAGTTTGGGAACCACTGCTCTAGCGGAACAAAACTTGTTAACAAAAAAGGAAAGGCCAGATAAACAGAATAAAGTAATATATATAAATATATATATATAACAATCAAGAATGATCTTAAACTGCAAATCACCACCATACCAATTTATTTTTTAATAACTTACCAACTTACCAGATACATTTTTGGTTTCCTTATTTTTATCAGATAGAAAAGAATGAAAGAATCTTTCTTGTTGGCCGTATTCAATATATATATATATATATATATATATATATATATATATACACATACATACATATATATATATTATATTGTTCGGGCTGTTGTCCTGATCTTTATTGCTATATTCACGAGGTTTCGGACGTTGTACGCTCGGGCCTTCTTCAGGTGATATACGCTAGAATTTCGAGCCAAACCACTTATTTAATCCATGGGGATATATTGTTCTAATTCCACGTGTCATGAGTTGGGATATTAATTCGCAAGCCTCCAAGTTTGTTTTTATTTATTTATTTATTTTTCCACTTTTGGATCACTTAACCAACACTTTTATCCACACACAGGTGCCCTTAGAGACTTCAGAGAATTAATTTTGCGGACTTATAAACGTAATTGTACAATAAATACATACGCACACACATATATATATATATATTAGGTTGGTGCAAAAATAATTTCGTTTTCTAACATATGTTACTATGTGAGAAAACGAAATTATTTTTGCACCAACCAAATATATATATATATATATATATATATATATATATATATATATATATTACCAGAGCGCATATGTTATTGTTGTTTTTCACCAGCTCTCTGTATTACTGGTTCCCATATTTCATTCATGTCTATGCTTGGCCGAGATTTTTGTAGTCTGGCGCTGATTCCTTAAGTTTTTTGTATTTTCACTAATGTTCTCTATTATATCAAGTTAATCCCACAGAGGCAGGGATCTCCCTCTTCCCTTCATATATGATCAGCCATGCCTGATCTTCTTATTTTCCCTCGTGTTATGTCCTGACGGTGTTCCTGTAGTCTTATCTTCAGGCGACGGCCTGTTTGTCCTTCATATTTCTTGCCACAATTCCACGGGGTGATGTTACGCACAGTCCTTAATCTTGTTCTCCTTTATAGGTGGTCTTACTCGAAAGAGGTGTTTACGTAGTGTTGAACCACACCGGAAGGTTGCTCTAATGATATACAGACCACAGATCCTTTATACCTTTCCCAATAAACCATTTACATAGGGTGGGAAGACCGAGATTGTTTTCTGAGTGTTGTTATCATTTTGTACACTTCTTTCCCAGTTTATGGGGGATTTTTTCATCTACCCAAGGTAGTTATTACACTTTAGGCTACTGTTTATACTGACCATTTCTTGTTCATATGTCTCTGGATCGCCACATGACTTTTACTCGATATTGTAGGTTACTTTGTTGGGGGTCGAAGTTGAGGTATAGTTCGGTGAATGTTGGCTTGCGATAAAGGGATATCTTGAACCCAGGTTCTGATAAAGATATTAGTACATCCATCAATGCTAGTCTTTTTTGTTGATTTCTCTCTCCATTGTAAATTATATCAATGCATTTTTAGTCCACATGGCCAGCAGTATCTCTCTTGTCGACCTCTCTGCCTCCGAGCGAGAGAAACCCAGACGAGACTATGCCAAACGGCAAAGTATCGTCTAGGGAAGCAGACAACTTCCCGACCCCGAGTATGCAAGGTCTACCAGTAATTTTTGCCCAAACATACCCTCTCGGAGAGTCCCATGTTAAAAACCGACCTTGCACCACATCACACCTCGTGGTCGTGGTGGTGGTGGTGGTGGGGGGGTCTCCGATAAATGTCGAAGCAGTCGAATCGATCAGAGGATGGGTTTTCCCGTTGGAGGAGATGCTGCTGTAGTATCTATTCCGTGCTGGTGACTGTCCTCTCCCCACTGCCTGGACAGAATCCTCGAACTTGTTCCGTAAAATCTGTTCTGTAGTGGTGGGATAACCGACTATAACTAGCTCAGACCAGTTTTATCTAGTGGCCCGAGTGTTGACACACAAGTCCCCACGTTAAAACAAACTGACCTTGTGTCACATTTTGATTCAGTGGTGAGTCAAACGTAAATGCCCACAGGACTCTTAGAGTTTGTCGACCTTTCTATCTTCGGGCAGAATAGAACCTACGCCGAAGAGATAGAGAGCAACCCAAGCCCGTGTATAAGGGGTCTATGAGTAATTTTTACCCGAGCCTATGGGTTCGGAAAACTCCATGTAAAAAAGGCCTTGAGCTGCATATATATATATATATATATTCTATTTTTGTAAATTTTTTAATAAAAATATTTTGTTTTAAATATATTTTTTCATAAAATAGTAAATGATAAATATCACATTGTAATTGGATCATATACTTTTATATTCTTATAAATAAACATTACTGAGTGAGTAGAAAGTGTATTCATTAATCGTGGCGTCAAAGGAATAACAGCTCTTTTGACCTCCCAGCAGACACCATCTTGATTCAGGGCAGCACTACTTCTTGAAGTAGGCCTCCGTGTCGAGTCTGATGTTCTTTTCTTATCAGAACAATCAGAGTTAATTTTTTGAGCTGCTGTGCCTTTGTAATCACAATTAGATTCATCCAACTCTTTCGGAATCCTCTGCACTGTCTTCAGATTGACATCTAAACACCATGAAATGTTCGTACTGAAGCTTCTGGTGCAAATGCCAAGCAATACATATTTCTGGCTGAGTGGATTGCGTCATGGTGCTCTTTTTCTCACTGGAAACATCGGGGAAAGCTAAAACAATATGCGAGTCCTTACGAAGTTGGTTCTTCATGTACGGTGCACCGGAGGAGATATCATCGGATGGAAGAACGCAATTTGACTCCCAAAAATACAATTCGTTCCTTAAGGATTAGGGAATAAAAAAAAAATACATATCATCAGTACATTACCCTCAAAGTAATGGACGAGAGCAGAAGTGGTGATATTACCCGTCGTAGATATGCCAGACTACCAGACATCACAACCGCTTCCATCGATGACGAACCACCATACACCGCACTGAAAAGTATGGAAATAGACGAGCCGGGATGCGACGACAGGGTCTTGGACAAAATGGAAGTGGACGGAAGACAACCCACAATCGTATAACTGCCAACAAATCAGGGTCTACGGCGTAGTACAAAGGTATCACAACCACCTAGATTATTAACCCAACAAATGCGAGGACCGGCACATGATTACCCGTCCTATGAACACAATTCATAGGCCTTGTGGTCATGGGAGGGGGAGCATGTCGGGAAGAGAGGCCCACCGAAAAGATGAAATGAATAAAGTGATCACTGGTAAGAAAACCGGTGAAGGAAAAACAATGTAAATACCGCAGCACTTACGAACATTCTGTTTGAACGACCGTCAAGAGAACAATACTCATGCTACATAGCTTTAATGGTGGCATGACCCACATGTACTCGCGTCCAGGGCTCCATTTCCTTTGGCCACAAGTGAATTTTAGTTTGCCTAAATTTCTTTATTTCTGCACACTTTGGGGTTTTTTTTTACCATGTTCTTCCACCCTCTTGAATAGCCTGGCCACCATGCTTACAATGTTAAACACATATGCGTAACCAATATACTTCCATGTATATCGTTGTGCACGGCTTTAATTAATTCTTTTCTCGGAGACTGTGGAGGTACTAGGATATCTTCATTACACATAATTTCTTTTTCTATCGTTGTGTCTTGATTCTTTAAAAGGTCTCTCGGTCATACAGCAATTCTTCCATGTATTTCTCTTTATTTCTATCCATAATTCTATTCAACACTGGTCCCTGTCTATTTCCCAGCCTAAGCCCTTTTAAGGATAATACATCCATTTCTATCTAGTACAAAAAACTATCCGCAATATTTCCGATTACTTCAATATTTTTACTCCCAAACTTTAACCAAGATAATGCATCAACATACGGAATAGTATTTCCTTTAATATATACAATGTCAAAGTCAAACGACATCAGCCTAATCGTCCATATTAATATCCTTGCAGATTTGACATTTGGGAACTCTCTTCTGGTGTTGAATATAAATTCCAAAGGCTTATGACCAGATTTCAATAGAAATGTCCTACCCAGCAAAAAAAAAAAAAAAATCTAGCTCTTTCTTTGCTCCACACAATCGCTATTTCCTCCTCCTTGTCAATATTTAAATAATTCGCCTCCGTCAATGTTAGTTTTCCGGATAAGTACATTACAAGGTAATAACCCCATGTGACAACATTGCGGCTATAGCACAGTCACTGACATCAGTAGTTAACGTCAATTTTTTCGCCGAGTCCAAAATTTTAACAACTCCTTTGTTTACGAGTGTTTTATTTTTTAATTTCTCGAAAGCAACCTCCTGTCTTTTTGTCCATTGAAATTCGGTATTCTTCTTCCTTATTTTGTTAAATCGTTCCACTATATCGCGGTAGATATCTGTTATAGAAATTGGTTAATCACAAAAAAGATTCTGACTCTTATTTCTGGGTGCAGCTCTCCCTCAAATCTTACGAGTTTATCATCCAGCAATATACCATCATTGGATATTTGATATCCTAAGTATGATTTTCCCAATTAAACTTGCATTTATCACGATTAATTGTCATACAGTCCTATTTAATTTTCTCAAACTTGCCCCGTTTTACTGTTTAGCGCTTCTTTTCTGCAAGCACCAATGCCAATATTGTCCTCATATACAATTATATTTTTAATCACCTCTAAAACATTTTCGATCGTTTTTTTGATTTTGTGTTTTAAATTTTTAACTCCAAACGTCCTTCTGTTTAATCCAATAATATGTTCATTTTGGTGACTTCTTGAAACTTGCTATCAATTGTTATCTGATTATATGCTGACTTGAAGTTAACTTTAGCAAATTATTTAATACCAGCATTCTCATGGTACGTTATTTCAGTGTTTGGCAGTGGCAATGAATCAGAACAGTTTTGGTGATTCACGCCAATCTTATAATTGCCACAAATTCTTAAATCTTCATTGTACTTGCATATCAGCACAGTGGATGAATCCTAACTGCTACCATCCTGGCTGACTTTTTCTAATATTCCTTGTTCCAACACATTTTCAGCTTAGTAACAACCAAGGGTAACATATGAGCATGAACTTTTCGGGCTTGAAAATACATTGGTTGATTGCTTTCTTTAAGCCGAATTCTCGTCTGTATCACTTTAATAATCCAGTATCCGCTTCTAGAATTCATGGAACTTACCAGCTTCGATGTATCCACTCTTCAATACCTAAAAGACCGTGAATTTTGATGTTTTCCACCCCTCAAAAAATACCCTTTGGTATGACAGGGAAGATATTACGGAATAAAAAAAGAGAAAGAGACTTAAAAAAAAAGAAGAAAAACATAAAAAATTTAGTGCCTTTGATTTATTTTAAAAAAATTATCACATGTAGACACCATCCCTTCTTCCGACAGATTCCAAGGATTATGTCTGAAAATAATGTATCAATTTATATTTTCAAAAATATTCCTTTTTCAAGTCCGAACTTCTTTTTCTAAAGAGGGAAATAATTTTACCTTGCAAAATCAGTGTAGACAGATAACTCATTTTTAAGACTTTCTTTTAATCTCTCATCTCTGGATATCATTAAAAATTAGAAAAGTTTTATACACAACAATTAAATAAAATCCTTGCTGATAACTTTTATTTCGATTTTAATTTTTGCAAGTAGGTAAAAATGAAGCATAATAAAAGATCTTAAATAATTTGTAAAAAAGGAAATAATCTCATTAGAGTCCAATTTGGGCCACAATTCCATTTATTATCTTTTTGAAGAATGCACAACTCCAAAGTATCTATTGTATCTGAACTATGTCTGGTTTTACAGGTCCTGAACTGGCATCTCCGTATTCAGAAATGATAAGCTAAGCTCCCTATGCAATAATGGATCTGAAATGTTTTTAAAGTCATTATAATTGCACATTTAAAGAAGATAAAAAATATTTGATTGCTATTTCAACTTTTCACATCATAAACGTTTAATTCATTTCAAATTTGTTTTCGTTTTCTTGACGTTCAACTGATGTTTTAAAAATACAAACGAAAAACTAACGTATTTAAACTTATTGTTTTAAATATACATTTCTGATATGCTTCAAGTTTGGGCATCAAATATCTCGGAATTTTGTTTACTGTCTAAGCCTAAGAATAACTTATCCTTGATGACTGGCATCACATCACGTACATTTGAGTAGCGAAATTAAACCTCCTTTAACTTTTACAATTTAAAAAAGCATTGAAACTTATCCATCTAATCACGCAAGGGTTATTTAATGGAAACAGTTGTTACCTGCCTTCCGCCAGACAACTTGGCTGGGTTCAAAGACCTTGTTGGTATCCAGATAATTTCAACACCAGATTACCTGATACATATTGCTGATCTCGATCTTCTTAATAAACACGCCAGTCAGTTATGTGCCATGCATGATACCCGTTAGGCGATCATGTACCTATCGATACATGACTGATGAGGCAGATTTTTTCTCGCAGTAGGTTGCCATTTCTTTCTGCAGTAGATCAGATGCCATCCAAGGCTATAGAACCCGGTCTGTACTGATATTTACCCATAGCTTGGGAAGAAAAAGTGCATTCATACATTTCGCAAGGGAATTAACACGTAAGCGAATGTAATGGATTCAACTGGGAATTCGAGCTCGGTCCTCCGATTCAGTTAAGTGCCATGCGCGATACACTTTTAGGCGATCATGTATCGAAAGATACATGACTGATGAGGCAGATTTTTTTTTTCTCGCAGTAGGTTGCCATTTCTTTTTGCAGTAGACCAGATGCCATCCAGGAATATAGAACCCGGTCTGTACTGCTATTTAACCATAGCTGGTGAGAAGAAGAGGATTCATATCTTTTCCAAGGGAATTCGAACTTGGCTCCAAGCCGCTATCAAATACTCCACCGTGCCTCTTGACTTATTACCAATATGACTGTTTCATTATTTAATTTTTCTTTTCCTTTCATTTTCCGATTTTTATTTCAGAAAAAGTTCTATAAAATTATTTTAAATAGAATTTTTGATGTCGCAGGAAATGAAACCAAAAAAAAAAATCATCTTTATTAACTGAAATGAAATTTTGATACTTTAAATCAGGTGAACAAGTATTGGTACGGTCAGATTTTATTATCAAAGTCAATGTTTTCTCCTCGAAATTCGTGTTAACCAACCAATGTTGGTAAGTTTCGGCATATGAATTTCAGTCTATGTAAAATGAACATTCTTTCATATCAACATATTTAATTAATAATTAATCAAATAAAGGTAAAAATAAATAAACAAAAATAAATAAATAAATAAAGGTAAAAATAGATTACTTTACTATCCTGGTTTTATCCGAAATAAATACTGCAGTCTGCATAGTTCTTAGATTTTTTCCAAATAAATCAATCTCTAGATAGAATGATAAAGAGCATCACGAAAATATCTATAATTAAATAGAACGGTGTATGATCCAAGAAAATAGATTTCTTCTCCTAATTATAGACTGGATTTTTTTAAAAAATCCTCCTGACCAATATGTTTCAAAGATTTGATTTTAATCGAATATGTGGATGCGTGTCAGAATTTAAAATTATCAAGAATCTATTTCAAGATGAATTTGTCCCATGTTTTGCTTAGATTATGAAAAATATATAAATAGAAAATACTAAAGTTAAGAAAAGCTTACTACTGAAATGTTGTGCAGTTGTTCTGACACATTAACAAAAGTAAAAGAAATGTTGAAACTTTCAGCGCAATAGCAAACATGTTGGTTTTGATAAACTGTAAGACTGAACACACATTAAATGATTTTTGTAAAAAGGAATTTGAAAATTGCAAATCTATGGTGCTATATGTTTCAGGTAGTGAAAGAATGGACTAAAACTTAGCCTGCCTCCACTTTGTTTAATAATTGGAAGGGGTTGACTTCCTCACAGCCACAGTACTGAAGATAACTTGATGACTTTTAGGTATCTGACCAATTTGGTTCGACACAAGAATTTTCTTTATCAGAACAAGAGTTTAATATATATACACTTTATATGCCTACCTTCTATATGAAGTGAAATGTTTGGGCCCAAAATGAAAGACGTAATACAGTGGCGAGAGATCTTGTGGTGTAGGGAAACTTTGAATATTACATTTTAGAAAAGACTTTATAAATTAACTGTATGTACATTCTGGTTTTCGGGGAGCCTAGTCACAACTCTGGTTGCACGCGATGATTAAATTTGAATAAAAATGTATTTTAACGAGTGAAGTAATTTTCAATCTTTGCAGTTTTATGGGTTAACATATTTGAGATGTAAGGTGTGCAAATGTAAATTACAATCGTACATTTTTCGTTGTATCTCGTAGGTTAGTTTCGCATTTTACCAACATGACAATTTTAATGCGTATCACCACCAATAAGAAAGTTCACATCTATTCAGTTTTAAACTATGTATTAACAAAAACGTATTTTCCATATACAAGTAAATTGTTTGAAAACGAAAGATGTGCTACAAATCAGGCAACTGATAAATTAACGCAATTTGAAAACTTAATTTGTGCACTATATATTGTTGAAACATAATAAAATATCGAACGGTTTAAATATTCGTAATCATTTAAAATACATTGTATAATAATTGTTGAAACTAAAATAATTTTCACTCACCATTTACCATATTCCGACACAGAAATCTTTTATCGGTAAACTCTAATATTCCTTCTTAGGTGGTACTTCAAAGAGCTAATCAGTGTAACAAAGAAAATAACATGAACCAGCAAAGAACCTCAAATCAAGAGTTGAGTTTTTACGTGTGGATATTAGCGAATTGAAGCCAAGTGTGATTTTTTAAAATCTTTGTTAGTGGTTTGAACTTTTTACCCCTTCCATCTATTTTTTTTAGTTTTGTTTTCCGCTTCAAGCCGCATACCATTTTTTTCTATTTGACTTACTTTTTAATTTTTTAGTCAAATTCTAATTTTCACCCTCCTCCCACTTTAGTTTCTGGCTTTTTTAAGCAGAACTTTAATTTTTTGGTTTGTCTTATTTTCTTTTTCTTATTCTTTTTGCGTTTTTACGTGTGACTTGTTTTTTGGCATAGCCAAGCTTTGTTGAATTTTATTTGGTTTCTTGGCCCGTTTTTCTTGAGTTTTGTTGTAATGCAAATTAAAGAAAAGAAAATTACATTAACAGCACTAAGGTCGTGCTGCTAATGAGGGACTCTGAAAAATCACCGCCGTTAAAGAAACGGACCGGGCTGAAAACGAGCCAAAGAAAAGCCGCACCCTGTTTTTCTTGCGAGTTTTAGTACGTTGAATAGGGGTGGAGAGTTGCCAGCATCGGATTTGCCAATAATGGCAAATCCAACGCCGATAAGATCTCCAACGGACGCACAGGAATATTTGATTTCCCGTACAACTAACCATTAGTATGGGTTGCTTGCCAGGATTGAACATGTAACAGCAAGTCCATTTTTTCTCAGACATACCGCTACCTTATAGATTTTTATTGACTTATAAACCTAATGTTTGTTGGCATGGTCTGTTGTAAGAAAAATGTAACATAGCCGCGAGTCTGGCACGATCCTACAATCAGAGATTTTGTGGGTAGAGATCTTACCACTGAACCATTATCGCCGCCTTACAAATTCTTACCTAATAATTGAACTTGAAGTGGGGACACTTTGGAATTGAAACCGCAAACTATGAGTCTGATTAACTTCGCCTCAGAACATATTAATTTTCATTTCAACTTTGACATTCACTAGGAAATTATTTCTAAATAGAATGATGAAAATTCATATTTGTTTCAAAGGTATATTTATTCTTAAGACTTTTTAAACCAGCCAACCAGTCTCAAAGTTTTATTATTGTGATGTAATTATTTTGAATTTAACTTCGACGTGTCAAAATATTCCCGCCGCTTCTGGGGTCTGGGGTTAATTTTTTTTAAGGATATAGTTTATATGGTTAACTGGTTATTGCACTTCTTTATTTTGAACATGGCCCGTTTAGACCGTTACAAAGTTAAAGTTATCATTTCTAATCGAATAGCAAGGATTACATGGGTCATTTATTGATTTATTAGCTAGCAGGTTTGAAAAGGCGGGTACAAAAAAGACTGATGACGTGCGGACAGGGGCGAATTCGACATGATCTTCTGTACTTGGCCCTATAAAACCAAATGAAAAATCCTTGGAGAAATGGAAGGACTGAGACATTCCGCACAATTTAATACCAATTTTGAAGAGATTTCATCCACTGTAAAAAAAATTACAAAGAAGTGAATTCTGAGCGATCCCCCAGATTTGGACCGCAAGAAATTCCAACAAATTCACTAGCACACGGTACCGCATTTTCGAATGTCACTCCTTCCCTACACAAGAGACTGAAATAATTCATTGACTCAAGGATTAAGCAGGAAATTCTGCAGAAACTGATATCAATTTCATAAGGATTCCCTGGAGAGGAAAAGTTCAAATGCGATCTCATCGAGAAAACTGCTTTTCCGACACCGTAATTTGTCAACGGGCACAGCAGCGACACGGTCGAAGCTGAACTTTGCCCTATAAAACCAAATGGAAAATCATTGTAGACATGGATGGACTGAGAAATTCCGCACAATTTAATACCAATTTTGAAGAGATTTCAGTTAATGTAAAAAAGTTCTAAAGAAGTGAAAGGTGAGTGATCTCTCAGTTTCGGTCTGCATGAAAATTCCAACAAATTCACTAGCACAAGGTCCCCTATCATCAAAGAAAAATTGTCCCTACACAAGAGAGTTAAATAATTCTTTGATGCATAGTTTACGCAGGAAATACTGCACAATCTGATATCAATTTCATGAGAATTCCCTGGAGAGGAAAAAGTTGAAATGCGATCTCATCGAGCAAACCGCTTCTCGGACACCATAAATTGCAAAGAATCACAGCAGAGACAAGGTCGAAGTATTACTTTGCTTATAAAACCAAATAAAAAAAACTTGTAGACATTGATATACTGAGAAAGTTGGCACATTTTAATATCAAATTTGAAGATATTTCAGCTCCACGAAAACATTTATAAAGGAGTGAAATGTGAGTGTTCCCCCGGTTTACGTACGTATGAAAATTCCAACAAATTCACTAGCACAAGGGCCTGTATAGTCGAAGGTTACTCCCTCCCTACACAAGCGACTGAAGTAATTCTTTAACACATGGGTTCAGCAGGAAATTCCTCACAATTTGATACCTATTTCATGAAGATCGCCTAGAGAGGACAACGTTAGAGGCTTCTATTATTACTAGGGCCTAAAACTGCAATGTTCGATGTCTGATTTTAGGTATATGTCTTGACCGAAAAGGACTGCAGTTGTTTTTTTTTCTTTTCTTATGCATCAAACTGTAGAGGAATCAATAATAAAATGTGTACAAAAAAGAAATTTGGGAAATTGGTACATTTGAGCGTTCTATTACTACTAGGGCCTAAAACTGCAATGTTCGATGTCTGATTTAAGGCATATGTCTTGCACGAAAAGGACTGCAATTGCCTTTTTTTGTTATGCGTCAAACTGTAAATGAATCAATAATAAAATGTGTACAAATAAAACATTTTGGAAATTGGCATGTTTGAGGCTTCTATTACTAGTAGGGACTAAAACTTCAATGTTCGATGTATGATTTAAGGCATATGTCTTGCACGAAAAGGACTGCAATAGATTTTTCATTTCTTATGCATCAAACCGTAGTCTAAAACTGAAATGTTCGATGTCTGATTTAAGGCATATGTCTTGCAGAAAAAGGACTGCAATTACTTTTTTTTTCTTATGCATCAAACTGTACCGGAATCAATAATAAAATGTGTACAAAAAAGAAATTTTAGAAATTGGCATTTTTGAGGCTTCTATTATTACTAGGACCTTAAACTGCAATGTTCGATGTCTGATGTAAGGCATATGTCTTGCACGAAAAGAAGTGCAATTGCTTTTTTTTTTGTTATGCATCAAACTGTAAATGAATCAATAATAAAATGTGTACAAATAAAATATTTTGGAAATTGGCATTTTGGAGACTTCTATCACTACTAGAACCTAAAGGTGCAATGTTCGATGTCTGATTTCAAGCATATGTAATGCACGAAATAGACTGCATTTGCTCTTTTCTTTTCTTGTGCATCAAACTGTATAGGAATCAATAATAAAATGTGTACAACAAGAAATTTGGGAAATTGGCCTTTTGTGGCTTCTATTACTACTAGAGCCTAAAACAGCAATATTCGATGTCTGATTTGCACGAAAGGGACTGCATTTGCTTTTTTCTTTTCTTATGCATCAACCTCTATAGGAATCAATAATAAAATGTGTGAAAACAATAAATTTTGGAAATTGGCATTTTTGAGGCTTCTATTATTACTAGGGCCTAAAACTGCAATGTTCAAAGTCTGATTTACGGCATATGTCTTGCACGAAAAGGACTGCAATAGCTTTTTTCTTTTCTTATGCATCAAACTGTATAGGATTCAATAATAAAATGTGTACAAATACGAAATTTTGGAAATTGGAATTTTTGAGGCTTCTATTACTACTAACGACTAAAACTGCAATGTTCGATGTGTGATTTAAGGCATATGATTTACACGATAAGTACTGCAATTGTTTTTTTTTTCTAATGCATCAAAGTGTATAGGAATCAATGATAACATGTGTAGAAATAAGAAATTATGGAAATTGGCATTTTTGAGGCTTCTATTACTTGTAGGGACTAAAACTGCAATGTTCGATGTTTGATTTAAGGCATATGTCTTGCACGAAATGGACTGCAATTGCTTTTCTCTTTTCTTATGCTTCAAACTCTATAGGAATCAATAATAAAATGTGTACAAACAAGAAATTTAGGAAATTGTCTTTTTCTGTCTTCTATTACTACTAGGGCCTAAAACTGCAATGTTCGATGTCTGATTTAAGGCATATCTCTTGCATGAAAAGGACTGCAATTGCTTTTTTCTTTTCTTATGCATCAAACTGTATAGGAATCAATAATAAAATGTGTACACATAAAACATTTTGGAAATTGGCATTTCTGAGGCTCCTATTACTACTAGGGCCTAAAACTGCAAGGTTCAATGTATGATTTAAGGCATATGTCTTGCACGAAAAGGACTCCAATGGCTTTTTTTCTTTCCTAATGCATCACACTGTATAGGAATCAATAATAAGATGTGTAAAAATAAGAAATTCAGAAAATTGGCATTTTTGAGGCTTCTATAACTTACTACTAATGACTAAAACTACAATGTTCGATGTCTGGTTTAAGGCAAATGTCTTGCACGAAAAGGACTGCAACTGCTTTTTTCTTTTCTAATGCATCAAACTGTATAGGAATCAATAATAAAATGTATATAAATAAGAAATTTTGGAAATTGGCAGTTTTGAGGCTTCTATTACTACTAGGGCCTTAAACTGCAATGTTCGATGTGTGACTTAAGGCATATGTCTTACACGAAAAGGACTGCAGTTTTTTTTTCTTTTCTTATGCATCAAACTGTATAGGAATCAATAATACAATGTGAAGAAATAAGAAATTTTGGAAATTGGCATGTTTGAGGCTTCTATTACTAGTAGAGACAAAAACTGCAATGTTCGATGTCTGATTTAAGGCATATGTCTTGCACGAAAAGGACTGCAATAGCTTTTTCCATTTCTTATGCATCAAACTGTATGGGAATCAATAATAAACTGTGTACAAATAAGAAATTTTGGAAATAGACATTTTTGAGGCTTCTATTCCTACTAGGGCCTAAAACTGCAATGTTCGATGTCTGATTTAAGGCATATGTCGTGCACGAAAAGGACTGGATTTGCTTATTTTTTTCTCATGCATCAAACTGTATAGGAATCAAAAATAAAATGTGTAACAATAACAAATTTTGGAAATTGTCATTTTTGAGTCTTCTATTACTACTACGGCCTAAAACTACAATGTTTGATGTTTGATTTAAGGCATATGTCTTGCACGAAATGGACTGCAATTGCTTTTTTCTTATGCATCAACTTCTATAGGAATCAAAAATGAAATGTGTACAAATAAACCATTTCAGAAATTGGTATTTTGGTGGCTTCTATTACTACTACGGCCTAACACTGCAATGTTC
Source organism: Acanthosepion lycidas (assembly GCA_963932145.1). Taxonomy (NCBI): domain Eukaryota; kingdom Metazoa; phylum Mollusca; class Cephalopoda; order Sepiida; family Sepiidae; genus Acanthosepion; species Acanthosepion lycidas. Next base: position 105,955,156 of record OZ010592.1, on the reverse strand, counting down.
GATGTCAGATTTAAGGCATTTCTCTTGCACAAAAATGACTGCAATTGATTTTTTTTATGCATCAAACTGTATAGGATTCAATATTAAAATGTGTACAAATAAGAAATTTTGGTATTTGGCATTTTTGAGGCTTCTATTTCTACTAAGCCTAAAACTGAAATGTTCGATGTCAGATTTAAGGCATATGTCTTGCACGAAAAGGACTGCAATTACTTATTTATTTCTCATGAATCAAACTGTATAGGAATCAATTAAAAAAATGTGTACAATTAATAAATTTTGGAAATTGGAATTTTTGAGTCTTCTATTCCTACTAGGGATTAAAACTGCAATGTTCGATGTCTGATTTAAGGCATATGTTTTGCACGAAAAGAACTGCAATTGCTTTTCTCTTTTCTTATGCATCAAACTGTATAGGAATCAATAATAAAATTTGTACAAATAAAACATTTTGGAAATTGGCATTTTTGAGGCTTCTATTACTACTACGGACTAAAGTGCATTGTTCGATGTCTTATTTAAAGCATATGTCTTGCACAAAAAGGACTGCAATTGCTTTTTTCTTTTCTTATGCATCAAACTGTATAGGAATCAGTAATAAAATGTGTACAAATAAGAAATTTTGGAAATAGGCATTTTTTAGGCTTCTATTCCTACTAGGGCCTAAAACTGCAATGTTCGATGTCTAATTTAAGGCATATGTCTTGCACGAAAAGTACTGCAACTGTTTTTTTTACTATTCTGATGCATCAAACTTTATAGGAATTAATAATCAAATGTGTACAAATACGAAATTTTGGAAATTGGCATTTTTGAGGTTTCTATTACTACTAGGGCCTTAAACTGCAATGTTCGATGTGTGATTTAAGGCATTTGTCTTGCACGAAAAGGACTGCAATTGCTTTTTTCTTTTCCCATGCATCAAATTGTATAGGAATCAAATTTGACAATGTGAAGAAATAAGAAATGTTGGAAATTGGCATTTTTGAGGCTTCTATTACTACTAGTGCCTAAAACTGCAATGTTCGATGTCTGATTCAAGGCATATGTCTTGCACAAAAAGGACTGCAATTGAATCTTTTCTTTTTTTATGCATCAAAGTGTATAGGAATCAATAATAAAATGTGTCTAAATAAGAGATTTTGGAAATTGGCAGTTTTGAGGCTTCTATTACTACTAGGGCCTAAAACTGCAATGTTCGATATCTGGTTTAAGGCATATATCTTGCACGAAAAGGACTGGAAATTGCTTTTTTCTATTCTTATGCATCAAACTGTATAGGAATCAATAATACAATGTGAAGAATTAAGAATTGTTGGAAATTGGCATTTTTGAGGCTTCTATTATTATTAGGGCCTAAAACTGCAATGTTCGATATCTGATTTAAGCCATATGTTTTGCACGAAAAGGACAGCAATTGCTTTTTTCTTTTCTTATGCATCAAACTGTATCGGAATCAATAATAAAATTTGTACACATACAACATTTTGGAAATTGGCCATTCAGAGCCTTCAATTACTTCTAGGGACTAAAACTGCAATGTTCGATATCTAAAACTAACCCTAACCCCTGCCGGGTAAACGGCGGGTGTAACTGTGACCGACTAAAGTTCAGTGAGCAGATGCCTGGTCATCTCGAAAGTGTCGTCTAAAGGGAAAGAGATGACGAAGCAGCGGCAAATCTACGCTCTGTCAATCACGCGAAGCGCGTGTCCACCCCTCGAGGAGGCAGGCTGGATGCAAAACGACGTCCGCGGACGCAGCAGTGCGTTCGTTCCGTTTGCAGGCTGCACGTCGTCGTCGACGCCGGACGTGCGTCGCCCGCTTCAGCAGTGGTCGGCAGCGGTGATGTTACTTTCCGAACGAAGTGCCGAGTTTCAGAAAAAACATTGCCAAAATAATTCGAAAATCGAACTGAAACTATTGAGTGTTGTCCGCGTGTCGTTCGCGAGATTTCTGCACACTTTCCGCGTCGAGTAGTAGGAAAGTGTCTGAAAAAGCCAAGCATGTTACACGAAAACTTTTCGAAACTTAAGTGTGGAAAGAGCGGCGTAGGCCAGCAGCTTCGATCGCTTGACCGTTCGGTCTGAACGGCAGTAGCGCAGCAAGAGAGGGCGAACCAAGGAAGGAAGCGTTTTGCACGCAGGCAGGCAGGAAGGCAGGAAGGCAGGAGGGCAGCCAGAAATGCACGCTCTCGGACAGCGAGCATTACTGCTGAAAGTTCCGCGCCCGCTAGCTGCTTGAGGCCTAGCCCCGAAATTAATCGGTCGGTCGGTACTGCTGATGCAACGCGATCGACCAAGCGCGGGTAAACGGCAGGTGTAACTGTGACCGACTAAAGTTCAGTGAGCAGATGCCTCGTCATCTCGAAAGTTTCGTCTAAAAGGAAAGAGATGACGAAGCAATGGCAAATCTAAGCTCTGTCCCTCGCCCGAAGCGCGCGTCCACCGCTCAAGGAGGCAGGCTGGATGCAAAACGACGTACGCCGACGCAGCAGTGCGTTCGTTCCGTTAGCAGGCTGCACGTCGTCGTCGACGCCTGACGAGCGTCACCCGCTTCAGCAGGGGTCGGCGGCGGTTATGTTAATTTGCGAACGAAGTTGCGAGTTTCAGAAAAAAAATTGCCAAAATAATTCGAATATCGAACTGAAACTATTGAGCATTTTCGGCGTGTCGTTCGCGAGATTTCTGCACACTTTCCGCGTCGACTAGGTGGAAACTGTCTGAAAAAGCAAAGCATGTTACACGAAAACTTTTCGAAACTTAAGTGTGGAAGGAGCGGCGCAGGCCAGCAGCTTCGTTCGCTCGACCGTTCGGTCTGAACGGCAGTAGCCCAGCAAGAGAGGGCGACCCAAGGAAGGAAGCGTTGTGCAGGCAGCCAGGCATGTAGGCTGGTAGGCAGGAAGGCAGGAGGGCAGGCAGGAATGCACGCTCTCGGACAGTGAGCATTGGTGCTGCAAGTTCCGCGCCCGTTAGCTGCTTGCGGCCTAGCCCCGAAATTAATCGTTCGGTCGGTACTGCTGGTGCAACTCGATCGACCAAGCGCGGGTAAACGGCAGGTGTAACTGTGACCGACTAAAGTTCTGTGAGCAGATGTCTCGTCATCTCGAAAGTGTCGTCTAACGGGAAAGAGATGACGAATCAGCGGCAAATCAACGCTCTGTCAATCACGCGAATCGCGTGTCCACCGCTCGAGGAGGCAGGCTGGATGCAAAACGACGTCCGGCGACGCAGCAGTGCGTTCGTTCCGTTTGCAGGCTGCACGTGGTCGTCGACGCCGGACGAGCGACGCCCGCTTCAGCAGTGGTCGGCGGCAGTGATGTTACTTTCCGAACGAAGTGCCGAGTTTCAGAAAATAATTGCCAAAATTATTCGAAAATCCAACTGAAACTATTGAGTGTTGTCGGCGTGTCGTTCGCGAGATTTCTGCACACTTTCCGCGTGGACTAGTAGGAAACTGTCTGAGAAAGCAAAGCATGTTACACGAAAACTTTTCGACACTTTAGTGTGGAAAGAGCGGCGCAGGCCAGCGGCATCGTTCGCTCGACCTTTCCGTCTGAACGGCAGTAGCGCAGCAAGAGAGGGCGACCCAAGGAAGGAAGCGTTGTGCAGGCAGGCAGGCAGGAAGGCAGGCAGGAATGCACGTTCTCGGACTGCGAGCATTGCTGCATCAAGTTCAGCGCCCGCTAGATCCTTGCGGCCTAGCCCTGAAAGTAATGCATCGGTCGGTACTGCTGGTGCAACGCGATCGACCCAGCGCGGGTAAACGGCGAGTGTAACTGTGACCGACTAAAGTTCAGTGAGCAGATGCTTCGTCATCTCGAAATTGTCGTCTAAAGGGAAAGAGATTACGAAGCAGTGGCAAATCTAAGCTCTGTCAATCACGCGATGCGCGTGTACACCCCTCGAGGAGGCAGGCTGGATGCAATACGACGTCCGCCGACGCAGCAATGCGTTCGCTCCGTTTGAAGGCTGCACGTCGTCGTCGACGGCGGACGAGCGTCGCATGCTTCAGCAGTGGTCGGCGGCGGTGATGTTACTTTCCGAACGAAGTGACGAGTTTCAGAAAAAAAATTGCAAAAATAATTCGAAAATCGAATTGAAACTATTGAGTGTTTTCGGCGTGTCGTTCGCGAGATTTCTGCACACGGTCTGCGGCGACTAGTAGGAAACTGTCTGAAAAAGCAAAGCATGTTACAGGAAAACATTTCGACACTTTATTGTGGAAAGTGCAGCGCAGGCCGGCAGCTTCGTTCGCTTGACCGTTCGGTCTAAACGGCAGTAGCGCAGCAAAAGAGGGCGACACAAGAAAGGAAGCCTTGTGCAGGCAGGCAGGCAGGAAGGCAGGAGGGCAGGCAGGAATGCACGCTCTCGGACAGCGAGCATTGCTGCTGCTAGTTCCGCGCCCGCTAGCTGCTTGCACCCTAGCCAAGAAAGTAATCGATCGGTCGGTACTGCTGGGGCAACGCGATCGACCAAGCGCGGGTAAACGGCGGGTGTAACTGTGACCGACTAAACTTCAGTGAGCATATGCCACGTCATCTCGAAAGTGTCGTCTAAAAGGAAAGAGATGACGAAGCAGTGGCAAATCTAAGCTCTGTCACTCACGCGAAGCGCGTGCACACCCCTCGAGGAGGCAGGCTGGATGCAATACGACGTCCGCCGACCCAGCAATGCTTTCGCTCCGTTTGCAGGCTGCACGTCGTCGTCGACGCCGGACGCGCGTCGCCCGCTTCAGCAGTGGTCGGCGGCAGTGATGTTACTTTCCGAACGAAGTGCTGAGTTTCAGAAAAAACATTGCCAAAATAATTCGAATATCGAACTGAAACTATTGAGTGTTTTCGGCGTGTCGTTCGCGAGATTTCTGCACACTGTCCGCGTCGCTTAGTAGGAAACTGTCTGAAAAAGCAAAGCATGTTACAGGAAAACATTTCGACACTTTAGTGTGGAAAGAGCGACGCAGGCCGGCAGCTTCGTTCGCTCGAACTTTCGGTCTGAACGGCAGTAGCGCAGCAAGAGAGGGCGACCCAAGAAAGGAATCGTTTTACAGGCAGGCAGGCAGGCAAGTATGCAGAAAGGCAGGAGGGTAGGCAGGAATATACGCTCTTGGACAGCGAGTATTGCTGCTGCAAGTTCAGCGCCCGCTAGCTGCTTGCGGCCTAGCCCCGAAATTAATCGGTCGGTCGGTACTGCTGGTGCAACGCGATCGACCAACCTCGGGTAAACAGCGGGTGTAACTGTGACTGACTAAAGTTCAGTGAGCAGATTTCTCGTCATCTCGAAAGTGTCGTCTAAAGGGAAAGAGATGACGAAGCAGCGGCAAATCTACGCTCTATCAATCACGCGAAGCGCGTGTCCACCGATCGAGCTGGCAGGCTGGATGCAAAACGATGTCCGCCGACGCAGCAGTGCGTTCGTTCCGTTTGCAGGCTGCACGTCGTCGTCGACGCCGGACGCGCGTCGCCCGCTTCAGCAGTGCTCGCCGGCGGTGATGTTACTTTCCGAACGAAGTGCCGAGTTTCAGAAAAAACATTGCCAAAATAATTCGAGAATCGAACTGAATCTATTGAGAGTTTTCGGCGTGTCGTTCGCGAGATTTCTGCCCATTTTCTGCGTCGACTAGTAGGAAACTGTCTGAAAAAGCAAAGCATTTTACACGAAAACTTTTCGACACTTTAGTGTGGAAATAGTGGCGCAGGCCAGCAGCTTCGTTCGCTCGAGCGTTCGGTCTGAACGGCAGTAGCGCAGCAAGAAAGGGCGACCCAAAAAAGGAAGCGTTGTGCAGGCAGGCAGGAGGGCAGGCAGGCAGGCAGGAGGGCAGGAGGTCTGGCAGGAATGCACGCTCTCGGACAGCGAGCATTGCTACTGCAAGTTCCGCGCCCGCTAGCTGCTTGCACGCTAGCCAGGAAATTAATCGGTCGGTCGGTACTGCTGGTGCAACGCGATCGACCAACCTCGGGTAAACAGCGGGTGTAACTGTGACTGACTAAAGTTCAGTGAGCAGATTCCTCGTCATCTCGAAAGTGTCGTCTAAAGGGAAAGAGATGACGAAGCAGCGGCAAATCTACGCTCTATCAATCACGCAAAGCGCGTGTCCACCGCTCGAGGGGGAAGGCTGGATGCAAAACGACGTCTGCCGACGCAGCAGTGCGTTCGTTCCGTTTGCAGGCTGCACGTCGTCGTCGACGCCGGACGAGCGTCGCCCGCTTCAGCAGTTGTCGGCGGCGGTGATGTTACTTTCCGAACGAAGTGCCGAGTTTCAGGAAAAAAATTGCCAAAATAATTCGAATATCGAACTGCAACTATTGAGTTTTTTCGGCGTGTCGTTTGCGAGATTTCTGCACATTTTCCGCGTCGACTAGTAGGAAACTGTCTGAAAAAGCAAAGCATGTTACACGAAAACTTTTAGAAACTTAAGTGTGGAAAGAGCGGCATAGGCCGGCAGCTTCGTTCGCTCGACCGTTCGGTCTAAACGGCAGTAGCGCAGCAAAAGAGGGCGACCCGAAGCCTTGTGCTGGCCGGCAGGCAGGAAGGCAGGAAGGCAGGAGGGCAGGCAGGAATGCACGCTCTAAGACAGCGAGCATTGCTGCTGCAAGTTCCGCGCCCGCTAGCAGCTTGCACCCTAACCACGAAAGTAATCGGTCGGTCGGTACTGCCGGTGCAACGCGATCGACCAAACGCGGGTAAACGTCGGGTGTAACTGTGACCGACAAAACTTCAGTGAGCAGATGCCTCGTCATCTCGAAAGTGTCGTCCAAATAGAAAGAGATGACGAAGCAGCGGCAAATCTACGCTCTGTCAATCACGCGAAGCGCGTGTCCACCGCTCGAGGAGGCAGGCGGGATGCAAAACAACGTCCGCCGACGCAGCAGTGCGTTCGTTCCGTTTGCAGGCTGCACGTCGTCGTCGACGCCGGACGAGCGTCGCCCGCTTCAGCAGTGGTCGGGTGCGGTGATGTTACTTTCCGAACGAAGTGCCGAGTTTCAGAAAAAAAATTGCCAAAATAATTCGAGAATCGAACTGAAAAATTGAGGGTTGTCGGCGTGTCGTTCGCGAGATTTCTTCACACTATCCGCTTCGACGAGTAGGAAACTGTCTGAAAAAGCAAAGCATGTTACAGGAAAACATTTCGACACTTTAGTGTGGAAAGAGCGGCGCAGGCCGTCAGTTTCGTTCGCTCGAGCGTTCGGTCTGAACGGCAGTAGCGCAGCAAGAGAGGGCGACCCAAAAAAGGAAGGGTTGTGCAGGTAGGCAGGCAGGAAGGCAGGAAGGCAGGAGGGAAGGAGGGCAGGCAGGAATGCACGCTCTCGGACAGCGAGCATTGCTGCTGCATGTTCCGCGCCCGCTAGCTGCTTGCGGCCTAGACCCGAAATTAATCGGTCGGTCGGTACTGCTGGTGCAATGCGATCGACCAAGCGCGGGTAAACGGCGGGTGTAACTGAGACCGACTAAACTTCAGTGAGCAGATGCCTCGTCATCTCGAAAGTGTCGTCTAAAGGGAAAGAGATGACAAAGCAGCGGCAAATCTAAGCTCTGTCACTCAGGCGAAGCGCGTGTCCACCGATCGAGCTGGCAGGCTGGATGCAAAACGACGTCCGCCGACGCAGCAGTGCGTTCGTTCCGTTTGCAGGCTGCCCGTCGTCGTCGACACCGAACGCGCGTAGCCCGCTTCAGCAGTGGTCCCCGCCGGTAATGTTACTTTCCGAACGAAGTTCCGAGTTTCAATAAAAGAATTGCAAAAATAATTCGAAAATCGAACTGAAACTCTTGATTGTTGTCAGCGTGTCGTTCGCGAGATTTCTGCTCACTTTCCGCGTCGACTAGTAGGAAACTGTCTGAAAAAGCAAGGCATGTTACACGAAAACTTTCCGAAACTTTAGTGTGGAAAGAGCGACGCAGGCCGGCAGCTTCGTTCGCTCGACCGTACGGTCTGAACGGCAGCAGCGCAGCAAGAGAGGGCGAGCCGAGGAACGAAGCGTTGTGCAGGCAGGAAGGCAGGAAGGCAGGAGGGCAGGCAGGAATGCACGCTCTCGGACAGCGAGCATTGCTGCTGCAAGCTCCGCGCCAGCTAGCTTCTTGCGGCCTAGCCCCTAAATTAATCGGTCGGTCGGTACTGCTGGTGCAACGCGATCGACCAAGCGTGGGTAAACGGCGGGTGTAACTGTGATCTACTAAAGTTCGGTGAGCAGATGCCTCGTAATCTCGAAAGTGTCGTCTAAAAGGCATAAGATGACGAAGCAGCGGTAAATCTAATCTCTGTCACTCACGCGAAGCGCCTGTCTACCGCTCGAAGAGGCAGGCGGGATGCAAAACAACGCCCGCCGACGCAGCAGTGCGTTGGTTCCGTTTGCAGGCTGCCCGTCGTCGTCGACACCGAACGCGCGTCGTCCCCTTCAGCAGTGGTCGGCGGCGGTGATGTTACTTTCCCAACGAAGTGCCGAGTTTCGGAAAAAAAATTGCAATAACAATTCGAAAATCGAACTGAAACTATTGAGAGTTGTCGTCGTGTGGTTCGCGAGATTTTTCCTCACTTTCCGCGTCGACTAGTAGGAAACTGTCTGAAAAAGCAAAGCATGTTACACGAAAACTTTTCGACACTTTATTGTGGAAAGAGCGGCGCAGGCCGGGAGCTTCGTTCGCTGGACCGTACGGCCTGAACGGCAGCAGCGCAGCAAGAGATGGCGAGCCGAGGAAGGAAGCCTTGTGCAGAAGGTCACTCCCTCCCCACACAAAGGACTGAAATAAACATTTGACTGATGGAGTCACCAGGAAATTCCCCACAATCTGACATCTATCTCATGAGGATCCCTTAGAGAGGAAAAAGTAGAAATGCGATCTCTTCGAGCAAACCACTTTTCGCACACCGTAAAGTTCCAACGGTGACAGCAGTGACATGGTAGAAGCTGCAGTTTGCCACATGAAAGCGAACGAAAAATGCTTGTAGCCATGCACAGAGCGAGAGATTCCACACAATTTTATACCAATGTGGAAGAGATTTCAAATACTGGAAAAAATTTATAAAGAAATGAATTGGGGGAGGCCCCCCAGTTTTGGTGCACATGAAAATACCAACAAATTCACTAAAGCTAGGTCCCAAATCGTCAAAGTTCAATCCCTCCCCACACAAGCGACTGAAATAAAACCTTTGACTGATGGAGTCAGCAGGAAATTCCCCACAATCTGACATCTATCGCATGAGTACCCCTAGAGAGGAAAGAGTAGAAATGCGATCTCTTCAAGCAAACCGCTTTTCAGACACCGTAATGTGCCAACGGTGACAGCAGTGACATGGTCGAAGCTGCAGTTTGCCGCATGAAAGCGAAAGAAAAATGCTTGTAGCCATGCTCAGAGTGAGAGATTCCACCCAATTTCATACCAATTTGGAAGACATTCCATCTACTGGAAAAAATTTATAAAGCAATGAATTTGGGGAAGCCCCCGCAGTTTTGGTGCGCATGAAAATTCCAACAAATTTACTAACGCTAGGTCCCGAATAGTCGAAGGTCACTCCCTCCCCACACAAGCGGCTGTAAAAAACCTATGACTGATGGAGTCGGCAGGAAATTCCCCACTTTCTGACATCTAACTCATGAGGATCCCCTAGAGAGGAAAAATTAGAAATGCGATCTCTTCGAGCAAACCGATTTTTGGACACCGTAAAGTGCCAACGGTGACAGCAGTGACATGGTCGAAGCTGCAGTTTGCGCATGAAAGCGAACGAAAAATGCTCGTAGCCATGCACAGAGTGTGAGATTCCACAAAATTTGATACCAATTTGGAAGAGATTCCAGCTACTGGAAACAATTTTTAAAGCATTGAATTGAGGGATGCCCACCCAGTTTTGGTGCGCATGAAAATTCCAACAAATTCACTAACGCTATGTCCCGTATCGTCGTAGGTCACTCCCTCCTCACACAAGCGACTGAAATAAACCTTTGACTGATGGAGTCAGCAGTAAATTCCACACAATCTGACATCTATCTCATGAGGATCCACTAGAGAGGAAAAAATAGAAATGCGATATCTCCGAGTAAACCGCATTTCGGAGACCGTAAAATGCCAACGGTGACAGCAGTGACAAGGTCGAAGCTGCAGTTTGCCGCATGAAAGCGTACAAAAAATGTTTGTAGCCATGCACAGAGTGAGAGTTTCCACACAATTTGATACCAATTTGGAAGAGATTCCTGCTACTACAAAAAATTTATAAAGCAATGAATTGGGGGATGCCCCCCACTTTTGGTGCGCATGAAAATTCCAACAAATTAACTAACGCTAGGTCCCGAATCGTCGAAGGTCACTCCCTCCCCACACAAGCGACTGAAATGAACCTATGAATGATGGAGTCAGCAGGATATTCCCCACTATCTGACATCTAACTCATGAGGATCCCCTAGAGAGAAAAAGTAGAAATGCGATCTGTTACATTTTCGTAAAAAAAAAGGAAACTAACTTTCTTGCCCACGTGACTTTTCACACGTTCTTTTTCCTCTTTAAAAGCTGCGTTCTTCTTCCTTTTCATTCTGAATTCTTTCCTTTGTTGATTACTGACTGCTGTGAATTACGTTTAGTAAAGCCTTAAGAAAAGGTTATTCTATCCTTGCTTTCTTCTCTTTACAACGTAACAATTTACTTAACTTAATTCCTCATGGACAAGATTATTCGTCTGGACAAGTTTGATATATCTTCTGCAGACCCTCAGGCTAGCAAGCTCTGGAGACTATGGTACCGTAATTTTAATTATTATTTATCAACTATTGCTTCTTTAAACCCGGACAAACTCGAAGTCCTTTATTTACACATCGGTGCTACCGTTGCTGATGTTATCGAGGGTTGTTCTGGATTTGAACATGCTGTTGAATTGCTGAAAATTGTTTATGACAAGTCTCCAAGTGTTATTCATGCTAGACATTTGTTGTCTACACGTCTGCAGCAGGAAAATGAGTCTGTAGACCAATACCTTCAGGCCTTGAATCGTCTTGCTGCTGACTGTTGCTTCCAAGATGTTACTGCTACTACTTACAGGGATGAATCTGTCCGTGATGCATTTATACGTGGTCTCCGGTCCCCCGTAATACGTGCCAGACTGCTTGAAAATGATACGCTAACTCTCACGGAGGCTACTCAATGTGCTAGAGCCTTAGAACAGGCTCACTTTCGTGCTGAATCATGCGCTTCTCAGATTGGATCAGCCGCTGCTACTACCATTAGGACTAAAAATGTGTTTACTGATTCTGCCGAGGAGGCCACTTCCACTACTATTACTAAAAATATGCTTTCTGACTTAAATGATTCTCGTACGGAGTGTGACTCTGTACAATTGTCTACTGCCCTTGCTCGTGGCAAGTGCTACAACTGTGGAGGGAAACGTCACTTTAAGGATAATCGTCGCTATTGTCCTGCCCGTGATAAGAGATTTCGAAACTGTGGCAAACTCGGTCATTTTTCTAAAGTTTGCTGTTCTACCATGCCGGCGCCTTCACGTTCTACCTCAGCTATTATAGTAGCCCGTGCTAAAGACGATGATAGGTCTCCTCCAGTTACTAAAACTTTAGAATTAAAAGGAAAGAAATTAACTGCCCTCATAGACACCGGTAGTTCTGATAACTTTATCAGTGCCCGTAATGTTAAAGCAATGAAACTGTCTACTTCTAAACGGAATTCCGTAGTTTCCATGGCATCATCTGTCATTTCCCTCAAACTATCTGAATATTGTACTGAGGATATTATCTTCAGTGGTTACGAATATAAACAAATTGACTTTACAGTACTCCCTGATTCCTGTATGGATATTATACTCCGAGTGCCCTTCTTAAAACTACACCAGAGTATCACTATTTCTTTTGGTGGATCTCAGGATAGTTTAAAAATCTGCGCTTTAACCAAGATCAGTTGTGCTCCTGTTAAGTTGTTCCGAAACTTGACCCCTGACTGCAAACCTATTGCTACTAAATCCCGAAATTACCGTGCGGACGATGCTCGGTTCATTGAAAAAGAAATTCTACAACTGCTTGAGGATGATATAATTGAAACAAGTTACTCCCCGTGGCGTGCTCAAATTGTTGTAACTTCGTCACCTAATAAAAAGAAACGATTGGTAGTCGATTTCTCCCAGACTATTAATAGGTTCACCTTACTTGATGCCTACCCCTTGCCTCGAATTGAAGATCTCGTAAACCAAATAGCCCAGTATCGTATCTATAGTATAATTGACTTGTCCAAAGCGTACTATCAGATTGAAATTTGCCCCGAAGATCGCCCCTATACGGCCTTTCAAGCTGGAAATCGTCTGTTCCAATTTAAACGAATACCCATGGGTGTTACTAACGGGGTTTCTGCCTTTCAGCGATTTATGAATTCTTTCATTTCTGATAACAAATTACCTGGAACCTTTTCGTATATAGATGATATAACTGTTTGCGGTAAAACCCAGGAGGAGCACGACGTCAATTTGGAATGTTTCTTAAAAGCTGCCTCGACATACAACCTCGAAATAAACCGGGAAAAATCAGAGTTTTCACTTCGTTCTATTAACGTGCTTGGATATCAAATTTGTAACGGAACTATCCAACCCGATCCTGAGCGTTTGAAGCCACTTTTGCAAATGCCTCCTCCTTCCGACTCACATTCGTTAAAAAGGTGTCTTGGTATGTTTGCTTACTATGCGAAATGGATACTTAAATATTCACACAAAATTCGTCCACTGGTCGAAAATAAACAATTCCCTATGCCTCCTATAGTTATAAATTCTTTCGAAAAACTTAAGAAAGACATTGCCGAGTCATCTGTAAAAGTTATTGATGATGAATTGGCATTTACTATTGAAACCGATGCTTCAGAAAAGGCTATTGGAGGCATTCTTTTACAAGCTGAGCGACCTATAGCATTCTTTTCTCGGTCGCTAAACCCCTCTGAAATACGACTTCATATAGTCGAAAGAGAAGCATATGCCATAATCGAATGCGTTCGTAAATGGAGAGACCTCCTTGCCGGGAAACATTTTACTATTATTACTGATCAACAAGCCGTATCTTTTATGTTTAAACCTGCTAATCGCGGAAAAATTAAAAACGATAAAATTATACGGTGGAAAATGGAACTTCTTCCCTTTTCATACGACATAAAACACCGTCCTGGAAATGAAAACACAGTTGCAGATACCTTATCCAGAGTATGTGGTGCTGCTGCGTCTTCCTTGAAGGAACTTAAATCGATACACGATTCCTTAATACATCCTGGGGTACAGCGCTTTTGGCATTTTGTAAGGTCTCAGAATATGCCTTATTCGCTTGATGAAGTCCGACGTATGACTTCTGAATGTACGACCTGTGCCAAAATAAAACCCCAATTCTTCGATTCTGCTAGTAATGTTCTGATCCGTTCTACTGCGCCATTTCAGCGTCTTTCCATAGACTACAAAGGGCCTGTCCCGGGTTCTCCGACAGGTTACCGATATATATTTACTGTTATCGACGAATATAGTCGATTTCCCTTTGCCTTTCCTTGCCGCGATTGCTCTTCGCAAACTGCTATTCAGTGCCTGACAAGTATTTTCTCCATTTTCGGGATTCCCTCGTTCGATCACTCCGATCGAGGAACTTCGTTTATGTGGGGAGAATTTAAACAATTTCTAACACGACTTGGAATTAGATGCAGTATTACTACTGCTTATAACTCTAGAGGCAATAGCCAATGCGAACGTTACAACGGCATAATTTGGAATACCATATTATTGGCCCTGGAATCGAAACAGTTACCAATTAGTGCTTGGCAAGAGGTTCTACATGATGTGTTAAATGCTATCCGCTCCCTGCTATGCACCACTACGAATGCAACCCCCCACGAACGAATGTTCAATTTTGAAAGGCGGTCCTCCTCCGGTACTGCGTTGCCTGTTTGGCTCTGTGAGCCTGGAGAGGTATTATTAAAACGATTCGGTGGCAGAGGTAAATATGACCCTATCGTTGAGGTGGTGAAACTCCTTGAGGCCAAACCTACGCATGCCAAAATACATCACAATGATGGCCGGGAAGATTCGGTGGCGCTGAGACGGTTGGCACGTTTTCCACGCCCGGATGGACCTCAAAATGGATCTGAAAATACTCAACCCGACGTGGACCATGCAGACTCAACCCTTTTGCCTGATACAGGTCCCGTTAATATTTCTTCACCTTATACAGAAAATGAATCTGTGAATAATAGCCAGAATCCTGAAAGTCAGCCTTCTCAGAGGTCTGGCTCTTCCAGTGGTGAACTACCTCCACGCCGGTCTAGCAGGATTCGTAGACCAATCCAAAGACTGGATTTATAAAACTTTTTCAATCTCTTTATCAAGTGGGGGAGAATGTTATATTTTCGTAAAAAAAAAAGAAGGAAACTAACTTTCTTGCCCACGTGACTTTTCACACGTTCCCTTTCCTCTTTAAAAGCTGCGTCCTTCTTCCTTTTCATTCTGAATTCTTTCCTTTGTTGATTACTGACTGCTGTGAATTAAGTTTAGTAAAGCCTTAAGAAAAGGTTATTCTATCCTTGCTTTCTTCTCTTTACAACGTAACAATCCCCTATAGAGGAAAAAGTAGAAATGCGATCTCTTCGAGCAAACCGCTTTTCGGAGACCGTAAAGTTCCAACGGTGACAGCAGTGACATGGTCGAAGCTGAAGTTTGCCGCATGAAAGCGAACGAAAAATGCTTGTAGCCTTGCACAGAGTGAGAGATTCCACACAATTTGATACCAATTTGGAAGATATTCCAGCTACTGGAATAAATTTATAAAGCAATGAATTGAGGGATTCCCCGCCAGTGTTGGTTTGCATGAATATTCCAAAAATTAACTAACGCTAAGTCCCGAATCGTCGAAGGTCACTCCCTCCACAAAAGTGACTGAAATAAGTGCCAACGGTGACAGCAGTGACAAAAATGCACAGAGTGAGAGATTGCAAACAATTTGATCCCAATTTGGAATAGATTCCCACTACTGGAAAAAATTTATAAAGCAATGAATTGGGCGAGGCACACCCAGTTTTGTTGCGCATGAAAATACCAACAAATTTACTAACGCTAGGTCCAGAATCGTCGAAGGTCACTCCCTCTCCACACAAGCGACTGAAAGAAATCTTTGACTGATGGAGTCAGCAGGAAATTCCACACAATCTGACATCTATCTGATGAGGATCCTCTAGAGAGGAAAATGTAGAAATGCGATCTCTTCGAGCAAACCCCTTTACAGACACCGTAAAATCCAACGGTGACGGCAGTGACATAGTCGAAGCTGCAGTTTGGCGCATGAAAGCGAAAGAAAAATGCTTGTAGCCATGCACAGATTGAGAGATTCCACCCAATTTGATACCAATTTGGAAGAGATTCCAGCCACTGGAAAAATTCATAATGCAATGAATTCGGGGAGGCCCCCCAGATTTGGTGCGCATGAAAATTCCAACAAATTCACTAACGCTAGGTCCCGAATCGGCGAAGGTCACTCTCTCCCCACAAAAGCGACTGAAATAAACCTTTGACTGATGGAGTCAGCAGGAAATTCCACACAATCTGACATCTGTGACATGAGGAGTCCCTAGAGAGGAAAAAGTAGATAAGCTATGTCTTCGAGGAAACCGATTTTCGGACACCATAAAGTGCCAACGGTGACAGCAGTGACATGGTCGAAGCTGCAGTTTGCTGCATGAAAGCGAACGAAAAATGCTTGTGGCCATATACAGAGTGAGAGATGCCACACAATTTGATACCAATTGGGAGGCGAATCCAGCTACTGGAAAAAATTTATAAAGCAATGAATTGGTGGAGGCCCGCCAATTATAGTGCGCATGAAAATACCAACAAATTCACTAACGCTAGGTCCCGAATGGTCGAAGGTCACTCCCTCCCCACAAAATAGACTGAAATAAACCTTTGACTGATGGAGTCAGCAGGAAATTTCACACAATTATACATCTATCCCAAGCGGATCCCCTAGAGTGGAAAAAATAGAAATGAGATCTCTTCGAGCAAACAGCTTTTCGGACACCATAAAACTCCAACGGTGATAGCAGTGACATGGTCGAAGCTGCAGTTTGCCGCATAAAAGCGAACGTAAAATGCTTGTAGACATGCACAGAGTGAGAGATTACACACAATTTGATAGCAATTTGGAAGAGAATCCAGTTAGTGGAAAAAATTTATGAAACAATGAAATGGGCGATTACCCCACCAGTTTTGGTACGCATGAAAATTCCAACAAATTTACTAATGCTATTTCCCGAATAGTCGAAGGTCACTCCCTCCCCAAACAAGCGACTGAAATAAACCTTTGACTGATGGAGTCAGACGGAAATTCCACACAATCTGATATCTATCTCATGAGGATCCCCTACAGAGGAAAAATAGAAATGCGATCTCTTTGAGCAAACCCTTTTTCGGACACCGTAAAGTGCCAACGGTGACAGCAGTGATATGGTCGAAGCTGCAGTTTGCCACATGAAAGCGAACGAAAAATGAGAGATTCCACACAATTTGATACCAATTTGGAAGAGATTCCAGCCACTGGAAGAATTCATAATGCAATGAATTAGGGGAGGCACCCCAGATTTGGTGCGCATGAAAATTCCAACAAATTCACTAACGCTAGGTCCCGAATCGGCGAAGGTCACTCTCTCCCCACAAAAGCGACTGAAATAAACCTTTGACTGATGGAGTCAGCAGGAAATTCCACACAATCTGACATCTGTGTCATGAGGATTCCCTAGAGAGGAAAAAGTAGATAAGCGATGTCTTCGAGGAAACCGATTTTCGTACACCGTAAAGTGCCAACGGTGACAGCAATGACATGGTCGAAGCCGCAGTTTGCTGCATAAAAGCGAACGAAAAATGAATGTAGCCATGCACAGTGTGAGAGATTCAACACAATTTGATACCAATTTGGAAGAGATTCCAGCTACTGGAAAAAAATTATAAAGCAATGAATTGGGGGAGGACACCCCCCAGTTTTGGTGCCCATGAAAATAACAACAAATTCAATAATGCTAGGTCCCGAATCGTCAAAATTCACTCCCTCCCCACACAAGCGACTGAAGTAAACCTTAGACTGATGGAGTCAGCAGGAAATTCCCTACAATCTGACATCTATCAAGTGAGGATCCCCTTGAGAGGAAAAATAGAAATGCGATCTCTTCGAGCAAACCGCATTTCGTACAACGTAAAATGCCAACGGTGACACTAGTGACATGGTCGAAGCTGCAGTTTGCCGCATGAAAGCAAACGAAAAATGCTTGTAGCCATGCACAGTGTGAGAGATTACACACAATTTGATACCAATTTGGAAGAGGTTCCAGCTAGTGGAAAAAATTCATAATGCAATGAATTGAGGGATTCCCCGCCAGTGTTGGTGTGCATGAATATTCCTACAAATTTACTAACGCTAGGTCCAGAATCGTCGAAGGTCACTCCCTCCCCACAGAACCAACTGAATTAAACATTTGACTGATGGAGTCACCAGGAAATTCCCCACAATCTGACATCTATCTCATGAGGATCCTCTAGAGTGGAAAAAATAGAAATGCGATCTCTTCGAGCAAACCACTTTCCGGACACCATAAAAGGCCAACGGTGATAGCAGTGACATGGTCGAAGCTGCAGTTTGCCGCATGAAAGCGAACGTAAAATGCTTGTAGGCATGCACAGAGTGAGAGATTCCACACAATTTCATACCAATTTGGAAGAGATTCGAGCTACTGGAAAAAACTTATAAAGCAATGAATTGTGGGAGGCCTCCACAGTTTTGGTGCGCATGAAAATTCCAACAAATTCACTAACGCTAGATCCAGAATCATTGGAATGTCAATCCCTCCCCACACAAGCGACTGAAATAAACCTTTGCGTGATTGAGTCAGCAGGAAATTCCCCACAATCTGACATCTATCTCATGAGGATCCCTTAGAGAGGAAAAAATAGAAATGCGATCTCTTCGAGGAAACCGCTTTTCGGACACGGAAAAGTGCCAACGGTTACAGCAGTGACATGGTTGAAGCGGCAGCATGGCGCATAAATTGAACTTAAAATGCTTGTAGCCATGCACAGAGTGAGAGATTCCACAAAATTTGATACCAATTTGGAAGAGAATCGAGCTACTGGAAAAAATTTAATAAGCAATGAATTGGTGATGCCCCCCCCCAGGTTTGGTGCGCATGAAAATTCCAACAAATTAAGTAACGATAGGTCTCGAGTCGTAGAAGATCAGTACCTCCCCAGGGAAGGGACTGAAAGAAACCTTTGACTGATGGAATCAGCAGGAAATTCCAAACAATCTGTCAACCATCTCATGAGGATCGCGTAGAGAGGAAAAAGTAGAAATGTGATCTCTTCGAGCAAACCGCTTTTCGAACAATGTAAAGTGCCAACAGTGACAGCAGTGTCATGGTCGAATCTGCAGTTTGCCGCATAAAAGTGAACCAAAAATGCTTGTAGCAATGCACAGACTGAGAGATTCCACACAATTTGATACCAATTTGGAAGAGATTCCAGCTACTGGAAAAAATTTATAAAGCAATGAATTGGGGAAGCCACCCAGTTTTGGTGGGCATGAAAATTTCAACAAATTCACTAAAGCTAGGCCCCGATCCGTTGAAGGTAACTCCCTACCCACAAAAGCGACTGAAATAAACCTTTGACTGATTGAGTCAGCAGGAAATTCCCCACAATCTGACATCTATCTCATGAGGATCCTCTAGAGTGGAAAAATAGAAATGCGATATCTTCGACAAACCCCTTTTTGGACACCGAAAAGTGCAAAAGGTGACAGCAATGACATGGTCGAAGCTGCAGTGTGCCGCATGAATGAGAGCGAAAAATGCTTGTAGCCATGCACAGAATGAGAGATTCAGCACAATTTGATACTAATTTAGAAGAGATTTCATCTGCTGGAAAAAAGTTATAAAGCAGGGAAATGGTGAGGATCCCCCAGTTTTGGTCCACTTCAAAATTCCGACAAATTCACTACATGAGGTCCCGTATCATTGAAGGTCACTCCCTCCCTACACAAGGGACTGAAATAATTCTATGACTCATTGATTAAGCAGGAAATTCCTCACAATCTGATATCTATTTCATGAGGATCCCCTCGAGAGGAAAAACTTGAAATGGGATCTCCTTGAGCAAACCGCTTTTCGGACATTGTAAATTGCCCACGGTGACAGCAGCGACACACTCGAAGCTACACTTTGCACTATAAAAGCAAATGAAAAATGCTTGTAGACAGCGACAGAGTGAGAGATTTCGCACAATTTAATACCAATTTTGAAGAGATTTCATCTGCTGGAAAAAAGTTATAAAGCAGGGATATGGTGAGAGATCCCCCAGTTTTTGGTCCGCATGAAAATTCCAACAAATTCAATAACACAAGGTCCCGTATCCTCGAACATCACTCCCTCCCTACAGAAGTGACTGAAATAATTCTTTGACTCCTGCATTAAGCAGGAAATTCCACACAATGTGATATCTATTTTATGAGGGTTCCTTAGAGGGGAAAAATTTGTATTGCAATCTTATCGAGGAAACCGGTTTCCGAACACTGTCAGTTATCAAAGGCCACAGCATCTACATGGTCGTTGCTGTATCGTGTCTATTAAACCTATTTTAAAATCATTCTAGACAGGCCTGTGTCGAGACATTCAGCCCAATTTAATATCAAAAATTGAAGTTATTTCACTTCCTGGATAAAAGTTAAGTAGTGAAAATGTGTGATCACCCAGTTACGGTCCGCATGAAAAATCCCACAATTCTACTAACCCAAGTTACCGTATCATCTAAGGCCTTCTCTCCCTACTCAATCTACTTAAATAATTCTTTCATACATGGATTAAGCAAGAAATTCAGCTCAATCTCATATCTATTTTATGAGGGCTCCATAGAGGGGCAAAGTTCAAATGCAATCTTATCGAGCAAACCGGTTTTCGGACACTGTAAACTTTGAAAGGGCACAGCAGCGACATGGTCGATGCTTTACTTTGCTCTATTAAGCCAAATTTAAAATCCTTCAAGACAGGCATGAGTCGACAAATTCTGCACAATTTAATACTTGCACTAAAAGATTGCAATTGTTTTTTTTATTTTCTCATGTATCAAACTACATTAGAATCAATAATAAAATCAATATGAATAAAAATTTTGGAAAATGCCATTTTTGAGGTTTCTATTACTAGTAGGGGCTAAAACCTCGATCTTCGATGTCTGATTTAAGGCTTATATCTTGCACAAAATGATTGCAATTGTTTTTTTTTCTTTTCTTACCCATCAAACCACATAAGAATCAATAATAAAATCCAAAAATAAAAAACTTTTGGAAAATGGTATTTTTGAGGCTTCTCTTACTACTAGTGTCTAAAACCGCTATCTTCGATGTCTGATTTAAGGCATATATCTTGCATGAAAAGGATTGCTATTGTTTTTTTTTTCTTTTCTTACTCATCTAACTACATTAGAATCAATAATAAAATGAATATGAATAAAAAGTTTTGGAAATTGGCATTTTTGAGGCTTCTATTACTATGAGGGTTTAAAACCGCTATCTTCCATGTCTTATTTAAGGCATATATCTTGCACGAATATGATTGCAATTGTTTTTTTTTCTTATCTTACACATCTAACTATATAAGAATTAATAATAAAATCAATATGAATAAAAAATTTTGATCCCCCTGTTTTTGGCCTCATGAAAATCCCAACAAATCCACTAACACAAGTCGACGTATCATCAAACGCCACATTGTCCATACTTAAGCAACTGGAAAAATTCTTTTATACATGGATTAAGCAAGAAATTAAGAAGAAATGCAGACCCATTGAGCAAACCGGTTTTCGGACATCTTAATTGTTAAAGGACACAACAGTGACATTGTCAAAGCTGCACTTTGCTCGATTCAACCAAATGAAATATCCTTGTAGACATGGATGTATTGATAAATTTCCTACAATACTAATTTTTAAAATATTTCATTTAATGGAAAAAAATTAAATAGAATTGAAATTTGACTGATCCCCCAGTTTTGGGCCTTATTAAAATTCCAAAAAATCCCTTATCACAAGTCCTATTCAACCGACTGAAAAAATTTTTTTTCAACATGGATTAAGCAAGAAATTCCCTAACATTTGATATCAATTTGATAACTATTCTATAGACACGAAAAATTTGAAATCCGGAGTCCTCAAGCAAACCGGTTTTTGGACGACGTAAATTTTCAGAGGATACGCCAAAGACATGGTTGCACCTCCACTTTCCTCTATTCAACAAAATGTATAATCTTTGTAGACATGGATTAATTAATAAATATTCTACAATTTAATACCAATTTTTAAAATATTTCATTCAATGTAAAAAAATTGAAAAGAAATGAAATATGACTGGTCCCCCAGTTTTGGCTGCACTAAAAATTCCCACAAATCCCCTAACAAGTTGCCACTTCATCCAATGCCATGTTGTCCCTATTCAACTGCCTGAAAAAAAATTTAAAACCTGGATTAAGGAAAAAAATCCATAAAATTTGTTATCAATTTTATAATTATTTCATAGAAAACCAAAATTTGAAATCAAGAGAAATATAGCAACCAGGTTTTGGGACACTTTAAATTATGAAATCAAACCGCAAAACATGGCTCAACATCCTCATACCTGCAGTTCCCTCTATTCAACCAAATGAAAAATCCTGTTATATATGGAGTAATTAATAAATTTCCTACAATTTAAAACCAATTTTCGAAATATTTCATTCAATGGAAAATATTTAAAATGAAGTGAAATATGACTGATCCCCCAGTTTTGGGCTGCACTATAAATTTCAAGAAAACCCCTAAGACAAGTTGCGTCTTCATCACTTACCAAATTTTTCCTATTCATCCCACTGAAAAATAATTTTATACTTACACAGTAAAATTCCACATCAATTTTCAGCTAATAGCGAACATATCACACTTCAGTTTTTTTAAACACCCTTTATATATATATATATATATATATATATATATATATATATATGTGTGTGTGTGTGTCTGTGTGTGTGTACCCAAAATCACTCTTTCTTTTATCACATTTTTATGTCCAACTAAGTTAGCAAATCATTCAATAAAATGACATCTTTACCCAAACCAAATCTCGTAATGTCATTACAGAACATTAAAATAATTACATTATAATATTCAATTTTTTAATTAAATATTGATTGAAAATATCCCATTTCTAGATATTCTCATTTACTCTATGATAATTTCCCTATATCTTGTAGCATTGATGTGGCACAAGCCCAAACACTACTTCTCTATATAAAACATCTACTAATTCTAACTCTTGTTTTATAAAGTATGACAGTGAGTGCCCTGAAAAATGTCCATCTGCTGTCATTAATAACTGAATCCAAAGAGCTAAAATCATTTCTTTATCCAAAACAATATTCATTAAAGAATTAAATAATATAAAACTAACATTTATCAATAATGGGGGCCCCCAATTATGTAGTTGATGAACAAATCAAATTTCATTTAAACAACAATTTTAGGCAATAAAACCATAGTTATAAAAACAATAATGACAATAACGCTATTAACATATTATCAAAATCAAATGCATCACATTTACAAAAATGTCATTTTTTTCACTATTTTATCAAGTTCTTCCCATGCTAATGCTGGGGGTGGCTTCAGACTTTTGAACAATATATATATATATATATATATATATATATATATATATATATATATATATATATATATATTACAAGTAGATAAAATTCAATACCCCATAGGATAAAGAGCCATTTTACCCAGAACCAGCTTGTCAACACCAAGAAGTTAGATAAAGAAATGAATCAATGTTTTTGTAAATACGAAGAAAGAGGAGGGAAATTAACAACTAGGAGTAAATGTATTTAAAATGACAAGCCCATTGTGGGTGAAATGGCTATATATCATATGGGGTATTGAATTTTATCTACAGTAATTCCTGTTTGCTTTATAATAAATATATTGAGATCTCTTCTGTGGATCAGTCTTAATATTTTATATTACGAGGATTCACATGGATTACTTACTATATATATATATATATATATATATATATATATATATATATATATATATATATATATATATATATATTTAAAGTATGCCATATTTATGAGCTTTAACTGCCTCAGCAACTTGGCATAGTACTCACCATTGATGGTAACTCCTAAACCGTATTTGTCTGCAAACCTTTATTGGTATTTTTTAAATAATTGTGTACATTTACACCAGAATGGAAATTTTCATTACAATTGGTTTCTGGGGCTTAATATGCAAATTTACTGAAAAATAACCCTGGATCTTTACTGACTGAGCATAAAAACAATAATATTTGACTAATTAATTTAATGAAATTACTTATTATTCAACATTCTAGTATTATCACTTAATAAACATTAAAGAATTTAACACTGAAAATGATGAGACCTCAAAAAACAGAAACGTGATTCTACAGAAGGATACTGAGGATACCAAGGACTGAATATGTAAGCAACAAGTAAGAATTAAGTTTTAAAGAAAATGGAAACCAGAAGGAAACTTATACTTAACATATGTTGATAGTTGAAATTTCCTTGGCACATAATGAGTAAAGAGGGCTTGGCAAATCTGATACTCGCAAGAAGGCAAGAGGGACAGAGGAAAACAATGTATAACCTATTTAGTAAGCTTGAGTAAATGGAACAAGGTTTAGGAGAAATAACAAAAAAATGAATTATTAAGAGCTATGAAGGATATGAAGTTGTGGAAAGGCATGATTGCCTACATCATGAAGAGAGGAAGTCAGCTTTTAAGACATCCATTTTGCTATTAAGTTCTTTCAAGGAATCTTTGAGTAGATTGTATCTTATAGCTTTATCATTTATTATTTCAGATCCTTGTTTCTCAGTTGGTGATTTCATTCACATCAATGTTCCCTGAAAGAAAACAAGGTGTGCCCCACATTAACAGGACAGTAATTTATGGATCATTTTTATATTTAAAAAAATTTTTCTTTTTAAAAGTTAAAGACACCAAGCAATGTATGTCTAAAAAAAAAAAAAGAAATTAATGCTTATTTCAGGAGACCTCTGTATTATTTTCCTATTTTCAAATTTCATGATTAATGATTTCCTTATTAAAATTTAAAGTATGCCCCAGAATTTCAGTTATTCTACAAGTGTGTCCTGAATTAAAAAAAAAAATGTTTGTGAAATACAAAGAGTTTAGATTGGATTAAAGCTAAAAGTAACAAGACCTCAACAGAATCCAGAGATGGAAATAGGATATGATGGGTCCTGATCTGGCATCTCATCTACTGTCACTTTCTCACAGATGTACCTTTGCTTCCCTCTGTCTTTTCTACAAGTATTTTCACAGCAACTGCTCTGATGAACTACTTTCTCTTGTTCCCAAACTGCATGAATTCAAGCATGCTACTAGGTTGAAATGATTAAATAGAGCCGTCTCTTCTACTCGAATAGCTTCTAATCTTGCACTTCCCATCTGTGGAACTCCCTTCCTCTTAGTTGCTTCCCTAATAGCTACAATCTTCAAATATGCATATATCAATAGACATGTTCTAATGCTTTGTTTCCTGTCTTTCTCTTTCTTCTTTCCTCAAACACACCACTTTACTCTTGCTCTCATTCACTGTACCACCTACGTGCTAGTAGGACTTCCACCTTGCATGGAGTGAAATGCTTTAAAAAAACAACAAAAAAACATACCCACCTTACAAGACACCAACATGCAGAGTCACCTGTCACTTTATTTTCTGATTTTCTGATCCAGCAAACATTTTCATGAAGAGGAGATGAGATGGTCGGATGAGCAAATCAAAACTGAAAATGCCATAAACAAAGGAAATTATTCAATTAATATTCTAGTATTAAAAAATCAAACTGCTGGATGCATTCATCAAAATCAATAAATGGAACAGATCAATAGTTATATATGGTATCAGACTATTGATAAATTCAGGGCTAATATCATTCTTCAGTCAAACAAATTGCTAACAAAAATTGATTTCAATTGCTTCATCAATTTAGTTTTTGATTTTGGATTATTTTTATAATTATTTCAATTACATAACATTGTGTTTAATAAAATTCTAAATGTCAAATTTACCATTTATTTTTCATCTTGTAATTTAAATATGAATGTAATGACTGCTATTTTTTCTGTGACTTTCTTTATTTACAAAGTGTATTCCTTTTCCACAATTGTTCCTAAGTGATTCTGGTAATGCTTTGCAATTGCAAGGACAAGTTTGTCAGATGAACGACTACATATTTCTCTACATATTTAACTATCCTGCTCAATTTCCCCCCCACCCCATTGGTGGCACTCACAGAAGATCAGACAGGAAGAGTCTGATGCTTTGCTGTATGATTGCTACAAATTCATGGGTATAAATTGGATGCTAAAAATAAATGGTTATTATTCAGAGAAAAATAGATATTTTTTTTTAGTGATGTGTATATAGTCCAAAAGGATATTAATATGCATACAAAATTTGATTAACCAATGATTAGCTGAGACAGCTTCTCTGTTGACAAATCAGAGAACAGAATTATGTAACTTTATCTTATACATGAATGTCCAGGTTCTACAACGTTATCAGCAGAGAAAATAGAATTAAAAAGTCAATTTGGTTCGGTTGTTTTTTTATGAGTCAAATGACTTGTTTAATATCAAAATCTAAATATTAAAAATTCAAATCATGAAATAATATCATTCTTTTGAATTATTTATAAATTAAAGAGAATGATTTTATTTCATGTTTAAATTATAATTACGTATCTGCATTTTTGAAACAAATAACCTAACAAAATCAAATAAGAAGTAAAAACTTGTTTCTCTTTTCAATAAATGAAATTAATCATACCAAATTGTTTTTTTTTTAATTTTAAAAATCTTTTTTGACAATCTGTGCCATGTTTTCAATTTTTCTATATGACCCGGAGGATAAATGTTTATTAATTTTACTATAAATATGTATCTTTCATACTTTTTTTATGAAAATATATTGTTTGTGACCTTATGTATAAAGTACAGCTATACAGAGAGTTAACCATTTTTACCTATTCTTCTTACATGCCTCAACTTCAAACAGTAACCCTCTACATTGAGTAGCTCTTGAGCCTTGTTTTAGGTGAACAATTAGTTAAAAAAAATAATGTTAACAATAATTCAAATAAATTCAGTTCTTTAAATTATTTATGGAAGATTAAGCCATTTCATAAATACCAATGAAGGCAGCTAACATTTCTTCAGAAATATCAGTGTACATGTACCCTGGTTTTTTAAGCTCCATTAAGTACCACATGGTTTATGGTTGAGTTTTCTTTTCATTCAACAGCAAAAACAAATGACAACTGAATGTTTTATGCAATTTTTGTAGCACAAATCAATATTCTTTGCAAAAGTATATTGAGGAATATAAGTGGAAGAGAATTTGCTTTTTTATCAAATGAAGGATTGTCAACAATTAAATTCCAATCCATTTTGTTTAATTCTAATCAGAGACTAACATTCAAAATACTTGTTTTGAAAAGCAAGTCAAATTAAGATGAAAGAAAAAGAGGAAAACTAGAATTTTCAATGTTTAATAAAAATTCAATATTAATACTAATACTACTTGATGAAAAACAATAGAAATTAAATAAGTCAAAATTGACTAATGACTGTCGATGCTTCATCTTATAAAAATTCCAGATAATATTACTACAAATACTAAGAGAGAAAAAAGGCTGACAGAAATATTGTGGAGAAATTAACTGTTGGTCAGACAGCAAAGGAGAAGAGTATTTACCTTGTGTTGTTCAAATGCTTACTAAACAAAAGCTTGTTATTTTCTGTACTAACCCTTTAGAGTTACAGTGGTCACATGACAGGTTTACTATGTGATCCCTGAAGTTGCATAAAAAGAAGGGAAAAATCTTTTTTTTATTGCTAAATTTACCTTCTATATTTATACATCACAGAGAAGTGGCAATATATTTTGCAACTTCAGATAAGTGCCATTGCTCCCCCCTCTCTGCTCAACCTGACTAGTCTCCATTCGTTTTGGGGATTAGGAGCATTTTCTCAACAGTACTAATCAAAAATTAATATTGGTTGACAATATTTTATCTAATAAAGAATAAATCAATATTACCACCACCACTGCTAATACTAATAATAATAGTGGTAAAAATAATCGCAAATATGGCATCAAACATCCAAGGGGAAAATGTAAAAGTTTAATGGTTAAACTGGGTCTTTTGCCAACCACAAAAGTCCCAGCAGCTTAATCTGTAGAGCAGCAGCTGAACATAGATTTCCTCAAGTAAAAAGGTTGAAAGTAATATCTCACCTGGAGTCTATTCCTTATTTCCAATCCGTATTGTTTACTGCTGTGGTGAAAAGTAACATCAGATATCTATCAAAAATTAATAAAAGATAACATTCCTAAACATAATGCTTGAACTGAAAGTTTGAAACATAAACGGCATCTACTGATTTCAAATTTATGAAAAATTTCAAATGAAAAAGAGCCACTTGGTTAGATGGGCTGTAGACAGTGCAGAAAACAACTATCAACCACTGAGACTCTAAAAGTAATGTTTTTCCCCAAATGTTGTTTTTCATATTCCATAGATGTTAATATCACAAATCAATAGCAATAATGGATCTTTGTTTCTACCAGAAAATATCATCAGATGTTTAACAAGAATAGTGCTAGCACAGTTACTTTAATAGCTTCTGAAGAAATTTAAAATATTTGCTTCATTTATGACTTGTAAAGGATTTTTATAGACGGTTTAAGAGCCATTCGAAGTAGAGGATTACTGAACGGTTGAAGGGTGTTATCACTAACATTTTTTGTCAAGATTTACAAACTATGTTTCATTCAATTTTGCAAACTACCGTAATTCCCCACGTATAATACGACTTCATCCATAATACGCACCCTAAAATTTTGACTGAAAATGTGGGGAAAATGCTTCTACACACGTAGAATACGCACCCCTTGTTTGGTAATCAAACGGTCTAGGTACCTCCACTTTTTCGCGGGAAAACAGCATAGCGTAATAAAAAAAATGCCACAAACTTAACGAAAATAAAGTTTTATCGTCAAAATGCTTATGTTATTATTAAGATGAAAGACCAAAGTATTTTTTTAATTATTTTTTGAAATTTTTAAATATTTTCTAAGACGCTCGAAATTTTGGTTAAGTCTTCATTTTTTTTACGTCATCGCGGTGCTGTTAAAATAACATTGTTTATTTTTGCGCTTTTTTCCCGTTGAAAACACATTGATTTGGAAATTCTTGTAAAATTAAAGTAATTGTCCTATTTTAATGAAATTTTCGGGACTTATTCACAAATGAATGAAATTATTTTTGAAATATTTCTTTTTAGTAAATTTTGGTAACAAATATTCTTTTTTTAAATATGTTACACCCCATTTACTTATTATCCTGAAATTTCCTTCAAAACTTTTTTATTTCCTGACAATTTTTTTTGTTTAAAGTAAGAGTCATTAGAGATGGTAAATCACCTACTTTTTTTTTCAACTTTGTGCTAACTAACTGAAAATCTGCTCTGAAGTGAAAAATAATGAATCCAATAAAACTATGATATTACTTAATTAGAAAAGCTTTTAATTGTTTTTGTAAATAAGTAATATTAAGGTCATTATTGCCTGGAGAAATAATTTTTTTCTGATGAATAATTAAATTTTACAAGAATTTTTTATTTGTTTTATATTTTAATTATAATAATTTATAATAGTTTAAAAATCGTGCAAAATTCTGTATTAGCCTATTTCCTTGTGATAATTAGTAATTAAGTAGAAACAAAATTTACGAGTTCAAAATTGCAAAGTTTAATAAATTTAGGGATTCCAATTTTTTTTCAAATCATTTTTTATGTTGTATTTTTCTACTTAATACGTTCCTTATTTCTATGTACGGTAGACTGAAATTGCCATTATTACAAAAAGAGTTTTGTCCTAATACGTGCTAGCACCGTTACTTGAAGAAATTTAAAATATTTGCTTCATTTATGACTTGTAAAGGATTTTTATAGACGGTTTAAGAGCCATTCGAAGTAGAGGATTACTGAAGGGTTGAAGGGTGTTATCACTAACATTTTTGTCAAGATTTACAAACTATGTTTCATTCAATTTTGCAAACTAACGTAATTCCCCACATATAATATAAGTGCCTCCACGAGATTGCTAAAAAAAAGCATGATGAAAAAGACGCCAAACTTGACGAAAACAAAATTTTATCGTCTAAACGTTTGTCATTATTAAGAAGAAAGATCAAAGTAATTTTGGGGTATTTTTTACATTTTATAATCGTTCCTAGCACGTCCGAAATTTTCGTTAAAAATCTAGTTTTTTTTTTGAGTCAGCAAAATTGACCATTTTTTCCATTTAAAAAAAAAATAGAAATCTCACTTTGAAATTATTTTAAATATCAATTATCATTTTTTCAAAACTTATTTTAAAAAATCAGACATTATAATGTTTATTTAAAATATTTTGAACCAAACTTAACTTAGCTTTTGTGTCAAGAAGATGTAATTTGAAAATAAAACAAAGCCGGTCAAACTTTCGCGTCTCTTGACAGGTGATGAATGACATATTTACGAATTCCATGAGGCTAATTTATTCTACGGAAGGAGAAAAGTGAAATAATTTACATTTAAGCGAACAAATTATTTACCTCGTTATTTTAACGAAAACTTTCAGCGGTCTAATTTTTTTTGTACTTAGCTTTCACCTTTACGCTTATGATGCTTTATGGAAAGTATATTATAAAGAAATTAAAATAAGACTGTTAAGAGTGACATTAAATTTCATATTTCCTAAGAAATGTGTCTAATTCATTTATAGGTACCTTTCTTATGAAATTTTATCAGAACTGTACATAAAATACTACAATTTTATGTACATTTATTACATTTTACTGTTATTTGTATTTGCATTCATTTTATTAATTTTGATATTTCATTTATGGAAAAATGTCATAACTGAGATTAATATAAAAATAAGATCATATAAATTTCATAAGATGATACTGATACTTGTAGGTACCCTTTTCAGTTGAAATTGAAAAATCAAATTAACTTCTCCACACGTGTTCCGCGAAAGTAAAGGCCTTAACAGCGGAGAACAATGCTTAACTCAAATAACGCAACTTAATTATATTCTGGTTGGTCTTCCGTACTTTATAATTACAGCCCGGTTATAAGCACAAAATTACATTTCTTAATTACTGTGGATCTTCTGATTAGTTAAAATGATACAATTTACAACGCGCTAAAAAAGATCTATCTCATAAGGACAGTTAGGAAAATCGATGGGGCTTTTAACTAATTTTATAATATTTTAATGTAAATCTATTATAACTAATAACTTTTAACTAATTTTATAATATTTAAATGTAAAATCTATTATAATTAAAGAAATAAATAATTGTATTAAAAATTCATTTTTCATCGAAAAAATTTTTTTGCTTTCAGGAATTATTGTCCATATTCATAAAAACAACTAAAAGAAATAAAAGCATTTGAAATTAAATAATATCTTTGTTTTATTGGGTTTTGTATGTTACAATTCAGAGCTGATTTTCAGGTACGTTGGCTCCAATTAAAAACAAAAAAAGACATGCTTTGCATTCCTCAAAGCCCTGTGCTTTTAATTTTTGTAATCACTAAACCCGATGCGATCGAATTTCTAGCGTTTTCATAAAATTAGTTGGGGGGGGGGTAATAAATATTTAAAAAAAATATTTCTACCATGACCTTAATAAAAAAAAACATTTATAATAATTTCGATCATCTGTGAATAGTTCCTGAAAATTTCATTAACATCCGACAATTATTTCTATTTTTGCACGATTTTTCAAATTAATGTGTGTCATACCAAAAAAATGTGCTAACAATTGTCTGTTATTTACTAGTTCCGCTGATACAAACAGAAACAAAGTTTTTAATCAAAATTTAGTATGTTCTAAAAAGAAGGAAACCTTTTTAAAAATAAAAAAAAAAATTTGGTCTTTCCTCTTAATAACATAAGCATTTAGACAATAAAATTTTGTTTTCGGCAAGATTGGCGTCTTTTTCATCAAGCTATGCTCTTTTTTTAGCGATTTCGTGGAGGTACATAGTATAATACGACTTCATCCATAATACGCACCCCTAAAATTTTGGCTGAAAATGCTTCTACAAACGTAGAATACGCACCCCTTGTTTGGTAATCAAACCCCATAAACTGTACCTCCCCAATTTCATTACGGCCAGCGTTTCCTACTCTTATTAACAAAATGGTTTTAAACATAGAATAATATTCTGATTTAGTTTTATAATAATTCTTATTTTATTTTACATTTCTAAGTATTGTTAGGTACATATGATTGTATTTAACATCCTTATGCGGTCGCAATCGCCGAATGTTTTTGTCAAATTGACGTCTGTTTGTGGTGAATAGTAATTTCGTAACTAAAATCAACCTATGAAAACGCAAATTTTAAAGATTTTTTTTGTTGCTGCGCATAATACGGACTCCTAATTTTGCTTAATTTTTTTTAGAAAAAAATGCGTATTATACATGGGGAAATTTGAATAAATTGATTTCTTTGGAAAAACCCTCTTTGTCAAAAACCCTACTTTGTGGTTATATAATTTCTCTAATTTTAGGACTTCATGGCAAACAATTTTTAACAGCGACGAATAAAAAATTCAACGCTGTTAATAACAAGAGGAACTAGATGATCAAATGTCTATGAAGTGTATTTAAAGTTTCAATTTTAAACAGTAATATTCAAAATTTAAAGAAAGGAAAAGAAGTTCGGTTACCTTTCGTAGTTGAAATTAAGTCCTTTTTCTGATCTCTCTCTTACATGTTTTGATTTCTTCGTCTTCTCTTTTCTCAGCAAATAAAAACACCAGTTGAGGTTTGTTTTTGGTTTGATTTTTTCGGGGTTTTTTTTTGTTTTGTTTTTTTAGTGGGGAGAGTGGGGTGGGCTTATGACGAGTGACAAAGATTCCCCCGGCAACTAAAAAAGGTTGGTATTTATCAACACCCCCACGTGGGTTAAATGCGGCACAAGGCCGGTTTAATGTGGGTATCTCCAAGCCCTTAGGCTCGGCCAAAAATATGACCTTTGAACCCGCCTAGACGGGTTCAGGTCGTGTCTACCTCCCCGAAGGAAACCTTGCCCTTCGGCAAAGCTTCCTCCGAGTTCCTCTCTGCAGTAGAGTTCGACAGAAAACCCGAGGCGCAACTCAAAGTGATTGATATTTATCAACCCCCCCACGTGGGTTAAATCCGGCACAAGGCCAGTTTAATGTGGGTATCTCCAAACCCGTAGGCTCGACCAAAAATATGAGCTTTGAACCCGCCTAGACGGGTTCAGGTCCTGCCTACCTCCCCGAAGGAAACCATGCCATCGGCAAAGCTTCCTCCGAGTTCCTCTCTGCAGTAGAGAGTTCGACAGAAAACCCGAGCCGCAACTCAAAATTATTGGTACTTATCAACCCCCCCACGTGGGTTAAATGCGGCACAAGGCCAGTTTAATGTGGGTATCTCCAAGCCCGTAGGCTCGGCCAAAAATATGACTTTTGAACCCGCCTAGACGGGTTCAGGTCCTGTCTACCTCCCGGAAGGAAACCTTGCCTTTCGGCAAAGCTTCCTCCGAGTTCCTCTCTGCAGTAGAGAGTTTGACAGAAAACCCGAGCCGCAACTCGAAATGGTTGATATATATCAACCCCCCCACGTGGGTTAAATGTGGCACAAGGCCGGTTTAATGTGGGTATCTCCAAGCCCGTAGCCTCGGCCAAAAATATGATCTTTGAACCCGCCTAGACGGGTTCAGGTCCTGTCTAACTCCCCGAAGGAAACCTTGCCCTTCGGCAAAGCTTCCTCCGAGTTCCTCTCTGCAGTAGAGAGTTTGACAGAAAACCCGAGCCGCAACTCAAAAAGGTTAGTATTTATCAACCCCACCCACGTGGGTTAAATGTGGCACAAGGCCGGTTTAAATTGGGTATCTCCAAGCCCGTAGGCTCGGCCAAATATATGACCTTTGAACCCGCATAGACGGGTTCAGGTCCTGTCTACCTCCCCGAAGGAAACCTTGCCCTTCGGCAAAGCTTCCTCAGAGTTCCTCTCTGCAGTAGATAGTTTGACAGAAAAACCGAGCCGCAACTCAAAAAGGTTGGTATTTATCAACCCACCCACGTGGGTTAAATGTGGCACAAGGCCGGTTTAATGTGGGTATCTCCAATCCCGTAGGCTCGGCCATAAATATGACCTTTGAACCCGCCTAGACGGGTTCAGGTCCTGTCTACCTCCCCGAAGGAAACCTTGCCCTTCGGCAAAGATTCCTCCGAGTTCCTCTCTGCATTAGAGGGTTCGACAGAAAACCCGAGCCGCAACTCAAAATGGTTGATATATATCAACCCCCACACGTGGGTTAAATGCGGCACAAGGCCGGTTTAATGTGGGTATCTCCAAGCCCGTAGGCTCGGCCAAAAATATGACCTTTGAACCCGCCTAGACGGGTTCAGGTCCTGTCTACCTCCCCGAAGGAAACCTTGCCCTTCGGCAAAGCTTCCTCCGAGTTCCTCTCTGCAGTAGACAGTTCGACAGAAAACCCGAGGCGCAACTCAAACTGGTTGATATTTATCAACCCCCCCACGTGGGTTAAATCCGGCACAAGGCCAGTTTAATGTGGGTATCTCCAAACCCGTAGGCTCGACCAAAAATATGAGCTTTGAACCCGCCTAGACGGGTTCAGGTCCTGCCTACCTCCCCGAAGGAAACCATGTCATCGGCAAAGCTTCCTCCGAGTTCCTCTCTGCAGTAGAGAGTTCGACAGAAAACCCGAGCCGCAACTCAAAATTATTGGTACTTATCAACCCCCCCCCACGTGGGTTAAATGTGGCACAAGGCCAGTTTAATGTGGGTATCACCAAGCCCGTAGGCTCGGCCAAAAATATGACCTTTGAACCCGCCTAGACGGGTTCAGGTCCTGTCTACCTCCCGGAAGGAAACCTTGCCTTTCGGCAAAGCTTCCTCCGAGTTCCTCTCTGCAGTAGAGAGTTTGACAGAAAACCCGAGCCGCAA
Organism: Acanthosepion lycidas; assembly: GCA_963932145.1. Classification (NCBI taxonomy): domain Eukaryota; kingdom Metazoa; phylum Mollusca; class Cephalopoda; order Sepiida; family Sepiidae; genus Acanthosepion; species Acanthosepion lycidas. The sequence goes on along the minus strand of OZ010592.1, from coordinate 105,921,022 downwards.
CTCGAAATGGTTGATATATATCACCCCCCCCCCCACGTGGGTTAAATGTGGCACAAGGCATGTTTAATGTGGGTATCTCCAAGCCCGTAGGCTCGGCCAAAAATATGATCTTTGAACCCGCCTAGACGGGTTCAGGTCCTGTCTAACTCCCCGAAGGAAACCTTGCCCTTCGGCAAAGCTTCCTCCGAGTTCCTCTCTGCAGTAGAGAGTTTGACAGAAAACCCGAGCCGCAACTCAAAAAGGTTAGTATTTATCAACCCCACCCACGTGGGTTAAATGTGGCACAAGGCCGGTTTAAATTGGGTATCTCCAAGCCCGTAGGCTCGGCCAAATATATGACCTTTGAACCCGGATAGACGGGTTCAGGTCCTGTCTACCTCCCCGAAGGAAACCTTGCCCTTCGGCAAAGCTTCCTCAGAGTTCCTCTCTGCAGTAGATAGTTTGACAGAAAAACCGAGCCGCAACTCAAAAAGGTTGGTATTTATCAACCCACCCACGTGGGTTAAATGTGGCACAAGGCCGGTTTAATGTGGGTATCTCCAATCCCGTAGGCTCGGCCATAAATATGACCTTTGAACCCGCCTAGACGGGTTCAGGTCCTGTCTACCTCCCCGAAGGAAACCTTGCCCTTCGGCAAAGCTTTCTCCGAGTTCCTCTCTGCAGTAGAGGGTTTGACAGAAAACCCGAGCCGCAACTCGAAATGGTTGATATATATCAACCCCCCCCCACACGTGGGTTAAATATGGCACAAGGCCGGTTTAATGTGGGTATATCCATCCCGTAGGCTCGGCCAAAAATATGACCTTTGAAACCGCCTAGACGGGTTCAGGTCCTGTCTACCTCCCCGAAGGGAACCTTGCCCTATGGCAAAGCTTACTCCGAGTTCCTCTCTGCAGTAGAGAGTTCGACAGAAAACCCAAGCCGCAACTCAAAATGTTTGGTATTTATCAACCCCCCCACGTGGGTTAAATGCGGCACAAGGCCAGTTTAATGTGGGTATCTCCAAGCCCGTAGGCTCGGCCAAAAATATGACCTTTGAACCCGCCTAGACGGGTTCAGCTCCTGTCTACCTCCGCGAAGGAAACCTTGCCCTTCGGCAAAGCTTCCTCCGAGTTACTCTCTGCAGTAGAGAGTTCGACAGAAAACCCGAGCCGCAACTTTAACTGGTTGATATTTATCAACCCCACCACGTGTGTTAAATGTGGCACAAGGCCGTTTTAATGTGGGTATCTCCAAGCTCGTAGCCTCGGCCAAAAATATGACCTTTGAACCCGCCTAGACGGGTTCAGGTCCTGTCCACCACCCCAAAGAAAACCTTGCCCTTCGGCAAAGCTTCCTCCGAGTTCCTCTCTGCAGTAGAGAGTTCGACATAAAACCGGAGCCCCAACTCGAAATGGTTGATATTTATCAACCCCCCCACGTGTGTTAAATGTGGCACAAGGCCGGTTTAATGTGGGTATCTCCAAGCCCGTAGGCTCGGCCAAAAATATGACATTTGAACCCGCCTAGACGGGTTCAGTTCCTGTCTATCTACCCGAAAGAAACCATGCCCTTCGGCAAAGCTTCATCCGAGTTCCTCTCTGCAGTAAAGAGTTTGACAGAAAACCCGAGCCGCAACACGAAAGGGTTGATATTTATCAACCCAGACACGTGGGTTAAATGTGGCACACGGCCGGTTTAATGTGTGTATCTCCAAGCCCCTAGGCTGGGCAAAAAATATGACATTGAACCCGCCTAGACGGGTTCAGGTCCTGCCTACCTCCCCGAAGGAAACCTTGCCCTTCGGAAAAGCTTCCTCCGAGTTCCTCTCTGCAGTAGAGAGTCTGACAGAAAATCCGAGCCGCAACTCGAAATGTTTGATATTTATCAACCCCCCCACGTGGGTTAAATGTGGCACAAGGCCGGTTTAATGTGGGTATCTCCAAGCCCGTAGGCTCGGCCAAAAATATGACCTTTGAACCCGCCTAGACGGGATCAGTTCCTGTCTACCTCCCCGAAGGAAACCTTGCCCTTCGGCAAAGCTTTCTCCGAGTTCCTCTCTGCAGTAGAGGGTTTGACAGAAAACCCGAGCCGCAACTCGAAATGGTTGATATTTATCAACCCCCCCACGTGGGTTAAATGTGGCACAAGGCCGGTTTAATGTGGGTATATCCATCCCGTAGGCTCGGCCAAAAATATGACCTTTGAAACCGCCTAGACGGGTTCAGGTCCTGTCTACCTCCCCGAAGGGAACCTTGCCCTATGGCAAAGCTTACTCCGAGTTCCTCTCTGCAGTAGAGAGTTTGGCAGAAAACCCGAGCCGCAACTCAAAAATGTTGGTATATATCAACCCCCCCCACGTCGGTTAAATGAGGCACAAGGCCGGTTTAATGTGGGTATCTCCAAGCCCGTATGCTCGGCCAAACATATGACCTTTGAACCCGCCTAGACGGGTTCAGGTCCTGTCTACCTCCCCGAAGGAAAACTTGCCCTTGGGCAAAGCTTCCTCCGAGTTCCTCTCTGCAGTAGAGAGTTTGACAGAAAACCCGAGCCGCAACTCAAAAGGTTGGTATATATCAACCACCCCACGTGGGTTAAATGTGGCACAAGGCCGGTTTAATGTGGGTATCTCCAAGCCCGTAGGCTCGGCCAAATATATGACCATTGAACCCGCCTAGACGGGTTCAGCTCTTGTCTACCTCCGCGAAGGAAACCTTGCCCTTCGGCAAAGCTTCCTCCGAGTTATTCTCTGCAGTAGAGAGTTCGACAGAAAACCCGAGCCGCAACTTTAACTGGTTGATATTTATCAACCCCACCACGTGGGTTAAATGTGGCACAAGGCCGGTTTAATGTGGGTATCTCCAAGCCCGTATGCTCGGCCACAAATATGACCTTTGAACCCGCCTAGACGGGTTCAGGTCCTGTCTACCTCCCCGAAGGAAACCTTGCCCTTCGGCAAAGCTTCCTCCGAGTTCCTCTCTGCAGTAGAGAGTTCGACATAAACCCGAGCCGCAACTCGAAATGGTTGATATTTATCAACCCCCCCACGTGTGTTAAATGTGGCAAAAGGCCGGTTTAATGTGGGTATCTCCAAGCCCGTAGGCTCGGCCAAAAATATGACATTTGAACCCGCCTAGACGGGTTCAGTTCCTGTCTATCTACCCGAAAGAAACCATGCCCTTCGGCAAAGCTTCATCCGAGTTCCTCTCTGCAGTAAAGAGTTTGACAGAAAACCCGAGCCGCAACTCGAAAGGGTTGATATTTATCAACCCCGACACGTGGGTTAAATGTGGCACAAGGCCGGTTTAATGTGTGTATCTCCAAGCCCCTAGGCTGGGCAAAAAATATGACATTGAACCCGCCTAGACGGGTTCAGGTCCTGCCTACCTCCCCGAAGGAAACCTTGCACTTCGGCAAAGCTTCCTCCGAGTTCCTCTCTGCAGTAGAGAGTCTGACAGAAAATCCGAGCCGCAACTCGAAATGTTTGATATTTATCAACCCCCCCACGTGGGTTAAATGTGGCACAAGGCCGGTTTAATGTGGGTATCTCCAAGCCCGTAGGCTCGACCAAAAATATGACTTTGAAGCCGCCTGGACGGGTTCAGGTCCTGTCTACCTCCCCGAAGGAAACCTTGCCCTTCGGCAAAGCTTCCTCCGAGTTACTCTCTGCATTTGAGAGTTCGACAGAAAACCCGAGCCGCAACTTTAAATGGTTGATATTTATCAACCCCCCCACGTGTGTTAAATGTGGCACAAGGCCGGTTTAATGTGGGTATCTCCAAGCCCGTATGCTCGGCCACAAATATGACCTTTGAACCCGCCTAGACGGGTTCAGGTCCTGTCTACCTCCCGGAAGGAAACCTTGCCTTTCGGCAAAGCTTCCTCCGAGTTCCTCTCTGCAGTAGAGAGTTTGACAGAAAACCCGAGCCGCAACTCGAAATGGTTGATATATATCACCCCCCCCCACGTGGGTTAAATGTGGCACAAGGCATGTTTAATGTGGGTATCTCCAAGCCCGTAGGCTCGGCCAAAAATATGATCTTTGAACCCGCCTAGACGGGTTCAGGTCCTGTCTAACTCCCCGAAGGAAACCTTGCCCTTCGGCAAAGCTTCCTCCGAGTTCCTCTCTGCAGTAGAGAGTTTGACAGAAAACCCGAGCCGCAACTCAAAAAGGTTAGTATTTATCAACCCCACCCACGTGGGTTAAATGTGGCACAAGGCCGGTTTAAATTGGGTATCTCCAAGCCCGTAGGCTCGGCCAAATATATGACCTTTGAACCCGGATAGACGGGTTCAGGTCCTGTCTACCTCCCCGAAGGAAACCTTGCCCTTCGGCAAAGCTTCCTCAGAGTTCCTCTCTGCAGTAGATAGTTTGACAGAAAAACCGAGCCGCAACTCAAAAAGGTTGGTATTTATCAACCCACCCACGTGGGTTAAATGTGGCACAAGGCCGGTTTAATGTGGGTATCTCCAATCCCGTAGGCTCGGCCATAAATATGACCTTTGAACCCGCCTAGACGGGTTCAGGTCCTGTCTACCTCCCCGAAGGAAACCTTGCCCTTCGGCAAAGCTTTCTCCGAGTTCCTCTCTGCAGTAGAGGGTTTGACAGAAAACCCGAGCCGCAACTCGAAATGGTTGATATATATCAACCCCCCCCCCACACGTGGGTTAAATATGGCACAAGGCCGGTTTAATGTGGGTATATCCATCCCGTAGGCTCGGCCAAAAATATGACCTTTGAAACCGCCTAGACGGGTTCAGGTCCTGTCTACCTCCCCGAAGGGAACCTTGCCCTATGGCAAAGCTTACTCCGAGTTCCTCTCTGCAGTAGAGAGTTCGACAGAAAACCCAAGCCGCAACTCAAAATGTTTGGTATTTATCAACCCCCCCACGTGGGTTAAATGCGGCACAAGGCCAGTTTAATGTGGGTATCTCCAAGCCCGTAGGCTCGGCCAAAAATATGACCTTTGAACCCGCCTAGACGGGTTCAGCTCCTGTCTACCTCCGCGAAGGAAACCTTGCCCTTCGGCAAAGCTTCCTCCGAGTTACTCTCTGCAGTAGAGAGTTCGACAGAAAACCCGAGCCGCAACTTTAACTGGTTGATATTTATCAACCCCACCACGTGTGTTAAATGTGGCACAAGGCCGTTTTAATGTGGGTATCTCCAAGCTCGTAGCCTCGGCCAAAAATATGACCTTTGAACCCGCCTAGACGGGTTCAGGTCCTGTCCACCACCCCAAAGAAAACCTTGCCCTTCGGCAAAGCTTCCTCCGAGTTCCTCTCTGCAGTAGAGAGTTCGACATAAAACCGGAGCCCCAACTCGAAATGGTTGATATTTATCAACCCCCCACGTGTGTTAAATGTGGCACAAGGCCGGTTTAATGTGGGTATCTCCAAGCCCGTAGGCTCGGCCAAAAATATGACATTTGAACCCGCCTAGACGGGTTCAGTTCCTGTCTATCTACCCGAAAGAAACCATGCCCTTCGGCAAAGCTTCATCCGAGTTCCTCTCTGCAGTAAAGAGTTTGACAGAAAACCCGAGCCGCAACACGAAAGGGTTGATATTTATCAACCCAGACACGTGGGTTAAATGTGGCACACGGCCGGTTTAATGTGTGTATCTCCAAGCCCCTAGGCTGGGCAAAAAATATGACATTGAACCCGCCTAGACGGGTTCAGGTCCTGCCTACCTCCCCGAAGGAAACCTTGCCCTTCGGAAAAGCTTCCTCCGAGTTCCTCTCTGCAGTAGAGAGTCTGACAGAAAATCCGAGCCGCAACTCGAAATGTTTGATATTTATCAACCCCCCCACGTGGGTTAAATGTGGCACAAGGCCGGTTTAATGTGGGTATCTCCAAGCCCGTAGGCTCGGCCAAAAATATGACCTTTGAACCCGCCTAGACGGGATCAGTTCCTGTCTACCTCCCCGAAGGAAACCTTGCCCTTCGGCAAAGCTTTCTCCGAGTTCCTCTCTGCAGTAGAGGGTTTGACAGAAAACCCGAGCCGCAACTCGAAATGGTTGATATTTATCAACCCCCCCACGTGGGTTAAATGTGGCACAAGGCCGGTTTAATGTGGGTATATCCATCCCGTAGGCTCGGCCAAAAATATGACCTTTGAAACCGCCTAGACGGGTTCAGGTCCTGTCTACCTCCCCGAAGGGAACCTTGCCCTATGGCAAAGCTTACTCCGAGTTCCTCTCTGCAGTAGAGAGTTTGGCAGAAAACCCGAGCCGCAACTCAAAAATGTTGGTATATATCAACCCCCCCCACGTCGGTTAAATGAGGCACAAGGCCGGTTTAATGTGGGTATCTCCAAGCCCGTATGCTCGGCCAAACATATGACCTTTGAACCCGCCTAGACGGGTTCAGGTCCTGTCTACCTCCCCGAAGGAAAACTTGCCCTTGGGCAAAGCTTCCTCCGAGTTCCTCTCTGCAGTAGAGAGTTTGACAGAAAACCCGAGCCGCAACTCAAAAGGTTGGTATATATCAACCACCCCACGTGGGTTAAATGTGGCACAAGGCCGGTTTAATGTGGGTATCTCCAAGCCCGTAGGCTCGGCCAAATATATGACCATTGAACCCGCCTAGACGGGTTCAGCTCTTGTCTACCTCCGCGAAGGAAACCTTGCCCTTCGGCAAAGCTTCCTCCGAGTTATTCTCTGCAGTAGAGAGTTCGACAGAAAACCCGAGCCGCAACTTTAACTGGTTGATATTTATCAACCCCACCACGTGGGTTAAATGTGGCACAAGGCCGGTTTAATGTGGGTATCTCCAAGCCCGTATGCTCGGCCACAAATATGACCTTTGAACCCGCCTAGACGGGTTCAGGTCCTGTCTACCTCCCCGAAGGAAACCTTGCCCTTCGGCAAAGCTTCCTCCGAGTTCCTCTCTGCAGTAGAGAGTTCGACATAAACCCGAGCCGCAACTCGAAATGGTTGATATTTATCAACCCCCCCACGTGTGTTAAATGTGGCAAAAGGCCGGTTTAATGTGGGTATCTCCAAGCCCGTAGGCTCGGCCAAAAATATGACATTTGAACCCGCCTAGACGGGTTCAGTTCCTGTCTATCTACCCGAAAGAAACCATGCCCTTCGGCAAAGCTTCATCCGAGTTCCTCTCTGCAGTAAAGAGTTTGACAGAAAACCCGAGCCGCAACTCGAAAGGGTTGATATTTATCAACCCCGACACGTGGGTTAAATGTGGCACAAGGCCGGTTTAATGTGTGTATCTCCAAGCCCCTAGGCTGGGCAAAAAATATGACATTGAACCCACCTAGACGGGTTCAGGTCCTGCCTACCTCCCCGAAGGAAACCTTGCCCTTCGGCAAAGCTTCCTCCGAGTTCCTCTCTGCAGTAGAGAGTCTGACAGAAAATCCGAGCCGCAACTCGAAATGTTTGATATTTATCAACCCCCCCACGTGGGTTAAATGTGGCACAAGGCCGGTTTAATGTGGGTATCTCCAAGCCCGTAGGCTCGACCAAAAATATGACTTTGAAGCCGCCTGGACGGGTTCAGGTCCTGTCTACCTCCCCGAAGGAAACCTTGCCCTTCGGCAAAGCTTCCTCCGAGTTACTCTCTGCATTTGAGAGTTCGACAGAAAACCCGAGCCGCAACTTTAAATGGTTGATATTTATCAACCCCCCCACGTGTGTTAAATGTGGCACAAGGCCGGTTTAATGTGGGTATCTCCAAGCCCGTATGCTCGGCCACAAATATGACCTTTGAACCCGCCTAGACGGGTTCATGTCCTGTCTACCTCCCAGAAGGAAACCTTGCCCTTCGGCAAAGCTTCCTCCGAGTTCCTCTCTGCAGTAGAGAGTTCGACATAAACCCGAGCCGCAACTCGAAATGGTTGATATTTATCAACCCCCCCAAGTGGGTTAAATGTGGCACAAGGCCGGTTTAATGTGGGTATCTCCAAGTCCGTAGGCTCGGCCAAAAATATGACCTTAGAAGCCGCCTAGACTGGTTCAGGTCCTGTCTACCTCCCCGAAGGAAACCTTGCCCTTCGGCAAAGTTTCCTCCGAGTTCCTCTCTGCAGTAGAGAGTGAGACAGCAAACCCGAGCCGCAACTGAAACAGGCTGGTATTTATCAACCCCCACACGTGGGTTAAATGTGGCACAGGGCTGGTTTAATGTGGGTATCTCCAATCCCGTAGGCTCGGCCAAAAATATGACCTTTGAACCCGCCTAGACTGTTTCAGGTCCTGTCTACCTCCCCGAAGGAAACCTTGCCCTTCGGCAAAGCTTCCTCCGATTTTATCTCTGCAGTAGAGAGTCTGACAGAAAATCCGAGCCGCAACACGAAATGTTTGATATTTATCAACCCCCCCCACGTGGGTTAAATGTGTCACAAGGCCGGTTTAATGTGGGTATCTCCAAGCCCGTAGCCTCGGCCAAAAATATGACCTTTGACCCCGCCTAGACGGGTTCAGGTCCTGTCTACCTCCCCGAAGGAAACCTTGCCCTTCGGCAAAGCTTCCTCCGAGTTCCTCTCTGCAGTAGAGAGTTCGACATAAAACCCGAGCCGCAACTCGAAATGTTTGATATTTATCAACCCCCCCACGTGGGTTAAATGTGGCACAAGGCCGGTTTAATGTGGGTATCTCCAAGCCCGTAGGCTCGACCAAAAATATGACTTTTGAAGCCGCCTAGACGGGTTCAGGTCCTGTCTACCTCCCCGAAGGAAACCTTGCCCTTCGGCAAAGCTTCCTCCGAGTTACTCTCTGCAGTAGAGAGTTCGACAGAAAACCCGAGCCGCAACTTTAAATGGTTGATATTTATCAACCCCCCCACGTGTGTTAAATGTGGCACAAGGCCGGTTTAATGTGGGTATCTCCAAGCCCGTATGCTCGGCCACAAATATGACCTTTGAACCCGCCTAGACGGGTTCAGGTCCTGTCTACCTCCCCGAAGGAAACCTTGCCCTTCGGCAAAGCTTCCTCCGAGTTCCTCTCTGCAGTAGAGAGTTCGACATAAACCCGAACCGCAACTCGAAATGGTTGATATTTATCACCCACCCCACGTGGGTTAAATGTGGCACAAGGCCGGTTTAATGTGGGTATCTCCAAGCCCGTAGGCTCGGCCAAAAATATGACCTTTGAAGCCGCCTAGACGTGTTCAGGTCCTGTCTACCTCCCCGAAGGAAACCTTGCCCTTCGGCAAAGCTTCCTCCGAGTTCCTCTCTGCCGTAGAGAGTTCGGCAGAAAACCCGAGCCGCAACTCAAAATGGTTGATATTTATCAACCCCCCCCACGTGGGTTAAATGTGGCACAAGGCCGGTTTAATGTGGGTATCTCCAAGCCCGTAGGCTCGGCCAAAAATATGACATTTGAGCCCGCCTAGACGGGTTCAGGTCCTGTCTACCTCCCCGAAGGAAACCTTGCTCTTCGGCAAAGCTTCCTCCGAGTTCCTCTCTGCAGTAGAGAGTGAGACAGCAAACCCGAGCCGCAACTGAAACAGGCTGGTATTTATCAACCCCCCCACGTGGATTAAATGCGGCACAAGGCCGGTTTAATGTGGGTATCTCCAAGCCCGTAGGCTCGGCCAAAAATATGACCTTTGAACCCGCCTATACGGGTTCAGGTCCTTTCTACCTCCCCGAAGGTAACCTTGGCCTTCGGCAAAGCTTCCTCGGGAGTTCCTCTCTGCAGTAGAGAGTATGACAGAAAACCCGAGCCGCAACTCGAAATGGTTGATATTTATCAACCCCCCCACGTGGGTTAAATGTGGCACAAGGCCGGTTTAATGTGGGTATCTCCAAGCCTGTAGGTTCGGCCAAAAATATGACCTTTGAAGCCGCCTAGACGGGTTCAGGTCCTGTCTACCTCCTCGAAGGAAACCTTGCCCTTCGGCAAAGCTTCCTCCGAGTTCCTCTCTGCAGTAGAGAGTTTGACAGCAAACCAGAGTCGCAACTCGAAATGGTTGATATTTATCAACCCCCCCAACTTGGGTTAAATGTGGCACAAGGCCGGTTTAATGTGGGTATCTCCAAGCCCGTAGGCTCGGCCAAAAATATGACCTTTGAACCCGGCTAGACGGGTTCAGGTCCTGTCTAACTCCCCGAAGGAAACCTTGCCCTTCGGCAAAGCTTCCTCCGAGTTCCTCTCTGCAGTAGAGAGTTTGACAGCAAACCCGAGCCGCAGCTCAAAAAGGCTGATATTTATCAACCCCCCCACGTGGGTTAAATGTGGCACAAGGCCGGTTTAATGTGGGTATCTCCAAGCCCGTAGGCTCGGCCAAAAATATGACCTTTGAACCCGCCTAGACGGGTTCAGGTCGTGTCTACCTCCCCGAAGGAAACCTTGCCCTTCAGCAAAGCTTCCTCCGAGTTCCTCTCTGCAGTAGAGAGATTGACAGCAAGCCCGAGCCGCAGCTCGAAATGGCTGATATTTATCAACCCCCACCCACGTGGGTTAAATGTGGCACAAGGCCGGTTTAATGTGGGTATCTCCAAGCCCGTAGGCTCGGCCAAAAATATGACCTTTGAACCCGCCTAGACGGATTCAGGTCCTGTCTACCTCCCCGAAGGAAACCTTGCCCTTCGGCAAAGCTTCCTCCGAGTTCCTCTCTGCAGTAGAGAGTTTGACAGAAAACCCGAGCCGCAACTAAAAATGGTTGATATTTATCAACCCCCCCCACGTGTGTTAAATATGGCACAAGGCCGGTTTAATGTGGGTAGCTCCAAGCCCGTAGACTCGGCCAAAAATATGACCTTTGAACCCGCCTAGACGGGTTCAGGTCCTGTCTACCTCCCGGAAGGAAGCCTTGCCCTTTGGCAAAGCTTCCTCCGAGTTCCTCTCTGCAGTAGAGAGTTTGACAGAAAACCCGAGCCGCAACTCGAAATGGTTGATATTCATCAACCCCCCTACGTGGGTTAAATGTGGCACAAGGCCGGTTTAATGTGGGTATCTCCAAGCCCGTAGGCTCGGCCAAAAATATGACCTTTGAACCCGCCTAGACGTGTTCAGGTCCTGTCTACCTCCCCGAAGGAAACATTTCCCTTCGGCAAACCTTTCTCCGAGTTCCTCTCTGCAGTAGAGAGTTTGACAGAAAACACGATCCGCAACTCGATATGGTTGATATATATCAACCCCCCCACGTGGGTTAAATGTGGCACAAGGCCGGTTTAATGTGGGTATCTCCAAGCCCGGAGGCTCGGCCAAAATATATGACCTTTGACGCCGCCTAGACGGGTTCAGGTCCTTTCTACCTCCCCGAAGGAAACCTTGCCCTTCGGCAAAGCTTCCTCCGAGTTTCTCTCTGCAGTAGAGAGTTTTACAGAAAACCAGAGTCGTAACTCGAAATGGTTGATATTTATCAACCCCCCCACGTTGGTTAAATGTGGCACAAGGCCGGTTTAATGTGGGTATCTCCAAGCCCGTAGGCTCGGCCAAAAATATGACCTTTGAACCCGCCTATACGGGTTCAGGTCCTTTCTACCTCCCCGAAGGTAACCTTGGCCTTCGGCAAAGCTTCCTCGGGAGTTCCTCTCTGCAGTAGAGAGTATGACAGAAAACCCGAGCCGCAACTCGAAATGGTTGATATTTATCAACCCCACCACGTGGGTTAAATGTGGCACAAGGCCGGTTTAATGTGGGTATCTCCAAGCCCGTAGGCTCGGCCAAAAATATGACCTTTGAAGCCGCCTAGACGGGTTCAGGTCCTGTCTAACTCCTCGAAGGAAACCTTGCCCTTCGTCAAAGCTTCCTCCGAGTTCCTCTCTGCAGTAGAGAGTTTGACAGAAAACCAGAGCCGCAACTCGAAATGATTGATATTTATCAACCCCCCCCCACGTGGGTTAAATGTGGCTCAAGGCCAGTTTAATGTGTGTATCTCCAAGCCCGTAGGCTCGACAAAAAATAAGACCTTTGATCCCGCCTAGACGGGTTCAGGTCCTGTCTACCTCCCCGAAGGAAACCTTGCCCTTCGGCAAAGCTTCCTCCGAGTTCCTCTCTGCAGTAGAGAGTTCGACATAAAACCCGAGCCGCAACTCGAAATGGTTGATATTTATCAACGCCCCCACGTGGGTTAAATGTGGCACAAGGCCGGTTTAATGTGGGTATCTCCAAGCCCGTAGGCTCGGCCAAAAATATGACCTTTAAACCCGCCTAGACGGGTTCAGGCCCTGTCTACCTCCCCGAAGGAAACCTTGCCCTTCGGCAAAGCTTCCTCCGAGTTCCTCTCTGCAGTAGAGAGTGAGACAGCAAACCCGAGCCACAACTGAAACAGGCTGGTATTTATCAACCCACCCACGTGGATTAAATGCGGCGCAAGGCCAGTTTAATGTGGGTATCTCCACGCCCGTAGGCTCCGCCAAATATATGACATTTGAACCCTCCTAGACGGGTTCAGGTCCTGTCTACATCCCCGAAGGAAACCTTGCACTTCGGCAAAGCTTCCTCCGAGTTCCTCTCTGCAGTAGAGAGTTCGACATAAAACCCGAGCCGTAACTCGAAATGGTTGATATTTATCAACCCCCCCACGTGGGTTAAATGTGGCACAAGGCCGGTTTAATGTGGGTATCTCCAAGCCCGTAGGCTCGGCCAAAAATATGACCTTTGAACCCACCTAGACGGGTTCAGGTCCTGTCTACCTCCCCGAAGGAGACCTTGCCCTTCGGCAAAGCTTCCTCCGAGTTCCTCTCTGCAGTAGTGAGTTTGTCAGAAAACCAGAGCCGTAACTCGAAACGGTTGATATTTATCAACCCCACCACGTGGGTTATATGTGGCACAAGGCCGGTTTAATGTGGGTATCTCCAAGCCCGTAGGCTCGGCCAAAAATATGACCTTTGAACCCGCCTATACGGGTTCAGGTCCTTTCTACCTCCCCGAAGGTAACCTTGGCCTTCGGCAAAGCTTCCTCGGGAGTTACTCTCTGCAGTAGAGAGTTTGACAGAAAACCCGAGCCGCAACTCGAAATGTTTGATATTTATCAACCCCCCCACATGGGTTAAATGTGGCACAAGGCCGGTTTAATGTGGGTATCTCCAAGCCCGTAGGCTCGGCCAAAAATATGACCTTTGAAGCCGCCTAGACGGGTTCAGGTCCTGTCTAACTCCTCGAAGGAAACCTTGCCCTTCGTCAAAGCTTCCTCCGAGTTCCTCTCTGCAGTAGAGAGTTTGACAGAAAACCAGAGCCGCAACTCGAAATTATTGATATTTATCAACCCCCCCACGTGGGTTAAATGTGGCTCAAGGCCGGTTTAATCTGTGTATCTCCAAGCCCGTAGGCTCGGCAAAAAATAAGACCTTTGTTCCCGCCTAGACGGGTTCAGGTCCTGTCTACCTCCCCGAAGGAAAACTTGCCCTTCGGCAAAGCTGACTCCGAGTTCCTCTCTGCAGTAGATTGTTCGACATAAAACTCGAAATGGTTGATATTTATCAACCCCCCCACGTGGGTTAAAGGTGGCACAAGGCCGGTTTAATGTGGGTATCTCCAAGCCCGTAGGCTCCGCCAAAAATATGACCTTTGAACCCGCCTAAGCTGGTTCAGGTCCTGTCTACCTCCCCGAAGGAAACCTTGCCCTTCGGTCAAGCTTCCTCCGAGTTCCTCTTTGCAGTAGAGAGTTTGACAGAAAACCCGAGCCGCAGCTCGAAAAGGCTGATATTTATCAACCCCCCCACGTGGGTTAAATGTGGCACAAGGGCGGTTTAATGTGGGTATCTCCAAGCCCGTAGGCTCGGCCAAAAATATGACCTTTGAACCCGCCTAGACAGGTTCAGGTCCTGTCTACCTCCCCGAAGGAAACCTTGCCCTTCGGCAAAGCTTCCTCCGAGTTCCTCTCTGCAGTAGAGAGTTCGACATAAAACCCGAGCCGCAACTCGAAATGGTTGATATTTATCAACGCCCCCACGTGGGATAAATGTGGCACAAGGCCGGTTTAATGTGGGTATCTCCAAGCCCGTAGGCTCGGCCAAAAATATGACCTTTGAACCCGACTAGACGGGTTCAGGTCCTGTCTACCTCCCCGAAGGAAACCTTGCCCTTCGGCAAAGCTTCCTCCGAGTTCCTCTCTGCAGTAGAGAGTTTGACAGCAAGCCCGAGCCGCAGCTCGAAATGTCTGATATTTATCAACCCCCACACGTGGGTTAAATGTGGCACAAGGCCGGTTTAATGTGGGTATCTCCAAGCCCGCAGGCTCGGCCAAAAATATGACCTTTGAACCAGCCTAGACGGGTACAGGTCCTGTCTACCTCCCCGAAGGAAACCTAGCCCTTCGGCAAAGCTTCCTCCGAGTTCCTCTCTGCAGTAGAGAGTTTGACAGAAAACCAGAGCCGCAACTCGAAATGGTTATTATTTATCAACCCCCACACGTGGGTTAAATGTGGCAAAAGGCGGGTTTAATGTGGGTATCTCCAAGCCCGTAGGCTCGGCCAAAATATATGACCTTTGACGCCGCCTAGACGGGTTCAGGTCCTGTCTACCTCCCCGAAGGAAACCTTGCCCTTCGGCAAAGCTTCCTCCGAGTTCCTCTCTGCAGTAGAGAGTTTGACAGAAAAAACGAGCCGCAACTCGAAATGGTTGATATTTATCAACCCCCCCCCACGTGGGTTAAATGTGGCACAAGGCCGGTTTAATGTGGGTATCTCCAAGCCCGTAGGCTCGGCCAAAAATATGACCTTTGAACCAGCCTAGACGGGTACAAGTCCCGTCTACCTCCCCGAAGGAAACCTTGCCCTTCGGCAAAGCTTCCTCCGAGTTCCTCTCTGCAGTAGAGAGTTTGACAGAAAACCAGAGCCGCAACTCGAAATGGTTATTATTTATTAACCCCCCCACGTGGGTTAAATGTGGCAAAAGGCCGGTTTAATGTGGGTATCTCCAAGCCCGTAGGCTCGGCCAAAAATATGACATTTGAACCCGCCTAGACGGGTTCAGGTCCTGTCTACTTCCCCGAAGGAAACCTTGCCCTTCGGCAAAGCTTCCTCCGAGTTCCTCTCTGCAGTAGAGAGTTCGACAGAAAACCCGAGCCACAACTCAAAACGGTTGATATTTATCAACCCCCCCACGTGGGTTAAATGCGGCACAAGGCCATTTTCATGTGGGTATCTCCAAGCCCGTAGGGTCGACCAAAAATATGAGCTTTGAACCCGCCTAGACGGGTTCAGGTCCTGTCTACCTCCCCGAAGGAAACCTTGCCCTTCGGCAAAGCTTCCTCCGAGTTCCTCTCTGCAGTAGAGAGTTCGACATAAAACCCGAGCCGTAACTCGAAATGG
Source organism: Acanthosepion lycidas (assembly GCA_963932145.1). Classification (NCBI taxonomy): domain Eukaryota; kingdom Metazoa; phylum Mollusca; class Cephalopoda; order Sepiida; family Sepiidae; genus Acanthosepion; species Acanthosepion lycidas. The sequence goes on along the minus strand of OZ010592.1, from coordinate 105,905,829 downwards.
TTGATATTTATCAACCCCACCACGTGGGTTAAATGTGGCACAAGGCCGGTTTAATGTGGGTATCTCCAAGCCCGTAGGCTCGGCGAAAATATGACCTTGAACCCGCCTAGACGGGTTCAGGTCCTGTCTACCTCCCCGAAGGAGACCTTGCCCTTCGGCAAAGCTTCCTCCGAGTTCCTCTCTGCAGTAGTGAGTTTGTCAGAAAACCAGAGCCGTAACTCGAAACGGTTGATATTTATCAACCCCACCACGTGGGTTAAATGTGGCACAAGGCCGGTTTAATGTGGGTATCTCCAAGCCCGTAGGCTCGGCCAAAAATATGACCTTTGAACCCGCCTATACGGGTTCAGGTCCTTTCTACCTCCCCGAAGGTAACTTTGGCCTTCGGCAAAGCTTCCTCGGGAGTTCCTCTCTGCAGTAGAGAGTTTGACAGAAAACCCGAGTCGTAACTCGAAATGGTTAATATTTATCAACCCACCCCCACGTTGGTTAAATGTGGCACAAGGCCGGTTTAATGTGGGTATCTCCAAGCCCGTAGGCTCGGCCAAAAATATGACCTTTGAACCAGCCTAGACGGGTACAGGTCCTGTCTACCTCCCCGAAGGTAACCTTGCCCTTCGGCAAAGCTTCCTCCGAGTTCCTCTCTGCAGTAGAGAGTTTGACAGAAAACCAGAGCCGCAACTCGAAATGGTTGATATTTATCAACCCCCCCACGTGGGTTAAATGTGGCACAAGGCCGGTTTAATGTGGGTATCTCCAAGCCCGTAGGCTCGGCCAAAAATATGACCTTTGAACCCGCCTAGACGGGTTCAGGTCCTGTCTACCACCCCGAAGGAAACCTTGCCCTTCGGCAAAGCTTCCTCTGAGTTCCTCTCTGCAGTAGAGAGTTCGACAGGAACCCGAGCCGCAACTCAAAACGGTTGATATTTATCAACCCCCCCACGTGGGTTAAATGCGGCACAAGGCCATTTTCATGAGGGTATCTCCAAGCCCGTAGGGTCGACCAAAAATATGAGCTTTGAACCCGCCTAGACGGGTTCAGGTCCTGTCTACCTCCCCGAAGGAAACCTTGCCCTTCGGCAAAGCTTCCTCCGAGTTACTCTCTGCAGTAGAGAGTTCGACAGAGAACCCGAGCCGCAACTTAAATGGTTGATATTTATCAACACCCCTACGTGGGTTAAATGTGGCACAAGGCCGGTTTAATGTGGGTATCTCCAAGCCCGTATGCTCGGCCAAAAATATGACCTTTGAACCCGCCTAGACAGGTTCAGGTCCTGTCTACCTCCCCGAAGGAAACCTTGCCCTTCGGCAAAGCTTCCTCCGAGTTACTCTCTGCAGTAGAGTGTTCGACATAAAACTCGAAATGGTTGATATTTATCAACCCCCCCCCCCACGTGGGTTAAATGTGGCACAAGGCCGGTTTAATGTGGGTGTCTCCAAGCCCGTAGGCTCGGCCAAAAATATGACCTTTGAACCCGCCTAAGCGGGTTCAGGTCCTGTCTACCTCCCCGAAGGAAACCTTGCCCTTCGGTCAAGCTTCCTCCGAGTTCCTCTCTGCAGTAGAGAGTTTGACAGCAAACCAGAGCCGCAACTCGAAATGGTTGATATTTATCAACCCCCCAACTTGGGTTAAATGTGGCACAAGGCCGGTTTAATGTGGGTATCACCAAGCCCGTAGGCTCGGCCAAAAATATGACTTTGAACCCGCCTAGACAGGTTAAGGTCGTGTCTACCTCCCCGAAGGAAACCTTGCCCTTCGGCAAAGCTTCCTCCGAGTTCCTCTCTGCAGTAGAGAGTTTGACAGAAAACACGAGCCGCAACTCTAAATGTTTGATATTTATCAACCCCCCCCACGTGGGTTAAATGTGGCACAAGGCCGGTTTTATGTGGGTATCTCCAAGCCCGTAGGCTCGGCCAAAATATATGACCTTTTACGCCGCCTAGACGGGTTCAGGTCCTTTCTTCCTCCCCGAAGGAAACCTTGCCCTTCGGCAAAGCTTCCTCCGAGTTTCTCTCTGCAGTAGAGAGTTTGACAGAAAACCAGAGTCGTTACTCGAAATGGTTGATATATATCAACCCCCCCCACGTTGGTTAAATGTGGCACAAGGCTGGTTTAATGTGGGTATCTCCAAGCCCGTAGGCGCGGCTAAAATATGACCTTTGAACCCGCCTAGTCGGGTTCAGGTCCTGTCTACCACCCCGAAGGAAACCTTGCCCTTCGGCAAAGCTTCCTCTGAGTTCCTCTCTGCAGTAGAGAGTTCGACAGAAAACCCGAGACGCAACTCAAAATGGTTGATATTTATCAACCCCCCCACGTGGGTTAAATGCGGCACAAGGCCATTTTCATGTGGGTATTTCCAAGCCCGTAGGGTCGACAAAAATATGAGCTTTGAACCCGCCTAGACGGGTTCAGGTCCTGTCTACCTCCCCGAAGGAAACCTTGCCCTTCGGCAAAGCTTCCTCCGAGTTACTCTCTGCAGTAGAGAGTTCGACAGAGAACCCGAGCCGCAACTTAAATGGTTGATATTTATCAACCCCCCTACGTGGGTTAAATGTGGCACAAGTCCGGTTTAATGTGGGTATCTCCAAGCCCGTATGCTCGGCCAAAAATATGACCTTTGAACCCGCCTATACAGGTACAGGTCCTGTCTACCTCCCCGAAGGAAACCTTGCACTTCGGCAAAGCTTCCTCCGAGTTCCTCTCTGCAGTAGAGAGTTCGACATAAAACCCGAGCCGCAACTCGAAATGGTTGATATTTATCAACGCCCCCACGTGGGTTAAATGTGGCACAAGGCCGGTTTAATGTGGGTATCTCCAAGCCCGTAGGCTCGGCCAAAAATATGACCTTTAAACCCGCCTAGACGGGTTCAGGTCCTGTCTACCTCCCCGAAGGAAACCTTGCCCTTCGGCAAAGCTTCCTCCGAGTTCCTCTCTGCAGTAGAGAGTGAGACAGCAAACCCGAGCCACAACTGAAACAGGCTGGTATTTATCAACCCCCCCACGTGGATTAAATGCGGCGCAAGGCCAGTTTAATGTGGGTATCTCCACGCCCGTAGGCTCCGCCAAATATATGACATTTGAACCCTCCTAGACGGGTTCAGGTCCTGTCTACATCCCCGAAGGAAACCTTGCACTTCGGCAAAGCTTCCTCCGAGTTCCTCTCTGCAGTAGTGAGTTTGTCAGAAAACCAGAGCCGTAACTCGAAACGGTTGATATTTATCAACCCCACCACGTGGGTTAAATGTGGCACAAGGCCGGTTTAATGTGGGTATCTCCAAGCCCGTAGGCTCGGCCAAAAATATGACCTTTGAACCCGCCTATACGGGTTCAGGTCCTTTCTACCTCCCCGAAGGTAACCTTGGCCTTCGGCAAAGCTTCCTCGGGAGTTACTCTCTGCAGTAGAGAGTTTGACAGAAAACCCGAGCCGTAACTCGAAATGTTTGAAATTTATCAACCCCCCCACGTGGGTTAAATGTGGCACAAGGCCGGTTTAATGTGGGTATCTCCAAGCCCGTAGGCTCGGCCAAAAATATGACTTTGAACCCGCCTAGACGGGTTCAGGTCCTGTCTACCTCCCCGAAGGAAACCTTGCCCTTCGGCAAAGCTTCCTCCGAGTTCCTCTCTGCAGTAGAGAGTTTGACAGAAAACCCGAGCCGCAACTTAAAAAGGTTGGTATTTATCAACCCCGCCCACGTGGGATAAATGTGGCACAAGGCCGGTTTAATGTGGGTATCTCCAAGCCTGTAGGCTCGGCCAAAATTATGATCTTTGAACCCGCCTAGACGGGTTCAGGTACTGTCTACCTCCCCGAAGGAAACCTTGCCCTTCGGCAAAGCTTCCTCCGAGTTCCTCTCTGCAGTAGAGAGTTCGACAGAAAACCCGAGCCGCAACTCAAAATGGTTAATATTTATCAAACCCCCCACGTGGGTTAAATGTGGCACAAGGCCGGTTCAATGTGGGTATCTCCAAGCCCGTAGGCTCGGCCAAAAATATGACCTTTGGACCCGTCTAGACGGGTTCAGGTCCTGTCTACCAACCCGAAGGAAACCTTGCCCGTCGGCAAAGCTTCCTCCGAGTTCCTCTCTGCAGTAGAGAGTCTGACAGAAAACCCGAGCCGCAACTCGAAATGGTTGATATTTAGCAACCCCCCCACGTGGGTTGAATGTGGCACAAGGCCGGTTTAATGTGGGTATCTACAAGTCCGTAGGCTCGGCCAAAAATATGACATTTCAACCCGCCTAGACGGGTTCAGGTCCTGTCTACCTCCCCGAAGGAAAACTTGCCCTTCGGCAAAGCTTCCTCCGAGTTCCTCTCTGCAGTAGAGAGTTTGACAGCAAACCCGAGCCTCAACTCAAAAAGGCTGATATTTATCAACCCTCACACGTGGTTTAAATGTGGCACAAGGCCGGATTAATGTGGGTATCTCCAAGCACGTAGGCTCGGCCAAAAATATGACCTTTGAACCCGCCTAGACGGGTTCAGGTCCTGTCTACCTCCCCGAAGGAAACCTTGCCCTTCGGCAAAGCTTCCTCCGAGTTCCTCTCTGCAGTAGAGAGTTTGACAGAAAACCCGAGCCGCAACTCAAAAAGGATGGTATTTATCAACCCCCCCACGTGGGTTAAATGTGGCACAAGGCCGGTTTAATGTGGGTATCTCCAAGCCCGTAGGCTCGACCAAAAATATGACATTTGAACCCGCCTAGACGGGTTCAGGTCCTATCTACCTCCCCGAAGGAAACCTTGCCCTTCGGCAAAGCTTCCTCCGAGTTCCTCTCTGCGGTAGAGAGTTTGACAGAAAACCCGAGCCGCAACTCAAAAAGGTTGGTATTTATCAAGCCCCCCACGTGGGTTAAATGTGGCACAGGGCTTGTTTAATGTGGGTATCTCCAAGCCCGTAGGCTCGGCCAAAAATATGACCTTTGAACCCGCCTATACGTGTTCAGGTCCTGTCTACCTCCCCGAAGGAACCCTTGCCCTTCGGCAAAGCTTCCTCCGAGATCCTCTCTGCAGTAGAGAGTTTGACAGAAAACCCGAGCCGCAACTCAAAAAGTTTGGTATTTATCAACCACACCACGTGGGTTAAATGTGGCACAAGGCCGGTTTAATGTGGGTATCTCCAAGCCCGTAGGCTCGGCCAAAAATATGACCTTTGAACCCGCCTAGAAGGGTTCAGGTCCTGTCTACCTCCCCGAAGTAAACCTTGCCCTTCGGCAAAGCTTCCTCCGAGTTCCTCTCTGCAGTAGAGAGTTTGACAGAAAACCCGAGCCGCATGTCAAAAAGTTTGGTATTTATCAAACCCCCCACGTGGGATAAATGTGGCACAATGCCGGTTTAATGTGGGTATCTCCAAGCCCGTAGGCTCGGCTAAAAATATGACCTTTGAACCCGCCTAGACGGTTTCAGGTCCTGTCTACCTACCCGAAGGAAACCTTGCCCTTCGGCAAAGAATCCTCCGAGTTCCTCTCTGCAGTAGAGAGTTCGACATAAAACCCGAGCCGCAACTCAAAACGGTTGATATTTATCAACCCCACCACGTGGGTTAATTGTGGCACAAAGCCGGTTTAATGTGGGTATCTCCAAGCCCGTAGGCTCGGCCAAAATATGACCTTTGAACCCGCCTAGACGGGTTCAGGTCCTGTCTACCTCCCCGAAGGAAACCTTGCCCTTCGGCAAAGCTTCCTCCGAGTTCCTCTCTGCAGCAGAGAGTTTGACAGAAAACCCGAGCCGCAACTAAAAACGGTTGAAATTTATCAACCCACCCACGTGGGTTAAATGTGGCACAAGGCCGGTTTTATGTGGGTATCTCCAAGCCCGTAGGCTCGGCCAAAATATGACCTTTGAAGCCGCCTAGACGGTTTCAGGTCCTGTCTACCTCCCCGAAGGAAAACTTGCCCTTCGGCAAAGCTTCCTCCGAGTTCCTCTCTGCAGTAGAGAGTTTGAGAGAAAACCCGAGCCGCAACTCAAAAAGGTTGGTATTTATCAAAGCCCCCACGTGGGTTAAATGAGGCCCAAGGCCGGTTTAATGTGGGTATCTCCAAGCCCGTAGGCTCGGCCAAAAATATGACCTTTGAACCCGCCTAGACGGGTTCAGGTCCTGTCTACCTCCCCGAAGGAAACCTTGCCCTTCGTCAAAGAATCCTCCGAGTTCCTCTCTGCAGTATAGAGTTGGACATAAAACCCGTGCCGCAACTCAAAACGGTTGATATTTATCAACCCCCCCTCGTGGGTTAAATGTGGCACAAGGCCGGTTTAATGTGGGTATCTCCAAGCCCGTAGGCTCGGCCGCAAATATGACCTTTGAAACCGCCTAGACGGGTTCAGGTCCTGTCTACCTCCCCGAATGAAACCTTGACCTTCGGCAAAGCTTCCTCCGAGTTCCTCTCTGCAGCAGAGAGTTCAAGAGAAAACCGAGCCGCAACTCAAAAAGTTTGGTATTTATCAAACCCCCGCCACGTGGGTTAAATGTGGCACAAGGCTGGTTTAATGTATGTATCTCCAAGCCGGTAGGCTCGACCAAAAATATGACCTTTGAACCCGCCTAGACGGGTTCAGGTCCTGTCTACCTCCCCGACGGAAACCTTGCCCTTCGGCAAAGCTTCTTCCGAGTTCCTCTCTGCGGTAGAGAGTTTGACAGAAAACCCGAGCCGCAACTCAAAAAGGTTGGTATTTATCCACCAACCCACGTGGGTTAAATGTGGCATAAGGCCGGTTTAATGTGGGTATCTCTAAGCCCGTAGGCTCGGCCAAAAATATGACCTTTGAACCCGCCTAGACGGGTTCAGGTCCTGTCTACCTCCCCGAAGGAAACCTTGCCCTTCGGCAAAGCTTCCTCCGAGTTCCTCTCTGCAGTAGAGAGATTGACAGAAATCCCGAGCCGCAACTCAAAAAGGTTGGTATTTATCAAGCCACCGACGTGGGTTAAATGAGACACAAGGCCGGTTTAATGTGGGTATCTCCAAGCCCGTAGGCTCGGCAAAAATATGACCTTTGAACCCTACTAGACGGGTTCAGGTCCTGTCTACCTCCCCGAACGTAACCTTACCCTTCGGCAAAGCATCATCCGAGTTCCTCTCTGCAGTAGAGAGTTCGACATAAAACCCGAGCCGCAAAACAAAACCGTTGATATTTATCAACCCCCCCACGTGGGTTAAATGTGGCACAAGGCCGGTTTAATGTGTGTATCTCCAAGCCCGTAGGCTCGGACAAAAATATGACCTTTGAACCCGCCTAGACGGGTTCAGGTCCTGTCTACCTCCCCGAAGGTACCTTGCCCTTCGGCAAAGCTTCCTCCGAGTTCCTCTCTGCAGTAGAGAGTTCAACAGAAAACCAGAACCGCAACTCAAAAAGGTTGGTATTTATCAAACCCCCCACGTGGGTTAAATGTGGCACAAGGCCGGTTTAATGTGGGTATCTCAAAGCTCGTAGGCTCGGCCAAAAATATGACCTTTAAACCCGCCTAGTCGGGTTCAGGTATTGTCTACCTCCCCGAAGGAAACCTTGCCCTTCGGAAAAGCTTCCTCCGAGTTCCTCTCTGCAGTAGAGAGATTGACAGAAAACCCGAGCCGCAACTCAAAAAGGTTGGTATTTATCAAACCCCCGACGTGGGTTAAATGAGACACAAGGCCGGTTTAATGTGGGTATCTCCAAGCCCGTAGGCTCGGCAAAAATATGACCTTTGAACGCGACTAGACGGGTTCAGGTCCTGTCTACCTCCCCGAAGGAAACCTTGGCCTTCGGCAAAAGTTCCTCCGAGTTCCTCTCTGCAGTAGAGAGTTTGACAGAAAATCCGAGCCGCAACTCAAAAAGGTTGGTATTTATCAACGCCCCCACGTGGGTTAAATGTGGCACAAGGCCGGTTTAATGTGGGTATCTTCAAGCCCGTAGGCTCGGCCAAAAATATGACATTTGAACCCGCCTAGACGGGTTCAGGTCCTGTCTACCTCCCAGAAGGAAACCTTGCCCTTCGGCAAAGCTTCCTCCGAGTTCCTCTCTGCAGTGGAGAGTTTGACAGAAAACCCGAGCCGCAACTCAAAAAGGTTGGTATATATCAAACCCCCCACGTGGGTTAAATGTGGCACAAGGCCGGTTTCATATGTGTATCTCAAAGCTCGTAGACTCGGCCGCAAATATGACCTTTGAAACCGCCTAGACGGGTTCAGGTCCTGTCTACCTCCCCGAATGAAACCTTGACCTTCGGCAAAGCTTCCTCCGAGTTCCTCTCTGCAGCAGAGAGTTCAAGAGAAAACCCGAGCCGCAACTCAAAAAGTTTGGTATTTATCAAACCCCCGCCACGTGGGTTAAATGTGGCACAAGGCCGGTTTAATGTATGTATCTCCAAGCCGGTAGGCTCGACCAAAAATATGACCTTTGAACCCGCCTAGACGGGTTCAGGTCCTGTCTACCTCCCCGACGGAAACCTTGCCCTTCGGCAAAGCTTCTTCCGAGTTCCTCTCTGCGGTAGAGAGTTTGACAGAAAACCCGAGCCGCAACTCAAAAAGGTTGGTATTTATCCACCAACCCACGTGGGTTAAATGTGGCATAAGGCCGGTTTAATGTGGGTATCTCTAAGCCCGTAGGCTCGGCCAAAAATATGACCTTTAAACCCGCCTAGACGGGTTCAGGTCCTGTCTACCTCCCCGAAGGAAACCTTGCCCTTCGGCAAAGCTTCCTCCGAGTTCCTCTCTGCAGTAGAGAGATTGACAGAAAACCCGAGCCGCTACTCAAAAAGGTTGGTATTTATCAAGCCCCCGACGTGGGTTAAATGAGACACAAGGCCGGTTTAATGTGGGTATCTCCAAGCCCGTAGGCTCGGCAAAAATATGACCTTTGAACCCTACTAGACGGGTTCAGGTCCTGTCTACCTCCCCGAACGTAACCTTACCCTTCGGCAAAGCATCATCCGAGTTCCTCTCTGCAGTAGAGAGTTCGACATAAAACCCGAGCCGCAAAACAAAACCGTTGATATTTATCAACCCCCCCACGTGGGTTAAATGTGGCACAAGGCCGGTTTAATGTGTGTATCTCCAAGCCCGTAGGCTCGGACAAAAATATGACCTTTGAACCCGCCTAGACGGGTTCAGGTCCTGTCTACCTCCCCGAAGGTACCTTGCCCTTCGGCAAAGCTTCCTCCGAGTTCCTCTCTGCAGTAGAGAGTTCAACAGAAAACCCGAACCGCAACTCAAAAAGGTTGGTATTTATCAAACCCCCCACGTGGGTTAAATGTGGCACAAGGCCGGTTTAATGTGGGTATCTCAAAGCTCGTAGGCTCGGCCAAAAATATGACCTTTAAACCCGCCTAGTCGGGTTCAGGTATTGTCTACCTCCCCGAAGGAAACCTTGCCCTTCGGAAAAGCTTCCTCCGAGTTCCTCTCTGCAGTAGAGAGTTTGACAGAAAACCCGAGCCGCATGTCAAAAAGTTTGGTATTTATCAAACCCCCCACGTGGGATAAATGTGGCACAATGCCGGTTTAATGTGGGTATCTCCAAGCCCGTAGGCTCGGCTAAAAATATGACCTTTGAACCCGCCTAGACGGTTTCAGGTCCTGTCTACCTACCCGAAGGAAACCTTGCCCTTCGGCAAAGAATCCTCCGAGTTCCTCTCTGCAGTAGAGAGTTCGACATAAAACCCGAGCCGCAACTCAAAACGGTTGATATTTATCAACCCCACCACGTGGGTTAATTGTGGCACAAGGCCGGTTTAATGTGGGTATCTCCAAGCCCGTAGGCTCGGCCAAAATATGACCTTTGAACCCGCCTAGACGGGTTCAGGTCCTGTCTACCTCCCCGAAGGAAACCTTGCCCTTCGGCAAAGCTTCCTCCGAGTTCCTCTCTGCAGCAGAGAGTTTGACAGAAAACCCGAGCCGCAACTAAAAACGGTTGATATTTATCAACCCCACCACGTGGGTTAAATGTGGCACAAGGCCGGTTTTATGTGGGTATCTCCAAGCCCGTAGGCTCGGCCAAAATATGACCTTTGAAGCCGCCTAGACGGTTTCAGGTCCTGTCTACCTCCCCGAAGGAAAACTTGCCCTTCGGCAAAGCTTCCTCCGAGTTCCTCTCTGCAGTAGAGAGTTTGAGAGAAAACCCGAGCCGCAACTCAAAAAGGTTGGTATTTATCAAAGCCCCCACGTGGGTTAAATGAGGCCCAAGGCCGGTTTAATGTGGGTATCTCCAAGCCCGTAGGCTCGGCCAAAAATATGACCTTTGAACCCGCCTAGACGGGTTCAGGTCCTGTCTACCTCCCCGAAGGAAACCTTGCCCTTCGTCAAAGAATCCTCCGAGTTCCTCTCTGCAGTATAGAGTTGGACATAAAACCCGTGCCGCAACTCAAAACGGTTGATATTTATCAACCCCCCCTCGTGGGTTAAATGTGGCACAAGGCCGGTTTAATGTGTGTATCTCAAAGCTCGTAGGCTCGGCCAAAAATATGACATTTGAACCCGCCTAGACGGGTTCAGGTCCTGTCTACCTCCCAGAAGGAAACCTTGCCCTTCGGCAAAGCTTCCTCCGAGTTCCTCTCTGCAGTAGAGAGTTTGACAGAAAACCCGAGCCGCAACTCAAAAAGGTTGGTATATATCAAACCCCCCACGTGGGTTAAATGTGGCACAAGGCCGGTTTCATATGTGTATCTCAAAGCTCGTAGGCTCGGCCGCAAATATGACCTTTGAAACCGCCTAGACGGGTTCAGGTCCTGTCTACCTCCCCGAATGAAAACTTGACCTTCGGCAAAGCTTCCTCCGAGTTCCTCTCTGCAGCAGAGAGTTCAAGAGAAAACCCGAGCCGCAACTCAAAAAGTTTGGTATTTATCAAACCCCCGCCACGTGGGTTAAATGTGGCACAAGGCCGGTTTAATGTATGTATCTCCAAGCCGGTAGGCTCGACCAAAAATATGACCTTTGAACCCGCCTAGACGGGTTCAGGTCCTGTCTACCTCCCCGACGGAAACCTTGCCCTTCGGCAAAGCTTCTTCCGAGTTCCTCTCTGCGGTAGAGAGTTTGACAGAAAACCCGAGCCGCAACTCAAAAAGGTTGGTATTTATCCACCAACCCACGTGGGTTAAATGTGGCATAAGGCCGGTTTAATGTGGGTATCTCTAAGCCCGTAGGCTCGGCCAAAAATATGACCTTTGAACCCGCCTAGACGGGTTCAGGTCCTGTCTACCTCCCCGAAGGAAACCTTGCCCTTCGGCAAAGCTTCCTCCGAGTTCCTCTCTGCAGTAGAGAGATTGACAGAAAACCCGAGCCGCAACTCAAAAAGGTTGGTATTTATCAAGCCCCCGACGTGGGTTAAATGAGACACAAGGCCGGTTTAATGTGGGTATCTCCAAGCCCGTAGGCTCGGCAAAAATATGACCTTTGAACCCTACTAGACGGGTTCAGGTCCTGTCTACCTCCCCGAACGTAACCTTACCCTTCGGCAAAGCATCATCCGAGTTCCTCTCTGCAGTAGAGAGTTCGACATAAAACCCGAGCCGCAAAACAAAACCGTTGATATTTATCAACCCCCCCACGTGGGTTAAATGTGGCACAAGGCCGGTTTAATGTGTGTATCTCCAAGCCCGTAGGCTCGGACAAAAATATGACCTTTGAACCCGCCTAGACGGGTTCAGGTCCTGTCTACCTCCCCGAAGGTACCTTGCCCTTCGGCAAAGCTTCCTCCGAGTTCCTCTCTGCAGTAGAGAGTTCAACAGAAAACCCGAACCGCAACTCAAAAAGGTTGGTATTTATCAAACCCCCCACGTGGGTTAAATGTGGCACAAGGCCGGTTTAATGTGGGTATCTCAAAGCTCGTAGGCTCGGCCAAAAATATGACCTTTAAACCCGCCTAGTCGGGTTCAGGTATTGTCTACCTCCCCGAAGGAAACCTTGCCCTTCGGAAAAGCTTCCTCCGAGTTCCTCTCTGCAGTAGAGAGATTGACAGAAAACCCGAGCCGCAACTCAAAAAGGTTGGTATTTATCAAACCCCCGACGTGGGTTAAATGAGACACAAGGCCGGTTTAATGTGGGTATCTCCAAGCCCGTAGGCTCGGCAAAAATATGACCTTTGAACGCGACTAGACGGGTTCAGGTCCTGTCTACCTCCCCGAAGGAAACCTTGGCCTTCGGCAAAAGTTCCTCCGAGTTCCTCTCTGCAGTAGAGAGTTTGACAGAAAATCCGAGCCGCAACTCAAAAAGGTTGGTATTTATCAACGCCCCCACGTGGGTTAAATGTGGCACAAGGCCGGTTTAATGTGGGTATCTTCAAGCCCGTAGGCTCGGCCAAAAATATGACATTTGAACCCGCCTAGACGGGTTCAGGTCCTGTCTACCTCCCAGAAGGAAACCTTGCCCTTCGGCAAAGCTTCCTCCGAGTTCCTCTCTGCAGTAGAGAGTTTGACAGAAAACCCGAGCCGCAACTCAAAAAGGTTGGTATATATCAAACCCCCCACGTGGGTTAAATGTGGCACAAGGCCGGTTTCATATGTGTATCTCAAAGCTCGTAGGCTCGGCCAAAATTATGACCTTTGAACCAGCCTAGACGGGTTCAGGTCCTGTCTACCTCCCCGAAGGAAACCTTGCCATTCGGCAAAGCTTCCTCCGAGTTCCTCTCTGCAGTAGAGAGTTCGACAGAAAACCCGAGCCGCAAATCAAAAAGGTTGGTATTTATCAACACCCCACGTGGGTTAAAGGTGGCACAAGGCCGGTTTAATGAAGGTATCTCCCATCCCGTAGGCTCGACCAAAAATAAGACATTTGAACCCGCCTAGACGGGTTCAGGTCCTGTCTACCTCCCCGAAGGAAACCTTGCCCTTCGCCAAAGCTTCATTTTAGTTCCTCTCTGCGGTAGAGAGTTTGACAGCAAACCCGAGCCGCAACTCAAAAAGTTTGGTATTTATCAACCCCCCTTACGTGATTTAAATGTGGCACATGGCCGGTTTAATGTGGGTATCTCCAAGCCCGTAGGCTCGGCCAAAAATATGACCTTTGAACCCGCCTCGACGGGTTCAGGTCCTATCTAACTCCCCGAAGGAAACCGTGCCCTTCGGCAAAGCTTCCTCCGAGTTCCTATCTGCAGTAGAGAGTTTGACAGAAAACCCGAGCCGCAACTCAAAAAGGTTGGTAATTATCAAGCCCCCCACGTGGGTTAAATGTGGCACAAGGCTTGTTTAATGTGGGTATCTCCAAGCCCGTAGGCTCGGCCAAAAATATGACCTTTGCACCCGCCTATACGGGTTCAGGTCCTGTCTACCTCCCCGAAGGAAACCTTGCCCTTCGGCAAAGCTTCCTACGAGTTCCTCTCTGCAGTAGAGAGTTTGACAGAAAACCCGAGCGGCAACTCAAAAAGTTTGGTATTTATCAAACCCCACACGTGGGTTAAATGTGGCACAAGGCCGGTTTAATGTGGGTATCTCAAAGCTCGTAGTCTCGGCCAAAAATATGACATTTGAACCCGCCTATACGGGTTCAGGTCCTGTCTACCTCCCCGAAGGAAACCTTGCCCTTCGGCAAAGCTTCCTCCGATTCCTCTCTGCAGTAGAGAGTTAGACAGAAAACCCGAGCCGCAACTCAAAAAGGTTGGTATTTATCAAACCCCCCACGAAGGTTAAATGAGGCACATGGCCGGTTTAATGTGGGTATCTCTAAGCGCGCAGGCTCGGCCAAAAATATGACTTTGAACCCGCCTAGACGGGTTCAGGTCCTGTCTACCTCCACGAAGGAAAACTCGCCCTTCGGCAAACCTTCCTCCGAGTTCCTCTCTGCAGTAGAGAGTTCGACATAAAACCCGAGCCGCAACTCAAAACGGTTGATATTTATCAACCCCCCCACGTGGGTTAAATGTGGCACAATGCCGGTTTTCTGTGGGTATCTCCAAGCCCGTAGGCTTGGCCAAACTATGACCTTTGAACCCGCCTAGACGGTTTCAGGTCCTGTCTACCTCCCCGAAGGAAACCTTGCCCTTCGGCAAAGCTTCCTCCGAGTTCCTCTCTGCGGTAGAGAGTTTGACAGAAAACCCGAGCCGCAACTCAAAAATGTTGGTATTTATCAACCACCCCACGTGGGTTAAATGTGGCATAAGGCCGGTTTAATGTGGGTATATCTAAGCCCGTATGCTCGGCCAAAAATATGACCTTTGAACCCGCCTAGACGGGTTCAGGTCCTGTCTACCTCACCGAAGGAAACCTTGCCCTTCGTCAAAGCTTCCTCCGAGTTCCTCTCTGCAGTAGAGAGTTTGACAGAAAACCCGAGCCGCAACTCAAAAAGGTTGGTATTTATCAAGCCCCCCACGTGGGTTAAATGTGGCACAAGGCTTGTTTAATGTGGGTATCTCCAAGCCCGTATGCTCGGCCAAAAATATGACCTTTGAACCCGCCTAGACGGGTTCAGGTCCTGTCTACCTCACCGAAGGAAACCTTGCCCTTCGGCAAAGCTTCCTCCGATTCCTCTCTGCAGTAGAGAGTTTGACAGAAAACCCGAGCCGCAACTCAAAAAGGTTGGTATTTATCAAACCCCCCACGTAGGTCAAATGAGGCACATGGCCGGTTTAATGTGGGTATCTCCAAGCGCGTAGGCTCGGCAAAAAATATGACCTTTGAACCCGCCTAGACGGGTTCAGGTCCTGTCAACCTCCACGAAGGAAACCTCGCCATTCGGCAAACCTTCCTCCGAGTTCCTCTCTGCAGTAGAGAGTTCGACATAAAACCCGAGCCGCAACTCAAAACGGTTGATATTTATCAACCCCCCCACGTGGGTTAAATGTGGCACAAGGCCGGTTTTATGTGGGTATCTCCAAGCCCGTAAGCTTGGCCAAACTATGACCTTTGAACCCGCCTAGACGGGTTCAGGTCCTGTCTACCTCCCCGAAGGAAACCTTGCCCTTCGGCAAAGCTTCCTCCGAGTTCCTCTCTGCGGTAGAGAGTTTGACAGAAAACCCGAGCCGCAACTCAAAAAGGTTGGTAATTATCAACCACCCCACGTGGGTTAAATGTGGCATAAGGCCTGTTTAATGTGGGTATCTCCAAGCCCGTATGCTCGGCCAAAAAGATGACCTTAGAACCCGCCTAGACGGGTTCAGGTCCTGTCTACCTCACCGAAGGAAACCTTGCCCTTCGTCAAAGCTTCCTCCGAGTTCCTCTCTGCAGTAGATAGTTTGACAGAAAACCCGAGCCGCAACTCAAAAAGGTTGGAATTTATCAAACCCCCGACGTGGGTTAAATGAGGCACAAGGCCGGTTTAATGTGGTTATCTCCAAGCCCGTAGGCTCGGCCAAAAATATGACATTTGAACCCGTCTAGACGGGTTCAGGTACTGTCTACCTCCCCGAAGGTAACCTTACCCTTCGGCAAAGCATCCTCCGAGTTCCTCTCTGCAGTAGAGAGTTCGACATAAAACCCGAGCCGCAACTCAAAACCGTTGATATTTATCAACCCCCCCACGTGGGTTAAATGTGGCACAAGGCCGGTTTAATGTGGGTATCTCCAAGCCCGTAGGCTCGGCTAAAATTATGACATTTGAACGCGCCTAGACGGGTTCAGGTCCTGTCTACCTCCCCGATGGAACCCTTGCCCTTCGGCAAAGCTTCCTCCGAGTTCCTCTCTGCAGTAGAGAGTTCGACAGAAAACCCGAGCCGCAACTCAAAAAGGTTGGTATTTATCAACCCCACCACCCACGTGGGTTAAATGTGGCACAAGGCCGGTTTAATGTGGGTATCTCCAAGCCCGTAGGCTCGACCAAAAATAAGACATTTGAACCCGCCTAGACGGGTTCAGGTCCTGTCTACCTCCCCGAAGGAAACCTTGCCCTTCGCCAAAGCTTCATTTTAGTTCCTCTCTGCGGTAGAGAGTTTGACAGAATACCCGAGCCGCAACTCAAAAAGGTTGGTATTATCAACCACCCCACGTGGGTTAAATGTGGCACAAGGCCGGTTTAATGTGGGTATCTCCAAGCCCGTAGGCTCGGCCAAAAATATGATCTTTGAACCCGCCTATACGGGTTCAGGTCCTGTCTACCTCCCCGAAGGAAACCTTGCCCTTCGGCAAAGCTTCCTCCGAGTTCCTCTCTGCAGTAGAGAGTTTGACAGAAAACCCGAGCCGCAACTCAAAAAGTTTGGTATTTATCAAACCCCACACGTGGGTTAAATGTGGCACAAGGCCGGTTTAATGTGGGTATCTCAAAGCTCGTAGGCTCGGCCAAAAATATGACATTTGAACCCGCCTAGACGGGTTCAGGTCCTGTCTACCTCCCCGAAGGAAACCTTGCCCTTCGGCAAAGCTTCCCCCGATTCCTCTCTGCAGTAGAGAGTTTGACAGAAAACCCGAGCCGCAACTCAAAAAGGTTGGAATTTATCAAACCCCCGACGTGGGTTAAATGAGGCACAAGGCCGGTTTAATGTGGGTATCTCCAAGCCCGTAGGCTCGGCCAAAAATATGACATTTGAACCCGTCTAGACGGGTTCAGGTCCTGTCTACCTCCCCGAAGGTAACCTTACCCTTCGGCAAAGCATCCTCCGAGTTCCTCTCTGCAGTAGAGAGTTCGACATAAAACCCGAGCCGCAACTCAAAACCGTTGATATTTATCAACCCCCCCACGTGGGTTAAATGTGGCACAAGGCCGGTTTAATGTGGGTATCTCCAAGCCCGTAGGCTCGGCTAAAATTATGACCTTTGAACGCGCCTAGACGGGTTCAGGTCCTGTCTACCTCCCCGATGGAACCCTTGCCCTTCGGCAAAGATTCCTCCGTGTTCCTCTCTGCAGTAGAGAGTTCAACAGAAAACCCGAACCGCAACCTAAAAAGGTTGGTATTTATCAACCCCACCACGTGGGTTAAATGCGGCACAAGGCCAGTTTAATGTGGGTATCTCCAATCCCGTATGCTCGGCCAAAAATATGACCTTTGAACCCGCCTAGACGGGGTCAGGTCCTGTCTACCTCCCCGAAGGAAACCTTGCCATTCGGCAAAGCTTCCTCCGAGTTCCTCTCTGCAGTAGAGAGTTCGACAGAAAACCCGAGCCGCAAATCAAAAAGGTTGGTATTTATCAACCCCCCCAACCACGTGGGTTAAATGTGGCACAAGGCCGGTTTAATGTGGGTATCTCCAAGCCCGTAGGCTCGACCAAAAATAAGACATTTGAACCCGCCTAGACGGGTTCAGGTCCTGTCTACCTCCCCGAAGGAAACCTTGCCCTTCGCCAAAGCTTCATTTTAGTTCCTCTCTGCGGTAGAGAGTTTGACAGAATACCCGAGCCGCAACTCAAAAAGGTTGGTATTATCAACCACCACACGTGGGTTAAATGTGGCACAAGGCCGGTTTAATGTGGGTATCTCCAAGCCCGTAGGCTCGGCCAAAAATATGACCTTTGAACCCGCCTATACGGGTTCAGGTCCTGTCTACCTCCCCGAAGGAAACCTTGCCCTTCGGCAAAGCTTCCTCCGATTCCTCTCTGCAGTAGAGAGTTTGACAGAAAACCCGAGCCGCAACTCAAAAAGAATGGTATTTATCAAACCCCCCACGTAGGTTAAATGAGGCATCGGGCCGGTTTAATGTGGGTATCTCCAAGCGCGTATGCTCGGCCAAAAATATGACCTTTGAACCCGCCTAGACGGGTTCAGGTCCTGTCTACCTCCACGAAGGAAACCTCGCCATTCGGCAAACCTTCCTCCGAGTTCCTCTCTGCAGTAGAGAGTTCGACATAAAACCCGAGCCGCAACTCAAAACGGTTGATATTTATCAACCCCCCCACGTGGGTTAAATGTGCACAAGGCCGGTTTTATGTGGGTATCTCCAAGCCCGTAAGCTTGGCCAAACTATGACCTTTGAACCCGCCTAGACGGTTTCAGGTCCTGTCTACCTCCCCGAAGGAAACCTTGCCCTTCGGCAAAGCTTCCTCCGAGTTCCTCTCTGCAGTATAGAGTTTGACAGAAAACCCGAGCCGCAACTCAAAAAGGTTGGTATTTATCAAACCCACCCACGTGTGTTAAATGAGGCACAAGGCCGGTTTAATGTGGGTATCTCCAAGCCCGTAGGCTCGGCCAAAATATGACCTTTGAACCCGCCTAGACGGGTTCAGGTCCTGTCTACCTCCCCGAAGGAAACCTTGCCCTTCGGCAAAGCTTCCTCCGAGTTCCTCTCTGCAGCAGAGAGTTCAAGAGAAAACCCGAGCCGCAACTCAAAAAGGTTGGTATTTATCAACCCCCCCCCACGTGGGTTAAATGTGGCACAAGGCCGGTTTAATGTGGGTATCTCCAAGCCCGTAGGCTCGACCAAAAATATGACCTTTGAACCCGCCTAGACGGGTTCAGGTCCTGTCTACCTCCCCGAAGGAAACCTTGCCCTTCGGCAAAGCTTCCTCCGAGTTCCTCTCTGCGGTAGAGAGTTTGACAGAAAACCCGAGCCGCAACTCAAAAAGGTTGGTATTTATCAACCCCCCCACTTTGGTTAAATGTGGCACAAGGCCGGTTTAATATGGGTATCTCCAAGCACGTAGGCTCGGCCAAAAATATGACCTTTGAACCCGCCTAGACGGGTTCAGGTCCTGTCTACCTCCCCGAAGGAAACCTTGCCCTTCGGCAATGCTTCCTCCGAGTTCCTCTCTGCAGTAGAGAGTTCGACATAAAACTCGAAACGGTTGATATTTATCAACCCCCCCACGTGGGTTAAATGTGGCACAAGGCCGGATTATGTGGGTAACTCCAAGCCCGTAGGCTCGGCCAAATATATGACCTTTGAACCCGCCTAGACGGGTTCAGGTCCTGTCTACCTCCCCGAAGGAAACCTTGCCCTTCGCCAAAGCTTCATTTTAGTTCCTCTCTGCGGTAGAGAGTTTGACAGAAAACACGATCCGCAACTCAAAAAGGTTGGTATTTATCAACCACCCCCACGTGGGTTAAATGTGGCACAAGGCCGGTTTAATGTGGGTATGTCCAAGCCCGTAGGCTCGGCCAAAAATATGACATTTGAACCCGCCTAGACGGGTTCAGGTCCTGTCTACCTCCCCGAAGGTAACCTTACCCTTCGGCAAAGCATCCTCCGAGTTCCACTTTGCAGTAGAGAGTTCGACATAAAACCCGAGCCGCAACTCAAAACCGTTGATATTTATCACCCCCCCCCCAACGTGGGTTAAATGTGGCACAAGTCCGGTTTAATGTGGGTATCTCCAAGCCCGTAGGCTCGGCCAAAAATATGACCTTTGAACCCGCCTAGACGGGTTCAGGTCCTGTCTACCTCCCCGAAGGAAACCTTGCCATTCGGCAAAGCTTCCTCCGAGTTCCTCTCTGCAGTAGAGAGTTCGACAGAAAACCCGAGACGCAACTCAAAAAGGTTGGTATTTATCAACCCCCCCACGTGGGTTAAATGTGGCACAAGGCCGGTTTAATGTGGGTATCTCCCTGCCCGTAGGCTCGACCAAAAATAAGTCATTTGAACCCGCCTAGACGGGTTCAGGTCCTGTCTACCTCCCCGAAGGAAACCTTGCCCTTCGCCAAAGCTTCATTTTAGTTCCTCTCTGCGGTAGAGAGTTTGACAGAAAACCCGAGCCGCAACACAAAAAGGTTGGTATTTATCAACCCCCCTTACGTGGGTTAAATATGGCACATGGCCGGTTTAATGTGGGTATCTCCAAGCCCGTAGGCTCGGCCAAAAATATGACATTTGAACCCGCCTAGACGGGTTCAGGTCCTGTCTACCTACCCGAAGGAAACCTTGCCCTTCGGCAAAGCTTCCTCCGAGTTCCTCTCTGCAGTCGATAGATTGACAGAAAACCCGAGCCTCAACTCAAAAAGGTTGGTATTTATCAAACCCCCGACGTGGGTTAAATGAGACACAAGGCCGGTTTAATGTGGGTATCTCCAAGCACGTAGGCTTGGCAAAAATATGACCTTTGAACCCGACTAGACGGGTTCAGGTCCTGTCTACCTCCCCGAAGGAAACCTTGGCCTTCGGCAAAGCTTCCTCCGAGTTGCTCTCTGCAGTAGAGAGTTTGACAGAAAATCCGAGCCGCAACTCAAAAAGGTTGGTATTTATCAACGCCCCCACGTGGTTTAACTGTGGCACAAGGCCGGTTTAATGTGGGTATCTTCAAGCCCGTAGGCTCGGCCAAAAATATGACCTTTGAACCCGCCTAGACGTGTTCAGGTCCTGTCTACGTCCCCGAAGGAAACCTTGCCCTTCGGCAAAGCTTCCTCCGAGTTCTTCTCTGCAGTAGAGAGTTTGACAGAAAACCCGAGCCGCAACTCAAAAAGGTTGGTATTTATCAAACCGCCCACGTGGGTTAAATGTGGCACAAGGCCGGTTTAATATGTGTAACTCAAAGCTCGTAGGCTCGGCCAAAAATATGACCTTTGAACCCGCCTAGACGGGTTCAGGTCCTGTCTACCTCCCCGAAGGAAACCTTGCCCTTCGGCAAAGCTTCCTCCGAGTTCCTATCTGCAGTAGATAGTTTGAGAGAAAACCCGAGCCGCAACTCAAAAAGGTTGCTATTATCAAACCCCCCACGTGGGTTAAATGAGACACAAGGCCGGTTTAATGTGGGTATCACCAAGCCCGTAGGCTCGGCCAAAAATATGACCTTTGAACCCGCCTAGACGGGTTCAGGTCCTGTCTGCCTCCCCGAAGGAAACCTTACCCTTCGGCAAAGCTTCCTCCGAGTTCCTCTCTGCAGTAGAGAGTTCGACATAAAACCCGAGCCGCAACTCAAAAAGTTTGGTATTTATCAAACCACCCACGTGGGTTAAATGAGGCACAAGGCCGGTTTAATGTGGGTATCTCCAATCCCGTAGGCTCGGCCAAAAATATGACATTTGAACCCGCCTAGACGGGTTCAGGTCCTGTCTACCTCCCCGAAGGAAACCTTGCCCTTCGGCAAAGCTTCCTCCGAGTTCCTCTCTGCAGTAGAGAGTTCAACAGAAAACACGAGCCGCAACTCAAAAAGTTTGGTAATTATCAACCCCCCGACGTGGGTTAAATGTGGCACACGGCCTGTTTAATGTGGGTATCTCAAAGCCCGTTGGCTCGGCCAAAAATATGACCTTTGATCCCGCCTAGACGGGTTCAGGTCCTGTCTACCTCCCCGAAGGAAACCTTGCCCTTCGGCAAAGCTTCCTCCGAGTTCCTCTCTGCAGTAGAGAGTTTGACAGAAAACCCGAGCCGCAACTCAAAAACGTTGGTATTTATCAACGCCCCCACGTGGGTTAAATGTGGCACAAGGCCGGTTTAATGTGGGTATCTCCAAGACCGCAGGCTCGGCCAAAAATATGACCTTTGAACCCGCCTAGACGGGTTCAGGTCCTGTCTACCTCCCCGAAGGAAACCTTGCCCTTCGGCAAAGCTTCCTCCGAGTTCCTCTCTGAAGTAGAGAGTTTTACAGAAAACCCGAGCCGGAACTCAAAAAGGTTGGTATTTATCAACCCCCCCACGTGGGTTAAATATGACACAAGGCCGGTTTAATGTGGGTATCTCCAAGCCCGTAGGCTCGGACAAAAATATGACCTTTGAACCCGCCTAGACGGGTTCAGGTCCTGTCTTCCTCCACGAAGGAAACCTTGCCATTCGGCAAAGCTTCCTCCGAGTTCCTCTCTGCAGTAGAGAGTTTGACAGAAAACACGAGCCGCAACTCAAAAAGTTTGGTATTTATCAACCCCCTCACGGGGGTTAAATGTGACACAAGGCCGGTTTAATGTGGGTATATCCAAGCCTGTAGGCTCGACCAAAAATATGACATTTGAACCCGCCTAAACGGGTTCAGGTCCTGTCTACCTCCCCGAAGGAAACCTTGCCCTTAGGCAAAGCTTCCTCCGAGTTCCTCTCTGCAGTAGAGAGTTCAACAGAAAACCCGAGCCGCAACTCAAAAAGATTTGTATTTATCAACGCCCCCACGTGGGTTAAATGTGGCACAAGGCCGGTTTTTGTGGGTATCTACAAGCCCGTAGGCCTGGCCAAAATTATGACCGTTGAACCCGCCTAGACGGGTTCAGGTCCTGTCTACCTCCCCGAAGGAAACCTTGCCCTTAGGCAAAGCTTCCTCCGAGTTCCTCTCTGCAGTAGAAAGTTTGACAGAAAACCCGTGCCGCAACTCAAAAAGGTTGGTATATATCAACCCGCCCACGTGGGTTAATTGTGGCACAAGGCCGGTTTAATGTGGGTATCTCCAAGCCCGTAGGCTCGGCCAAAAATATGACCTTTGAACTCGCCTAGACGGGTTCAGGTCCTGTCTACCTCCCCGAAGGAAACCTTGCCCTTCGGCAAAGCTTCCTCCGAGTTCCTCTCTGCAATAGAGAGTTCGACAAAAAACCCGAGCCGCAACTAAAAAAGGTTGGTATTTATCAACCCCCCTACGTGGGTTAAATGTGGCACAAGTCCGGTTTAATGTGGGTATCTCCAAGCCCGTAGACTCCACCAAAATATTACCTTTGAACCCGCATAGACGGGTTCAGGTCCTGTCTACCTCCCCGAAGGAAACCTTGCCCTTAGGCAAAGCTTCTTCCGAGTTCCTCTCTACAGCAGAGACTTCAACAGAAAACCCGAGACGCAACTCAAAAAGGTTGGTATTTATCAACGCCCCCACATGGGTTAAATGTGGCACAAGTCCGGTTTAATGTGGGTATCGACAAGCCCGTAGGCTCGGCCAAAAATATGACCGTTGAACCCGCCTAGAGGGGTTCAGGTCCTGTCTACCTCCCCGAAGGAAACCTTGCCCTTAGGCAAAGCCTCTTCCCAGTTACTCTCTGCAGTAGAGAGTTTGACAGAAAACCCGAGCCGCAACTCAAAATGGTTGTTATTTATCAATTCCACCACGTGGGTTAAATGTAGCACAAGGCCGGTTTAATGTGTGTATCTCCAAGCCCGTAAGCTCGGCCAAAAATATGACCTTTGAACCCGCCTAGACGGGTTCAGGTCCTGTCTACCTCCCCGAAGGAAACCTTGCCCTTCGGCAAAGCTTCCTCCGAGTTCCTCTCTGCAGTAGAGAGTTTGACAGAAAACCCGAGCCGCAACTCAAAAAGGTTGGTATTCATCAACCCCCCCACGTGGGTTAAATGTGGCACAAGGCCGGTTTAATGTGGGTATCTCCAAGCCAGTAGGCTCGGCCAAAAATATGACATTTGAACCCGCCTAGACGGGTTCAGGTCCTGTCTACCTCCCCGAAGGAAACCTTGCCCTTCGGCAAAGCTTCCTCCGAGTTCCTCTCTGCAGTAGAGAGTTCCACATAAAACCCGAGACGCAACTCAAAACGGTTGATATTTATCAAACCCCCCACGTGGGTTAAATGTGGCACGAGGCCGGTTTAATGTGGGTATCTCCAAGCCCGTAGGCTCGGCCAAAAATATGACCTTTGAACTCGCCTAGACGGGTTCCGGTCCTGTCTACCTCCCCGAAGGGAACCTTGCCCTTCGGCAAAGCTTCCTCCGAGTTCCTCTCTGCAGTAGAGAGTTCGACAGAAAACCAGAGACGCAACTCAAAAAGGTTGGTATATATCAAACCCCCCACGTGGGTTAAATGTGGTACAAGCCGGTTTAATGTGGGTATCTCAAAGCTCGTAGGCTCGGCCAAAAATATGACCTTTGAACCCGCCTATACGGGTTCAGGTCCTCTCTACCTCCCCGAAGGAAACCTTGCCCTTCGGCAAAGCTTCCTCCGAGTTCATCTCTGCAGTAGAGAGTTTGAGAGAAAACCCAAGCCGCAACTCAAAAAGGTTGGTATTTATCAAACCCCCCATGTGGGTTAAATGAGGCACAAGGCCGGTTTAATGTGGGTATCTCCAAGCACGTAGGCTCGGCCAAAAATATGACCTTTGACCCACCTAGACGGGTTCAGGTCCTGTCTACATCCCCGAAGGAAACCTTGCCCTTCGGCAAAGCTTCCTCCGAGTTCCTCTCTGCAGTAGAGAGTTCGATAGAAAACCCGAGCCGCAACTCAAAAAGGTTGGTATATTTCAACCCCCCCCACGTGGGTTAAATGTGGCACAAGGCCGGTTTAATCTGGATATCTCCAAGCCCGTAGCCTCGACCAAAAATATGACATTTCAACCCGCCTAGACGGGTTCAGGTCCTGTCTACCTCCCAGAAGGAATCCTTGCCCTTCGGCAAAGCTTCCTCGATTTCCTCACTGCAGTAGAGAGTTTGACAGAAAACCCGAGCCGCAACACAAAAAGGTTGGTAATTATCAACCACCACACGTGGGTTAAATGTGGCACAAGGCCGGTTTAATCTGGGTATCTCCAAGCCCGGAGGCTCGGCCAAAAATATGACCAATGAACGCGCCTAGACGGGTTCAGGTCCTGTCTACCTCCCCGAAGGAATCCTTGCCCTTCGGCAAAGGTTCCTCCGAGTTCCGCTCTGCAGTAGACAGTTCGACATAAAACCCGAGCCGCAATTCAAAACGTTTGATATTTATCAACCCCCCCACGTGGATTAAATGTGGCACAAGGCCGGTTTAATGTGGGTATCTCCAAGCCCGTAGGCTCGGCCAAAATATGACCTTTGAACCCGCCTAGACGGGTTCAGGTCCTGTCTACCTCCCCGAAGGAAACCTTGCCCTTCGGCAAAGCTTCCTCCGAGTTCCTCTCTGCAGTAGAGAGTTTGAGAGAAACCCCGAGCCGCAACTCGAAAAGGTTGGTATTTATCAACCCCACCACGTGGGTTAAATGAAGCAGAATGCCGGTTTAATGTGTGTATCTCCAAGCCCGTAAGCTCGGCCAAAAATATGACCTTTGAACCCGCCTAGACGGGTTCAGGTCCTGTCTACCTCCCCGAAAGAAACCTTGCCCTTCGGCAAAGCTTCCTCCGAGTTCCTCTCTGCAGTAGAGAGTTTGACAGAAAACCCGAGCCGCAACTCAAATAGGTTGGTATTCATCAACCCCCCCACGTGGGTTAAATGTGGCACAAGGCCGGTTTAATGTGGGTATCTCCAAGCCCGTAGGCTCGGCCAAAAATATGATCTTTGAACCCGACTAGACAGGTTCAGGTCCTGTCTACCTCCCCGAAGGAAACCTTGCCCTTCGGCAAAGCTTCTTCCGTGTTCCTCTCTGCAATAGAGAGTTTGACATAAAACCCGAGCCGCAACTCAAAACGGTTGATATTTATCAACCCCACCACGTGGGTTAAATGTAGCACAAGGCCGGTTTAATGTGGGTATCTACAAGCCAGTAGGCTCGGCCTAAAATATGACCTTTGAAACCGGCTAGACGGGTTCAGGTCCTGTCTACCTCCCCGAAGGAAACCTTGCCCTTCGTCAAAGCTTCTTCCGGGTTCCTCTCTGCAGTAGAGAGTTTGACAGAAAACCCGAGCCGCAACTCAAAATGGTTGGTATTTATCAACCCCACCACGTGGGTTAAATGTGGCACAAGGCCGGTTTAATGCGGGAATCTCCAAGCCCGTAGGCTCGGCCAAAAATATGACCTTTGAACCTGCCTAGACGGGTTCAGGCCCTGTGAACCTCCCCAAAGGAAACCTTGCCCTTCGGCAAAGCTTCCTCCGAGTTCCGCTCTGCAGTAGACAGTTCGACATAAAAACCGAGCCGCAATTCAAAACGTTTGATATTTATCAACCCCCCCACGTGGATTAAATGTGGCACAAGGCCGGTTTAATGTGGGTATCACCAAGCCCGTAGGCTCGGCCAAAATATGACCTTTGAACCCGCCTAGACGTGTTCAGGTCCTGTCTACCTCCCCGAAGGAAACCTTGCCCTTCGGCAAAGCTTCCTCCGAGTTCCACTCTGCAGTAGAGAGTTTGAGAGAAAACCCGAGCCGCAACTCGAAAAGGTTGGTATTTATCAACCCCACCACGTGGGTTAAATGTAGCAGAAGGCCGGTTTAATGTGTGTATCTCCAAGCCCGTAAGCTCGGCCAAAAATATGACATTTGAACCCGCCTAGACGGGTTCAGGTCCTGTCTACCTCCCCGAAGGAAACCTTGCCCTTCGGCAAAGCTTCCTCCGAGTTCCTCTCTGCAGTAGAGAGTTTGACAGAAAACCCGAGCCGCAACTCAAAAAGGTTGGTATTCATCAACCCCCCCACGTGGGTTAAATGTGGCACAAGGCCGGTTTAATGTGGGTATCTCCAAGCCCGTAGGCCCGGCCAAAAATATGATCTTTGAACCCGACTAGACAGGTTCAGGTCCTGTCTACCTCCCCGAAGGAAACCTTACCCTTCGGCAAAGCTTCTTCCGTGTTCCTCTCTGCAATAGAGAGTTTGACATAAAACCCGAGCCGCAACTCAAAACGGTTGATATTTATCAACCCCACCACGTGGGTTAAATGTAGCACAAGGCCGGTTTAATGTGGGTATCTACAAGCCAGTAGGCTCGGCCTAAAATATGACCTTTGAAACCGCCTAGACGGGTTCAGGTCCTGTCTACCTCCCCGAAGGAAACCTTGCCCTTCGTCAAAGCTTCTTCCGGGTTCCTCTCTGCAGTAGAGAGTTTGACAGAAAACCCGAGCCGCAACTCAAAATGGTTGGTATTTATCAACCCCACCACGTGGGTTAAATGTGGCACAAGGCCGGTTTAATGCGGGAATCTCCAAGCCCGTAGGCTCGGCCAAAAATATGACCTTTGAACCTGCCTAGACGGGTTCAGGCCCTGTCTACCTCCCCAAAGGAAACCTTGCCCTTCGGCAAAGCTTCCTCCGAGTTCCTCTCTGCAGTAGAGAGTTTGACAGAAATCCCGAGCCGCAACTCAAAACGTTTGATATTTATCAACCCCCCCACGTGGATTAAATGTGGCACAAGGCCGGTTTAATGTGGGTATCTCCAAGCCCGTAGTCTCGGCCAAAATATGACCTTTGAACCCGCCTAGACGGGTTCAGGTCCTGTCTACCTCCCCGAAGGAAACCTTGCCCTTCGGCAAAGCTTCCTCCGAGTTCCTCTCTGCAGTAGAGAGTTTGAGAGAAAACCCGAGCCGCAACTCGAAAAGGTTGGTATTTATCAACCCCACCACGTGATTTAAATGTAGCACAAGGCCGGTTTAATGTGTGTATCTCCAAGCCCGTAAGCTCGGCCAAAAATATGACCTTTGAACCCGCCTAGACGGGTTCAGGTCCTGTCTACCTCCCCGAAGGAAACCTTGCCCTTCGGCAAAGCTTCCTCCGAGTTCCTCTCTGCAGTAGAGAGTTTGACAGAAAACCCGAGCCGCAACTCAAAAAGGTTGGTATTCATCAACCCCCCCACGTGGGTTAAATGTGGCACAAGGCCGTTTTAATGTGGGTATCTCCAAGCCAGTAGGCTCGGCCAAAAATATGACAGTTGAACCCGCCTAGACGGGTTCAGGTCCTGTCTACCTCCCCGAAGGAAACCTTGCACTTCGGCAAAGCTTCCTCCGAGTTCCTCTCTGCAGTAGAGAGTTTGAGAGAAAACCCGAGCCGCAACTCGAAAAGGTTGGTATTTATCAACCCCACCACGTGGGTTAAATGTAGCACAAGGCCGGTTTAATGTGTGTATCTCCAAGCCCGTAGGCTCGGCCAAAAATATGACCTTTGAACCCGCCTAGACGGGTTCAGGTCCTGTCTACCTCCCCGAAGGAAACCTTGCCCTTCGGCAAAGCTTCCTCCGAGTTCCTCTCTCCAGTAGAGAGTTCCACATAAAACCCGAGACGCAACTCAAAAAGGTTGATATTTATCAAACCCCCCACGTGGGTTAAATGTGGCACGAGGCCGGTTTAATGTGGGTATCTCCAAGCCCGTAGGCTCGGCCAAAAATATGACCTTTGAACTCGCCTAGACGGGTTCCGGTCCTGTCTACCTCCCCGAAGGAAACCTTGCCCTTCGGCAAAGCTTCCTCCGAGTTCCTCTCTGCAGTAGAGAGTTTGACAGAAAACCCGAGCCGCAACTCAAAAAGGTTGGTATTTATCAAACCCCCCACGTGGGTTAAATGTGGTACAAGGCCGGTTTAATTTGGGTATCTCAAAGCTCGTAGGCTCGGCCAAAAATATGACCTTTAAACCCGCCTAGACGGGTTCAGGTCCTCTCTACCTCCCCGAAGGAAACCTTGCCATTCGGCAAAGCTTCCTCCGAGTTACGCTCTGCAGTAGATAGTTCGACATAAAACCCGAGCCGCAACTCAAAACGGTTGATATTTTTCAACCCCCCCACGTGGGTTAAATGCGGCACAAGGCCGGTTTAATGTGGGTATCTACAAGCCCGTAGGCTCGATACAAAATATGACCTTTGAACCGGCCTAGACGGGTTCAGGTCCTGTCTACCTCCCTGAAGGAAACCTTGCCCTTCGGCAAAGCTTCCTCCGGGTTCCTCTCTGCAGTAGAGAGTTTGACATAAAACCCGAGCCGCACCTCAAAACGGTTGATATTTATAAACCCCACCACGTGGGTTAAATGTAGCACAAGGCCGGTTAAATGTGGGTATCTCTAAGCCCGTAGGCTCGGCATAAAATATGACCTTTGAACCCGCCTAGACAGGTTAAGATCCTGTCTACCTCCCCGAAGGAAACCTTGCCCTTCGGCAAAGCTTCCTCCGAGTTCCTCTCTGCAGTAGAGAGTTTGACAGAAAACCCGAGCCGCAACTCAAAAAGGTTGGTATTTATCAACACCCCAACGTGGGTTAAATGTGGCACAAGGCCGGTTTAATATGGGTATCTCCAAGGCCGTAGGCTCGGCAAAAATATGACCTTTGTACCCGCCTAGACAGGTTCAGGTCCTGTCTAACTCCCCGAAGGAAATCTTGCCCTTCAGCAAAGCTTCCTCCGATTTCCTCTCTGCAGTAGAGAGTTTGACAGAAAACCCGAGCCGCAACTCAAAAAGGTTGGTATTTATCAACCCCACCACGTGGGTAAAATGTGGCACAAGGCCGGTTTAATGTGGGTATCTCCAAGCCCGTAGGCTCGGCCAAAAATATGACCTTTGAACCCGCCTAGACGGGTTCAGGTCCTGTCTACCTCCCCGAAGGAAACCTTGCCCTTCGTCAAAGCTTCCTCCGAGTTCCTCTCTGCAGTAGAGAGTTTGACAGAAAACCCGAGCCGCAACTCAAAATGGTTGGTATTTATCAACCCCACCACGTGGGTTAAATGTGGCACAAGGCCGGTTTAATGCGGGAATCTCCAAGCCCGTAGGCTCGGCCAAAAATATGACCTTTGAACCTGCCTAGACGGGTTCAGGCCCTGTCTACCTCCCCAAAGGAAACCTTGCCCTTCGGCAAAGCTTCCTCCGAGTTCCTCTCTGCAGTAGAGAGTTTGACAGAAATCCCGAGCCGCAACTCAAAATGTTTGATATTTATCACCCCCCCACGTGGGTTAAATGTGGCACAAGGCCGGTTTAATGTGGGTATCTCCAATCCCGTAGGCTCGGTCAAAAATATGACCTTTGAACCCGCCTAGACGGGTTCAGGTCCTGTCTACATCCCCGAAGGAGACCTTGCCCTTCGTCAAAGCTTCCTCCAAGTTCCTCTCTGCAGTAGAGAGTTTGACAGAAAACCCGAGCCGCAACTCAAAATGGTTGGTATTTATCAACTCCCCCACGTGGGTTAAATGTGGCACAAGGCCGGTTTAATCAGGTATCCCCAAGCCCGTAGGCTCGGCCAAAAATATGACATTTGAACCCGCCTAAACGGGTTCAGGTCCTGTCTACCTCCCCGAAGGAAACCTTGCCCTTCGGCAAAGCTTCCTCCGAGATACTCTCTGCAGTATAGAGTTCGACAGAAAACCCGAGCCGCAACTCAAAATGTTTGGTATTTATCAACCCCCCCACGTGGATTAAATGCGGCACAAGCCCAGTTTAATGTGGGTATCTCCAAGCCCGTAGGCTCGGCCAAAAATATGACCTTTGAACCTGCCTAGACGGGTTCAGGTCCTGTCTACCTCCCCGAAGGAAACCTTGCCCTTCGGCAAAGCTTCCTGCGAGTTCCTCTCTGCAGTAGAGAGTTTGACAGAAACCCGAGCCGCAACACAAAATGGTTTTTATTTATCAAACCCACCCACGTGGGTTAAATGTGGCACAAGGCCGGTTTAATGTGGGTACCTCCAAGCCCGTAGGCTCGGCCAAAATTTTGACCTTTGAACCCGCCTAGACGGGTTCAGGTCCTGTCTACCTCCTCGAAGGAAACCTTGCCTTTCGGCAAAGCTTCCTCCGAGATCCTCTCTGCAGTAGAGAGATTGACAGAAAACCCGAGCCGCGACTGAAAAAGGTTGGTATTTATCAACCCCACCACGTGGGTTAAATGTGGCACAAGGCCGGTTTAATGTGGGTATCTCCAAGCCCGTAGGCTCGGCCGAAAATATGACATTTGAACCCGCCTAGACGGGTTCAGGTCCTGTCTACCTCCCCGAAGGATACCTTGCCCTTCGGCAAAGCTTCCTCCGAGTTCCTCTCTGCAGTAGAGAGTTCGACATAAAACCCGAGCCGAAACTCAAAACGGTTGATATTTATCAACCCCCCCACGTGGGTTAAATGTGTCACAAGGCCGGTTTAATGTGGGTGTCTCCAAGCCCGTAAGCTCGGCCAAAAATATGACCTTTGAACCAGCCTAGACGGGTTCAGGTCCTGTCTACCTCCCCGAAGGAAACCTTGCCATTCGTCAAAGCTTCCACCGAGTTCCTCTCTGCAGTAGAGAGTTTGACAGATAACCCGAGCCGCAACTCAAAATGGTTGGTATTTATCAACCCCCCCACGTGGGTTAAATGTGGCACAAGGCCGGTTTAATGTGGGTATCTCCAAGCCCGTAGGCTCGGCCAAAATTATGACCTTTGAACCCGCCTAGACGGGTACAGGTCCTGTCTACCTCTCCGAAGGAAACCTTGCCCTTCGGCAAAGCTTCCTCCGAGTTCCTCTCTGCAGTAGCGAGTTTGACAGCAAACCCGAGCCGCAACTCAAAAATGTTGATCTTTATCAGCCCCCCCACGTGGGTTAAATGTCACACAAGGCCGGTTTAATGTGGGTATCTCCAAGCCCGTAGGCTCGGCCAAAAATATGACCTTTGAACCCGCCTAGACGGGTTCAGGTCCTGTCTACCTCCCCGAAAGAAACCTTGCCCTTCGGCAAAGCTTCCTCCGAGTTCCTCTCTGCAGTAGAGAGTTTGACAGAGAACCCGAGCCGCAACTCAAAAAGCTTCGTATTTAACAACCCCCCCACGTGGGTTAAATGTGGCACCAAGCCGGTTTAATGTGGGTATCTCCAAGCCCGTAGGCTCGGCCAAAATATGACCTTTGAACCCGCCTAACGGGTTCAGGTCCTGTTTACCACCCCGAAGGAAACCTTGCCCTTCGGCGAAGCTTCCTCCGAGTTACTCTCTGCAGTAGAGAGTTCGACAGAAAACCCGAGCCGCAACTCAAAACAGTTGATATTTATCAACCCCCCCACGTGGCTTAAATGTGGCACAAGGCCGGTTTAATGTGGGTATCTCTAAGCCCGTAGGCTCGGCCAAAATATGACATTTGAACCCGCCTAGACGGGTTCAGGTCCTGTCTACCTCCCCGAAGGAAACCTTGCCCTTCGGCAAAGCTTCCTCCGAGTTCCTCTCTGCAGTAGAGAGTTTGAGAGAAAACCCGAGCAGCAACTCAAAAAGTTTGGTATTTATCAAACCCCCCACGTGGGTTAAATGAGGCACAAGGCCGGTTTAATGTGGGTATCTCCAAGCCCGTAGGCTCGGCCAAAAATATGACCTTTGAACCCGCCTAGACGGGTTCAGGTCCTGTCTACCTCCCCGAAGGAAAACTTGACCTTCGGCAAAGCTTCCTCCGAGTTCCTCTCTGCAGTAGAGAGTTTGACAGAAAACCCGAGCCGCAACTCAAAAAGGTTGGAATTTATCAAACCCCCCACGTGGGTTAAATGTGGCACAAGGCCGGTTTACAGTGGGTTTCTCCAAGCCCGTAGGCTCGGCCAAATATATGACCCTTGAACCCGCCTAGACGGTTTCAGGTCCTGTCTACCTCCCCGAATGAAACCTTGCCCTTCGGCAAAGCTTCCTCCGAGTTCTTCTCTGCAGTAGAGAGTTTGACAGAAAACCCGGGCCGCAACTCAAAAAGGTTGGTATTTATCAAACCCCCGACGTGGGTTAAATGAGGCACAAGGCCGGTTTAATGTGGGTATCTCCAAGCCCGTAGGCTCGGCGAAAAATATGACCTTTGAACCCGCCTAGACGGGTTCAGGTCCTGTCTACCTCCCCGAAGGAAACCTTGCCCTTCGGCAAAGCTTCCTCCGAGTTCCTCTCTGCAGTAGAGAGTTTGACAAAAACCCGAGCAGCAACACAAAAAGTTTGGTATTTATCAAACCACCCACGTGGGTTAAATGAGGCACAAGGCCGGTTTAATGTGGGTATCTCCAAGCCCGTAGGCTCGGCCAAAAATATGACCTTTGAACCCGCCTAGACGGGTTCAGGTCCTGTCTACCTCCCCGAAGGAAAACTTGACCTTCGGCAAAGCTTCCTCCGAGTTCCTCTCTGCAGTAGAGAGTTTGACAGAAAACCCGAGCCGCAACTCAAAAAGGTTGGAATTTATCAAACCCCCCACGTGGGTTAAATGTGGCACAAGGCCGGTTTACAGTGGGTTTCTCCAAGCCCGTAGGCTCGGCCAAATATATGACCCTTGAACCCGCCTAGACGGTTTCAGGTCCTGTCTACCTCCCCGAAGGAAACCTAGCCCTTCGGCAAAGCTTCCTCCGAGTTCCTCTCTGCAGTAGAGAGTTCGACAGAAAACCCGAGCGGCAACTCAAAAAGGTTGGTATTTATCAACCCCCCACGTGGGTAAAATGTGGCACAAGACCGGGTTAATGTGGGTATCTCCAAGCCGGTAGGCTCGGCCAAAACTATGACCTTTGAACCCGCCTAGACGGGTTCAGGTCCTGTCTACCTCCCCGAAGGAAACCTTGCCCTTCGGCAAAGCTTCCTCCGAGTTCCTCTCTGCAGTAGAGTGTTCGACATAAAACCCGAGCCGCAACTCAAAACGGTTGATATTTATCAACCCTCCCAAGTGGGTTAAATGTGGCACAAGGCCGGTTTAATGTGGGTATCTCCAAGCCCGTAGGCTCGGCCAAAAATATGGGTTCAAAGGTCATATTTTTGGCCGAGGCTACGGGCTTGGAGATACCAACATTAAACCGGCCGTGTGCCACATTTAACCCACGTGGGGGGGGGTTGATAAATACCAAACTTTTTGAGTTGCGCCTCGGGTTTTCTGTCAAACTCTTTACTGCAGAGAGGAACTCGGAGGAAGCTTTGCCGAAGGGCAAGGTTTCCTTCGGGGAGTTAGACAGGACCTGAACCAGTCTAGGCGGGATCAAAGGTCATATTTTTGGTCGAGCCTACGGGCTCTGCAGTAGAGAATTCGACATAAAACCCAAGCCGCAACTCAAAACGGTTGATATTTATCAACGCCCCCACGTGGGTTAAATGTGGCACAAGGCCGGTTTAATGTGGGTATCTCTAAGCCCGTAGGCTCGGGGAAAAATACGACCTTTGAACCCGCCTAGACCGGTTCATGTACTGTCTACCTCCCCGAAGGAATCCTTGCCCTTCGGCAAAGCTTCCTCCGAGTTCCTCTCTGCAGTAGAGCGTTCGACATATAACCCGAGCCGCAACTCAAAACGGTTGATATTTATCAACCCTCCCAAGTGGGTTAAATGTTGCACAAGGCCGGTTTAATGTGGGTATCTCCAAGCCCGTAGGCTCGGCCAAAAATATGACATTTGAACCCGCCTAGACGGGTTCAGGTCCTGTCTGCCTCCCCGAAGGAAACCTTGCCCTTCGGCAAAGCTTCCTCCGAGTTCCTCTCTGCAGTAGTGAGTTTGACAGAGAACCCGAGCCGCAACTCAAAAAGGTTGGTATTTATAAACCCCTCAACGTGGGTTAAATGTGGCATAAGTCCGGTTTAATGTGGGTATCTTCAAGCCCGTAGGCACGGCCAAAATATGACCTTTGATCCCGCCTAGACGGGTTCAGGTCCTGTCTACCTCCGCGAAGGAATCCTTGCCCTTCGGCAAAGCTTCCTCCGAGTTCCTCTCTGCAGTAGAGAGTTCGACAAAAAACCCGAGCCGCAACTCAAAACGGTTGATATTTATCAACCCCCCCACATGGGTTAAATGTGGCACAAGGCCAGTTTAATGTGGGTATCTCCAAGCCCGTAGGCTCGGCCAAAAATATGACCTTTGAACCCGCCTAGACGGGTTCAGGTCCTGTCTACCTCCCCGAAGGAAACCTTGCCCTTCGGCAAAGCTTCCTCCGAGTTATTCTCTGCAGTAGAGAGTTCGACATAAAACCCGAGCCGCAACTCAAAACGGTTGATATTTATCACCCACCCCCGTGGGTTAAATGTGGCACAAGGCCGGTTTAATGTGGGTGTCTCCTAGCCCGTAGGCTCGGCCAAAATTATGACCTTTGAACCCGCCTAGACGGGTTCAGGTCCTGTCTACCTCCCCGAAGGAAACCGTGCCCTTCGGCAAAGCTTCCTCCGAGTTCCTCTCTGCAGTAGAGAGTTCGACGTAAAACCCGAGCCGCAACTCAAAACGGTTGATATTTGTCAACCCACCCACTTGGGTTAAATTTGGCACAAGGCCGGTTTAATGTGGATAACTCCAAGCCCGCAGGCTAGGCCAAAAATATGACCTTTGAACCCGACTAGACGGGTTTAGGTCCTGTCTGCCTCCCCGAAGGAAACCTTGCCCTTCGGCAAAGCTTCCTCCGAGTTCCTCTCTGCAGTAGAGAGTTTGACAGAAAACCCGAGCCGCAACTCAAAAAGGTTGGTATTTATCAACCCCCCACGTGGGTTAAATGTGGCACAAGGCCGGTTAAATGTGGGTATCTCCAAGCCCGTAGGCTCGGCCAAAAATATGACCTTTTAACCCGCCTAGACGGGTTCAGGTCCTGTCTACCTCCCCGAAGGAAACCTTGCCCTTCGGCAAAGCTTCCACCGAGTTCCTCTCTACAGTAGAGATTTTGACAGAAAACCCGAGCCGCAACTCAAAAAGGTTGGTATTTATCAACCCCCCACGTGCGTTAAATGTGGCACAAGGCCGGTTTAATATGGGTATCTCCAAGCCCGTAGGCTCGGCCAAAAATATGACCTTTCAACCCGCCTAGACGGGTTTAGGTCCTCTCTAGCTCCCCGAAGGAAACCTTGCTCTACGGCAAAGTTTCCTCCAAGTTCCTCTCTGCAGTAGAGATTATGACAGAAAACCCGAGCCGCAAATCAAAAAGGTTGGTATTTATCAACCCCCCACGTGGGTTAAATGTGGCAAAAGCCCGGTTTAATGTGGGTATCTCAAAGCCCGTAGTTTCGGCCAAAAATATGACCTTTGAACCCGCCTAGACTGGTTCAGGTCCTGTCTACCTTCCAGAAGGAAACCTTGCCCTTCGGCAAAGCTTCCTCCGAGTTCCTCTCTGCAGTAGAGAGTTTGACAGAAAACCCGAGCCGCAAATCAAAAAGGTTGGTATTTATCAACCCCCCACGTGGTTTATATGTGGCACAAGCCCGGTTCAATGTGGGTATCTCCAAGCCCGTAGGCTCGGCCAAAAATATGACCTTTGAACGCGCCTAGACGGGTTCAGGTCCTGTCTACCTCCCCGAAGGAAACCTTGCCCTTCGGCAACGCTTCCTCCGAGTTCCTCTCTGCAGTAGAGAGTTTGACAGAAAACCTTAGCCGCAAATCAAAACGTTTGATATTTATCAACCCCCCCACGTGGGTTAAATGTGGCACAAGGCCGGTTCAATGTGGGTATCTCCAAGCCCGTAGGCTCGGCCAAAAATATGACCTTTCAACCCGCCTAGACGGGTTCAGTTCCTGTCTACCTCCCCGAAGGAAATCTTGCCCTTCGGCAAAGCTTACTCCGAGTTCCTCTCTGCAGTAGAGAGTTCGACATAAAACCCGAGCCGCAACTCGAAATGGTTGATATTTATTAACCCCACCACGTGGGTTAAATGTGGCACAAGGCCGGTTTAATGTGGGTATCTCCAAGCCCGTAGGCTCGGGCAAAAATATGACATTTGAACCCGCCTAGACGGGTTCAGGTCCTGTCTACCTCCCTGAAGGAAACCTTGCCCTTCAGCAAAGCTTCCTCCGAGTTCCTCTCTGCAGTAGAGAGTTCGACATATAACCCGAGCCGTAACTCGAAATGGTTGATATTTATCAACACCCCACGTGGGTTAAATGTGGCACAACGCTGGTTTAATGTGGATATCTTCAAGCCCGTAGGCTCGGCCAAAAATATGACCTTTGAACCCGCCTAGACGGGTTCAGGTCCTGTCTACCTCCCCGAAAAAAACCTTGCCCTTCGGCAAAGCTTCCTCCGAGTTCCTGTCTGCAGTAGAGAGTTTGACAGGAAACCCGAGCCGCAACTCGAAATGGTTGATATTTATCAACCCCCCGACGTGGGTTAAATGTGGCACAACGCGGGTTTAATGTGGGTATCTCCAAGCCCGTAGGCTCGGCCAAAAATATGACCTTTGAACCCGCCTAGACGGGTTCAGTTCCTGTCTAACTCCCCGAAGGAAACCTTGCCCTTCGGCAAAGCTTCCTCCGAGTTCCTCTCTGCTGTAGAGAGTTTGACAGAAAACCAGAGTCGCAACTCGAAATGGTTGATATTTATCAACCCTCCCAAGTGGGTTAAATGTGGCACATTCCGGTTTAATGTGGGTATCTCCAAACCCGTAGGCTCGGCAAAAATATGACCTTTGAACCCGCCTAGACGGGTTCAGGTCCTGTCTACCTCCCCGAAGGAAACCTTGCTCTTCGGCAAAGCTTCCTCCGAGTTCCTCTCTGCAGTAGAGAGTTTGACAGAAAACCCAAGCCGCAACTCAAAAAGACTGTTATTTATCAACACCCCCACGTGGGTTAAAAGTGGCAAAAGCCCGGTTTAATGTGGGTATCTCCAAGCCCGTAGGCTAGGCCAAAAATATGACCTTTGAACCAGCCTAGAGGGGTTCAGGTCCTGTCTACCTCCCCGAAGGAAACCTTGCCCTTCGGCAAAGCTTCCTCCGAGTTCCTCTCTGCAGTAGAGAGTTTGACAGCAAACCCGAGCCGCAACTCAAAAAGGATGTTATTTTTCAACCCACCCATGTGGGTTAAAAGTGGCACAAGCCCGGTTTAATGTGGGTATCTCCAAGCCCGTAGGCTCGGCCAAAAATATGACCTTTGAACCAGCCTAGAGGGGTTCAGGTCCTGTCTACCTCCCCGAAGGAAACCTTGCCCTTCGGCAAAGCTTCCTCCGAGTTACTCTCTGCATTAGAGAGTTTGACAGAAAATCCGAGCCGCAACTCAAAAAGGTTGGTATTTATCAACCCCCACGTGGGTTAAATGTGGCACAAGGCCGGTTTAATGTGGGTATCTCCAAGCCCGTAGGCTCGGCCAAAAATATGACCTTTGAACACGCCTAGACGGGGTCAGGTCCTGTCTACCTCCCCGAAGGAAACCTTGCCCTTCGGCAAAGCTTACTCCGAGTTCCTCTCTGCAGTAGAGAGTTCGACTTAAAACCCGAGCCGCAACTCGAAATGGTTGATATTTATTAACCCCACCACGTGGGTTAAATGTGGCACAAGGCCGGTTTAATGTGGGTATCTCCAAGCCCGTAGGCTCAGGCAAAAATATGACATTTGAACCCGCCTAGACGGGTTAGCTCCTGTCTACCTCCCCGAAGGAAACCTTGCCCTTCAGCAAAGCTTCCTCCGAGTTCCTCTCTGCAGTAGAGAGTTCGACATATAACCCGAGCCGTAACTCGAAATGGTTGATATTTATCAACCCCCCACGTGGGTTAAATGTGGCACAACGCCGGTTTAATGTGGATATCTGCAAGCCCGTAGGCTCGGCCAAAAATATGACCTTTGAACCCGCCTAGACGGGTTCAGGTCCTGTCTACCTCCCCGAAAAAAACCTTGCCCTTCGGCAAAGCTTCCTCCGAGTTCCTGTCTGCAGTAGAGAGTTTGACAGGAAACCCGAGCCGCAACTCGAAATGGTTGATATTTATCAATCCCCGACGTGGGTTAAATGTGGCACAACGCGGGTTTAATGTGGGTATCTCCAAGCCCGTAGGCTCGACAAAAATATGACCTTTGAACCCGCCTAGACGGGTTCAGGTCCTGTCTCCCTCCCCGAAGGAAACCTTGCCCTTCGGCAAAGCTTCCTCCGATTTCCTCTCTCCAGTAGAGAGTTTGACAGAAAACACAAGCCGCAACTCAAAAAGACTTTTATTTATCAACCCCCCACGTGGGTTAAAAGTGGCAAAAGCCCGGTTTAATGTGGGTATCTCCAAGCCCGTAGGCTCGGCCAAAAATATGACCTTTGAACCAGCCTAGAGGGGTCCAGGTCCTGTCTACCTCCCCGAAGGAAACCTTGCCCTTCGGCAAAGCTTCCTCCGAGTTCCTCTCTGCAGTAGAGAGTTTGACAGCAAACCCGAGCCGCAACTCAAAAAGGTTGTTATTTTTCAACCCCCCCACGTGGGTTAAAATTGGCACAAGCCCGGTTTAATGTGGGTATCCCCAAGCCCGAGGCTCGGCCAAAAATATGACCTTTGAACCAGCCTAGAGGGGTTCAGGTCCTGTCTACCTCCCCGAAAAAAACCTTGCCCTTCGGCAAAGCTTCCTCCGAGTTCCTCTCTGCATTAGAGAGTTTGACAGAAAATCCGAGCCGCAACTCAAAAAGGTTGGTATTTATCAACCCCCACGTGGGTTAAATGTGGCACAAGGCCGGTTTAATGTGGGTATCTCCAAGCCCGTAGGCTCGGCCAAAAATATGACATTTGAACCCGCCTAGACGGGTTAGGTCCTGTCTACCTCCCCGAAGGAAACCTTGCCCTTCAGCAAAGCTTCCTCCGAGTTCCTCTCTGCAGTAGAGAGTTCGACATATAACCCGAGCCGTAACTCGAAATGTTTGATATTTATCAACCCCCCACGTGGGTTAAATGTGGCACAACGCCGGTTTAATGTGGATATCTGCAAGCCCGTAGGCTCGGCCAAAAATATGACCTTTGAACCCGCCTAGACGGGTTCAGGTCCTGTCTACCTCCCCGAAAAAAACCTTGCCCTTCGGCAAAGCTTCCTCCGAGTTCCTGTCTGCAGTAGAGAGTTTGACAGGAAACCCGAGCCGCAACTCGAAATGGTTGATATTTATCAATCCCCGACGTGGGTTAAATGTGGCACAACGCGGGTTTAATGTGGGTATCACCAAGCCCGTAGGCTCGACAAAAATATGACCTTTGAACCCGCCTAGACGGGTTCAGGTCCTGTCTACCTCCCCGAAGGAAACCTTGCCCTTCGGCAAAGCTTCCTCCGATTTCCTCTCTGCAGTAGAGAGTTTGACAGAAAACCCAAGCCGCAACTCAAAAAGACTTTTATTTATCAACCCCCCCACGTGGGTTAAAAGTGGCAAAAGCCGGGTTTAATGTGGGTATCTCCAAACCCGTAGGCTCGGCCAAAAATATGACCTTTGAACCAGCCTAGAGGGGTTCAGGTCCTGTCTACCTCCCCGAAGGAAACCTTGCCCTTCGGCAAAGCTTCCTCCGAGTTCCTCTCTGCAGTAGAGAGTTTGACAGCAAACCCGAGCCGCAACTCAAAAAGGTTGTTATTTTTCAACCCCCCCACGTGGGTTAAAATTGGCACAAGCCCGGTTTAATGTGGGTATCTCCAAGCCCGTAGGCTCGGCCAAAAATATGATTTTTGAACACGCCTAGACGGGGTCAGGTCCTGTCTACCTCCCCGAAGGAAACCTTGCCCTTGGGCAAAGCTTCCTCCGAGTTCCTCTCTGCCCTAGAGAGTTTGACAGAAAACCCGAGCCGCAACTCAAAAAGGTTGGTATTTATCAACCCCCCAAAGTGGGTTAAATGTGGCACCAGCCCGGTTTAATGTAGGTAACTCCAAGCCCGTAGGCTCGGCCAGAAATATGACGTTTGAAACTGCCTAGACTGGTTCAGGTCCTATCTACCTCCCCGAAGGAAACCTTGCCCTTCGGCAAAACTTCCTCCGAGTTATTCTCTGCAGTAGAGAGTTCGACATAAAACCCGAGCCGTAACTCGAAATGGATGATATTTATCAACCCCCCCACGTGGGTTAAATGTGGCACAAGTCCGGTTTAATGTGGGTATCTCCAAGCCCGTAGGCTCCGCCAAAAATATGACCTTTGAACCCGCCTAGACGGGTTCAGGTCCTGTCTACCTCCCCGAAGGAAACCTTGCCCTTCGGCAAAGCTTCCTCCGAGTTTCTTTCTGCAGTAGAGAGTTTGACAGAAAACCCGAGCCGCAACTCAAAAAGACTGTTATTTATCAACCCCCCCACGTGGCTTAAAAGTGGCAAAAGCCCGGTTTAATGTGGGTATCTCCAAGCCCGTAGGCTCGGCCAAAAATATGACCTTTGAACCAACCTAGAGGGGTTCAGGTCCAGTCTACCTCCCCGAAGGAAACCTTGCCCTTCGGCAAAGCTTTCTCCGAGTTCCTCTCTGCATTAGAGAGTTTGACAGAATATCCGAGCCGCAACTCAAAAAGGTTGGTATTTATCAACACCCACGTGGGTTAAATGTGGCAGCAGGCCGGTTTAATGTGGGTATCTCCAAGCCCGTAGGCTCGGCCAAAAATATGACCTTTGAACGTGCCTAGACGGGTTCAGGTCCTGTCTACCTCCCCGAAGGAAATCTTGCCCTTCGGCAAAGCTTCCTCCGTGTTCCTCTCTGCAGTAGAGAGTTTGACAGAAAACCCGAGCCGCAACTCAAAAAGGTTGGTATTTATCAACCCCCCCACGTGGGTTAAATGTGGCACAAGGCCGGTTTAATGTGGGTAACTCCAAGCCCGTAGGCTCGGCCAGAAATATGACCTTTGAACCTGCCTAGACTGGTTCAGGTCCTGTCTACCTCCCCGAAGGAAACCTTGCCCTTCGGCAAAGCTTCCTCCGACTTCCTCTCTGCAGTAGAGAGTTTGACAGAAAACCCGAGCCG
The DNA here is from genome assembly GCA_963932145.1 of Acanthosepion lycidas. NCBI lineage: Eukaryota > Metazoa > Mollusca > Cephalopoda > Sepiida > Sepiidae > Acanthosepion > Acanthosepion lycidas. The sequence continues at coordinate 105,865,019 of OZ010592.1, read as the reverse complement.
CAACTCAAAAAGGTTGGTATTTATCAACCCCCCCACGTGGGATAAATGTGGCACAAGGCCGGTTTAATGTGGGTATCTCCAAGCACGTAGGCTCGGCCAAAAATATGACCTTTGAACCTGCCTAGACGGGTCCAGGTCCTGTCTACCTCCCCGAAGGAAACCTTGCCCTTCGGCAAAGCTTACTCCGAGTTCCTCTCTTCAGTAGAGAGTTCAACATAAAAGCCGAGCCGCAACTCGAAATGGTTGATATTTATTAACCACACCACGTGGGTTAAATGTGGCACAAGGCCGGTTTAATGTGGGTATCTCCAAGCCCGTAGGCTCGGCAAAAATATGACCTTTGAACCCGCCTAGACGGGTTCAGGTCCTGTCTACCTCCCCGAAAAAAAACTTGCCCTTCGGCAAAGCTTCCCCCGAGTTCCTGTCTGCAATAGAGAGTTTGACAGGAAACCCGAGCTGCAACTCGAAATGGTTGATATTTATCAACCCCCCGACGGGGGTTAAATGTGGCACAACGCGGGTTTAATGTGGGTATCTCCAAGCCCGTAGACTCGGCCAAAATATGACCTTTGAAACCGCCTAGACGGGTTCAGGTCCTGTCTACCTCCCCGAAGGAAATCTTGCCCTTCGGCAAAGCTTCCTCCGAGTTCCTCTCTGCAGTAGAGAGTTTGACAGAAAACCCGAGCCGCAACTCGAAATGGTTGATATTTATCAACACCCCCACCTGGGTTCAATGTGACACAAGTCATGTTTAAATTGGGTATCTCCAAGCGCGTAGGCTCGGCCAAATATATGACCTTTGAACCCGCCTAGACGGGTTCAGGTCCTATCTACCTCCCCGAAGGAAACCTTGCCCTTCGGCAAAGATTCCTCCGAGTTCCTCTCTGCAGTAGAGAGTTCGACATAAAACCCGAGCCGTAACTCGAAATGGTTGATATTTATCATCCCCCCCCACGTGGGTTAAATGTGGCACAAGGCCGGTTTAATGTGGGTATCTTCAAAGCCGTAGGCTCGGCCAAAAATATGACCTTTGAACCCGCCTAGACGGGTTCAGGTCGTGTCTACCTCCCCGAAGGAAACCTTGCACTTCGGCAAAGCTTCCTCCGAGTTCCTCTCTGCTGTAGAGAGTTTGACAGAAAACCCGAGCCGCAACTGAAAAAGACTGTTATTTATCAACCCCCCCACGTGGGTTAAAAGTGGCAAAAGCCCGGTTTAATGTGGGTATCTCCAAGCCCGTAGGCTCGGCCAAAAATATGACCTTTGAACCAGCCTAGAGGCGTTCAGGTCCTGTCTACCTCCCCGAAGGAAACCTTGCCCTTCGGCAAAGCTTCCTCCAAGTTCCTCTCTGCAGTAGAGAGTTTGACAGCAAACCCGAGCCGCAACTCAAAATGTTGTTATTTTTCAACCCCCCCACGTGGGTTAAAAGTGGCACAAGCCCGGTTTAATGTGGGTATCTCCAAGCCCGTAGGCTCGGCGAAAAATATGACCTTTGAACCAGCATAGAGGGGTTCAGGTCCTGTCTACCTCCCCGAAGGAAACCTTGCCCTTCGGCAAAGCTTCCTCCGAGTTCCTCTCTGCATTAGAGAGTTTGACAGAATATCCGAGACGCAACTCAAAAAGGTTGGTATTTATCAACCCCCCCACGTGGGTTAAATGTGGCACAAGGCCGGTTTAATGTCGGTATCTTCAAGCCCGTAGGCTCGGCCAAAAATATGACCTTTGAACATGCCTAGACGGGTTCAGGTCCTGTCTACCTCCCCGAAGGAAACCTTGCCCTTGGGCAAAGCTTCCTCCGAGTTCCTCTCTGCAGTAGAGAGTTTGACAGAAAACCCGAGCCGCAACTCAAAAAGGTTGGTATTTATCAACCCCCCCACGTGGGTTAAATGTGGCACAAGGCCGGTTTAATGTGGGTATCACCAAGCCCGTAGGCTCGGCCAAAATATGACCTTTGAACACGCCTAGACGGGTTCAGGTCCTGTCTAACTCCCCGAAGGAAACCTTGCCCTTCGGCAAAGCTTCCCCTGAGTTCCTCTCTGCAGCAGAGAGTAAAACAGAAAACCCGAGCCGCAACTCAAAATGGTTAATATTTATCAACCCCCCACGTGGGTTAAATGTGGCACAAGGCCGGTTTAATGTGGGTATCTCCAACCCGTAGGCTCGGCCAAAAATATGACCTTTGAACCCGCCTAGACGGGTTCATGTCCTGTATACCTCCCCGAAGGAAACCTTACCCTTCGGCAAAGCTTCCTCCGAGTTCCTCTCTGCAGTAGAGAGTTTGACAGAAAACCCGAGCCGCAAATCAAAAAGGTTGGTTTTTATCAACCACCCACGTGGGTTAAATGTGGCACAAGGCCGGTTTAATGTGGGTATCTCCAAGCCCGTAGGCTCGGCCAAAAATATGACCTTTGAACCCGCCTAGACGGGTTCAGGTCCTGTCTACCTCCCCGAAGGAGACCTTGCCCTTCGGCAAAGTTTCCTCCGAGTTCCTCTCTGCAGTAGAGAGTTTGACAGAAAACCCAAGCTGCAACTCAAAAAGGTTGGTATTTATCAACCCCGCCACGTGGGTTAAATGTGGCACAAGGCCGGTTTAATGTGGGTATCTCCAAGCCCTTAGGCTCGGCCAAAAATATGACCTTTGAACCGGCCTAGACAGGTTCAGGTCCTGTCTACCTCCCCGAAGCAAACCTTGCCCTTCGGCAAAGCTTCCTCCGAGTTCCTCTCTGCAGTAGAGAGTTCGACATAAAACCCGAGCCGCAACTCGAAAAGGCCGATATTTATCAACTACCCCACGTGGGTTAAATGTGGCACAAGTCCGGTTTAATGAGGGTATCTCCAAGCCCGTAGTCTCGGCCAAAAATATGACCTTTGAACCCGCCTAGACGGGTTCAGGTCCTGTCTACCTAGCCGAAGGAAACCATGCCTTTCGGCAAAACTTCCTCCGAGTTCCTCTCTGCAGTAGAGAGTTTGACATAAAACCGAGCCGCAACTCAAAATGGTTGATATTTATCAACCCCCCCACGTGGGTTAAATGTGACACAAGGCCGGTTTAATGTGGGTATCTCCAAGCCCGTAGGCTCGGTCAAAATTATGACCTTTCAACCCGGCTAGACGGGTTCAGGTCCTGTCTACCTCCCCGTAGGAAACCTTGCCCTTCGGCAAAGCTTCCTCCCAGTTCCTCTCTGCAGTAGAGAGTTTGACAGAAAACCCGCGCCGCAACTCAAAAAGGTTGGTATTTATCAACCCCCCACGTGGGTTAAATGTGGCACAAGGCCGGTTTAATGTGGGTATCTCCAAGCCCGTAGGCTCGGCCAAAAATATGACCTTTGAACACGCCTAGACGGGTTCAGGTCCTGTCTACCTCCCCGAAGGAAACCTTGCCCTTCGGCAAAGCTTCCCCTGAGTTCCTCTCTGCAGCAGAGAGTAAAACAGAAAACCCGAGCCGCAACTCAAAATGGTTAATATTTATCAACCCCCCACGTGGGTTAAATGTGGCACAAGGCCGGTTTAATGTGGGTATCTCCATCCCGTAGGCTCGACCAAAAATATGACCTTTGAACCCGCCTAGACGGGTTCATGTCCTGTATACCTCCCCGAAGGAAACCTTACCCTTCGGCAAAGCTTCCTCCGAGTTCCTCTCTGCAGTAGAGAGTTTGACAGAAAACCCGAGCCGCAACACAAAAAGGTTGGTATTTATCAACCCCCCACGTGGGTTAAATGTGGCACAAGGCCGGTTTAATGTGGGTATCTCCAAGCCCGTAGGCTCGGCCAAAAATATGACCTTTGAACCCGCCTAGACGGGTTCAGGTCCTGTCTACCTCCCCGAAGGAAACCTTGCCCTTCGGCAAAGCTTCCTCCGAGTTCCTCTCTGCAGTAGAGAGTTTGACAGAAAACTCGAGCTGCAACTCAAAAAGGTTGGTATTTATCAACCCCGCCACGTGGGTTAAATGTGGCAAAAGGCCGGTTTAATGTGGGTATCTCCAAGCCCTTAGGCTCGGCCAAAAATATGACCTTTGAACCCGTCTTGACGGGTTCAGGTCCTGTCTACCTCCCCGAAGCAAACCTTGCCCTTCGGCAAAGCTTCCTCCGAGTTCCTCTCTGCAGTAGAGAGTTCGACATAAAACCCGAGCCGCAACTCGAAAAGGCCGATATTTATCAACTACCCCACGTGGGTTAAATGTGGCACAAGGCCGGTTTAATGTGGGTATCTCAAAGCCCGTAGGCTCAGCCAAAAATATGACATTTGAACCCGCCTAGACGGGTTCAGGTCCTGTCTAACTCCCCGAAGGAAAACCTTGCCCTTCGGCAAAGCTTCCTCCGAGTTCCTCTCTGCAGTATAGAGGTTGACAGCAAACCCGAGCCGCAACACGAAAAGGCTGATATTTATCAACACCCCACGTGGGTTAAATGTGGCACAAGTCCGGTTTAATGAGGGTATCTCCAAGCCCATAGGCTCGGCCAAAAATATGACCTTTGAACCCGCCTAGACGGGTTCAGGTCCTGTCTACCTACCCGAAGGAAACCATGCCTTTCGGCAAAAGTTTCCTCCGAGTTCCTCTCTGCAGTAGAGAGTTTGACAAAAAACCCGAGCCGCAACTCAAAATGGTTGATATTTATCAACCCCTCCACGTGGGTTAAATGTGACACAAGGCCGGTTTAATGTGGGTATCTCCAAGCCCGTAGGCTCGGTCAAAATTATGACCTTTGAACCCCCCTAGACGGGTTCAGGTCCTGTCTACGTCCCGGAAGGAAAACTTCCATTCGCCAAAGCTTCCTCCGGGTTCCTCTCTGCAGTAGAGTGTTCGACATAAAACCCGAGCCGCAACTCAAAACGGTTGATATTTATCAACCCCACTCCACGTGGGTTAATGTGGCACAAGGCCGGTTTAATGTGGGTATCTCAAAGCCCGTAAACTTGGCCAAAAATATGACCTTTGAACCCGCCTAGACGGCTTCAGGTCCTGTCTACCTTCCCGAAGGAGACCTTGCCCTTCGGCAAAGCTTCCACCGAGTTCCTCTCTGCAGTAGAGAGTTTGACAGAAAAACCGAGCCGCAACTCATAATGTTTGATATTTATCAACCACCCACGTGGGTTAAATGTGGCACACGGCCGGTTTACTGTGGGTATCTCCAAGCCCGTAGGCTCGGCCAAAAATATGACCTTTGAACCCGCCTAGACGGGTTCAGGTCCTGTCTACCTCCCTGAAGGAAACCTTGCCCTTCGGCAAAGCTTCCTCCGAGTTCCTCTCTGCAGTAGAGAGTTCGACATAAAACCCGAGCCGCAACTCAAAATGGTTGATATTTATCAACCTCTCCACGTGAGTTAAATGTGGCACAAGGCCGGTTTAATGTGGGTATCTCCAAACCCGTAGGCTCGGCCAAAAATATGACCTTTGAACCCGCCTAGACGGGTTCAGGTCCTGTCTACCTCCCCGAAGGAAACCTTGCCCTTCGGCAAAGCTTCCACCGAGTTCCTCTCTGCCGTAGTGAGTTTGACAGAAAACCCGAGCCGCAACTCAAAATGGTTGGTATTTATCAACCTCTCCACGTGGGTTAAATGTGGCACAAGGCCGGTTTAATGTGGGTATCTCAAAGCCCGTAAACTTGGCCAAAAATATGACCTTTGAACCCGCCTAGACGGCTTCAGGTCCTGTCTACCTCCCCGAAGGAGACCTTGCCCTTCGGCAAAGCTTCCACCGAGTTCCTCTCTGCAGGAGAGAGTTTGACAGAAAAACCGAGCCGCAACTCATAATGTTTGATATTTATCAACCCCCCACGTGGGTTAAATGTGGCACACGTCCGGTTTACTGTGGGTATCTCCAAGCCCGTAGGCTCGGCCAAAAATATGACCTTTGAACCCGCCTAGACGGGTTCAGGTCCTGTCTACCTCCCCGAAGGAAACCTTGCCCTTCGGCAAAGCTTCCTCCGAGTTCCTCTCTGCAGTAGAGAGTTTGACAGAAAACCCAAACAGCAACTCAAAATGGTTGATATTTATCAACCCCCCCACGTGGGTTAAATGTGGCACAAGGCCGGTTTAATTGGGTATCTCCAAGCCCGTTGGCTCGGTCAAAATTATGACCTTTGAACCCGCCTAGACGGGTTAAGAACCTGTCTAGCTCCCGGAAGGAAACCTTGACCTTCGGCAAAGCTTCCTCCGAGTTCCTCTCTGCAGTAGAGAGTTTGACAAAAAACCCGAGCCGCAACTCAAAATGGTTGATATTTATCAACCCCCCCACGTGGGTTAAATGTGACACAAGGCCGGTTTAATGTGGGTATCTCCAAGCCCGTAGGCTCGGTCAAAATTATGACCTTTGAACCCGCCTAGACGGGTTCAGGTCCTGTCTACGTCCCGGAAGGAAACCTTGCCCTTCGGCAAAGCTTCCTCCGAGTTCCTCTCTGCATTAGAGAGTTCGACATAAAACCCGACCCGCAACTCAAAATGGTTGATATTTATCAACCTCTCCACCTGGGTTAAATGTGGCACAAGGCCGGTTTAATGTGGGTATCTTCAAACCCGTAGGCTCGGCCAAAAATATGACCTTTGAACCCGCCTAGACGGGTTCAGGTCCCGTCTACCTCCTCGAAGGAAACCTTGCCCTTCGCAAAGCTTCCACCGAGTTGCTCTCTGCAGTAATGAGTTTGAGAGAAAACCCGAGCCGCAACTCAAAATGGTTGGTATTTATCAACCACTCCACGTGAGTTAAATGTGGCACAAGGCCGGTTTAATGTGGGTATCTCCAAGCCCGTAGGCTAGGCCAAAAATATGACCTTTGAATCCGCCTTGACGGGTTCAGGTCCTGCCTACCCCCCGAAGGAAAACTTCCATTCGCCAAAGCTTCCTCCGAGTTCCTCTCTGCAGTTGAGAGTTCGACATAAAACCCGAGCCGCAACTCAAAACGGTTGATATTTATCAACCCCCCCCCCCACGTGGGTTAAAAGTGGCACAAGGCCGGTTTAATGTGGGTATCTCCAAGCCCGTAGGCTCGGCAAAAATATGACCTTTGAACCCGCCTAGACGGGTGCAGGTCCTGTCTACCTCCCCGAAGGAAACCTTGCCCTTCGGCAAAGCTTCCTCCTAGTTCCTCTCTGCAGTAGAGAGTTTGACAGAAAACCCGAGCCGCAACTCAAAATGGTTGGTATTTATCAACCCCCCCCCACGTGGGTTAAATGTGGCATAAGGCCGGTTTAATGTGGGTATCTCCAAACCCGTAGGCTCGGCCAAAAATATGATCTTTGAACCCGTCTAGACGGTTTCAGGTCCTGTCTACCTCCCAGAAGGAAACCTTGCCCTTCGGCAAAGCTTCCTCCGAGTTCCTCTCTGCAGTAGAGAGTTCGACATAAAACCCGAGCCGCAACTCAAAATGGTTGATATTTATCAACCTCTCCACGTGGGTTAAATGTGGCACAAGGCCGGTTTAATGTGGGTATCTCCAAGCCCGTAAGCTCGGCCAAAAATATGACATTTGAACACGCCTAGACGTGTGCAGGTCCTGTCTACCTCCCCGAAGGAAACCTTGCCCTTCGGCAAAGCTTCCACCGAGTTACTCTCTGCAGTAGAGAGTTTGACAGAAAACCCGAGCCGCAACTCAAAATGGTTTATATTTATCAACCTCTCCACGTGGGTTAAATGTGGCACAAGGCCGGTTTAATGTGGGTATCTCCAAACACGTAGGCTCGGCCAAAAATATGAACTTTGAACCCGCCTAGACGGGTTCAGGTCCTGTTTACCTCCCCGAAGGAATTCTTGCCCTTCGGCAAAGCTTCCACCGAGTTCCTCTCTGCAGTAGTGAGCTTGACAGAAAACCCGAGCCGCAACTCAAAATGGTTGGTAATTATCAACCCGCCCACGTGTGTTAAATGTGGCACAAGGCCGGTTTAATGTGGGTATCTCCAATCCCGTAAACTTCGCCAAAAATATGACCTTTGAACCCGCCTAGACGGGTTCAGGTCCTGTCTACCTCCCCGAAGGAATCTTTGCCCTTCGGCAAAGCTTCCTCCGAATGCCTCTCTGCAGTAGAGAGTTCGACATAAAACTCGAAACGGTTGATATTTATCAACCCCACCACGTGGGTTAAATGTGGCACAAGGCCTGTTTAATGTGGGTATCTCCAAGCCCGTAGGCTCGGCCAAAAATATGACCTTTGAACCCGCCTAGACGGGTTCAGGTCCTGTCTACCTCCCCGAAGGAAACCTTGCCCTTCGGCAAAGCTTCCTCCGAGTTCCTCTCTGCAGTAGAGAGTTTGACAGAAAACCCGAGCCGCAACTCAAAAAGGTTGGTATTTATCAACCCGCCCACGTGGGTTAAATGTGGCACAAGGCCGGTTTAATGTGGGTATCTACAAGCCCGTAGTCTTGGCCAAAAATATGACCTTTGAACCCGCTTAGACGGGTTCAGGTCCTGTCTACCTCCCCGAAGGAAACCTTGCACTTCGGGAAAGCTCCCTCCGTGTTCCTCTCTGTAGTAGAGAGTTCGACAGAAAACTGAGCCGCAACTCGAAATGGTTGATATTTATCAACCCCCCACGTGGGTTAAATGTGGCACAACGCCGATTTAATGTGGGTATCTCCAAGCCCGTAGGCTCGGCCAAAAATGTGACCTTTGAACCCGCCTAGACGGGTTCAGGTCCTGTCTACCTCCCCGAAGGAAACCTTGCCCTTCGGCAAAGCTTCCTCCGAGTTCCTCTCTGCAGTAGAGAGTTCGACATAAAACTCGAAACGGTTGATATTTATCAACCCCCCACGTGGGTTAAATGTGGCACAAGGCCGGTTTAATGTGGGTATCTCCAAGCCCGTAAGCTCGGCCAAAAATATGACCTTTGAACCCGCCTAGACGGGTTCAGGTCCTGTCTACCTCCCCGAAGGAAACCTTGCCCATCGGCAAAGCTCCCTCCGAGTTCCTCTCTGCAGTAGAGATTTTGACTGAAAACCCGAGCCGCAACTCGAAATGGTTGATATTTATCAACCCCCCCCACGTGGGTTAAATGTGGCACAAGGCCGGTTAAATGTGGGTATCTCCAAGCCCGTAGGCTCGGCCAAAAATATGACCTTTGAACCCGCCTAGACGGGTTCGGGTCCTGCCTACCTCCCCGAAGGAAACCTTGCCCTTCGGCAAAGCTTCCTCCAAGTTCCTCTCTGTAGTAGAGAGTTTGACAGAAAACCAGAGTCGCAACTCGAAACGGTTGATATTTATCAACCCCCCCACGGGGGTTAAATGTGGCACAAGGCCGGTTTAATGTGGGTATCTCAAACCCGTAGGCTCGGCCAAAAATATGACCTTTGAACCCGCCTAGACGGGTTCAGGTCCTGTCTACCTCCCCGAAGGAAACCTTGCCCTTCGGCAAGGCTTCCTCCGAGTTCCTCTCTGCAGTAGAGTGTTCGACATAAAACTCGAAACGGTTGATATTTATCAACCCCCCCACGTGGGTTAAATGTGGCACAAGGCCGGTTTAATGTGGGTATCTCCAAGCCCGTACGCTCGGCCAAAAATATGACCTTTGAACCCACCTAGTCGGGTTCAGGTCCTGTCTACCTCCCCGAAGGAAACCTTGCCCTTCGGCAAAGCTTCCTCCGAATTCCTCTCTGCAGTAGAGAGTTCGACATAAAACTCGAAACGGTTGATATTTATCAACCCCCCCACGTGGGTTAAATGTGGCACAAGTCCGGTTTAATGTGGGTATCTCCAAGCCCGTAGGCTCGGCCAAAAATATGATCTTTGAACCCGCCTAGACGGGTTCAGGTCCTGTCTACCTCCCCGAAGGAAACCTTGCCCTTCGGCAAAGCTTCCTCCGAGTTCTTCTCTGCAGTAGAGAGTTTGAGAGAAAACCCGAGCCGCAACTCAAAAAGGTTGATATTTATCAACCCCCCCACGTGGGTTAAATGTGGCACAAGGCCGGTTTAATGTGGGTTTCTCCAAGCCCGTAGGCTCGACCTAAAATATGACCTTTGAACCCGCCTAGACGGGTTCAGGTCCTGTCTACCTCCCCGAAGGAAACCTTGCCCTTCGGCAAAGCTTCCTCCGAGTTCCTCTCTGCAGTAGATTGTTCGACATAAAACTCGAAACGCTTGATATTTATCAACCCCCCACGTGTGTTAAATGAGGCACAAGGCCGTTTTAATGTGGGTATCTCCAAGCCCGTAGGCTCGGCCAAAATTATGACCTTTGAACCCGCCTAGACGGGTTCAGGTCCTGTCTACCTCCCCGAAGGTAACCTTGCCCTTCGGCAAAGCTTCCTCCGAATTACTCTCCGCAGTAGAGAGTTCGACATAAAACTCGAAACGGTTGATATTTATCAACCCCCCCACGTGGGTTAAATGTGGCACAAGGCCGGTTTAATGTGGTTATCTCCAAGCCCGTACGCTCGGCCAAAAATATGACCTTTGAACCCGCTTAGACGGGATCAGTTCCTGTCTACCTTCCCGAAGGAAACCTTGCCCTTCGGCAAAGCTTCCTCCGAGTTCCTCTCTGCAGTAGAGAGTTCGACGTAAAACTCGAAACGGTTGATATTTATCAACCACCCCACGTGAGTCAAATGTGGCACAAGGCCGGTTTAATGTGGGTATCTCCAAGCCCGTAGGCTCGGCCAAAAATATGACTTTTGAACCCGCCTAGACGGGTTCAGGTCCTGTCTACCTCCCCGAAGGAAAACTTGCCCTTCGGCAAAGTTTCCTCCGAGTTCCTCTCTGCAGTGGAGTGTTCGACATAAAACTCGATACGGTTGATATTTATCAACCCCCACACGGGGGTTAAATGTGACACAAGGCCGGATTACTGTGGGTATCTCCAAGCCCGTAGGCTCGGCCAAAAATATGACATTTGAACCCCCTAGACGGGTTCAGGTCCTGTCTACCTCCCCGAAGGAAACCTTACCCATCGGCAAAGCTTCCTCCGAGTTCCTCTCTGCAGTAGAGAGTTTGACAGAAAACCCGAGCCGCAACTCGAAATGGTTGATATTTATCAACCCCCCCACGTGGGTTAAATGTGGCACAAGGCCGGTTTAATGTGGGTATCTCCAAGCCCGTAGGCTCGGCCAAAAATATGACCTTTGAACCCGCCTAGACGGGTTCAGGTCCTGTCTACCTCCCCGAAGGAAACCTTGCCCTTCGGCAAAGATTCCTCCGAGTTCCTCTCTGCAGTAGAGTGTTCGACATATAACTCGAAACGGTTGATATTTATCAACCCCCCACGTGGGTTAAATGTGGCACAAGTCCGGTTTAATTTGGGTATCTCCAAGCCCGTAGGCTCGGCCAAAAATATGACTTTTGAACCCGCCTAGACGGGTTGAGGTCCTGTCTACCTCCCCGAAGGAAAACTTGCCCTTCGGCAAAGCTTCCTCCGAGTTCCTCTCTGCAGTGGAGAGTTCGACATAAAACTCGATACGGTTGATATTTATCAACCACCCCACGGGGGTTAAATGTGGCACAAGGCCGGTTTAATGTGGGTATCTCCAAACCCGTAGGCTCGGCCAAAAATATGACATTTGAACCCGCCTAGACGGGTTCAGGTCCTGTCTACCTCCCCGAAGGAAACCTTGCCCATCGGCAAAGCTCCCTCCGAGTTCCTCTCTGCAGTAGAGATTTTGACTGAAAACCCGAGCCGCAACTCGAAATGGTTGATATTTATCAACCCCCCCACGTGGGTTAAATGTGGCACAAGGCCGGTTAAATGTGGGTATCTCCAAGCCCGTAGGCTCGGCCAAAAATATGACCTTTGAACCCGCCTAGACGGGTTCGGGTCCTGCCTACCTCCCCGAAGGAAACCTTGCCCTTCGGCAAAGCTTCCTCCGAGTTCCTCTCTGTAGTAGAGAGTTTGACAGAAAACCAGAGTCGCAACTCGAAACGGTTGATATTTATCAACCCCCCCACGGGGGTTAAATGTGGCACAAGGCCGGTTTAATGTGGGTATCTCAAACCCGTAGGCTCGGCCAAAAATATGACCTTTGAACCCGCCTAGACGGGTTCAGGTCCTGTCTACCTCCCCGAAGGAAACCTTGCCCTTCGGCAAGGCTTCCTCCGAGTTCCTCTCTGCAGTAGAGTGTTCGACATAAAACTCGAAACGGTTGATATTTATCAACCCCCCCACGTGGGTTAAATGTGGCACAAGGCCGGTTTAATGTGGGTATCTCCAAGCCCGTACGCTCGGCCAAAAATATGACCTTTGAACCCACCTAGTCGGGTTCAGGTCCTGTCTACCTCCCCGAAGGAAACCTTGCTCTTCGGCAAAGCTTCCTCCGAATTCCTCTCTGCAGTAGAGAGTTCGACATAAAACTCGAAACGGTTGATATTTATCAACCCCCCCACGTGGGTTAAATGTGGCACAAGTCCGGTTTAATGTGGGTATCTCCAAGCCCGTAGGCTCGGCCAAAAATATGATCTTTGAACCCGCCTAGACGGGTTCAGGTCCTGTCTACCTCCCCGAAGGAAACCTTGCCCTTCGGCAAAGCTTCCTCCGAGTTCTTCTCTGCAGTAGAGAGTTTGAGAGAAAACCCGAGCCGCAACTCAAAAAGGTTGATATTTATCAACCCCCCCACGTGGGTTAAATGTGGCACAAGGCCGGTTTAATGTGGGTTTCTCCAAGCCCGTAGGCTCGACCTAAAATATGACCTTTGAACCCGCCTAGACGGGTTCAGGTCCTGTCTACCTCCCCGAAGGAAACCTTGCCCTTCGGCAAAGCTTCCTCCGAGTTCCTCTCTGCAGTAGATTGTTCGACATAAAACTCGAAACGCTTGATATTTATCAACCCCCCACGTGTGTTAAATGAGGCACAAGGCCGTTTTAATGTGGGTATCTCCAAGCCCGTAGGCTCGGCCAAAATTATGACCTTTGAACCCGCCTAGACGGGTTCAGGTCCTGTCTACCTCCCCGAAGGAAACCTTGCCCTTCGGCAAAGCTTCCTCCGAATTACTCTCCGCAGTAGAGAGTTCGACATAAAACTCGAAACGGTTGATATTTATCAACCCCCCCACGTGGGTTAAATGTGGCACAAGGCCGGTTTAATGTGGTTATCTCCAAGCCCGTACGCTCGGCCAAAAATATGACCTTTGAACCCGCTTAGACGGGATCAGTTCCTGTCTACCTTCCCGAAGGAAACCTTGCCCTTCGGCAAAGCTTCCTCCGAGTTCCTCTCTGCAGTAGAGAGTTCGACGTAAAACTCGAAACGGTTGATATTTATCAACCACCCCACGTGAGTCAAATGTGGCACAAGGCCGGTTTAATGTGGGTATCTCCAAGCCCGTAGGCTCGGCCAAAAATATGACTTTTGAACCCGCCTAGACGGGTTCAGGTCCTGTCTACCTCCCCGAAGGAAAACTTGCCCTTCGGCAAAGTTTCCTCCGAGTTCCTCTCTGCAGTGGAGTGTTCGACATAAAACTCGATACGGTTGATATTTATCAACCCCCACACGGGGGTTAAATGTGACACAAGGCCGGATTACTGTGGGTATCTCCAAGCCCGTAGGCTCGGCCAAAAATATGACATTTGAACCCCCTAGACGGGTTCAGGTCCTGTCTACCTCCCCGAAGGAAACCTTACCCATCGGCAAAGCTTCCTCCGAGTTCCTCTCTGCAGTAGAGAGTTTGACAGAAAACCAGAGTCGCAACTCGAAACGGTTGATATTTATCAACCCCCTCACGGGGGTTAAATGTGGCACAAGGCCGGTTTAATGTGGGTATCTCAAACCCGTAGGCTCGGCCAAAAATATGACCTTTGAACCCGCCTAGACGGGTTCAGGTCCTGTCTACCTCCCCGAAGGAAACCTTGCCCTTCGGCAAGGCTTCCTCCGAGTTCCTCTCTGCAGTAGAGTGTTCGACATAAAACTCGAAACGGTTGATATTTATCAACCCCCCCACGTGGGTTAAATGTGGCACAAGGCCGGTTTAATGTGGGTATCTCCAAGCCCGTAGGCTCGGCCAAAAATATGACCTTTGAACCCACCTAGTCGGGTTCAGGTCCTGTCTACCTCCCCGAAGGAAACCTTGCCCTTCGGCAAAGCTTCCTCCGAATTCCTCTCTGCAGTAGAGAGTTCGACATAAAACTCGAAACGGTTGATATTTATCAACCCCCCCACGTGGGTTAAATGTGGCACAAGTCCGGTTTAATGTGGGTATCTCCAAGCCCGTTGGCTCGGCCAAAAATATGATCTTTGAACCCGCCTAGACGGGTTCAGGTCCTGTCTACCTCCCCGAAGGAAACCTTGCCCTTCGGCAAAGCTTCCTCCGAGTTCTTCTCTGCAGTAGAGAGTTTGAGAGAAAACCCGAGCCGCAACTCAAAAAGGTTGATATTTATCAACCCCCCCACGTGGGTTAAATGTGGCACAAGGCCGGTTTAATGTGGGTTTCTCCAAGCCCGTAGGCTCGGCCTAAAATATCACCTTTGAACCCGCCTAGACGGGTTCAGGTCCTGTCTACCTCCCCGAAGGAAACCTTGCCCTTCGGCAAAGCTTCCTCCGAGTTCCTCTCTGCAGTAGATTGTTCGACATAAAACTCGAAACGGTTGATATTTATCAACCCCCCACGTGGGTTAAATGAGGCACAAGGCCGGTTTAATGTGGGTATCTCCAAGCCCGTAGGCTCGGCCAAAATTATGACCTTTGAACCCGCCTAGACGGGTTCAGGTCCTGTCTACCTCCCCGAAGGAAACCTTGCCCTTCGGCAAAGCTTCCTCCGAATTACTCTCCGCAGTAGAGAGTTCGACATAAAACTCGAAACGGTTGATATTTATCAGCCCCCCACGTGGGTTAAATGTGGCACAAGGCCAGTTTAATGTGGGTATCTTCAAGCCCGTAGGCTCGGCCAAAAATATGACCTTTGAACCCGCCTAGACGGGTTCAGGTCCTGTCTACCTCCCCGAAGGAAACCTTGCCCTTCGGCAAAGCTTCCTCCGAATTCCTCTCCGCAGTAGAGAGTTCGACATAAAACTCGAAACGGTTGATATTTATCAACCCGCCCACGTGGGTTAAATGTGTCACAAGGCCGGTTTAATGTGGGTATCTCCAAGCCCGTACGCTCGGCCAAAAATATGACCTTTGAACCAGCTTAGACGGTTTCAGGTCCTGTCTACCTTCCCGAAGGAAACCTTGCCCTTCGGCAAAGCTTCCTCCGAGTTCCTCTCTGCAGTAGAGAGTTCGACATAAAACTCGAAACGGTTGATATTTATCAACCACCCCACGTGATTTAAATGTGGCACAAGGCCGGTTTAATGTGGGTATCTCCAAGCCCGTAGGCTCGGCCAAAAATATGACCTTTGAACCCGCCTAGACGGGTTCAGGTCCTGTCTACCTCCCCGAAGGAAACCTTGCCCTTCGGCAAAGCTTCCTCCGAGTTCCTCTCTGCAGTGGAGAGTTCGACATAAAACTCGATACGGTTGATATTTATCAACCCCCACACGGGTGTTAAATGTGGCACAAGGCCGGTTTAATGTGGGTATCTCCAAGCCCGTAGGCTCGGCCAAAAATATGACATTTGAACCCGCCTAGACGGGTTCAGGTCCTGTCTACCTCCCCGAAGGAAACCTTGCCCTTCGGCAATGCTTCCTCCGAGTTCCTCTCTGCAGTAGAGAGTTTGACAGAAAACCAGACTCGCAACTCGAAACGGTTGATATTTATCAAACCCCCCCCCACGTGGGTTAAATTTGGCACAAGGCCGGTTTAATGTGGTTATCTCCAAGCCCGTAGGCTCGGCCAAAAATATGACCTTTGAACCTGCCTAGACGGGTTCAGGTCCTGTCTACCTCCCCGAAGGAAACCTTGCCCTTCGGCAAAGCTTCCTCCGAGTTCCTCTCTGTAGTAGAGAGTTTGACAGAAAACCAGAATCGCAACTCGAAACGGTTGATATTTATCAACCCCCCCACGGGGGTTAAATGTGGCACAAGGCCGGTTTAATGTGGGTATCTCAAACCCGTAGGCTCTGCCAAAAATATGACCTTTGAACCCGCCTAGACGGGTTCAGGTCCTGTCTACCTCCCCGAAGGAAACCTTGCCCTTCGGCAAAGCTTCCTCCGAGTTCCTCTCTGCAGTAGAGTGTTCGACATAAAACTCGAAACGGTTGATATTTATCAACCCCCCACGCGGGTTAAATGTGGCACAAGGCCGGTTTAATGTGGGTATCTCCAAGCCCGTATGCTCGGCCAAAAATATGACCTTTGAACCCACCTAGTCGGGTTCAGGTCCTGTCTACCTCCCCGAAGGAAAGCTTGCCCTTCGGCAAAGCTTCCTCCGAATTCCTCTCTGCAGTAGAGAGTTCGACATAAAACTCGAAACGGTTGATATTTATCAACCCCCCCACGTGGGTTAAATGTGGCACAAGGCCGGTTTAATGTGGGTATCTTCAAGCCCGTAGGCTCGGCCAAAAATATGACCTTTGAACCCGCCTAGACGGGTTCAGGTCCTGTCTACCTCCCCGAAGGAAACCTTGCCCTTCGGCAAAGCTTCCTCCGAATTCCTCTCCGCAGTAGAGAGTTCGACATAAAACTCGAAACGGTTGATATTTATCAACCCCCCCACGTGGGTTAAATGTGTCACAAGGCCGGTTTAATGTGGGTATCTCCAAGCCCGTACGCTCGGCCAAAAATATGACATTTGAACCAGCTTAGACGGTTTCAGGTCCTGTCTACCTTCCCGAAGGAAACCTTGCCCTTCGGCAAAGCTTCCTCCGAGTTCCTCTCTGCAGTAGAGAGTTCGACATAAAACTCGAAACGGTTGATATTTATCAACCCCCACACGGGTGTTAAATGTGGCACAAGGCCGGTTTAATGTGGGTATCTCCAAGCCCGTAGGCTCGGCCAAAAATATGACATTTGAACCCGCCTAGACGGGTTCAGGTCCTGTCTACCTCCCCGAAGGAAACCTTGCCCTTCGGCAAAGCTTCCTCCGAGTTCCTCTCTGCAGTAGAGAGTTTGACAGAAAACCAGACTCGCAACTCGAAACGGTTGATATTTATCAAACCCCCCCCACGTGGGTTAAATTTGGCACAAGGCCGGTTTAATGTGGGTATCTCCAAGCCCGTAGGCTCGGCCAAAAATATGACCTTTGAACCTGCCTAGACGGGTTCAGGTCCTGTCTACCTCCCCGAAGGAAACCTTGCCCTTCGGCAAAGCTTCCTCCGAGTTCCTCTCTGTAGTAGAGAGTTTGACAGAAAACCAGAGTCGCAACTCGAAACGGTTGATATTTATCAACCCCCCCAGGGGGGTTAAATGTGGCACAAGGCCGGTTTAATGTGGTTATCTCAAACCCGTAGGCTCGGCCAAAAATATGACCTTTGAACCCGCCTAGACGGGTTCAGGTCCTGTCTACCTCCCCGAAGGAAACCTTGCCCTTCGGCAAAGCTTCCTCCGAGTTCCTCTCTGCATGAGAGTGTTCGACATAAAACTCGAAACGGTTGATATTTATCAACCCCCCCCACGTGGGTTAAATGTGGCACAAGGCCGGTTTAATGTGGGTATCTCCAAGCCCGTATGCTTGGCCAAAAATATGACCTTTGAACCCACCTAGTCGGGTTCAGGTCCTGTCTATCTCCCCGAAGGAAACCTTGCCCTTCGGCAAAGCTTCCTCCGAATTCCTCTCTGCAGTAGAGAGTTCGACATAAAACTCGAAACGGTTGATATTTATCAACCCACCCACGTGGGTTAAATGTGGCACAAGGCCGGTTTAATGTGGATATCTCCAAGCCCGTAGGCTCGGCCAAAAATATGATCTTTGAACCCGCCTAGACGGGTTCAGGTCCTGTCTACCTCTCCGAAGGAAACCTTGCCCTTCGGCAAAGCTTCTTCCGAGTTCCTCTCTGCAGTAGAGAGTTCGACATAAAACTCGAAACGTTTTAACGAGAGAGGAAAAGTCTTGTCTTTTATACAGCTTCTATGGATGATCTTATTTCAGTCGACAGGGGTGACATTTGCACTAAGTCACTAAGAGCTAACATCGCTAGCTCGTTAACTGAATGCTGTAAGTTCAATCCTTGCGCTAGGCAGTATATTTTATATTATTTTTCTCTTCAACATCACATTCTATAATATTTCAAAATAAACAACATGTTCAGCAAGACATCAATTTTCTAAATTTCCTTTTACCATTATGAAAAGTCCATTTGAATTTCAAACTTTTAGACATTAATACATCGGAGTTACCATGTAAAAAAAAAACGACTAATTAACTAATGTTTGTTATTTACTCCGAATTGTTATTTACTACAACAAATAATTTTATTTTTAAAATTTGCTGTTTTTCATCTGTTTAAAATAAATAATTCGGTACAGGCAGTTTTCACAGAATCTAATTAAGTACATTATTTTTATTTATTTAGATAATTCTGTAGAACTTTTTCAGTTCCGCTTGACATTAGTAGTGTAGTAATGGCAGGCGAGAACAATTGTTTTGAAGAAATATGAAATAAGTTCGTTAACTAATAATATCAGTCCTAAAATATAGAAATTTATAACAAAAATAATATTTCTAAATTATTTAAACCCGCTTCTAAAAAAGGAGCTTATTCTTAGAAACCCAAATTCTTACATTTACTTTACGTAGATGACCCCTTCATACTCTGGTCAACCCAGGAAGAAGTCCAATTTCTCCTGAACCAAGTGAACTCAATAAGATCATCGAAACAGTTCCCAGTGGACAGAAAAAACGACATCAAACTCGCAAACTGCACTAATATCTCGAACAGAGCATAGCTTCAAGACATCTCTATACCGCAAGCCAACATTCACCGATCTATACCTCAACTTCAACTCCTAACAGGCATACAGTGTAAAGAAAGGAGTTGTCCGCTGCTTACAACATCGAGCAAAATTGTTGATTCAGAGACATATGACAAAGAAATGGTCAGTAGAAGCAGTACTCTAAAACGTAACAACTAATCTAGGTACATGACAGCAGCTCCTACAAACTGGGATAGAAGGATACAAGAGGATAACTATATTCAGAAAACAGCTTCGGTCAACTTATGTGAAGGGATTATCGGAAAAAAAATACAAAAGTTCTGAGATCTATATAACATCTGGACGACCTTCAAAAGTTTTTGAAAACTTCGCAGACACGTCTTTCGGTTAAGAAATAGAGGAGAACTTGATTGAGGACTATGTGTTCACCATCCCCTGCAGTTTTGGTAAGAAAGGAAAAAACGGGCTGCAAGAACATCGTAAAACCATAACACGAGGGGAAATAGAAAAATCAGGCGGAGCTGACCACATATGAAGGGAAAACTGAGATCACCGCCCCTTGTTGTTTTACTTTTAAATGTAATTTTTTATCACAACATTTGTTGAAGCACAAGTAAGTTTTCATAGCGAAAATGCGGCCCCCCAAAAAGTTTGGGAACCACTGCTCTAGCGGAACAAAACTTTTTAACAAAAAAGGAAAGGCCAGATAACCAGAATAGAACCTACGCCGAAGAGATAGAGAGAAACCCAAGCCCGTGTATAAGGGGTCTATGAGTAATTTTTATCCGAGCCTATGGGTTCGGAAAACTCCATGTAAAAAAGGCCTTGAGCTGCATATATATATATATATATATATATATATATATATATATATATATATATTCTATTTTTGTAAATTTTTTAATAAAAATATTTTGTTTTAAATATATTTTTTCATAAAATAGTAAATGATAAATATCACACTGTAATTGGATCATATACTTTTATATTCTTATAAATAAACATTACTGAGTGAGTAGAAAGTGTATTCATTAATCGTGGCGTCAAAGGAATAACAGCTCTTTTGACCTCCCAGCAGACACCATCTTGATTCAGAGCAGCACTACTTCTTGAAGTAGGCCTCCGTGTCGAGTCTGATGTTCTTTTCTTATCAGAACAATCAGAGTGAATTTTCTGAACTGCTGTGCCTTTGTAATCACAATTAGATTCATCCAACTCTTTCGGAATCCTCTGCACTGTCTCCAGATTGACATCTAAACACCATGAAATGTTCGTACTGAAGCTTCTGGTGCAAATTCCAAGCAATACATATTTCTGGCTGAGTGGATTGCGTCATGGTGCTCTTTTTCTCACTGGAAGTAGCCCTCATTAACATCGGGGAAAGCTAAAACAATATGCGAGTCCTTACGAAGTTGGTTCTTTATGTACGGTGCACCGGAGGCGATATCGTCGGATGGAGGAACGCAATTTGACTCCCAAAAATACAATTCGTTCCTTAAGGATTAGGGAATAAAAAAAACACATATCATCAGTACATTACCCTCAAAGTAATGGACGAGAGCAGAAGTGGTGATATTACCCGTCGTAGATATGCCAGACTACCAGACATCACAACCGTTTCCATCGATGACGAACCACCATACACCGCACTGAAAAGTATGGAAATAGACGAGCCGGAATGCGACGACAGGGTCTTGGACAAAATAGAAGTGGACGGAAGACAACCCACAATCGTATAACTGCCAACACATCAGGGTCTACGGCGTAGTACAAAGGTATCACAACCACCTAGATTATTAACCCAACAAATGCGAGGACCGGCACATGATTACCCGTCCTATGAACACAATTCATAGGCCTTGTGGTCATGGGAGGGGGAGCATGTCGGGAAGAGAGGCCCACCGAAAAGATGAAATGAATAAAGTGATCACTGGTAAGAAAACCGGTGAAGGAAAAACAATGTAAATACCGAACAAGCATCACTTACGAACATTCTGTTTGAACGACCGTCAAGAGAACAATACTCATGCTACATAGCTTTAATGGTGGCATGACCCACATGTACTCGCGTCCAGGGCTCCATTTCCTTTGGCCAGAAGTGAATTTTAGTTTGCCTAAATTTCATTATTTCTGCACACTTTGGGTTTTTTTTTGCCATGTTCTTCCATCCTCTTGAATAGCCTGGCCACCATGCTTACAATGTTAAACACATATGCGTAACCAATATACTTCCATGTATATCGTTGTGCACGGCTTTAATTAATTCTTTTCTCGGAGACTGTGGAGGTACTAGGATATCTTCATTACACATAATTTCTTTTTCTATAGTTGTGTCTTGATTCTTTAAAAGGCCTCTCGGTCATACAGCAATTCTTCCATGTATTTCTCTTTATTTCTATCCATAATTCTATTCAACACTGGTCCCTGTCTATTTCCCAGCCTAAGCCCTTTTAAGGATAATACATCCGTTTCTATCTAGTACAAAAAAATATCCGCAATATTTCCGATTACTTCAATATTTTTACTCCCAAACTTTAACCAAGATAATGCATCAACATACGGAATAGTATTTCCTTTAATATATACAATGTCAAAGTCAAACGACATCAGCCTAATCGTCCATATTAATATCCTTGGAAATTTGACATTTGGGAACTCTCTTCTGGTGTTGAATATAAATTCCAAAGGCTTATGATCAGATTTCAATAGAAATGTCCTACCCAGCACAAAAAAAAATCTAGCTCTTTCTTTGCTCCACACAATCGCTATTTCCTCCTCCTTGTCAATATTTAAATAATTCGCCTCCGTCAATGTTAGTTTTCCGGATAAGTACATTACAAGGTAATAACCCCTGTGACAACATTGCGGCTATAGCACAGTCACTGACATCAGTAGTTAACGTCAATTTTTTTGCCGAGTCCAAAATTTTAACAACTCCTTTGTTTACGAGTGTTTTATTTTTTAATTTCTTGAAAGCAACCTCCTGTCTTTTTGTCCATTGAAATTCGGTATTCTTCTTCCTTATTTTGTTAAATCGTTCCACTATATCGCGGTAGATATCTGTCATAGAAATTGGTTAATCACAAAAAAGATTGTGACTCTTTCTTATTTCTGGGTGCAGCTGTCTCTCATATCTTACGAGTTTATCATCCAGCAACATACCATCTTTGTATATTTGATATCCTAAGTATGATTTTCCCAATTAAACTTGCATTTATCACGATTAAGTACTATTTGATTTTCTCAAACTTGTCCCGTTTTACTGTTTAGCGCTTCTTTACTGCAAGCACCAATGCCAATATTGTCCTCATATAAAATTATATTTTTAATCACCTCTAAAACATTTTCGATGGTTTTTTTGATTTTGTGTTTTAAATTTTTAACTCCAAACGTCCTTCTGTTTAATACAATAAGATGTTCATTGTGGTGACTTCTTGAAACTTGCTATCAATTGTGATCTGATTATATGCTGACTTGAAGTTAATTTTAGCAAATTATTTAATACCAGCAAACTCATGGTACGTTATTTCAGTGTTTGGCAGTGGCAATGAATCAGAACAGTTTTGGTGATTCACGCCAATCTTATAATTGCCACAAATTCTTAAATCTTCATTGTACTTGCATATCAGCACAGTGGATGAATCCTAACTGCTACCATCCTGGCTGACTTTTTCTAATATTCCTTGTTCCAACACATTTTCAGCTTAGTAACAACCAAGGGTAACATATGAGCATGAACATTTCGGGCTTGAAAATACATTGGTTGATTGCTTTCTTTAAGCCGAATTCTCGTCTGTATCATTTTAATAATCCAGTATCCGCTTCTAGAATTCATGGAACTTATCAGTTTCGATGTATCCACTCTTCAATTCCTAAAAGACCGTGAATTTTGATGTTTTCCACCCCTCAAAAAATACCCTTTGGTATGACAGGGAAGATATTACGGAATAAAAAAAGAGAAAGAGACGTAAAAAAAAAAGAAAAAAAAAACATAAAAAATTTAGTGCCTTTGATTTATTTTAAAAAAATTATCACATGTAGACACCATCCCTTCTTCCGACAGATTCCAAGGATTATGTCTGAAAATAATGTATCAATTTATATTTTCAAAAATATTCCTTTTTCAAGTCCGTACCTCTTTTTCTAAAGAGGGAAATAATTTTACCTTGCAGAATCAGTGTAGAGAGATAACTCATTTCTAAGACTTTCTTTAAATCTCTCATCTCTGAATATGATTAAAAATTAGAAAAGATTTATACACAACAATTAAATAAAATCCTTGCTGATAACTTTTATTTCGATTTTAATTTTTGCAAGTAGGTAAAAATGAAGCATAATAAAAGATCTTAAATAATTTGTAAAAAAGGAAATAATCTCATTAGAGTCCAAATTGGGCCACAATTCCATTTATTATCTTTTTGAAGAATGCACAACTCCAAAGTATCTATTGTATCTGAACTTTGTCTGGTTTTACAGGTCCTGAACTGGCATCTCCGTATTCAGAAATGATAAGCTAAGCTCCCTATGCAATAATGGATCTGAAATGTTTTTAAAGTCATTATAATTGCACATTTAAAGAAGATAAAAAATATTTGATTGCTATTTCAACTTTTCACATCATAAATGTTTAATTCATTTCAAATTTGTTTGCGTTTTCTTGACGTTCAACTGATGTTTTAAAAATACAAACGAAAAACTAACGTATTTAAACTTATTGTTTTAAATATACATTTCTGACATGCTTTAAGTTTGGGCATCAAATATCTCGGAATTTTGTTTACTGTGTAAGCCTAAGAATAACTTATCCTTGATGACTGGCATCACATCACGTACATTTGAGTAGCGAAATTAAGCCTCCTTTAACATTTACAATTTAAAAAAGCATTGAAACTTATCCATCTAATCACGCAAGGGTTATTTAATGGAAACAGTTGTTACCTGCCTTCCGCCAGACAACTTGGCTAGGTTCAAAGACCTTGTTGGTATCCAGATAATTTCAACTCCAGATTACCTGATACATATTGCTGATCTCGATCTTCTTAATAAACACGCCAGTCAGTTATGTGCCATGCATGATACACGTTTAGGCGATCATGTACCTATCGATACATGACTGACGAGGCAGATTTTTCTCGCAGTAGGTTGCCATTTCTTTCTGCAGTAGATCAGATGCCATCCGGTCTGTACTGATATTTACCCATAGCTTGGGAAGAAAACGTGCATTCATACATTTCGCAAGGGAATTAACATGTAAGCGAATGTAATGGATTCAACTGGGAATTCGAGCTCGGTCCTCCGATTCAGTTAATTGCCATGTGCGATACACTTTAAGGCGATCATGTATCTTTCGATACATGACTGATGAGGCATATTTTTTTCTCGCAGTAGGTTGCCATTTCTTTTTGCAGTAGACCAAATGCCATCCAGGAATATAGAACCCGGTCTGTACTGCTATTTAACCATAGCTGGTGAGAAGAAGAGGATTCATATCTTTTCCAAGGGAATTCGAACTTGGCTTCAAGCCGCTATCAAATACTCCACCGTGCCTCTTGACTTATTACCAATATGACTGTTTCATTATTTAATTTTTCTTTTCCTTTCATTTTCCGATTTTTATTTCAGAAAAAGTTCTATAAAATTATTTTAAATAGAATTTTTGCTGTCGCAGGAAATGAAACAAAAAAAACATCTTTATTAACTGAAATGAAATTTTGATACTTTAAATCAGGTGAACAAATATTGGTACGGTCAGATTTTATTATCAAAGTCAATGTTTTCTCCTTGAAATTCGTGTTAACCAACCAATGTTGGTAAGTTTCGGCATATGAATTTCAGTCTATGTAAAATGAACATTCTTTCATATCAATATATTTAATTAATAATTAATCAAATAAAGGTAAAAATAAATAAACAAAAATAAATAAATAAATAAATAAAGGTAAAAATAGATTACTTTACTTTCCTGGTTTTATCCGAAATAAATACTCCAATCTGCATAGTTCTTAGATATTTTCCAAATAAATCAATCTCTAGATAGAAGGATAAAGAGCATCAGGAAAATATCTATAATTAAATAGAACGGTGTATGATCCAAGAAAATAGATTTCTTCTCCTAATTATAGACTGGAATTAAAAAAAAAATCCCCCTGACCAATAAGTTTCAAAGATTTGATTTTAATGGAATATGTGGATGCGTGTCAGAATTTAAAATTATCAAGAATCTATTTCAAGATGAATTTGTCCCATGTTTTGCTTAGATTATAAAAAATATATGAATAGAAAATACTAAAGTTAAGAAAAGCTTACTACTGAAATGTTGTGCAGTTGTTCTGACACATTAACAAAAGTAAAAGAAATGTTGAAACTTTCAGCGCAATAGCAAACATGTTGGTTTTGATAAACTGTAAGACTGAACACACATTAAATGATTTTTGTAAAAAGGAATTTGAAAATTGCAAATCTATCGTGCGATATGTTTCAGGTAGTGAAAGAATGGACTAAAACTTAGCCTGCCTCCACATTGTTTAATAATAGGAAGGGGTTGACTTCCTCACAGCCACAGTACTGAAGATAACTTGATGACTTTTAGGTATCTGACCAATTTGTTTCGACACAAGAATTTTCTTTATCAGAACAAAAGTTTAATATATATATATATACTTTATATGCCTACCTTCTATATGAAGTGAAATATTTGGGCCCAAAATGAAAGACGTAATACAGTGGCGAGAGATATTGTGGTGTAGGGAAACTTTGAATATTACATTTTAGAAAAGACTTTATAAATTAACTGTATGTACATTCTGGTTTTCGGGGAGCCTAGTCACAACTCTGGTTGCAGGCGATGATTAAATTTGAATAAAAATGTATTTTAACGAGTGAAGTAATTTTCAATCTTTGCAGTTTTATGGGTTAACATATTTGAGATGTAAGGTGTGCGAATGTAAATTACAATTGTAAATTTTTCGTTGTATCTCGTAGGTTAATTTTCGCGTTTTACCAACAAGACAATTTTAATGCGTATCACCACCAATAAGAAAGTTCACATCTATTCAGCTTTAAACTATAAAAAGTGAATTTACATATACAAGTAAATTGTTTGAAAACGAAAGATGTGCTACAAATCAGGCAACTGATAAATTAACGCAATTTGAAAACTTAATTTGTGCACTATATATTGTTGAAACATAATAAAATATCGAACGGTTTAAATATTCGTAATCATTTAAAATACATTGTATAAAAATTGTTGAAACTAAAATAAATTTCACTCACCATTTACAATATTCCGACACAAAAATCTTTTATCGGTAAATTCTAACATTCCTTCTAAGGTGGTATTTCGGACACCATAAAGTGCCAGCAGTGACATGGTCGAAGCTGCAGTTTGCCGCATGAAAGCGAACGAAAAATGCTTTTAGCCATGCACAGATTGAGAGATCCCACACAATTTGATACCAATTTGGAAGAGAATCCAGCTACTGGAAAAAAATTATAAAGCAATGAATTGGGGGATACCCCCTCAGGGTTGAAGGGCATGAAAATTCCAACAAATTCACTAACGCTAGGTCCCGAATCGTCGAAAGTCACTCCCTCCCCAGAGAAGCGACTGAAATTCCCAACAATCTGACATATATCTCATGAGGATCCCCTAGAGAGGAAAAAATAGAAATGCGATCTCTTCGAGCAAACCGTTTTTCGGACACCCTAAAGTGCCAACAGTGACAACAGTGACATTGTCGAAGCTGCAGTTTGCCGCATGAAAGCGAACGAAAAATGCTTGTAGCCATGCACATAGTGAGAGATTCCACTCAATTTGATATCAATTTGGAAGTGATACCAGCTACTGGAAAAAAATTATAAAGCAAGGAATTGGGGGAGCGCCCCCAGTTTTGGTGCGCATGAAAATTCCAAAAATTCACTAATGCTAGGTCCCGAATCGTCGAATGTCACTCCGTCCCCACACAACCGACTGAAATAAACCCTTGACTGATGGAGTCAGCAGGAACTTCCACACAATCTGACTTCTATCTCATGAGGATCCCCTAGAGAGGAAAAATTAGAAATGCGATCTCTTCGAGCAAAGCGCTTTTCGGACACCGTAAAGTGCCAACGGTGACAGCAGTGACATGGTCGAAGCTGCAGTTTGCCCCATGAAAGCGAAAGAAAAATGCTTGTAGCCATGCACAGAATTAGAGATTCCACACAATCTGATACCAATTTGGAAGACATTCCAGCTACTGAAAAAATTCATAAAGCAATGAATTATGGGAGGCCACCCCAGTTTTGGTGCGCATGAAAATTCCAACGTATTCCATAACGCTAGGTCCCGAGTCGTCGAAAGTCACTCCCTCACCACACAAGCGATTGAAATAAATCTTTGACTGATGGAGTCAGCAGGATATTCACAAAAACCTGACATCTATCTCATGAGGATTCCCTAGAGAGTAAAAAATAGAAATGCGATCTCTTCGAGCAAACCGCTTTTCGGACACCGTAAAGTGCCAACGGTGACAGCAGTGACATTGTCAAAGCTGCAGTTTGCCGCATGAAAGAGAAAGAAAAAATGCTTGTAGCCATGCACAGAGTGAAACATGCCACAAACTTTGATACCAATTTGGAAGAGATTTCAGCTACTGGAAAAAATTTATAAAACAATGAATTGGGGGAGGCCCCCCAGTTTTTCTGTGCATGAATATTCCATAAATTCACTAACACTAGGTCCCGAATCGTTGAAAATCACTCCCTCCAAACACTAGCGACAGAAATAAACCTTTGACTGATGGAGTCAGCAGGAAATTCCCCACATTCTGACATCTATCTCATGAGGATCCCCTAGAGAGGAAAATATAGAAATGCGATCTCTTCGAGCACACCGCTTTTCGGACACCGTAAAGTGCCAACGGTGAAAGCAGTGACATGGTCGAAGCTGCAGTTTGCTGTATGAAAGAGATTGAAAAATGCTTGTAGCCATGCACAGAGTGAGAGATTCCACACAATTTGATACCAATTTGGGAGAGATTCCAGCTACTGGAAAAAAATTATAAAGCAATGAATTGGGGGAGGCCCCCGCCTGTTTTGAAGCGCATGAAAATTCCAACAAATTCACTAACGCTAGGACCCGAATCGTCGTAGATCACTCCGTCCTCACACAAGCGACAGAAATAAACCTTTGACTGATGGAGTCAGCAGTAAATTCCCCACAATCTGACATCTCATGAGTATCACATAGAGAGGAAAAAATAGAAATGCGATCTCTTCGAGCAAACCGCTTTTCGGACACCGTAAAGTGCCAACGGTGACAGCAATGACATGGTCGAAGCTGCAGTTTGCCGCATGAAAGCGAACGAAAAATGCTTGTAGCCATGCACCGAGTGAGAGATTCCACACAGTTTGATACAAATTTGGAAGAGAATCCAGCTACTTGAAAAAATTTATAAAGCAATGAATTGTTGGATTCCCCTCCAGTTTTAGTGCTTATGAAAATTCCAACAAATTCACTAACGCTAGGTCCAGAATCGTCGAAGTTTACTCCCTCCCCACACAAGCGACTGAAATACACATTTGACTGATGAACTCAGCATGAGATTCCCCACAATCTGACATCTGTCTCATGAGGATCCCCTGGAGAGGAAAAAGTAGAAATGCGATCTCTTCGAGCAAACCGAATTTCGGACACCGTAAAGTGCCAACGGTGACAGCAGTGACATGGTCGAAGCTGCAGTTTGCCGCATGAAAGCCAACGAAAAATACATGTAGCCATGCACAGAGTGAGACATTCCACACAATTTGATACCAATTTGGAAGAGAATCCAGCTACTGGAAAAAATTTATAAAGCAATGAATTGGGGGATTTCTCCCGCAGTTTTGGTGCGGATGAAAATTCCAACAAACTTAATAAAGCTAGGTCCCGAATCGTCGAAGTTCACTCCATCCCCACACAAGCAAATGAAATAAACGTTTGACTGTTGGAGTCTTCAGGAAATTCCCCACAATCTGACATCTATCTCATGAGGATCCCCTCGAGAGGAAAAAGTAGAAATGCGATCTCTTCGAGTAAACCGCTTTTCGGACACGTTAAAGTGCCAACGGTGAAAACAGTGGCATGATCGAAGCTGCAGGTTGCCGCATGAAAGCGAAGGAAAAATGCTTGTAGTCATGCACAGAATGAGAGATTCCACAAATTTTATGCCAATTTCGAAGAGATTCCATCTACATGAAAAAGTTTATAAAGCAATGAATTGGGGAAGCCTACCCCAGTTTTGGTTCACAAGAAAATACCAACAAATTCACTAATGCTAGGTCCCGAATGGTCGAAGGTCACTCCCTACCCACACAAGTTACTGAAATAAACCTTTGACAGATGGAGTCAGCAGGAAATTCCACACAATCTGACATCTATCACATGACGATCCCCTAGATAGGAAAAACGTAGAAATGCCATCTCTTGGAGCAAACCGCTTTTCAGACACGTTAAAGTGTCAACGGTGACAACAGTGACATGGTCGAAGCTGCAGTTTGCCGCATGAATGCGAACGAAAATTCTTGTAGACATGCACAGAATGAGAGATTCCACACAATTTGATACCAATTTCGAAGAGATTACAGCTACTGAAAAAAAATTATAAAGCAATGAATTGGGGGAAACCCCCCAGTTTTGTTGCGCATGAAAATTTCAACAAATTAACTAACGCTATGTCCCGAATCTTCGTAGGGCTCTCCCTCCCCACACATGCGACTGAAATAAACCTTTGACTGATGCAGTCAGCAGGACATTCCCCACAATCTGACATCAATCTCCTGAGGTTCCCCTAGAGAGAAAAAATAGAAATGCGATCTCTTCGAGCAAACCGCTTTTCGGACACAGTAAAGTGCCAACGGTGACAGCAGTGAGATGGTTGAACCTGCAGTTTGCCGCATGAAAACGAACGAAAAATGCTTATAGCCATGCACAGAATGAGAGATTCCACACAATTAGGTACCAATTTGGAAGAGAATCCAGCTACTACAAAAAATTTATAAAGCAATGAATTGGGGAATTCCCCCCTGCTTCCGTGCGCATGAAAATTCCAGCAAATTTACTAACGCTAGGTCACGAATCGTCGAAGGTCACTCCCTCCACGCACAAGAGACTGAAATAAACCTATGACTGATGGAGTCAGCAGGAAATTCCCCACAATCTGACATCCATCTCATGAGGATCCCCTAGAGAGGGAAAAATAGAAATGCACTCTCTTCGAGCAAACAGCTTTTCGGACACAGTAAAGTGCCTACGGTGACAGTAGTGACATGGTCGAAGCTGCAGTTTGCCGCATGAAAGCGAACCAAAAATGCTTGTAGCCACGCACAGATTGAGAGATTCCACACAATTTGATACCAATTTGGAAGAGATTCCAGTTACTGGAAATAATTTATAAAGCAATGAATTGGGGGAGGCACCCCAGTTTTAGTGTGCATTAAAATTCAAACAAATTCACTAACTCTAGGATCCGAATCATCGAAGGGAAGGTCACTCCGTCCCAACACAAGTGACTGAAAGAAACCTATGACTGATGGAGTCAGCAGGAAATTCCCCACAATCTGACATATATCCCACGAGGATCCCCTAGAGAGGAAATAGTAGATATGCGATCTCTTCGAGCAAACCGAATTTCTGACACCGTAAAGTGCCAACGGTGACAGCAGTGACATGGTCTAAACTGCAGTTTGCCGCATGAAAGCGAAGGAAAAATGCTTGTGGCCATATACAGAATGTGAGATTCCACACAATTTGATACCAATTTGGAAGAGAATCCAGCTACTGGAAAAAATTCATAAGGCAATGAATTGAGGGATTCCCCGCCAGTGTTGGTGTGCATGAATATTCCAACAAATTTACTAAAGCTAGATCCCGAATCGTCGAAGGTCGCCCCTCCACACACAATTGACTGAAATATACCAATGACTGATGGAGTCAGCAGGAAATTCCCCACAATCTGACATGTATCTCATTAGGATCCTCTAGATAGGAAAAATGAGAAATGCGATGTCTTCGAGCAAACCGATTTTCGGACACCGTGACATCGTCGAAGCTGTAGTTTGCCGCATGAAAGTGAACGAAAAATTCTTGTAGGCATGCACAGAGTGAGAGATTCCACACAATTTGATACCAATTTGGAAGAGATTCCAGCTACTGGAAAAAATTTAAGATGAAATGAATTGGGTGAGGCCCTCCAGGATTTGTGCGCATGAAAATTCCAACAAATTCACTAAACCTAGGTCCTGAATCGTCGGAGGTCACTCCCTCCCCACACAAGGCACTGAAATAAACTTTTGACTGATGGAGAGTGCAGGACATTCCCCACAATCTGACATCTATCTAATGAGGATCCCCTAGAGACGAAAAAGTAGAAATGCGATCACTTCGAGCAAACCGCATTTCGGTCACCGTAAAGTGCCAACGGTGACAGCAGTGACATGGTCGAAACTGCAGTCTGCCGCATGAAAGTGAACGAAAAATGCTTGTAGCCTCAAAGAGTGAGAGATTCCACACAGTTTGACACCAATTTGGAAGAGAATCCAGCTACCGGAAAAAATTCATAAAGAAATGAATTGGGTGATTCCGCCCCCCAGTGTTGGTGCGCATGAATATTCCAACAAATTTACTGACGCTAGGTCCCGAAACGTCGAAGATCACTCCCTACCCACACAAGTGACTGAAATAAACTTATGACTGATGGAGTCAGCAGGAAATTCACCACAATCTGTCATATATCTCATGAGGATCCCCTGGAGAGGAAAAAGTAGAAATGCGATCTCTTCGAGTAAACCACTTTGAAGCAATGATTGGGGGGGCCTACACAGTTTTGGTGCGCATGAAATTTCCCATAAATTCACTAACGCTAGGTACCGAATTCACCACAATCTGTCATCTATCACATGAGGATCCCCTGGAGAGGAAAAAGTACAAATGCGATCTCTTCGAGTAAAACACTTTGAAGCAATGAATTGGGGGAGGCCTACACAGTTTTGGTGCGCATGAAATTTCACATAAATTCACTAACGCTAGGTACCGAATCGTCGAAAGTCAATCCACTCCACACAAGCGACTGAAATAAACATTTGACTATTGGTGTAAGCAGGACTTCCGCACAATCTGACATCTATCTCATGAGGTGGCCTAGAGTGGAAAAAATAGAAATGCGATCTCTTTGAGCAAACAGCTTTTCGGACACCGTAAAGTTTCAACAGTGACAGCAGGGACATGGTCGAAGCTGTAGTTTGCCGCATGAAAGCGAACGAAAAATGCTTGTAGCCCTGCATTGAGTGAGAGATTCAACACAATTTGACACCAATTTGGAAGAGAATGCAGCTACTGGAAAAAATTTATAAAGAAATGAATTGGGGGATTACCTCCATTGTTGGTGCGCATGAAAATTCCAACAAATTTACCAACGCTCGGTCCCGAATCGTCGAAAGTCAATCCCTACCCACACAAGAGACTGAAATAAACCTATGAAAGATGGACTCAGCAGAAAATTCCCCACAATCTGACATCTATCTCATGAGGATCCCCTAGAGAAGAAAAAGTAGAAATGCGAACTCTTCGAGCATCCGCTTTTCGGACACAGTAAAGTGCCAACGGTGACAGCAGTGACATGGTCGAAGCTGCAGCTTGCCGCATGAAAGCGAACAAAAATGCTTGTAGCCATGCACAGAGTGAGAGATTCTACACAATTTGATAACAATTTGGAAGAGATTCCAACGACTGGAAAATATTTATAAAGCAATGAATTGGGATAGCCGCCCCCAGTTTTGGTGAGCATGAAAATACTAACAAATTAACTTAACCAAAGTCCGGAATCGTCGAAGGTCACTCCCTCCACACACGAGCGACTGAAATAAACCTTTGACTGATGGAGTCAGCAGGAAATTCCCCATAATCAGACATCTATCTGATGAGGAACCCCTAGAGAGGAAAAATAGAAATGCGATCTCTTCGAGTAAACCACTTTTCGGACAGGGTAAAATGCCAACGGTGACAGCAGTGACATGGACGAAGCTGCAGTTTGCTGCATGAAAGCGAACGAAAAATGCATGTAGCCATACACAGAGTGTGAGATTCCACACAATTTGATACCAATTTGGAAGAGATTCCAGCTACTGGAAAAAATTTATAAAGCAATGAATTGGAGGAGGCCCCCCCAGTTTTGGTGCGAATGATAATATCAACAAATTCACTAACGCTAGGTGCCGAATCGTCGAAGGTCACTCCCTCCCCACAAAAGCGACTGAAATAAACCTTTGACTGATGGAGTCAGCAGGAAATTCCAGACAATATGACATTTATCTCATTAGGATCCCCTAGAGAGGAAAAAGTAGAAATGCGATCTCTTCAAGCAAACCGCTTTTAGGACACCGTAAAGGTCCAACGGTGACAGCAGTGACCTGTTCGAAGCTGCAGTTTGCCGTATGAAAGCGAACGAAAAATACTTGTAGCATGCACAGAGTGAGAGATTCCACACAATTTTATACCAATTTAAAAGAGATTCCAGGTACTGGAAAAAATTTATGAAGCAATTAATTGGGGGGTTCACACCCACGTTCGTGCGCATGAAAATACCAAAAAATTCACTAACTCTAGGTCCCGAATCGTCGAAGGTCACTCCCTCCCCACACAAGGGACTGAAACAAACATTTGACTGATGGAGTCAGCAGGAAATTCCCCACAATCTGACATCTATCTCATGAGGATCCCCTAGAGAGGATAAAGCAGAAATGCGATCACTTCGAGCAAACCGCTTTTCGGACAGCGTAAAGTGCCAACGGAGACAGCAGTGACATGGTCGAAGCTGCAGTTTGCCGCACGAAAGCCAACGAAAAATACATGTAGCCATGCACAGAGTGAGACATTCCACACAATTCGATACCAATTTGGAAGAGAATCCAGCTACTGGAAAAAATTTATAAAGCAATGAATTGGGGGATATCTCCCGCAGTTTTGGTGCGGATGAAAATTCCAACTAATTTAATAAAGCTAGGTCCCGAATCGTCGAAGTTCACTCCCTCCCCACACAAGCAACTCAAATAAACCTTTGACTGTTGGAGTCTTCAGGAAATTCTCCACAATCTGACATCTATCTCATGAGGATCCCCTAGAGAGGGAAAAATAGAAATGCGATCTCTTCGTGCAAACAGCTTTTCGGACACAGTAAAGTGCCAACGGAGACAGCAGTGACATGGTCGAAGCTGCAGTTTGCCGCATGAAAGCGAACCAAAAATACTTGTAGCCACGCACAGATTGAGAGATTCCACACAATTTGATACCAATTTGGAAGAGATTCCAGTTACTGGAAATAATTTATAAAGCAATGAATTGGGGGAGGCACCCCAGTTTTAGTGTGCATTAAAATTCAAACAAATCCACTAACTCTAGGATCCGAATCATCGAAGGTCACTCCGTCCCAACACAAGTGACTGAAAGATACCTCTGACTGATGGAGTCAGCAGGAAATTCCCCACAATCTGACATGTATCCCACGAGGATCCCCTAGAGAGGAAAAAGTAGATATGCGATCTCTTCGAGCAAACCGCTTTTCGAACACCGTAGAGTGCCAACGGTGTCAGCAGTGACATGGTCGAAGCTGCAGTTTGGGCATGAAACCGAACGAAAAATCCTTGTATCCCTGCACAGAGTGAGAGATTACACACAATTTGATAACAATTTGGAAGAGATTCCAGCTACTGGAAAAAATTAATAAAGCAACGAATTGGGGAGTCCCAGTTTTGGTGCGCATGAAAATTCCAACAAATACACTAACGCTAGTTCCCGAATCAACGAAGGTCACTCCCTCCCCACACAAGTGACTGAAATAAACCTATGACTGATGGAGTCAGCAGGAACTCCACACAATCTGACATCTATCTCATGAGGATCCCCTAAAGAGGAAAAAATAGAAATGCGATCTCTTCGGTCAAACCGCTTTTCGGACACCGTAAAGTTCCAACGGTGACAGCCGTGACATGGTCGAAGCTGCAGTTTGCTGCATGAAAGCGAAAGAAAAATAATTGTAGCCATGCACAGAGTGAGAGATTACACACAATTTGATACAAATTTGGAAGAGATTCCAGCTACTGGAAAGAATTTATAAAGCAATGAATTGGGGTAGGACCCCCAGTTTTGGTGCGCATGAAAATACCAACAAATTGACTAACGCTAGGTCCTGAATCATCGCAGGTCACTCCCACCCCACACAAGCGACTGAAATAAATCTTTGACTGTTGGAGTCAGCATGAAATTCCAGATACTCTGACATCTATCTCATGAGGATCCCCTAGACAGGAAAAAATAGAAATGAGATCTCTTCGAGGAAACCGCTTGTCAGACACCGTAAAGTGCTAATGGTGACAGCAGTGACATGGTCGAAGCTGAGGTTTGCCGCATGGAGGCGAAAGGAAAATAATTGTAGCCATGCACAGAGTGAGAGATTACACACAATTTGATACCAATTTGGAAGAGATTCTAGCTACTGGAAAGAATTTATAAAGCAATGAATCGGGGGAGTTCCCCCAGTTTTGGTGCGAATGTAAATACCAACAAATTCACTAACGCTAGGTCCCGAATCGTCGAAGGTTACTCACTCACACACAAGCGACTGAAATATACCTTTGCCTGATGGAGTCAGCAGGAAATTCTACACAATCTGACATCTATCTCATGAGGATCCCCTAAAGGAGGAAAAAGTATAATGCGAACTCTTCGAGCAATCCGCTTTTAGGAAACCGCTAAGTTTCAACGATGACAGCAGTGACATGGTCGAATCTGCAGTTTGCCGCATGAAAGGGAACGAAAAATGCTTGTAGCCATGCACCGAGTGAATGATTCCACACAATTTGATACCAATTTGGAAGAGATTCCAGCTACTTAAAAAAAATTTTAAAGCAATGAATTGGGGGAGCCAAGCCAATTTTGGTGCGCTTGAAAATACCAACAAATTCACTAACGCTAGGTCCCGAATCGTCGAAGCTCACTACCTTCCCACACAAGCGACTGAAATAAACCTTTGACTGTTGGAATAAGCAGGAAATTCCCCACAATCTGACAACAATCACATGACCATCCCCTAGAGAGGAAAATGTAGAAATGCGATCTCTTCGAGCAAACCGGATTTCGGACACCGTAAAGTGCCAATGGTGACAGCAGTGACATGGTCGAAGCTGCAGTTTGCCGCATGAGGTCGAACGAAAAATGCTTGTAGCCATGGACAGAGTGAGAGATTCCACACAATTTGATACCAATTGATAAGAAAATCCAGCTACTGGAAAAAATTTATAAAGCAATGAATTTGGGGAGGCTCACCCAGTTTTGGTGCGCATGAAAATACCAACAAATTCACTAACGCTAGGTCTCGAATCGTCGAAGGTCAATCCCTCCCCACAGAAGCGACTGAAATAAACCTTTCACTGATGGAGTCAGCAGGAAATTCCCCACAATCTGACATCTATCTCATGAGGATCCCCTAGAGAAGAAAAAGTAGAAATGCGATCTCTTCAAGCAAACTGCTTTTCGGACACCGTAAAATGCCAACGGTGACAGCAGTGACATGTTCGAAGCTGCATGAAAGCTAACGAAAAATTCTTGTAGCCATGCACAGAGTGAGAGATTCCACACAATTTGATACCAATTTGGAAGAGATTCCCGCTAATGGAAAAAATTTATAAAGCAATGAATTGGGTGTGGCCCCCCAGGTTTGGTTTGCCTGAAAATTCCTATAAATTTACTAACGCTAGGACCCAAATCGTCGAAAGTCACTCCCTTCCCACAGAAGGGACTGAAATAAACCTGTGACTGATGGAGTCAGCAGGAAATTCCCCACAATCTGACATCTATCTCACCATGATCCCCTAGATAGGAAATAGTAAATATGCGATCTCTTCGAGCAAACTGCTTTTCGGACACCGTAAAGTTCCAACGGTGACAGCCGTTACATGGTCGAAGCTGCAGTTTGCCGCATGAAAGCGAACGAAAAATGCTTGTAGCCATGCACAGAGTCAGATATTCCACAAAATTTGATACCAATTCGGTAGAGATTCGAGCTACTAGAAAAAATTTATAAAGCAATGAATTGGGGAGGCCCCCCAGATTCGGTGCGCATGAAAATACCAACAAACTCACTAACGCTAGGTCCCTTATCGTCGAAGGTCACTCCATCCCCACACAAGCGACTGAAATAAACCTTTGACTGATGGAGTCAGCAGGAAATTCCCCACAATCTGACATCTATCTCATGAGGATCCACTAGAGGGGAAAAAGTAGAAATGCGATCTCTTCGAGTAAACCGCTATTCGGACACCGTAAAGTGCCAACTGTGACATCAGTGATATAATCGAAGCTACAGTTTTTCCGCGTGAAAACGAACGAAAAATGCTTTTAGCCATGCACAGAGTGAGAGTTTCCACACAATTTGATACCAATTTGGAAGAGATTCAAGCTACTGGAATAAATTTATTAAGCAATGTATTGGGGAGGGCCCCCAGTTTCGGTACGCACGAACATACCAACAAATTCACTAACGCTCGGTCCCGAATCGTCGAAGGTCACTCCCTCCCCACACAAGCGACTGTTTGTTTGTTTGTTTAAAAACTTAACGACCCATCGATCAGCAAGAGATCATTTAAGGTCAAAGTTGATTTTTTCTTTTTCTTTGAATAAGGTTGAAATGCTTTCAAAAAGACTTTCACTTTCCTTTCCTTCTTTTTCAATGTTGTACTGCTTTTTGTTTTTAAAAATTCCCTGTTTTCAGAGGTGTGTTGTTGTTTGAAAATTCCTCACCTAGCAAGTATCCAAAGGTTTCCCCTTTCATCATCAGACACCAAATTGGAATTATATTTTATTATATAGTCCAACTTTCCTAATGAAAGTCAAGATCAAATTGGGGTTTGATTTTTCGAAAAGTTCTTTGAAGTTGTTCACATTGTAAAATAATTTTCGAATATGTGCCATATCACCGCAATCAAGCAGGAAGTGCTTCACAGTATAAGCCTCCTGGCATGGTATGCATTCCGGAGGATCTTCATCTTTTAGGAGGAAGGAGTGAGTTATGCGAGTGTGTCCTATGCGAATACGGGATAAAACAACTTCTTCTTTGCGTGATTTTCTGTGTTCAGTTAGTTGTTTCTTTAGAGAGGGTTTGATTTTAAATAATTTGTTGTTTTGACAGCTGTTCCAAGCATCTTGCCATTTCTTCAAAATAAAGTCATTTATTAGAGGTTTATAGTCAGTGTATGGAACCATTATGTTACTTGTGTTAAGTTTCAGAGAGTTTTTTGCAGCCACATCAGCTTTTTCATTTCCATGAAAACCAGAGTGGCTGGGAATCCAACAGAAAATGATAGTTTTATTTTGTAAGATTGCATGTATTCTATGCAGGAGTTTGATAAGCAAAGGATTGTCTAATGTTTGGTTTTTTATTGATTCAAGTACTGATAATGAGTCTGCAAAAATAATGAATTTATTTGAGTTATGTTTAGTGATGAGGTCTAGAGCTATATCAATGGCTGTAATTTCAGCACTAAAAATTGAGGAGTTGTTAGGTAATCTTTTCTGTAGAACAGTACTTTTAAAGATAGCCGCACATCCTACTTTGTTTTTGACTTTGGAGCCATCGGTATATATGTGGGCCCAATCCGGGTATTGTTCCAGAATATCATTCAGTTTTTCTACATAGTATAAGGGGTGTGTGTCAGATTTAGTGTGGGCAGCCAGTCTTAAAATGACTTTTGGTCGTTCCAATAGCCAAGGTGGATGTTTGGGTAGCTTGAATTCATGTATACTATTTTTGTCTATCAAACTGTCTGTAAGTGGTTTTATCATTTTTTCCATGTAAAGACCAAAAGGTTTGATAACATTTTCTTTTTTGTCAAACAGATGTTTATAGCTTGGGTTGAATGTGCATTGATAGCCCGAATTTGATGGATTGGATTTGAGTTTTAAGTAATATTGTATAGCTAATTTCTCACGTCTCAGTTTTAGAGGAGCCTCATGAGCTTCAACATATAGGCTTTCTCTGGGAGATGTTTTAAAGGCACCAAGAGCTAGTCTTAGACCTGTGTGGTGGATGGGGTCAAGAATTTTTAGGTAGGATTTCCTAGCCATACCATATATGAAACTTCCATAATCCAATTTGGATCTTATTAGTGTTCTGTATATTTTTAGGAGTGATATGCGATCTGCTCCCCATTCTGTGTTAGCTATAACCCGCAAAAGTTGTAGTGTTTTGAAACATTTTTGTTTTAAGTATTTCAGATGGGGAATGAATGTGAGTTTTTTATCAAATATTATTCCCAGAAATTTGTGTTGTTCAGTCATTTCTATTTCAGTTTCTTCTAATTTAAGTGTTGGGTCGTTGTGCATTTTTCTTTGATTACAAAAATGCATACACTTTGTTTTGGTTTGTGAGAGTTTGAAACCATTTTCAATGGTCCATCGATTTATTTTATTTATGCATATCTGCAGTTGACGTTCTGAGGTATGCCTATTTTTTGATCTATGGCAAATTAAAAGATCATCTACATATAAGGAACCATCAACTTCGTTGTTCAAACAGGTTACAATGTTGTTAATTTTTATGTTAAATAGAGTGACGGACAAGATGCATCCTTGTGGGACTCCTTCTTCTTGAATTTTTGAGTCTGAGAGAGTCGATCCTATTCTTACTTTGAAGCTTCTGTCAGATAAAAAGTCTTTTATCAACAAGGGTAATCTGCCTTTTAGGCCAAGATTGTATAAGTCTTTCATTATTCCCTGTCTCCATGTAGTTTCGTAGGCCTTTTCTAAGTCAAAGAAAATGGCTATTACATGTTTTTTATTGATGAAAGCCTCTCTGATAAGGGTTTCTAAGCGGACTATGTTATCTATTGTTCCTCTTTTATTTCGAAAGCCACTCTGTAAGTTGGTAATTAAATTATTGATTTCCAGATACCAATTTAGTCTTCTATTTATTATTCTTTCAAATGTTTTGCATAAGCAGCTTGTTAATGTAATGGGTCTAAAGTATTTGGGATCTGATATGTCTTTTTCTGGTTTTGGTATGGGAATCACAATAGCCTGTTTCCAGCTATTAGGTAGTTTTCCCTTGAACCATATTTCATTAAAGATGTTTAACAAAAATTTAATGGATTTGGGGGGAAGTTGTTTTAAAAATTCGTAATGAATTTCATCAGGACCAGTAGCTGTATTATGTGATTCACTTATAGCATTTATAAGTTCGTCCTTCGTAAAAGAAAGATTGTATTCTTTGTTATTTGAATTAAAATTTAGTTTATTATTCTTTTTTACTGTATCCTGCTTAATTTTTTGGAAGAGTTGTCTGTAGTTTTTGTTAGAGGAATTATTTTCGAAAGTTTCCGCAAGTATGTTTGTTATATCTTTTGTTTCTGTTATTTTTTTGTTATTTAATGTGAGATGGTTAAGAGAAGAAGATAAATACTTTCCAGAGATTTTCCTTAGTATGTTCCAAACTTTTTTTGGTTTTGTATTATAGTTTATTTTGTTTACATAATCTTTCCAGGATTTTCTTTTGGCTTCCTTGATAACTCTACGTGCTACTGCTCTTTTTTGTTTGAAAAGATTTAAATTATGAGATGTAGGTTGAGAGTTAAATTTCCGTAGTGCTGCTTTTCGTAGTCTTATTGCCTTTTTACATTCATCATTGAACCATGGTCTTTGTTGTTTGTTAGATCCATTGCTTTTTGGTATGCATGCTCTTGCAATGTCTATTAAAGTTTCTGTGAAGTATTCGATGGATTTACTGGAGACTTCTTTGTCTGATAGTTTTTGTTGGCATTTTTTTTTATATTCTCTCCAATCTGCTTTATTTAGCTTCCATCGATGAAGATGGTTTTCAATTTCTTTTGAATATGTCAAAATAATTGGAAAATGGTCACTACCCCATGAATCATCTAGAACATTCCAATCGAAATCCATAAGTGTAGACGAGTCACAAATTGATAGGTCAAGCACTGAATTAGTGCCTGATGCAGGGTGTAGATATGTGTTAAATTTTTTATTTAGTAGGCATAAGTCATTGTTGTTAATGATGTTTTCAAGATTTTTGCCTTTTTTATCAGAGTATTTAGATCCCCATATAACGTTATGACTATTAAAGTCACCTAGTAATAAATATGGTCTTGGTAGTTGATCTATTAGGTTGTTTAAATCAGTTTCGCTTATGGGATTGTGTGGTGGGATATAAATGGAGCAGATGTTGATGGTTCTGTGTAGAGTGGCCTTTATAGCAACAGCTTGGATATGGGTCTTCAATTGTATTTTACTTTGAGGGATATCATTTCTAATTAGTATCGATACGCCCCCTGATGCCCTTTGATTGGGGTTATGAATGTAATTATATTGTGTATAGTTTTTTATTTTAATTTTATCATCAGTTTTTAGGAAGGTTTCCTGTAAGCAAATGATGGTGGGGAGATGTTTCGTTATAAGCAGAACTAACTCATTTATATTTGGCTTTAAGCCACGACAGTTCCATTGTATAATTTTTTGAGTCATTCTGTCTTATTTGTATTTTGTTTTTTGTTGTGTTTTTAACCCTTGGCTTTCTTTTGGTTCTGTTTGTTTGGTTTGAGATGTTGCTTTTTTTTCCCCTTTTATTCATTTGCTCTTTGTTTAGATGTAGACCGTTCCCTTGTATGAGATGGGCTGATTGTTTTTTGATTGTTTTTGTCGGGACTTTTTAAGCTTCTCTGTCTTGAATGTCTTTCTTGACTATCAGTTTCCATCAGTTCAAAATTATTTTCATTTTCAATTAAAACAATTTCTGTTTTCTTTTTGCTGTGTTGATTTTTTAATGGAGATTTCCTTTTTGGATGTGAGGAGTTATTGAATTCGTTTAAGGTGTTTGGGAGATTTGGCATTTGCTGTTGCTTGTATTGTAATTTCTTTGTAACCTCTTTGGTTTCGACGATCTGGTATTGAGGATTTTCCTTTAGATCTGACTTGGTATCAGTTCTAGTTGTTAAACAGTTTACATTTTTCTTTAATATCTCTAGAAGTGATCTTAATTGTTCTACCAGATCGGACAGATTATTTTGTGATGTTTCTTGTTTTTTAATCGAATTGTCTGTTCTTCTGACTATATTTGCATATGTTGATACGTTCAGAGAACTCTCGACTATTCTTCTTGCCTCCGGGTATGATATATTTTTTGTATGTTTAATCGAGGATATTTTTTTTCTTTATTCCAGACTTCAC
Organism: Acanthosepion lycidas; assembly: GCA_963932145.1. Lineage (NCBI taxonomy): Eukaryota > Metazoa > Mollusca > Cephalopoda > Sepiida > Sepiidae > Acanthosepion > Acanthosepion lycidas. The sequence goes on along the minus strand of OZ010592.1, from coordinate 105,823,126 downwards.
ATTCTTTCGAGTCTGCTGCATGATTTTGTTTGCAGTTGGCACATTTAACTGGGAGTTTACAGTCAATGTGATCCCCGATTTCTCCACAAACTTTACATATTGATGGTCTGGTGCATCTATCCTTATGGTGCCAGAACTTTTGGCAGTTGTGGCATCTCAGAGAATTTGGTATATATATTTCCACTTTTTCTCTTATATATCCAATTTTTATTTCTTCTGGAGGTTTTGAAGTATTAAAAATTAGGATATATGTGTTTGTAGGAATTATTTGGTTGTTTTTTTAATTGATATTCTTTGAGCATCTATAACTCCTTGTTTTTTTAAATTATTTTTTATTTCGTCCAGAGTACAGAGTGAGAGGTCTGGGCTTCTTACCACACCCTTTGAGGAGTTCAAGGAAGTGTGGGGGTAGGCCTTTATTTTAAGCTTGGCAAAATTGTTTTGATTCAGTAACGTATTTGCAGAAGTTTTATTTGAAACTTCTACCAAAATGGTTTTGTTCCTTAGTTTTTTTTATTGAAGACGTTTTTATTAGGGATTTCATTGTTTTTTCCACAATGAATGGAGACAGTTTGGTGATTGGTGTATTCTCTACTGATTCCAAGACAATAAATCTGGGAAATTGATTTTGGTCAAGATCATCGTCAGACTCAGTTTCAGAGTATAGGATCTCTGAACTGTCTTCTATGTGGGGCATTTTATTTTTATTTATAGCCATTGGATTTTTTTTTAAATTTCACCTTCCTTGCTCCCCACACTCCTTGGAGCCCATCAGTGGGAGATGTTAGGGGGGAAACCAATTCGCACTATTATCCCAGGGATACAAGGAAAGGTATACTCACACTAGTAAGTTGGTTGCTAGCATTTCAGGTTTAACTTTGTTTTCACGACCCGTTTTTTATGAAAATGTCCGTTAAAAACCCTATCTGTAACAGCTTTTCCTTACTAGTAGATTGACCCTTGCCACCGCCTTCTAATACTTAATTATAATCTATCTCTTGTTTGTGGTAAAAGAATAGACCGGTTTTGTATAACATAAGTGTTTTAGATGGATGGGTTTTAATGCGAGTAAGTATTAGTGCTTGACGTGTCTAGCCGATTGATCGGAACGGCCTCTCCGACCACCCGTCTAGCCCAGGTAAGGGACAAAGTGATGTGTTGCATTACCATGTCCTTTTTGCAACTGAGCCATGGCTTGCTCAATCACCAGGATCCCGTCCCCAGACGACACGGGTCGCCACCCACGGCCAATAGGTGGCACCATTGAGGGACTTTTACCCTCTGCAGAGGTGCAGTTGATGTATTCTGAAGCCCCGCCAACAGGGCGAGATTGTGAGCAGAAAATGGGTGATCACTGAACATTTCTCTTCTGTTTCCTATTTATATTTATATTTTACTTCCTCAATTTAGCATTATGGTCAGGGAAAGACCTAATCTAAAATCTGCATAAAAATATTTTGCCTTCAAATTCATACCGTGATCGTAGCATGCATGGGCATGACTCATATGACCGGGATTTCCATGAAAAAGATTGTGGGCAGAAAAATGGGTGATCACTGTATATTTCTCTTCTGTTTCCTATTACTAATTCTATTTTACTTCCTCAATTTAGCATTATGGACAGGGAAAGACCCAATCTAAAATCTGCAAAAAATATTTTGCCTTCAAATTCATACCGTGATCGTAGCATGCATGGACTCGACTCATATGACTGGGATTTCAAATGAAAAAGATTGTGGGTAGAAAATGGGTGATCACTGTACATTTCTTTTCTGTTTCCGATTTATATTTCTATTTTACTTCCTTAATTTAACATTATGGACAGGGAAAGACCTAATCTAAAATCTGCAAAAAATATTTTGCCTTCAAATTCATAGCGTGATTGTAGCATGAATGGACTCGACTAATATTACTGGGATTTCCATGAAAAATATTGTGGGCAGAAAATGGGTGATCACTGTACATTTCTCTTCTGTTTCATATTTATATTTCTATTTTACTTCCTTAATTTAGCATTATGGACAGGGAAAGACCTAATCTAAAATCTGCAAAAAAATATTTTGCCTTCAAATTCATACTGTGATCGTAGCATGCATGGATTCGACTCATATGACTGGTATGTCCATGAAAAAGATTGTGGGCACAAAATGGGTGATCACTGTATATTTCTCTTCTGTTTCCTATTTATATTTTCTATTTTACTTCCTTAATTTAGCATTATGGACAGGGAAAGACCTAATGTAAAATCTGCAAAAACATATTTTGCCTTCAAATTCATACCGTGATCGTAGCATGCATGGACTCGACTCATATGACTGGGATTTCAAATGAAAAAGATTGTGGGCACAAAATGGGTGATTACTGTACATTTCTCTTCTGTTTCCTATTTATATTTCTATTTTACTTCCTTAATTTAGCATTATGGACAGGGAAAGACCTAATCTAAAATCTGCAAAAAATATTTTGCCTTCAAATTCATAGCGTGATTGTAGCATGCATGGACTCGACTCATATGACTGGGATTTCCATGAAAAAGATTGTGGGCAGAAAATGGGTGATCACTGTACATTTCTCTTCTGTTTCATATTTATATTTCTATTTTACTTCCTTAATTTAGCATTATGGACAGGGAAAGACCTAATCCAAAATCTGCAAAAAAATATTTTGCCTTCAAATTCATACTGTGATCGTAGCATGCATGGATTCGACTCATATGACTGGGATGTCCATGAAAAAGATTGTGGGCAGAAAATGGGTGATCACTGTACATTTCTCTTCTGTTTCATATTTATATTTCTATTTTACTTCCTTAATTTAGCATTATGGACAGGGAAAGACCTAATCTAAAATCTGCAAAAAAATATTTTGCCTTCAAATTCATACTGTGATCGTAGCATGCATGGATTCGACTCATATGACTGGTATGTCCATGAAAAAGATTGTGGGCACAAAATGGGTGATCACTGTATATTTCTCTTCTGTTTCCTATTTATATTTTCTATTTTACTTCCTTAATTTAGCATTATGGACAGGGAAAGACCTAATGTAAAATCTGCAAAAAAATATTTTGCCTTCAAATTCGTACCGTGATCGTAGCATGCATGGACTCGACTCATATGACTGGGATTTCCATGAAAAAGGTTGTGGGCAGAAAATGGGTGATCACTGTACATTTCTCTTCTGTTTCATATTTATATTTCTATTTTACTTCCTTAATTTAGCATTATGGACAGGGAAAGACCTAATCCAAAATCTGCAAAAAAATATTTTGCCTTCAAATTCATACTGTGATCGTAGCATGCATGGATTCGACTCATATGACTGGGATGTCCATGAAAAAGATTGTGGGCAGAAATTGGGTGATCACGGTACATTTCTCTTCTGTTTCCTATTTATATTTATATTTTACTTCCTTAATTTAGCATTATGGACGGGGAAAGACCTAATCTAAAATCTGCAAAAAAATATTTTGCCTTCAAATTCATACTGTGAACGTAGCATGCATGGACTCGACTCATATGACTGGGATTTCCATGAAAAAGATTGTGGGCAGAAAATGGGTGAACACTGTACATTTCTCTTCTGTTTACTATTTATATTTCTATTTTACTTCCTTAATTTAGAATTATGGACAGAGAAAGACATAATCTAAAATCTGCAAAAATATTATTTTGCCTTCAAATTCATACCGTGATCATAGCATGCATGGACTCGACTCATATGACTGGGATTTCCATGAAAAAGATTGTGGGCACAAAATGGGTGATCACTGTATATTTCTCTTCTGTTTCCTATTAATATTTCTATTTTACTTCCTCAATTTAGCATTATGGACAGGGAAAGACCTAAACTAAAATCTGCAAAAACATATTTTGCCTTCAAATTCATACGGTGATCGTAGCATGCATGGACTTGACTCATATGACTGGGATTTCCATGAAAAAGATTGTGGGCAGAAAAATGGGTGATCACTGTATATTTCTCTTCTGTTTCCTATTACTAATTCTATTTTACTTCCTCAATTTAGCATTATGGACAGGGAAAGACCCAATCTAAAATCTGCAAAAAATATTTTGCCTTCAAATTCATACCGTGATCGTAGCATGCATGGACTCGACTCATATGACTGGGATTTCAAATGAAAAAGATTGTGGGTAGAAAATGGGTGATCACTGTACATTTCTTTTCTGTTTCCGATTTATATTTCTATTTTACTTCCTTAATTTAACATTATGGACAGGGAAAGACCTAATCTAAAATCTGCAAAAAATATTTTGCCTTCAAATTCATAGCGTGATTGTAGCATGAATGGACTCGACTAATATTACTGGGATTTCCATGAAAAATATTGTGGGCAGAAAATGGGTGATCACTGTACATTTCTCTTCTGTTTCATATTTATATTTCTATTTTACTTCCTTAATTTAGCATTATGGACAGGGAAAGACCTAATCTAAAATCTGCAAAAAAATATTTTGCCTTCAAATTCATACTGTGATCGTAGCATGCATGGATTCGACTCATATGACTGGTATGTCCATGAAAAAGATTGTGGGCACAAAATGGGTGATCACTGTATATTTCTCTTCTGTTTCCTATTTATATTTTCTATTTTACTTCCTTAATTTAGCATTATGGACAGGGAAAGACCTAATGTAAAATCTGCAAAAACATATTTTGCCTTCAAATTCATACCGTGATCGTAGCATGCATGGACTCGACTCATATGACTGGGATTTCAAATGAAAAAGATTGTGGGCACAAAATGGGTGATTACTGTACATTTCTCTTCTGTTTCCTATTTATATTTCTATTTTACTTCCTTAATTTAGCATTATGGACAGGGAAAGACCTAATCTAAAATCTGCAAAAAATATTTTGCCTTCAAATTCATAGCGTGATTGTAGCATGCATGGACTCGACTCATATGACTGGGATTTCCATGAAAAAGATTGTGGGCAGAAAATGGGTGATCACTGTACATTTCTCTTCTGTTTCATATTTATATTTCTATTTTACTTCCTTAATTTAGCATTATGGACAGGGAAAGACCTAATCCAAAATCTGCAAAAAAATATTTTGCCTTCAAATTCATACTGTGATCGTAGCATGCATGGATTCGACTCATATGACTGGGATGTCCATGAAAAAGATTGTGGGCACAAAATGGGTGATCACTGTATATTTCTCTTCTGTTTCCTATTTATATTTTCTATTTTACTTCCTTAATTTAGCATTATGGACAGGGAAAGACCTAATGTAAAATCTGCAAAAAAATATTTTGCCTTCAAATTCGTACCGTGATCGTAGCATGCATGGACTCGACTCATATGACTGGGATTTCCATGAAAAAGGTTGTGGGCAGAAAATGGGTGATCACTGTACATTTCTCTTCTGTTTCATATTTATATTTCTATTTTACTTCCTTAATTTAGCATTATGGACAGGGAAAGACCTAATCCAAAATCTGCAAAAAAATATTTTGCCTTCAAATTCATACTGTGATCGTAGCATGCATGGATTCGACTCATATGACTGGGATGTCCATGAAAAAGATTGTGGGCAGAAATTGGGTGATCACGGTACATTTCTCTTCTGTTTCCTATTTATATTTATATTTTACTTCCTTAATTTAGCATTATGGACGGGGAAAGACCTAATCTAAAATCTGCAAAAAAATATTTTGCCTTCAAATTCATACTGTGAACGTAGCATGCATGGACTCGACTCATATGACTGGGATTTCCATGAAAAAGATTGTGGGCAGAAAATGGGTGAACACTGTACATTTCTCTTCTGTTTACTATTTATATTTCTATTTTACTTCCTTAATTTAGAATTATGGACAGAGAAAGACATAATCTAAAATCTGCAAAAATATTATTTTGCCTTCAAATTCATACCGTGATCATAGCATGCATGGACTCGACTCATATGACTGGGATTTCCATGAAAAAGATTGTGGGCACAAAATGGGTGATCACTGTATATTTCTCTTCTGTTTCCTATTAATATTTCTATTTTACTTCCTCAATTTAGCATTATGGACAGGGAAAGACCTAAACTAAAATCTGCAAAAACATATTTTGCCTTCAAATTCATACGGTGATCGTAGCATGCATGGACTTGACTCATATGACTGGGATTTCCATGAAAAAGATGGTGGGCAGAAAATGGGTGATCACTGTACATTTCTCTTCTGTTTCCTATTTATATTTATTTTTTACTTCCTTAATTTAGCATTATGGACAGGGAAAGACCTAATCTAAAATCTGCAAAAAATATTTTGCCTTCAAATTCATACTGTGATCGTAGCATGCATGGACTCGACTCATATGACTGGGATTTCCATGAAAAATATTGTGGGCACAAAATGGGTGATCACTTTATATTTCTCTTCTGTTTCCTATTACTATTTCTATTTTACTTCCTCAATTTAGCATTATGGACAGGGAAAGACCTAAACTAAAATCTGCAAAAACATATTTTGCCTTCAAATTCATACGGTGATCGTAGCATGCATGGACGCAACTCATATGACTGGGATTTCCATGAAAAAGATTGTGGGCAGAAAATGGGTGAACACTGTACATTTCTCTTCTGTTTCCTATTTATATTTATATTTTACTTCTTTAATTTAGCATTATGGACAGGGAAAGACCTAATCTAAAATCTGTAAATAAAATTTCGCCTTCAAATTCATACCTTGATCGTAGCATGCATGGACTCGACTCTTATGACTGGGATTTCCATGAAAAACATTGAGGGCAAAAAATGGGTGATCACTGTACATTTCTCTTCTGTTTCCTATTTATATTTATATTTTACTTGCTTAATTTAGCATTATGGACAGGGAAAGACCTAATGTAAAATCTGCAAAAACATATTTTGTCTTCAAATTCATACCGTGATCGTAGCATGCATGGACGCAACTCATATGACTGGGATTTCCATGAAAAAGATTGTGGGCAGAAATTCGGAGATCACTGTACATTTCTCTTCTGTTTCATATTTATATTTCTATTTTACTTCCTTAATTTAGCATTATGGACAGGGAAAGACCTAATCTAAAATCAGCAAAAAAATATTTTGCCTTCAAATTCATACCGTGATCGTAGCATGCATGGATTCGACTCATATGACTGGGATTTCAAATGAAAAAGATTGTGGGCAGAAAATGGGTGATCACTGTACATTTCTCTTCTGTTTCATATTTATATTTATATTTTACTTCCTTAATTTAGCATTATGGACAGGGAAAGACCTAATCTAAAATCTGCACAAAAATATTTTGCCTTCAAATTCATACTGTGATCGTAGCATGCATGGACTCGACTCATATGACTGGGATTTCAAATGAAAAAGATTGTGGGCAGAAAATGGGTGATCACTGTACATTTCTCTTCTGTTTCATATTTATATTTCTATTTTACTTCCTTAATTTAGCATTATGGACAGGGAAAGACCTAATCCAAAATCTGCAAAAAAATATTTTGCCTTCAAATTCATACTGTGATCGTAGCATGCATGGATTCGACTCATATGACTGGGATGTCCATGAAAAAGATTGTGGGCAGAAATTGGGTGATCACTGTACATTTCTCTTCTGTTTCCTATTACTATTTCTATATTACTTCCTCAATTTAGCATTATGGACAGGGAAAGACCTAAACTAAAATCTGCAAAAACATATTTTGCCTTCAAATTCATACTGTGATCGTAGCATGCATGGACTCGACTCATATGACTGGGATTTCCATGAAAAATATTGTGGGCACAAAATGGGTGATCACTGTACATTACTCTTCTGTTTCCTATTTATATTTATATTTTACTTCCTTAATTTAGCATTATGGACAGGGAAGGACCTAATCTAAAATCTGCAAAAAAATATTTTGCCTTCAAATTCATACTGTGATCGTAGCATGCATGGACTCGACTCATATGACTGGGATTTCCATGAAAAAGATAGTGGGCAGAAAATGGGGGAACACTGTACATTTCTCTTCTGTTTCCTATTCATATTTATATTTTCCTTCCTTAATTTAGCATTGTGGACCGGGAAAGACATAATCTAAAATCTGTAAAAAAATATTTTGCCTTCAAATTCATATAGTGATCGTAGCATGCATGGACTCGACTCATATGACTGGGATTTCCACGAAAAAGATGGTGGGCACAAAATGGGTGATCACTGTATATTTCTCTTCTGTTTCCTATTCATATTTATATTGTATTTCCTTAATTTAGCATTATGGACAGGGAAAGACGTAATCTAAAATCTGTAAAAAATATTTTGCCTTCAAATTCATACCGTGATCGTAGCATGCATGGATTCGACTCATATGACTGGGATGTCCATGAAAAAGATCGTGGGCAGAAATTGGGCGGACACTGTACATTTCTCTTCGGTTTACTATTTATATTTCTATTTTACTTCCTTAAATTAGCATTATGGACAGGGAAAGACATAATGTAAAATCTGCAAAAACATTATTTTGCCTTAAAATTCATACCGTGATCATAGCATGCATGGACTCGACTCATATGACTGGGATTTCCATGAAAAAGATTGTGGGCAGAAAATGGGTGATCACTGTACATTTCTCTTCTGTTTCCTATTTATAATTATATTTTACTTCCTTAATTTAGCATTATGGACAGGGAAAGACCTAATCTAAAATCTGCAAAAAAATATTTTGCCTTCAAATTCATACTGTGATCGTAGCATGCATGGACTCGACTCATATGACTGGGATTTCCATGAAAAAGATTGTGGGCACAAAATGGGTGAACACTGTACATTTCTCTTCTGTTTACTATTTATATTTCTATTTTACTTCCTTAATTTAGCATTATGGACAGGGAAAGACCTAATCTAAAATCTGCAAAAAAATATTTTGCCTTCAAATTCATACCGTGATCGTAGCATGCATGGATTCGACTCATATGACTGGGATGTCCATGAAAAAGATCGTGGGCAGAAAATGCGTGATCACTGTACATTTCTCTTCTGTTTCATATTTATATTTATATTTTACTTCCTTAATTTAGCATTATGGACAGGGAAAGACCTAATCTAAAATCTGCAAAAAAATATTTTGCCTTCAAATTCATACTGTGATCGTAGCATGCATGGACTCGACTCATATGACTGGGATTTCCATGAAAAAGATAGTGGGCAGAAAATGGGGGAACTCTGTACATTTCTCTTCTGTTTCCTATTCATATTTATATTTTCCTTCCTTAATTTAGCATTGTGGACCGGGAAAGACATAATCTAAAATCTGCAAAAAAATATTTTGCCTTCAAATTCATATAGTGATCGTAGCATGCATGGACTCGACTCATATGACTGGGATTTCCACGAAAAAGATTGTGGGCAGAAAATGGGTGATCACTGTACATTTCTCTTCTGTTTCCTATTTATATTTATATTTTACTTCCTTAATTTAGCATTATGTACAGGGAAAGACCTAATATAAAATCTGTAAAAACATATTTGCCCTTCAAATTCATACCGTGATCGTAGCATGCATGGACTCGACTCTTATGACTGGGATTTCCATGAAAAAGATTGTGGGCAGAAAATGGGAGATCACTGTACATTTCTCTTCTGTTTCATATTTCTATTTCTATTTTACTTCCTTAATTTAGCATTATGGACAGTGAAAGACCTAATCTGAAATCTGCAAAAAAATATTTTGCCTTCAAATTCATACCGTGATCATATCATGCATGGACTCGACTCATATGACTGGGATTTCCATGAAAAAGATTGTGGGCAGAAAATTGGTGATCACTGTACATTTCTCTTCTGTTTCCTATTTATATTTCTATTTTACTTCCTTAATTTAGCATTATGGACAGGGAAAGCCCTAATCTAAAATCTGCAAAAAAATATTTTGCCTTCAAATTCATACTGTGATCGTAGCATGCATGGACTCGACTCATATGACTGGGATTTCCATGAAAATGATTGTGGGCACAAAATGGGTGAACACTGTACATTTCTCTTCTGTTTCCTATTTATATTTATATTTTACTTCCTCAATTTAGCATTATGGACAGGGAAAGACATAATCTAAAATCTGCAAAAAAAAATTTGCCTTCAAATTCATACCGTGATCGTAGCATGCATGGACTTGACTCATATGACTGGGATTTCCATGAAAAAGATGGTGGGCAGAAAATGGGTGATCACTGTACATTTCTCTTCTGTTTCCTATTTATATTTATATTTTACTTCCTTAATTTAGCATTATGTACAGGGAAAGACCTAATCTAAAATCTGTAAAAATATATTTTGCCTTCAAATTCATACCGTGATCGTAGCGTGCATGGACTCGACTCTTATGACTGGGATTTCCATGAAAAACATTGAGGGCAAAAAATGGGTGATTACTGTACATTTCTCTTCTGTTTCCTATTTATATTTATATTTTATTTCCTTAATTTAGCATTATGGACAGTGAAAGACCTAATCTGAAATCTGCAAAAAAATATTTTGCCTTCAAATTCATACCGTGATCGTAGCATGCATGGATTCGACTCATAGGACTGGGATGTCCATGAAAAAGATCGTGGGCAGAAATTGGGCGAACACTGTACCTTTCTCTTCTGTTTACTATTTATATTTCTATTTTACTTCCTTAAATTAGCATTATGGACAGGGAAAGCCCTAATCTAAAATCTGCAAAAAAATATTTTTCCTTCAAATTCATACTGTGATCGTAGCATGCATGGACTCGACTCATATGACTGGGATTTCCATGAAAAAGATTGTGGGCACAAAATGGGTGAACACTGTACATTTCTCTTCTGTTTCCTATTTATATTTCTATTTTACTTCCTTAATTTAGCATTATGGACAGGGAAAGCCCTAATCTAAAATCTGCAAAAAAATATTTTGCCTTCAAATTCATACTGTGATCGTAGCATGCATGGACTCGACTCATATGACTGGGATTTCCATGAAAATGATTGTGGGCACAAAATGGGTGAACACTGTACATTTCTCTTCTGTTTCCTATTTATATTTATATTTTACTTCCTCAATTTAGCATTATGGACAGGGAAAGACATAATCTAAAATCTGCAAAAAAAAATTTGCCTTCAAATTCATACCGTGATCGTAGCATGCATGGACTTGACTCATATGACTGGGATTTCCATGAAAAAGATGGTGGGCAGAAAATGGGTGATCACTGTACATTTCTCTTCTGTTTCCTATTTATATTTATATTTTACTTCCTTAATTTAGCATTATGTACAGGGAAAGACCTAATCTAAAATCTGTAAAAATATATTTTGCCTTCAAATTCATACCGTGATCGTAGCGTGCATGGACTCGACTCTTATGACTGGGATTTCCATGAAAAACATTGAGGGCAAAAAATGGGTGATTACTGTACATTTCTCTTCTGTTTCCTATTTATATTTATATTTTATTTCCTTAATTTAGCATTATGGACAGTGAAAGACCTAATCTGAAATCTGCAAAAAAATATTTTGCCTTCAAATTCATACCGTGATCGTAGCATGCATGGATTCGACTCATAGGACTGGGATGTCCATGAAAAAGATCGTGGGCAGAAATTGGGCGAACACTGTACCTTTCTCTTCTGTTTACTATTTATATTTCTATTTTACTTCCTTAAATTAGCATTATGGACAGGGAAAGCCCTAATCTAAAATCTGCAAAAAAATATTTTTCCTTCAAATTCATACTGTGATCGTAGCATGCATGGACTCGACTCATATGACTGGGATTTCCATGAAAAAGATTGTGGGCACAAAATGGGTGAACACTGTACATTTCTCTTCTGTTTCCTATTACTATTTCTATTTTACTTCCTCAATTTAGCATTATGGACAGGGAAAGACATAATCTAAAATCTGCAAAAAAAAATTTGCCTTCAAATTCATACCGTGATCGTAGCATGCATGGACTTGACTCATATGACTGGGATTTCCATGAAAAAGATGGTGGGCAGAAAATGGGTGATCACTGTACATTTCTCTTCTGTTTCCTATTTATATTTATATTTTACTTCCTTAATTTAGCATTATGTACAGGGAAAGACCTAATCTAAAATCTGCAAAAATGTATTTTGCCTTCAAATTCATACCGTGATCGTAGCATTCATGGACTCGACTCTTATGACTGGGATTTCCATGAAAAACATTGAGGGCAAAAAATGGGTGATCACTGTACATTTCTCTTCTGTTACATATTTATATTTCTATTTTACTTCCTTAAATTAGCATTATGGACAGTGAAAGACATAATCTAAAATCTGCAAAAACATTATTTTGCCTTAAAATTCATACCGTGATCATAGCATGCATGGACTCGACTCATATGACTGGGATTTCCATGAAAAAGATTGTGGGCAGAAAATGGGTGATCACTGTACATTTCTCTTCTGTTTCCTATTAATATTTCTATTTTACTTCCTTAATTTAGCATTATGGACAGGGAAAGACATAATCTAAAATCTGCAAAAACATTATTTTGCCTTCAAATTCATACCGTGATCATAGCATGCATGGACTCGACTCATATGACTGGGATTTCCATGAAAAAGATTGTGGGCAGAAAATGGGTGATCACTGTACATTTCTCTTCTGTTTCCTATTTGTATTTCTATCTTACTTCCTTAATTTAGCATTATGGATAGTGAAAGACCTAATCTAAAATCTGCAAAAAAATATTTTGCTTCAAGTTCGTTTAGTGATCGTAGCATGCATGAACTCGACTCATATGACTGGGATTTCCATGAAAAAGATTGTGGGCACAAAATGGGTGAACACTGTACATTTCTCTTCTGTTTCCTATTTATATTTATATTTTACTTCCTTAATTTAGCATTATGGACAGGGAAAGACCTAATCTAAAATCTGCAAAAACATTATTTTGCCTTCAAATTCATACCGTGATCGTAGCATGCATGGAATCGACTCATAGACTGGGATGTCCATGAAAAAGATTGTGGGCAGTAAATTGGTGATCACTGTACATTTCTCTTCTGTTTCCTATTTATATTTCTATTTTACTTCCTTAATTTAGCATTATGGACAGGGAAAGCCCTAATCAAAAATCTGCAAAAAAATATTTTGCCTTCAAATTCATACTGCGATCGTAGCATGCATGGACTCGACTCATATGACTGGGATTTCCATGAAAAAGATTGTGGGCACAAAATGGGTGAACACTGTACATTTCTCTTCTGTTTCCTATTATTATTTCTATTTTACTTCCTCAATTTATCATTATGGACAGAGAAAGACATAATCTAAAATCTGCAAAAAAATATTTTGCCTTCAAATTCATACCGTGATCGTAGCATGCATGGACTTGACTCATATGACTGGGATTTCCATGAAAAAGATGGTGGGCAGGAAATGGGTGATCACTGTACATTTCTCTTCTCTTTCCTATTTATATTTATATTTTACTTCCTTAATTTAGCATTATGTACAGGGAAAGATCTAATCTAAAATCTGTAAAAAAATATTTTGCCTTCAAATTCATACCGTGATCGTAGCATGCATGGACTCGACTCTTATGACTGGGATTTCCATGAAAAACATTGAGGGCAAAAAATGGGTGATCACTGTACATTTCTCTTCTGTTTCCTATTTATATTTATATTTTATTTCCTTAATTTAGCATTATGGACAGGGAAAGACCTAATGTAAAATCTGCAAAAACATATTTTGCCTTCAAATTCATACCGTGATCGTAGCATGCATGGACGCAACACATACGACTGGGATTTCCATGAAAAAGATTGTGGGCAGAAAATGGGTGATCACTGTACATTTCTCTTCTGTTTCCTATTTATATTTCTATTTTACTTCCTTAATTTAGCATTATGGACAGGGAAAGACCTAATCTAAAATCGGAAAAAAAATATTTTGCCTTCAAATTCATACCGTGACCGTAGCATGCATGGACTCGACTCTTATGACTGGGATTTCCATGAAAAACATTGAGGGCAATAAATTTGTGATTACTGTACATTACTCTTCTGTTTCCTATTTATATTTATATTTTATTTCCTTAATTTAGCATTATGTACAGGGAAAGACCTAATCTAAAATCTGCAAAAAAATATTTTGCCTTCAAATTCATACCGTGATCGTAGCATGCATGGACTCGATTCATATGACTGGGATTTAAGCGAAAAAGATTGTGGGCAGAAAATGGGTGATCACTGTACATTTCTCTTCTGTTTCCTATTACTATTCCTAATTTACTTCCTCAATTTAGGATTATGGACAGGGAAAGACCTAATCTAAAATCTGCAAAAAAATATTTTCCCTTCAAATTCATACCGTGATCGTAGCATGCATGGACTAGACTCATATGAGTGGAATTTCCATGAAAAAGATTGTGGGCAGAAAATGGGTGATCACTGTACATTTCTCTTCTGTTTCCTATTTATATTTATATTTTCCTTCCTTAATTTAGCATTATGTACAGGGAAAGACCTAATCTAAAATCTGCAAAAAAATATTTTGCCTTCAAATTCATACCGTGATCGTAAAATGCATGGACATGATTCATATGACTGGAATTTCCATGAAAAAGATTGTGGGCAGAAAATGGGTGATCACTGTATATTTCTCTTCTGTTTCTTATTTATATTTATATTTTACTTCCTTAATTTAGCATTGTGGACCAGGAAAGACATAATCTAAAATCTGCAAAAAACATTTTGCCTTCAAATTCATACAGTGATCGTAGCATGCATTGACTTGACTCATATGACTGAGATTTCCATGAAAAAGATTGTCGGCAGAAAATAGGTGATCACTGTACATTTCTCTTCTGTTTCCTATTTATATTTATATTTAACTTCCTAAATTTAGCATTATGGACTGGGAAAACCTAAGCTAAAATCTGCAAAAACATATTTTCCTTCAAATTCATACTGTGATCGTAGCATGCATGGACTCGACTCATATGACTGGGATTTGCCATGAAAAAGATTGGGGGCAGAAAATCGGTGATCACTGTACATATCTCTTCTGTTTCCTATTTATATTTATATTTTACCTCCTTAATTTAGCATTATGGACAGGGAAAGACCTAATCTAAAATCTGCAAAAAATATTTTGCCTTCAAATTCATACCATGATCGTAGCATGCATGGACTCGACTCATATGACTGGAATTTCCATGAAAAAGATTGTGGCCAGAAAATTGGTGATCACTGTACATTTCTCTTCTGTTTCTTATTTATATTTCTATTTTACTTCCTCAATTTAGCATTATGGGTAGGGAAAGACCTAATCTAGAATCTGCAAAAAAATATTTTGCCTTCAAATTCATACCGTGATCGTAAAATGCATGGACATGACTCATATGACTGGAATTTCCATGAAAAAGATTGTGGGCAGAAAATGGGTGATCACTGTACATTTCTCTTCTGTTTCTAATTTATATATCTATTTTACTTCCTCAATTCAGCATTATGGTCAGGGAAAGACCTAATCTAAAATCTGCAAAAAAATATTTTGTCTTCAAATTCATACCATGATCGTAGCATGCATGGACTTGACTCATATGACTGGAATTTCCATTAAAAAGATTGTGGGCTGAAAATTGGTTATCACTGTACATTTCTCTCCTGTTTCTTATTTATATTTCTATTTTACTTCCTCAATTTAGCATTATGGACATGGAAAACATAATCTAAAATCTGCATATAAATATTTTGCCTTCAAATTCATACCGTGATCGTAGCATGCATGGACTTGACTCATATGACTGGGATTTCCATGAAAAAGATTGTGGGCACAAAATGGGTGATCACTGTATATTTCTCTTCTGTTTCATATTACTATTTCTTTTTTACTTCCTTAATTTAGCATTATGGACAGGGAAAGACCTAATCTAGAATCTGCAAAGAAATATTTTGCCTTCAAATTCATACTGTGATCGTAGCATGCATGGACTCGACTCATATGATTGGGATTTCAATGAAAATATTGTGGGCAGAAAATGGGTGAACACTGTACATTTCTCTTCTGTTTCCTGTTTATATTTATATTTTACTTCCTTAATTTAGCATTGTGGACCAGGAAAGACATAATCTAAAATCTGCAAAAAAATATTTTGCCTTCAAATTCATACCGTGAACGTAGCATGCATTGACTCGACTCATATGACTGGGATTTCCACGAAAAAGATTGTGCGCAGAAAATGTGTGATCACTGTACATTTCTCTTTGTGTTTCCTATTTATATTTATATTTTACTTCCTCAATTTAGCATTATGGACAGGGAAAGACCTAATCTAAGATCTGCAAAAAAATATTTTGCCTTCAAATTCATACCGTGATCGTAGCATGCATGGACTCGACTCTTATGACTGTGATTTCCATGAAAAAATTGTGGGCAGAAAATGGGTGATCACTGTACATTTCACTTCTGTTACATATTTATGTTTATATTTTACTTCCTTAATTTAGCATTATGGACAGGGAAAGACGTAATCTATGATCTGCAAAAAAATATTTTGCCTTCAAATTCGTACCGTGATCGTAGCATGCATGGACTCGACTCATATGACTGGGATTTCCATGAAAAAGGTTGTGGGCAGAAAATGGGTGATCACTGTACATTTCTCTTCTGTTTCATATTTATATTTATATTTTACTTCCTTAATTTAGTATTATGGACAGGGGAAGACCTAATCTGAGATCTGCAAAAAAATATTTTCCCTTCAAATTCATACCGTGATCGTAGCATGCATGGACCCGACTCATATGACTGGGATTTCCATGAAAAAGATTGTGGGCAGAAAATGGGTGATCACTGTACATTTCTCTTCTGTTTCCTATTACTATTTATATATTACTTCTTTAATTTAGCATTATGGACAGGGAAAGACCTAATCTAAAATCTGCAAAAAAATATTTTGCCTTCAAATTCATACCCTGATCGGAGCATGCATGGACTCAACTAATATGACTGGGATTTCTATGAAAAAGATTGTGTGCAGAAAATGGCTAATCACTGTACATTACACTTCTGTTTCCTATACATATTTCTATTTTACTTCCTTAATTTAGCATTATGGACAGGGAAAGACCTAATCTAAGACCTGCAAAAAATATTTTCCCTTCAAATTCATACCGTGATCGTAGCATGAATGGACTCCACTCATATGACTGGGATTTCCATGAAAAAGATTGTGGACTGAAAATGGGTGACCACTGTACATTTCTCTTATGTTTCCTATTTAATTTCTATTTTACTTCCTTAATTTAGGATTATGGACAGGGAAAGACCTAAACTAAAACCTGCAAAAAAATATTTTGCCTTCAAATTCATACCGGATTGTAGCATGCATGGATTCGACTCATATGACTGGGATTTCCATGAAAAAGATTGTGCGCAGAAAATGGGTGATCACTGTACATTTCACGTCTGTTTCCTATTTATATTTCTATTTTACTTCCTTATTTTAGCATTATGGACAGGGAATGACCTAATCTAAGATCTGGAAAAAATATTTTGCCTTCAAAATCATAGCGTGATCGTAGCATGCATGGACTCGACTCATATGACTGCGATTTCCATGAAAAAGATTGTGGGCAGAAAATGGGTGATCACTGTACATTTCACTTCTGTTTCCTATTTATATTTATATTTTACTTCCATAATTTAGCATTATGGACAGGGAAAGACCTAATCTAAAACCTGCAAAATTATTTTGCCCTCAATTTCATACTGTGACCGTAGCATGCATGGACTCGAATCATATTACTGGGATTTCCATGAAAAAGATTTTGGGCAGAAAATGTGTGATCACTGTACATTTCTCTTCTGTTTCATATTTATATTTATATTTTACTTCCTTAATTTAGCATTATGGACCAGTGAAAGACATAATCTAAATCTGCAAAAAATATTTTGCCTGCAAATACATAGCATGATCGTAGCATGCATGGACTCGTCTCATATGACTGCGATTTCCATGAAAAAGATTGTGGGCAGAAAATGGGTGATCACTGTACATTTCTCTTCTGTTTCCTATTTATATTTCTATTTTACTTCCTTAATATAGCATTATGGACAGGGAAATATCTAATCTATAATCTGCAGAAATATTTTGCCTTCAAATTCATACCGTGATCGTAGTATGCATGGGATGTCCATGAAAAAGATTGTGGGCAGATAATGGGGGATCACTGTACATTTCTATCCTGTTTCCTACTCATATTTCCATTTTACTTCCTTTATTTAGCATTATGGAGAGGAAAGACCTAATCTAAGCTGTGCAAAAAAATATTTTGCCATCAATTTCATACCGTGATCGCAGCATTTATGGACTCATATGACTGGGATTTCCATGAAAAAGATTTTGGGAAGAAAATAGGGGATCAGTGTACATTTCTCTCCTGATTCCTATTTATATTTCTATTTTACTTCATTAATTTAGCATTATGGACTGGGAAAGACGTAATCTAAGCTCTGCAAAAAAATATTTTGCCTTCAATTTCATACCCTAGTATTGGTGCGCATGAAAATTCCAACAAATTTACTAACGTTATATCCCGAATCGTCGAAGGTCACTTCCTCCCCACACAAGCGACTGAAATAAACCTTTGAGTGATGGAGTCATCCGGGAATTCCACACAATCTGACATCTATCTCATGAGGATCCCCTACAGAGGAAAAAGTAGAAATGAGATCTCTTCGAGAAAAACCTTTTTTCGGACTTTCGGACACCGTAAAGTGCCAACGGTGACAGCGGTGACATGGTCGAAGCTGCAGTTTGCCGCATGAAAGCGAACGAAAAATGCTTGTAGCCATGCACAGAGTGAGAGATTCCACACAATTTGATACCAATTTGAATAGATTCCAGCTACTGGAAAAAATTTATAAAGCAATGAATTGTGGGAGGCCCCACCAGTTTTGGTGCGCATGAAAATACCAACAAATTCACTAACGCTACGTCCCGAATCGTCGAAGGTCACTCCCTCCCCAAACAAGTGACTGAAATAAACCTATGACTGATGGAGTCAGCAGGAAATTTCCCACAATCTGACATCTATCTCATGAGGATCCCCTAGAGGGGAAAAAGTTGAAATGCGATCTCTTCGAGCAAACCGATTTTCGGACACCGTAAAGTGCCAACGGTAACAGCAGTGACATGGTCGAAGCTGCAGTGTGCTGCCTGAAAGCGAACAAAAAATGCTTGTAGCCATGCCTAGAGTGAGAGATTCCACACAATTTGATACCAATTTGAAGAGAATCCAGCTACTAAAAATAAATTATAAAGCAATGAATTGGCGGAGGCCCACCCAGTTTTGGTGCGCATGAAAATACCAACAAATTCACTAACGCTAAGTCGCGAATCATCGAAGATCACTCCCTCCCCACACAAGCGACGGAAATAAAACTTTGACTGATGTAGTCAGCAGGACATACCCCACAATTTGACATCTATATCATGAGGATCCCATATAGAGGAAAAAGTAGAAAAGCGATCTCTTCGAGCAAACCGCATTTCGGTCCCCGTAAAGTGCCAACGGTGACAGCAGTGACATGGTCGAAGCTGCAGTTTGCCGCATGAAAGCGAACGAAAAATGCTAGTGACCATGCACAGAGTGAGAGATTCCACACAATTTGATATAAATTTGGAAGAGATTCCAGCTACTGAAAAAATTTATAAAGCAATGAATTGGCGGAGGCCCCCTCAATTGTGCTTGGCAGGAAAATACCAACAAATTCACTAACGCCAGGTCCAGAATCGTCGAAGATCACGCCTTCCGCACACAAGCAACTGAAATAAACATTTGAATGAGGGAGTCAGCAGGAAATTCCCCACAATCTGACTTCTATCACATGAGGATCCCCTAGAGAGGAAAAAATGGAAATGCGAACTCGTCGAACAAACCGCTTCTAGCCATGCTGAGAGTGAGAGATTCCCACAATTTGATAGCAATTTAGAAGAGATACCAGCTTCTGCAAAAAATTTATAAGCAATGAATTGGGGGATGCCCCCACCCAGTTTTGGTGCTCATGAAAATTCCTACAAATTTACTAACGATAGGTCCCGAATCGCGGAAGTTCACTCCCTCCCCACACATCTGACTGAAATAAACCTATGACTGATGGAGTCAGCAGGAAATTCCCCACAATCTGACATCTATCTCATCAGGATCCCCTGGAGAGGAAAAAGTAGAAATGCGATCTCTTCGAGCAAACCGCTTTTCGGACACCGTAAAGTTCCAACGGTGACAGCAGTGACATGGTCGAAGCTGCAGTTTGCCGCATGAAAACGAACGAAAAATGCTTGTAGCCATGCACAGAGTGAGAGATCCCACACAATTTGATACCAATTTGGAAGAGAATCCAGCTACTGGAACAAATTTGTAAAGCAATGAATTGGGTGATGCCCCCAGTTTTGGTGCACATGAGAATACCAACAAATTCACAAACGCTAGGTCCCGATTCGTCGAAGGTCACTTCCTCCCCACACAAGCGACTGAAATAAACCTTTCACAGATGGTGTCAGCAGGAAATTACTCACAATCTGACATCTATCTCATGAGGATCCCCGAGAGAGGAAAAAGTAGAATTGCGATCTCTTCGGGCAAACCGCTTTTCGGACACAGTAAAGTTCCAACGGTGACAGCAGTGACATGGTCGAAGCTGCAGTTTACCGCATGAAAGCGAACGAAAAATGCTTGTAGCCATGCACAGAGTGAGAGATTCCACACAATTTGATAACAATTTGGAAGAGAATCCATCTACTGGAAAAAATTTATAAAGCAATGAATTGGGGGTCACCCCCAGTTTTGGTGCGCATGAAATTTCTAACAAATTTACTAACACTTGGTCCGAATCATCGAAGGTCACTTCCTCACCACACAATTGACTGAATTAAACCTTTGACTGATAGAGTCAGCAGGAAATTCCCCACCATCTGGCATCTATCTCATGAGGATCCCCTAGAGATGAAAAAGTAGAAATGCGATCACTTCGAGCAAACCGCTTTTCGGACAACTTAAAGGTCCAACAGTGACAGCAATGACATGGTCGAAGCTGCAGTTTGCCACATGAAAGCGAACGAAAAATGCTTGTAGCCATGCACAGAGAGAGACTTTCCGCAAAATTTGACACCAATTTGGAAGAGATTCCAGCTACTGGAATAAATTTATAAAGCAATCAATAGGGGAGGCCACCCAGTTTTGGTGCGCATGAAAATACCAACAAATTCACTAACGCGAGGTCCCGAATCGTTGAAGGTCGCTTCCTCCCCACACAAGCAACTGAAATAAACCTTTGACTGATGAAGTCAGCAGGAAATTTTCCACAATCTGACATCAATCACATGAAGATCCCCTAGAGAGGTAAAAATTGAAATGCGATCTCTTCGAGCAAACCGCTTTTCGGACTCCGTTAAGTGCCAATGGTGACAGCAGTGATATGGTCGCAAATGCAGTTTGCCGCATGAAAGCGAACGAAAAATTCTTCCAGACATGTACAGAGTGAGAGATTCCACACAATTTGATACCAATTGGCAAGTGATTCCAGCTACTGGAAAAAAATTATAAAGCAATGAATTGGGTGAGGCCCACCCAGTTTGGTGCGGATGAAAATACCAACAAATATACTAACGCTAGGTCCCGTATCGTCGAAGGTCACTTCCTCCCCACAGAAGTGACTGAAATATACTTTTGCCTGAGGGAGTCAGCAGGATATTCCGCTCAATCTGACAGCAGTTACATGGTCGAAGCTGCATTTTGCCGCATGAAAGCGAACGAAAAATTCTTGTAGGTATGCACAGAGTGAGAGATTCCACACAATTTGATACAAATTTAGAAGAGATTCCAGCGACTGGAAAAAATTTATAAAGCAATGAATTGGGGGAGGCCCACCCAGTTATGGTGCGCATGAAAATACCAACAAATTTACTAACGCTAGTTCGCGAATCGTCGAAGTTCACTCCAACCTCACACAAGCGACGGAAATAAACCTTTGACTGATGGAGTCAACAGGAAATTCCCCACAATCTGACATCTATCTCATGAGGATCCCCTAGAGAGGAAAAATTAGAAATGTGATCTGTTCGAGCAAACCACATTTCGGACACCGTAAAATGCCAAAGGTGACAGCAGTTACATGGTCGAAGCTGCAGTTTGCCGCATGAAAGCGAACGAAAAATGCTTGTACGTCTTCACACAGTGAGAGATTCCACACAATTTGATACCAATTTGGAAGAGATTCTAGCTACTGGAAAAAAATTATAAAGCAATGATTTGGGGGAGGCCCCCCAGTTTTGGTGCGCATGAAAATACCAAAAAATCACTAACTCTATGTCCCGAATCGTCGAAGGTCACTCACTCCCCACACAAGATACTGAAATAAACCTATGACTGATGGAGTCAGCAGGAAATTCCCCACAATCTGACATCTATCTCGGGAGGATCCCCTACAGAGGAAAAAGTAGAATTTCGATCTCTTCGAACAAACGGATTTTTGGACACCGTAAAGTGCCAATGGTAACAGCAGTGACATGGTCGAAGCTGCAGTTTGCCGCATGAAAGCGAACGAAAAATGCTTGTGGCCATATACAGAGTGAGAGATTTCACACGATGTGATACCAATTTCGAAGAGAATCCAGCCACTGGAAAAAATTTATAAAGCAATGAATTGAGGCATTCCCCACCAGTGTTGGTGTGCATGAATATTCAAACAAATTTACTAACGCTAGGCCCTGAATCGTCGAATGTCACTCCCTCCGCATACAAAGGATTGAAATAAACCTTTGACTGATGGAGTCACCAGGAAATACCCCACAATCTGAAATCTTTCTCATGAGGATCCCCTAGATAGGAAAAAATAGAAATGCATTCTCTTCGAGCAAAATGATTTTCGGACACCGTAAAGTGACAACGGTGACAACAAGAACATGGTCGAAACTGCAGTTTGCCGAATGAAAGCGAACAAAAAATGTTTGTAGCCATATACAGACTGAGAGATTCCTCACAATTTGATTCCAATTTGGAAGAGATTCCTGCTACTTGAAAAAAATTATAAAGCAATGAATTGGGGGAGGCCCACCCAGTTTTGTGCGGATGAAAATACCAACAAATATACTAATGCAAGGTCGCGAATCGTCGAAGGTCACTCCCTCCTCACACAAGCGATTGAAATAAACAATTGACTGATGGAGTCAGCAGGAAATTCACCACAATCATACAACTATCTCATGAGGATCCCCTAGACAGGAAAAAGTAGAAATGCGATCTCTTCGAGCAAACCGCTTTTCAGACACCGTAAAGAGCCAACGGTGACAGCAGTGACATGGTCGAGGCTGCAATTTGCCGCATGAAAGCGAAAGAAAAATGCTTGTAGAAATGCACAGAGTGAGAGATTCCACAGTATTTGATACAATTTGGAAGAGATCCTAGCTACTGGAAAAAATTCATAAAGCAATGAATTGGAGAATGCAACCCCAGTTTTAGTGCGCTTGAAAATTCCACCAAATTCTCTAACGCTAGGTCACGAATCATCGAAGGTCACTCCCTCCCCACACAAGCGACTGAAATAAACATCTGACTGATGGAGTCAGCAGGAAATTCCCCACAATCTTACATCTATCACATGAGGATCCCCTAGAGAGGAAAAAGTAGAAATGCGATCACTTCGAGGAAACCGCTTTTCGGTACCGTAAAATGCCAACGGTGACAGCAGTGTCATGGTCGAACCTGCAGTTTCCCGCATGAAAGCGAACAAAAAATGCTTGTAGCCATGCACAGAATGAGAGATTCCGCACAATTTCATACAATTTGAAGAGAATCCAGCTACTGGTATAAATTTATAAAGCAATCAATTGGGTGATGCTCCCCCAGTTTTGGTGCGCATGAAAATACCAACAAATTCACTAACGCTAGGTCACGAATCGTCGAAGGTCGCTCCCTCCCCACACAATCGACTGAAATAAACCTTTGACTGATGGAGTCAGCAGGAAGTTCCCCACAATCTGACATATATCTCATGAGGATCCCCTAGAGAGGAAAAAATTGAAATGCAGTCTCTTCGAGTAACCGCTTTTCGGACACCGTAATGTGCCAACGGTGACAGCAGTGACAATGTCAAAACTGCAGTTTGCCAGATGAAAGCGAACGAAAAATGCTTGTAGACATGCACAGAGTGAGAGATTCCACACAATTTGATACAAATTTCGAAGAGAATCCAGCTACTGGAAAAAATTTATGAAGCAATGAATTGGGGGATTAACCCCAGTTTTGGTGCGCATGAAAATTCCAACATATTTACTAACGCTAGGTCCCGAATCGTCGATGTTCTGTCCCTCCCAACAAAAGTGACTGAAATAAACCTTTGACTGATGTAGTCAGCAGGAAATTCCCCACAATCTGACATCTATCTCATGCGGAACCCCTAGAGAGGAAAAAGTAGAAATGCGATCTCTTCGAGGAAACCACTTTTCGGACACCATAAAGTACCAACGGTGACAGCAGTGACATGTTCGAAGCTCCAGTTTGCCGCCTGAAAGCGAACGAAAAATGCTTGTAGACATGCACAGAGTGAGAGATTTCACATAATTTGATACCAATTTGGAAGAGATTGCATCTACTGGGGAAAAAATTATAAAGCAATGTATTGCGGGAGGACCAACCAGTTTTGGTGTGCATGAAAATACCAACAAATTTACAAACGCTAGGTCCCGAATCGTCGAAGGTCACTCCCTCCCCACAGAAGCGACGGAAATAAACCTTTGACTGATGGAGTCAGCAGGAAATTCCCCAAAATCAGACATCTATCACCTGAGGATCCCCTAGAGGAGAAAAAGTAGAAATACGATATCTTCGAGCAAACCACATTTCGGACACCGTAAAGTGCCAACGCTGACAGCAGAGACATGGTCGAAGCTGCAGTTTGCCGCATGAAAGCGTACGAAAAATGCTTGTAGGCATGCACAGAGTGAGAAATTCCACACAATTTGATACCAATTTGGAAGAGATTCCAACTACTGGAAAAAATTTATAAAGCAATGAATTTGGGCAGGCATACCCAGGTTAGTTGCGCATAAAAATACCAATAAATTCACTAACGCTAGGTCCGGAATCGTCGAAGGTAATTCCCTCCCCACACAAGTGACTCAAGGAAACATTTGACTGATGGGGTCAGTAGGAAATGCCCCACAATCTGACATCTATCTCATGAGGATCCCCTAGAGAGGTAAAAATAGAAATGCAATCTCTTCAAGGAAACCGCTTTTCGGACACCGTAATGTGCCAACGGTGACAGCATTGACATGGTTGAAGCTGCAGTTTGCCGCATGAAAGCCAGCGAAAAATTCGTGTAGCCATGCACTGAGTGAGAGATTCCACACAATTTGATACCCATTTGGAAGAGATTCCAGCTACTGGAAAAAATTTATAAAGCAATGAATTGGGGGTGCCCCCCCCAGGTTTGGTGCTTAGTAATATACCAACAAATTCACTAACGCTAGGTCCCGAATCGTCGAAGGTCACTCCCTCCCCACACAAGCGACTGAAATAAACATTTGACTGATGTAGTCAGCAGGAAATTCCCCACAATCTGACATCTATCTCATGAGAATCCCCTACAGAGGTAAAAGTAGAAATGCGATATCTTCGAGGAAACTGCTTTTCAGACACCGTAAAGTGCCACCGGTGACAGCAGTGACATTGTCGAAGCTGCAGTTTGCCGCCTGAAAGCAAACGAAAAATGCTTGTAGCCATGCCCAGAGTGAGAGATTCCACACAATTTGATACCAATTTGGAAGAGATTCCAGCTACTGGAAAAAATTTATAAATCAATGAATTGGGGGAGGCCCACCCAATTTTGGTGCGCATGAGAATACCAACAAATTCACTAACGCTAGGTCCTGAATCGTCGAAGGCCACTCCCTCCCCACACAAGCGACTGAAATAAACCTTTGACTGATGGAGTCAGCAGGAAATTCCCCACAATCTGTCATCTATCTCATGAGGATCCTTTTGAGAGGAAAAATTAGAAATGCCAACTCTTCGTGCAAACAGCATTTCGGACACCGTAATGTGCCAACGGAGACAGCAGTGACATGGTCGAAGCTGCAGTTTGCCGCATGAAAGAGAACGAAAAATGCTTGTAGCCATGCACAGAGTGAGAGTTTCCACACAAGTTGATAACAATTTGGAAGAGATACCAGATATTGGAAAGAAATTATCATGCAATGAATTGGGGGAGGCTCCCCCCAGTTTTAGTGCGCATGAAAATACCAACAAATTCACTAACTCTAGGTCCCGAATCGTCGAAGGTCACTCCCTCCCCACACAAGGGACTGAAATAAACATTTGACTGATGGAGTCATCTGGAAATTCCAAACAATCTGACATCTATCTCATGAGGATCCCCTACAGAGGAAAAAGTAGAAATGCTATCTCTTTGAGCAAACCTCTTTTCGGACACCGTAAAGAGCCAACGGTGAAAGCAGTGACATGGGCGAAGCTGCAGTTTGCCGCATGAAAGCGAACGAAAAATGCTTGTAGCCATGCACAGAGTGAGAGATTCCACACAATTTGATACCAATTTGGAAGAGATTCCATCTACTGCAAAAAATTTATAAAGCAATGAATTGCGGGATGCCCCCCCCCCCGGTTTTGGTGCGGTTGAAAATACCAACAAATTCACTATCGCTACGTCCCAAATCATCGAAGGACACTGCCTCCTCAAACAAGTGACTGAAATAAACCTATGACTGATGGAGTCAGCAGGAAATTCCCCACAATCTGACATCTATCTCATGAGGATCCCCTAGATAGTAAAAAGTAGAAATGCGATATCTTCGAGCAAACCGCTTTACGGACATTGTAAAGTGCCAACGGTGACAGCAGTTTCATAGTCGAAGCTGCAGTTTGCCGCATGAAAGCGAACAAAAAATGCTTGCGGCCATATACAGAGTGAGGGATTCCACACAATTTGATAACAATTTGGAAGAGAATCCAGCTACTGGAAAAAATTTATAAAGCAATGAATTTGACGGATACCACGCCAGTGTTGGTGTGCATGGATATTCCAACAAATTTACTAACACTAGGTCCGAATATTCGAAGGTCACTCTCTCACCACACAAGTGACTGAAATAAACCTTTGATTGAGCAGGAAATTCCCCACAATATGACATCTATTTCATGAGGATCCCCTAGAAAGGAAAAAGTAGAAATGCGATCTCTTCGAGCAAACTGCTTTTCGGACACCGTAAAGTGCCAACGGTGACAGCAGTGACATGGACGAAGCTGCAGTTTGCCGCATGAAAGCGAACGAATAATGCTTGTAGGCATGCACAGAGTGGAAGATTCCACACAATTTGATACCAATTTGGAAGAGATTCCAGCTACTGAAAAAAATTTATTAAGCAATGAATTGCGGGATGCCCCTCCAGTGTTGGTGCGGATGAGAATTCCAACATATTCACTAATTCTAGGTCCCGAATCGTCGAAGGTGACTCACTCACCACACAAGCGACTGAAATATACCATTGACTGATGGAGTCAGCAGGAAATTCCACACAATCTGACATCTTGTGGGGAAAAAAGGAATGGCTTACCTCCCAAACGCCCTCGTTTCTATCTGGCCTGTGGGTTACGAAAGGAAAGGATCCAAGATGGCGTCCGTGACTTTTAATATTTACGTTCTCGTGCGGTCACGCAAAGTCGCGTTAAACGCATGTTAATGAGGTGTTTCTGGACTCCATAAAAGCAGGAAAAAAATGAACAGGACACCATTTTTCCCCAGTGTTCGGTGTACATGGCTTTGCGTTGCAGCGTGTGAGACATTTTCCGACGGAAAGAGTTGCGTCCCTTTTACCCTTGAATTTGACACCCTTGCTACAAGCTATTTCGGCCATTACTACAACATGGACAGATTCGACTTGAAGTTGATACCAGAGTTCGACGGTTCCCCTGCTGGCCCGTCTGTGGTCGAGTGGTGGGAAAAGGCCGAGCGGGTCTGCCGGCTGTGTAAATTTAAAGATCCCGCACTGGTAATCCCTCTGAGGCTCACCAAAGGAGCTTACGCCGTGTATCAGCAGCTAAGGGCTGACGCAGACTTAGAGGAAATTAAGCAGGCTCTATACGTGGCATTCGCTGCGGACCACTTTGTCTCCTGGAGGCAGTTCTCCGAACGGCGGCTTGAGCCAGATGAAACGGTAGATGTCTATCTGGCCGATTTGATGAAAGCTGGCCGCACCGTTCGGTGGAGCAAGCGACCAAATCCTAGGATGCGCCTTTCTGGCCGGACTCCCAGACAACGCCAGTCAACTGCTACGAGCATCGTCAAGGCTCAATGATCTGGGGTTAGACGAGTTACTGGCCAGAGCCCGGAATATTCTGAAGGACGACGCGGAGCCTGTCTCAGCAGCTGTGGAAACACCCGCACCGCCAACTGAGGACACAAGGTGCTATAAATGTGGCGAACTGAACCACTTCTCCAAAGACTGCCGAAGCCGAAGCAGTGCGAAGGATACGCATAACCGAGGAACACGGAGACGTATGCGTTGCTACAGGTGCAACAAGATGGGCCACGTAACAAGAAGCTGTCCGGGAAACGGGCAAGGGGAGTAAGCTACAGCGGCAGTCTTCTCCCCAGATCACCGCTGAACAAGGCGCTACCCGCAGTGAGCGTGCGGATTAACGGGCGTGAGCGCTTCGCGCTTGTAGACACCGGGTGCACCCGGACCCTTGTGCGCAAGGCATGTTGTGACACAACAAGATTCCAATTCTGACTGTTGGCGGGGGCTCGCTAGCCTCTTGTGGAGTGAGCGTCATCCGCGCAAGCATCGGCGATGGGCCTGCAGTAGCCGTACAAGCCCTGGTCGTGGACAGAGTACTGCTCGGCTATGATCTGCTCCTGGGAATGGACGTCATCAAAAAAGTGGGTGGCGTCCATGTTGACGAAGAGGGTCGGGCGCGTTTCACTGAAACTGGTCTTGCTCTAAGTGCAGCAATGGAGCTAGAACGGCCTGACTTTCGTGCGTAATTCGACCAGAGCACAAAGTCCTGGACAGTTTCCTGGAAATGGTCGGACGATCAACCGCCAGAGAAGCTGTACAACAGTGTGCCAGAGTATAAAATCCCCCCGCTAGCTCGTGCGGAATACGACAAGGAGTTGCGAGCCTGGATTAATAACGGGTGGTTGGTTCCTTATCCAGAGAAGGAATTGGGGCCCCCGAAGGGCCTGATCCCGCTAATGGCGGTTCTCCAGCACAACAAACAAAAGGTGAGGCCGGTGCTCGACTATCGGAAACTGAACGAGCACGTGGACCCTTTTATAGCCCGCGCGGACGTGTGTACCGTGAAGCTAAGGGAATGGCGACAGGCAGGATCAAATGTATCTGTGCTGGATCTTCACAAAGCATACCTTCAAGTGCGTGTGCACCAATCACTGTGGTCCTATCAAACTGTGCTTATCAAGGGGCAAAGGTATTGCCTGACCCGCATGGGGTTTGAACTCAATGTGGCGCCATCAATTATGCAGATGATTGTTGACGCCATTCTGACGAAGGATGAGCGTATACGGCGGGCAACATCTGCATATATTGATGACGTGTACGTGAACGAGGGAGTCATATCTGCGGCGCACGTGAAGGAGCATCTCTACAACTTTGGCCTCCTCAGCAAGGAACCGGAGAGGCTGCAGGATTGTGCACGAGTGCTTGGTTTGCAGGTCTGGGGAGAGGATGACGTTCTGTATTGGAAACGGGGAAACGAGGTCCCAGACATGCCCACCGTTGTCACGCGGCGAAGCATATTTTCCTTGTGCGGCAAGTTAGTTGGGCACCTTCCTGTAGGTGGCTGGCTGCGTGTTGCAGTGGTGTTCATCAAGCGGAGAGCATCTGATGTCACCACTGGATGGGATGACGAAGTTCACGACGCCCCTCTCCTCACCATGATGAGTGAGGTCCTCGCTAGAGTACGCAAGGAAGACCCAGCGCGGGGCAGATGGTGCGTCGACAGCCAAGACCTCAGTGTGTGGGTTGACGCAAGCTCTCTTGCAACTGGTGTATCGATAGTTCACGATGGAGCCGTGGTGGAAGATGCTTGCTCGTTACGTCCAGAAAAGGACTCCCAGCACATAAACCTAGCAGAGATCGATGCTGTCATCAAGGGGATCAACTTGGCGATCCTCTGGAAGTCGACCACCCTGCGTCTGTTCACGGATTCCGCTTGCGTCTATAAGTGGATCTCGGATACTCTTACCGGGAGGGCCAGGGTGCGGACTAAAGCCGCCAGCGAGATGCTTATCCGACGACGGCTCGACACGATCGTGAAGCTGGTGCAAGAGTACGCACTGACAATGGAGGTGTCCCTGGTCAAATCTAGCCTCAACAAGGCAGATTGTTTAACGAGGGTGCCCCAAAGGTGGCTTGACGTTACTAAGAAAGCTATTGAGCCCGTGCAACCCGCCTGCGCGGCGTCCATGAGTCCCGTTCGATCTAATCGGATCAAAGAAGTCCACCAAAAAAGCGGGCACCCCGGAGTCAAGCAGACCCTATATTTCGCCAAGTTGGTTGACCCAGGAGTACAAAAGACAGACGTCAGAAGAGTGGTCAGAAACTGCGCGGCGTGCCAGTCTATAGACCCAGCACCCGTTCGCTGGAAGAAAGGGCAGCTGAGCGTGAGGAACCACTGGAGCCGGCTGGCGATAGATGTTACTCACCACAACGGCGAGGATTTCCTGATGCTCATTGATTGCGGTCCATCCAGGTTTGCGATATGGCGGCTGCTGCGTCGGCAGGATTCAGCCACCATCATCCGTCAGTTAAATGGTATCTTCCTTGAACGTGGCCCCCCAGCGGAGATATTACCGACAATGGCATCGCATTCAAGAGTGAGCAGTTCAGGAGGTTTGCGGACGCCTGGGGAGTGCACCTACGGTTCCGGTGCGCCCACGTACCGGGTGGAAATGGGATCATCGAGCGGAACCACAGGACCGTCAAGACCATCGCAGCCAGGACGGGCTGCGCGGTGTCTGAGGCGGTCTACTTGTACAACGTGACCCCGAAGGATGATGTCTCATCCTCTACGACTCCAGCCGACACATTGCATAGGTACCACGTCAGAGTGAAGGGCATAGAGACCAACCCGCTGACGGAACTGAAAGTAACCGGAGAGAGGCTGAAGTAAGGCGATGTCGTCTGGGTTAAAAACCCGCGCAGCAAGTGCACGATGAAATACGGAACCGGACGCGTCACTGAGGTGATCAGCCCACAGGCGGTGCGGGTCGACGGTGTGCCCCGTCACGTTAAGGACCTGCGGCCTGCGACGCAGTTGCAACCATCGCTGGACGACGGGAGCGAATCGGAATCTGAGACCAGTGAGGCATCGCTCTGGTTCATGCCAGCTCAAACAGGCAGTGACTCAGATATCAGCAGCCTTCCAAGGGACGTGGTGTTTTTCGACCCTCAGACCGCGGACATGAGCGCAAGCGGCGATGAGGCTGGCAGCGTCCCTCTTCGAAGAAGCACCCGGCGAAAGCGATCGGCACCTCCCTGTCACCTCTGTGATCATGAGATCAGTGGGGAGTGTGGGGAAAAAAGGAATGGCTTACTTCCCAAACGCCCTCGCGTCTGTTTGGCCTGTGGGTTACGAAAGGAAAGGATCCAAGATGGCGTCCGTGACTTTTAATATTTACGGTCTCGTGCGGTCACGCAAAGTCGCGTTACACGCATGGTAATGAGGTGTTTCTGGACTCCATAAAAGCAGAAAAAAAAAATGAACAGGACACCATTTCTTCACCAGTGTTCGGTGTACATGGCTTTGCGTTGCAGCGTGTGAGACATTTTCCGACGGAAAGAGTTGCGTCCCTTTCACCCTTAAATTTGACACCCTTGCTACATCTGACATCTATCTCATGAGGATCCCCTAGAGAGGAAAAATTAGAAAGGCGATCTCTTTTAGCAAACCGTTTTTCGGACACCGTAAAGTGCCAACGGTGACAGCAGTGACATGGTCGAAGCTGCAGTTTGCCGCCTGAAAGCAAACGAAAAATGCTTGTAGCCATGCACAGATTGAGAGATTCCACACAATGTGATAACAATTTGGATGAGATTCCATCTACTGGAAAAAATTTATAAAGCAATGAATTGTGGGAGGCACCCCCAGTTTTGGTGCACATGAAAATACCAACAAATTCACTAACGCTAGGTCCCGAATCGTCGAAGGTCACTCCCTCCCCACACAAGTGACTGAAATAAACATTTGACTGATGGAGTCAGCAGGTAATTCCCCACAATCTGACATCTATCTCATGAGGATCCCCTAGAGAGGTAAAAATAGAAATGCGATCTCTTCGAGCAAACCGCTCTTCGGACACCTTAAATGCCAACGTTGACATGGACGAAGCTGCAGTTTGCCGCATGAAAGCGAACGAATAATGCTTGTCGCCATGCAGAGTGAGAGATTCCACACAATTTGACACCAAATTGGAAGAGAATCCAGCTACTGGACACAATTTATAAGGCAATGATTTGGGGGATGCCCCCCCCCCCCAGTTTTGGTGCGCATGAAAATTCCAACAAATTCACTAACGCTAGGTCCCGAATCGACGAAAGTCAATCCCTCCCCACAGAAAACAACTGAAAGAAAGCTTTGACTGATGCAGTCAGCAGGAAATTCCCCACAATCTGACATATTTCTCATGAGGATCCCCTAGAGAGGAAAAAATAGAAATGCGATATCTTCGAGCAAACCGCTTTTCGGACACCGTAAAGTGCCAACGGTGACAGCAGTGACATGGTCGAAGCTGCAGTTTGCCGCATAAATGCGAACGAAAAATGCTTGTAGCCATGCACAGAGTGAGAGATTCCACACAATTTGATACTAATTTGGAAGAGATTCCAGCTACTGCAAAAAATTTATAAAGCAATGAATTGGGGGAGCCCCCCCAGGTTTGGTGCTTATAAATATACCAACAAATTCACTAACGCTTGGTCCCGAATCGTCGAAGGTCACTCCCTCCCCACACAAGCGACTGAAATAAACATTTGACTGATGTAGTCAGCAGGAAATTCCCCACAATCTGACATCTGTCTCATGAGGATCCCCTAGAGAGGAAAAAATAGAAATGCGATCTCTTCGAGCAAACCGCTTTTCGGACACTGTAAAGTGCCAACGGTGACAGCAGTGACATGGTCGAAGCTGCAGTTTGCCGCATGAAAGCGAACGAAAAATACTTGTAGCCATGCACAGAGTGAGAGATTCCACACAATTTGATACCAATTTGGAAGAGATTCCAACTACTGGAAAAAATTTATAAAGCAATGAATTGGGGAGGGCCCCCCAGTATTGGTGCTCGTGAAAATTCCAACAAATTAACTAACGGCAGGTCCCGAAGCGTCGAAGGTCACTCCCTCCCCACACAAGCGACTGAAATAAACCTTTGACTGATGGAGTCAGCAGGAAATTTCACACAATCTGACGTCTATTTCATGAGGATCCCCTAGAGAGGAAAAAGTAGAAATGCGATCTCTTCGAGCAAACCGCTTTTTGGACACCGTAAAGTGCCAACGGTGACAGCAGTGACATGGTCGAACCTGCAGTTTGCCGCATGAAAGCGAACGAAAAATGCTTGTAGCCATGCAGAGAGTGAGAGATTCCACAAATTTGATAACAATTTGGAAGAGAATCCAGCTACTGCAAAAATTTATAAAGCAATGAATTGGAGGCGCCCCCACACAGGTTTGGTGCGCATTAAAATTCCAAGAAATTCACTAACGTTAGGTCCCGAATCGTCGAAGTTCATTCCCACCCCACACGAGCGACTGAAATAAACCTTTGAATGATGGAGTCAGCAGGAAATTCCCTACAATCTGACATCTATCTCCTGAGGATCGCCTGGTGAGGGAAAAACTGAAATGTGATCTCTTAGAGCAAACCGCTTTTTGGAGACCGTAAGGTGACAGCAGTAACATGGTCGAAGCTGCAGTTTGCCGCATGAAAGCGAACGAAAAATGCTTGTAGCCATGGACAGAGTGAGAGATTCCACACAATTTGATACCTATTTGGAAGAGATTCCAGCTACTGGAAAAAATTTATAAAGCAATGAATTGGGGGAGGCCCCCCCCAGTTTTGGTGCGCATGAAAATTCCAACAAATTCACTAACGCTAGGTCCCGAATCGTCGAAGTTCACTCCCTCCCCACACAAGCGACTGAAATAAACATTTGACTGATGGAGTCAGCAGGAAATTCCCCACAATCTGACATCTATCTGATGAGGATCCCCTGGAGAGGAAAAAATAGAAATGCGATCTCTTCGAGCAAACCGCTTTTCGGACACCGTACTGTGACAGCAGTGACATGGTCGAAGCTGCAGTTTGCCTCATGAAAGTGAATGAAAAATGCTTGTAGCCATGCACAGAGTGAGATATTCCACAGAATTTGATACCAATTTGGAAGAGATTCCAGCTACTGGAAAAAATTTATAATGCAATGTATTGGGGGTGGCCCCCAGTTTTGGTCCGCTTACAAAAAATTCACTAACGGTAGGTCCCGAATCGTTGAAGTTCACTCCCTCCCCACGCAATCGACTTAAATAATTCTTTGACTCATGGATTAAGCAAGAAATTCCTCATAATTTGATATAAATTTCATGAGGGTGCCCTAGAGTGGAGAAAGTTGAAATCTGATGTCTTCGAGAAAACCGCTTTGCGGATACCGTAAATTGCCAGCGGTGACAGCTGCGGCAAGTTCGAAGCTAGACTTTGCCCTGTAAAATCTACTTACAAATGCTTGTTGGCATGGACTGATTTAGAGACTTCGCACAATTTAATACCAAGTTTGAAGAGGTTTCATCTGCTGGAAAAAAGTTATAAAGCAGGGAAATTGTGAGGGATCCCCTAGTTTTGGTCCGCATCAAAATTTCAACAAATTCACTAACACGAGGTCCCATATCGTCGTACGTTACTCCATCCCTACGCAATCGACTGAAATAATTATTTGACTCATGGATTAAGCAGGAAATTCCTCACAATCTGATATCAATTTCATGAGGGTGCCCTAGAGTGGAAAAAGTTGAAATGCGATCTCTTCGAGCAAATCTCTTTTCGGACACCGTAAATTGCCAGCGTTGACACGATCGAAGCTAGACTTTGCACTGTAAAAGCTGCTGACAAATTCTTGTAGATATGGACAGAGTGAGAGATTTTGCACAATTTAATACCAATTTTGAAGAGATTTCATCTGCTGGAAAAAAGTCATAAAGCAGGGAAATGGTGTGGGATCCCCCAGTTTTGGTCCACTTTAAAATTCCGACAAATTCACTACATGAGGTCCCGTATAGTTGAACGTCACTCCCTCCTTACACAAGGGACTGAAATAATTCTTTGACTCATTGATTAAGCAGGAAATCCCTCACAATCTGATATCTATTTCATGACGATCCCCTCGAGAGGAAAAACTTGAAATGGGATCTCCTTGAGCAAACCGCTTTTCGGACATTGTAAATTGCCCACGGTGACAGCAGCGACACACTCGAAGCTACACTTTGCACTATAAAAGCAAATGAAAAATGCTTGTAGACATCGACAGAGTGAGAGATTTCGCACAATTTAATACCAAATTTGAAGAGATTTCATCTGCTAGAAAAAAATTATAAAGCAGGGATATGGTGAGAGATCCCCCAGTTTTTGGTCCGCATGAAAATTCCAACAAATTCAATAACACAAGGTCCCGTATCCTCGAACATCACTCCCTCCCTACAGAAGTGACTGAAATAATTCTTTGACTCCTGCATTAAGCAGGAAATTCCACACAATGTGATATCTATTTTATGAGGGTTCCTTAGAGGGGAAAAATTTGTATTGCAATCTTATCGAGGAAACCGGTTTCCGAACACTGTCAGTTATCAAAGGCCACAGCATCTACATGGTCGTTGCTGTATCGTGTCTATTAAACCTATTTTAAAATCATTCTAGACAGGCCTGTGTCGAGACATTCAGCCCAATTTAATATCAAAAATTGAAGTTATTTCACTTCCTGGATAAAAGTTAAGTAGTGAAAATGTGTGATCACCCAGTTACGGTCCGCATGAAAAATCCCACAATTCTACTAACCCAAGTTACCGTATCATCAAAGGCCTTCTCTCCCTACTCAATCTACTTAAATAATTCTTTCATACATGGATTAAGCAAGAAATTCCGCTCAATCTCATATCTATTTTATGAGCACTCCATAGAGGGGCAAAGTTCAAATGCAATGTTATCGAGCAAACCGGTTTTCGGACACTGTAAACTTTGAAAGGGCACAGCAGCGACATGGTCGATGCTTTACTTTGCTCTATTAAGCCAAATTTAAAATCCTTCAAGACAGGCATGAGTCGAAAATTCTGCACAATTTAATACTTGCACTAAAAGATTGCAATTGTTTTTTTTATTTTCTCATGTATCAAACTACATTAGAATCAATCATAAAATCAATATGAATAAAAATTTTGGAAAATACCATTTTTGAGGGTTCTATTACTAGTAGGGGCTAAAACCTCGATCTTCGATGTCTGATTTAAGGCTTATATCTTGAAAAAAATGATTGCAATTGTTTTTTTCTTTTCTTACCCATCAAACCACATAAGAATCAATAATAAAATCCAAAATAAAAAATTTTGGAAAATGGTATTTTTGAGGCTTCTCTTACTACTAGTGGCTAAAACCATTATCTTCGATGTCTGATTTAAGGCATATATCTTGCATGAAAAGGATTGCTATTGTTTTTTTTTTCTTTTCTTACTCATCTAACTACATTAGAATCAATAATAAAATGAATATGAATAAAAAGTTTTGGAAATTGGCATTTTTGAGGCTTCTATTACTATGAGGGTTTAAAACCGCTATCTTCCATGTCTTATTTAAGGCATATATCTTGCACGAATATGATTGCAATTGTTTTGTTTCTTATCTTATGCATCTAACTACATAAGAATTAATAATAAAATCAATATGAATAAAAAATTTTGATCCCGCAGTTTTGGGCCTCATGAAAATCCCAACAAATCCACTAACACAAGTCGACGTATCATCAAACGCCACATTGTCCATACTTAAGCAACTGGAAAAATTCTTTTATACATGGATTAAGCAAGAAATTAAGAAGAAATGCAGACCCATTGAGCAATCTTAATTGTTAAAGGACACAACAGTGACATTGTCAAAGCTGCACTTTGCTCGATTTAACCAAATGAAAAATCCTTGTAGACATGGATGTATTGATAAATTTCCTACAATACTAATTTTTAAAATATTTCATTTAATGGAAAAAAATTATAAATAATTGAAATTTGACTGATCCCCCAGTTTTGGGCCTTATTAAAATTCCGACAAATCCCTTATCACAAGTCCTATTCAACCGACTGAAAAAAATTTTTTTCAACATGGATTAAGCAAGAAATTCCCTAACATTTGATATCAATTTGATAACTATTCTATAGACGCGAAAAATTTGAAATCCGGAGTACTCAAGCAAACCGGTTTTTCCATGACGTAAATTTTCAGAGGATACGCCAAAGACATGGTTGCACCTCCACTTTCCTCTATTCAACAAAATGTATAATCTTTGTAGACATGGATTAATTAATAAATATTCTACAATTTAATACCAATTTTTAAAATATTTCATTCAATGCAAAAAAATTAAAAAGAAATGAAATATGACTGATCCCCCAGTTTTGGGCTGCACTAAAATTCCCACAAATTCCCTAACAAGTTGCCACTTCATCCAATGCCATGTTGTCCCTATTCAACTGACTGAAAAAAAATTTTAAACCTGGATTAAGGAAAAAAATCCATAAAATTTGATATCAATTTTATAAGTATTCTATAGAAACAAAAAAATGGTATTCCAGATTCATCAAGCAAACCGATTTTTGTATGCCTTTAATTTTCAAAGTAGACGACAGAGACATGTCTCGACATGGTCAAACCTCCACCCTGCTCTATTCAACCAAATGAAAAATCCTTGTAGACATGGATTAATTCATAAATTCCCTACAATTTGATACCAATTTTGAAAATATTTCATTTAATGGAAAAAAATTAAAACGAAGTGGAATATGACTGATCCTCAGTTTTGAGCAGCACTTAAAATTTCAATAAAACCCCTTAGACAAGTTGCAACTTCATTGAATCCCATGTTTTCCCTATTGAAGCTACTGGAAAAAAAATTTAAACATTGATTAAGGAAGAAATTCCTTAACATTTGTTATCAATTTTATAATTATTCCATAGAAAACCAAAATTTGAAATCAAGAGAAATATAGCAACCCGGTTTTTGGACACTTTAAATTATGAAATCAAACCGCAAAACATGGCTCAACATCCTCATACCTGCAGTTCCCTCTATTCAACCAAATGAAAAATCCTGTTCTATATGGAGCAATTAATAAATTTCTTACAATTTAAAACCAATTTTCGAAATATTTCATTCAATGGAAAATATTTAAAATGAAGTGAAATATGACTGATCCCCCAGTTTTGGGCTGCACTAAAAATTTCAAGAAAACCCCTAAGACAAGTTGCGTCTTCATCACTTACCAAATTTTTCCTATTCATCCCACTGAAAAATAATTTTATACTTACACAGTAAAATTCCACATCAATTTTCAGCTAATAGCGAACATATCACACTTCAGTTTTTTAAACACCCTTTATATATATATATATATATATATATATATATATATATATATATATATATGTGTGTGTGTGTGTGTACCCAAAATCACTCTTTCTTTTATCACATTTTTATGTCCAACGAAGTTAGCAAATCATTCAATAAAATGACATCTTTACCCAAACCAAATCTCGTAATGTCATTACAGAACATTAAAATAATTACATTATAATGTTCAATTTTTTAATAAAATATTGATTGAAAATATCCCATTTCTAGATATTCTCATTTACTCTATGGTAATTTCACTATATCTTGTAGCTTTGATGTGGCACAAGCCCAAACACTACTTCTCTATATAAAACATCTACTAATTCTAACTCTTGTTTTATAAAGTATGACAGTGAGTGCCCTGAAAAATGTCCATCTGCTGTCATTAATAACTGAATCCAAAGAGCTAAAATCATTTCTTTATCCAAAACAATATTCATTGAAGAATTAAATAATATAAAACTAACATTTATCAATAATGGGGGCCCCCCAATTATGTAGTTGATGAACAAATCAAATTTCATTTAAACAACAATTTTAGGCAATAAAACCATAGTTATAAAAATAATAATGACAATAATGCTATTAACATATATTATCAAAATCAAATACACCACATTTACAAAAATCTCAAAACAGCAATTAAAAAGTTCATACATAGATATATAAAACCAGTCGATAAAATACATTAGATTCATTATTTAATATAAAAAATCCAAAACTGTCAACTTATTCATTAAATGTAATATATCCTAAACTTCCAAGTTCTTAATAAGATTAATTTTGTGTATGAATATACTTACCCACTCAGCGAATGTTTCTCTGTAATTCAAAAGCATGAAACTTTTAACATAGGATATACCACAACCACATTCTCATGAGGACTTACCTGCCACCTATTGGAGCTGAGTGCCATCAGATAACATTAATAAGCAGCATCAGGATCTCATAGTAACATTAAACATCTGCTCACAAACAATGCCAAAATACTAGTAAAATCAAATTCTTATCATTCTTGAAGCAATAATCATGGAATGAAAACAATCATCGATAAATAAAAAAAATTATAAGAGCTCACATCCTTAAAGATAGAGGGTGATTGAAATTTTGTCCTTGTCTGCAAAGGATTATCCATAATTTGGAAAAGTTCATCATTAATCAACACAAAATGTTTATTTTAAAAATGGAAATTTAAGTGAAATTTGAGTACAGTAGGATCGTGAAAACATTTACAATATATAATACTCTCTCACCGTACATGCTATGACTCTTCAGAATGTGGGCAAGCATGGCTCTCTACAACTTTCTTTGGTTGCTTAGAATAATACTTGCTCCTATATGCTTTCCTTTTCTCTTTGAAGTATTTGTTTCTCTATCCATTTGTCCAGACTCAAATGTCTGTCCAAAAGAATTGGAAATGGTCAAGAGACATGGTGCTAGTCTTTGACAGACCAAGGTTTGCTGATCCAGATGAAGTAACTGAACCTGTATTCTCAATAATGGTACCCTAGTGGGTTGACAACTCTAAAACTCTGTAGAATGCAGTGTGTATTATACAATGCACAGGCTGATAGGTTGAGTAGCACTGGCATTGAATTACATTGCCTTTCATTGTATCATTCTCATCATCTTATGTTGCCAGCAGACTCATTCATACATTACATTCGAGGTAACAACAGTTTCATGATGTTTTTTTCCTTTTTTTTTTGAATAATGTTAACCCTGTGCAAGGCTCAAAAGCCACTCAGTTTATGAGGATATATGGGGAAGATAACTGTTGACTCTAGACTCAAACAGGTTAAGCTTGTTGGGATTGGGTAAGCATTCTCTTGTGAGTCAAATCAACAAAGCAACATTTCATGGCATCTACAGCTAGACTTAGACTACATATTTTGTATTATGAGATATCTGACAGAGTCCTTTCCCACAAGTGTGGGAAGGTGAAATCATGCAGTGTACTGTTTATTCTAATGGTATTGGCAATTAATTATCACCATTATACTATTCTCACTCCCAAAGAAGGAAACCATCCACTATCCTATCCCAAATGTGTCAGTAATATCACAGTTTTATCTAATGGGTTACTAAGGAGTTTCTTGAATTAATCCAATATCCATGTGACTAATATAAATTAAGTTCTCTCTTATTGATATAGATTTGGTTAAAAGAGAATCCATATTTTCTGATGATGCTATTTCATTTTTTTCACTATTTTATCAAGTTCTTCCCATGCTAATGCTGGGAGTGGCTTCAGACTTTTGAACAATATATATATATATATATATATATATATATATATATATATATATATATATATATATATTACAAGTAGATAAAATTCAATACGCCATAGGATAAAGAGCCATTTTACCCAGAACCAGCTTGTCAACGCCAAGAAGTTAGATAAAGAAATGAATCAATGTTTTTGTAAATACGAAGAAAGAGGAGGGAAATTAACAACTAGGAGTAAATGTATTTAAAAAGACAAGCCCATTGTGGGTGAAATGGCTATATATCATATGGGGTATTGAATTTTATCTACAGTAATTCCTGTTTGCTTTATAATAAATATATTGAGATCTCTTCTGTGGATCAGTCTTAATATTTTATATTACGAGGATTCACATGGATTACTTACTATATATATATATATATATATATATATATATATATATATATATATATATATATTTAAAGTATGCTATATTTATGAGCTATAACTGCCTCAGCAAGTTGGCATAGTACTCACCATTGATGGTAACTCCTAAACCGTATTTGTCTGCAAACATTTATTGGTATTTTTTAAATAATCGTGTACATTTACACCAGAATGGAAATTTTCATTCCAATTGTTTCTGGGGCTTAATATGCAAATTTACTGAAAAATGACCCTGGAACTTTACTGACTGAGCATAAAAACACAATAATATTTGACTAATTAATTTAATGAAATTACTTATTATTTAACATTCTAGTATTATCACTTAATAAACATTAAAGAATTTAACACTGAAAAATGATGAGACCTCAAAAAACAGAAACGTGATTCTACAGAAGGATACTGAGGATACCAAGGACTGAATATGTAAACAACAAGTAAGAATTAAGTTTTAAAGAAAATGGAAACCAGAAGGAAACTTATACTTAACATATGTTGATAGTTGAAATTTCCTTGGCACATAATGAGCAAAGAGGGCTTGGCAAATCTGATACTCGCAAGAAGGCAAGAGGGACAGAGGAAAACAATGTATAACCTATTTAGTAAGCTTGAGTAAATGGAACAAGGTTTAGGAGAAATAACAAAAAAATGAATTATTAAGAGCTATGAAGGATAGGAAGTTGTGGAAAGGCATGATTGCCTACATCATGAAGAGAGGAAGTCAGCTTTTAAGACATCCATTTTGCTATTAACTTCTTTCAAGGAATCTTTGAGTAGATTGTAACTTATAGCTTTATCATTTATTATTTCAGATCCTTGTTTCTCAGTTGGTGCTTTCATTCACATCAATGTTCCCTGAAAGAAAACAAGGTGTGCCCCACATTAACAGGACAGTAATTTATGGATCATTTTTATATTTAAAAAAATCTTTCTTTTTAAAAGTTAAAGACACCAAGGAATGTAATATCTAAAAAAAAAAAAGAAATTAATGCTTATTTCAGGAGACCTCTGTATTATTTTCGTATTTTCAAATTTCATGATTAATGATTTCCTTATTAAAATTTAAAGTATGTCCCAGAATTTCTGTTATTCTACAAGTGTGTCCTGAATTAAAAAAAAAATGTTTGTGAAATACAAAGAGTTTAGATTGGATTAAAGCTAAAAGTAACAAGACCTCAACAGAATCCAGAGATGGAAATGGGATATGATGGGTCCTGATCTGGCATCTCATCTACTGTCACTTTCTCACAGATGTACCTTTGCTTCCCTCTGTCTTTTCTACAAGTATTTTCACAGCAACTGCTCTGATGAACTACTTTCTCTGGTTCCCAAACTGCATGAATTCAATCATGCTACTAGGTTGAAATGATTAAATATAGCCGTCTCTTCTACTCGAATAGCTTCTTATCTTGCACTTCCCATCTGTGGAACTCCCTTCCTCTTAGTTGCTTCCCTAATATCTACAATCTTCAAATATGCATATGTCAATAGACATGTTCTAATGCTTTGTTTCCCGTCTTTCTCTTTCTTCTTTCCTCAAACACACCACTTTACTCTTGCTCTCATTCACTGTACCACCTACGTGCTAGTAGGCCTTCCACCTTGCATGGAGTGAAATGCTTAAAAAAAACAACAAAAACACATACCCACCTTACAAGACACCAACATGCAGAGTCACCTGTCACTTTATTTTCTGATTGTATACACCAGCAAACATTTTCATGAAGAGGAGATGAGATGGTCGGATGAGCAAATCAAAACTGAAAATGCCATAAACAAAGGAAATTATTCAATTAATATTCTAGTATTAAAAAATCAAACTGCTGGATACATTCATCAAAATCAATAAATGGAACAGATCAATAGTTATATATGGTATCAGACTATTGATAAATGCAGGGCTAATATCATTCTTCAGTCAAACAAATTGCTAACAAAAATTGATTTCAATTGCTTCATCAATTTAGTTTTTGATTTTGGATTATTTTTATAATTATTTCAATTACATAACATTGTGTTTAATAAAATTCTAAATGTCAAATTTACCATTTATTTTTCATCTTGTAATTTAAATATGAATGTAATGACTGCTATTTTTTCTGTGACTTTCTTTATTTACAAAGTGTATTCCTTTTCCACAACTGTTCCTAAGTGATTCTGGTAATGCTTTGCAATTGCAAAGTCAAGTTTGTCAGATGAACGACTACTTATTTCTCTACATATTTAACTATCCTGCTCAATTTCCACCCACCCCATTGGTGGCACTCACAGAAGATCAGACAGGAAGAGTCTGATGCCTTGCTGTATGATTGCTACAAATTCATGGGTATAAATTGGATGCTAAAAATAAATGGTTATTATTCAGAGAAAAATAGATATTTTTTTTAGTGATGTGTATATAGTCCAAAAGGATATTAATATGCATACAAAATTTGATTAACCAATGATTAGCTGAGACAGCTTCTCTGTTGACAAATCAGAGAACAGAATTATGTAACTTTATCTTATACATGAATGTCCAGGTGCTACAACGTTATCAGCAGAGAAAATAGAATTAAAAAGTCAATTTGGTTCGGTTGTTTTTTTATGAGTCAAATGGCTTGTTTAATATCAAAATCTAAATATTAAATATTCAAATCATGAAATAAATGTATTTAAATTTATTCACTTTTGAATTATTTATAAACTAAAGAGAATGATTTTATTTCATGGTTAAATTATAATTACGTATCTGCATTTTTGAAACAAATAACCTAACAAAATCAAATAAGAAGTAAAAACTTGTTTCTCTTTTCAATAAATGAAATTAATCATACCAAATTGTTTTTTTTTTTAAATTTTAAAAATCTTTTTTGACAATCTGTGCCATGTTTTCAATTTTGCTATATGACCCGGAGGATAAATTTTTATTAATTTTACTATAAATATGTATCTTTCATACTTTTTTTTTATGAAAATATATTGTTTGTGACCTTATGTATAAAGTACAGCTATACAGGGAGTTAACCATTTTTACCTATTCTTCTTACATGCCTCAACTTCAAACAGTAACCCTCTACATTGAGTAGCTCTTGAGCCTTGTTTTAGGTGAACAATTAGTTAAGAAAAATAATGTTAACAATAATTCAAATAAATTCAGTTCTTTAAATTATTTATGGAAGATTAAGCCATTTCATAAATACCAATGAAGGCAGCTAACATTTCTTCAGAAATATCAGTGTACATGTACCCTGGTTTTTTAAGCTCCATTAAGTACCACATGGTTTATG
This sequence comes from Acanthosepion lycidas, assembly GCA_963932145.1. Taxonomy (NCBI): domain Eukaryota; kingdom Metazoa; phylum Mollusca; class Cephalopoda; order Sepiida; family Sepiidae; genus Acanthosepion; species Acanthosepion lycidas. The sequence continues at coordinate 105,778,486 of OZ010592.1, read as the reverse complement.
GTTGAGTTTTCTTTTCATTCAACAGCAAAAACAAATGCCAACTGAATGTTTTATGCAATTTTTGTAGCACAAATCAATATTCTTTGCAAAAGTATATTGAGGAATATAAGTGGAAGAGAATTTGCTTTTTTATCAAATGAAGGATTGTCAACAATTAAATTCCAATCCATTTTGTTTAATTCTAATCAGAGACTAACATTCAAAATACTTGTTTTGAAAAGCAAGTCAAATTAAGATGAAAGAAAAAGAGGAAAACTAGAATTTTCAATGTTTAATAAAAATTCAATATTAATACTAATACTACTTGATGAAAAACAATAGAAATTAAATAAGTCAAAATTGACTAATGACTGTCGATGCTTCATCTTATAAAAATTCCAGATAATATTACTACAAATACTAAGAGAGAAAAAAGGCTGACAGAAATATTGTGGAGAAATTAACTGTTGGTCAGACAGCAAAGGAGAAGAGTATTTACCTTGTGTTGTTCAAATGCTTACTAAACAAAAGCTTGTTATTTTCTGTACTAACCCTTTAGAGTTACAGTGGTCACATGACAGGTTTACTATGTGATCCCTGAAGTTGCATAAAAAGAAGGGAAAAATCTTTTTTTATTGCTAAATTTACCTTCTATATTTATACATCACAGAGAAGTGGCAATATATTTTGCAACTTGAGATAAGTGCTATTGCTCCCCCCTCTCTGCTCAACCTGACTAGTCTCCATTCGTTTTGGGGATTGGGAGCATTTTCTCAACAGTACTAATCAAAAATTAATATTGGTTGACAATATTTTATCTAATAAAGAATAAATCAATATTACCACCACCACTGCTAATACTAATAATAATAGTGGTAAAAATAATCGCAAATATGGCATCAAACATCCAAGGGGAAAATGTAAAAGTTTAATGGTTAAACTGGGTCTTTTGCCAACCACAAAAGTCCCAGCAGCTTAATCTGTAGAGCAGCAGCTGAACATAGATTTCCTCAAGTAAAAAGGTTGAAAGTAATATATCACCTGGAGTCTATTCCTTATTTCCATTCCGTATTGTTTACTGCTGTGGTGAAAAGTAACATCAGATATCTATCAAAAATTAATAAAAGATAACATTCCTAAACATAATGCTTGAACTGAAAGTTTGAAACATAAACGGCATCTACTGATTTGCATATTTATGAAAAATTTCAAATGAAAAAGAGCCACTTGGTTAGATGGGCTGAAGACAGTGCAGAAAACAACTATCAACCACCGAGACTCTAAAAGTAATGTTTTTCTCCAAATGTTGTTTTTCATATTCCATAGATGTTAATATCACAAATGAATAGCAATAATGGATCTTTGTTTCTACCAGAAAATATCATCAGATGTTTAACAAGAATAGTGCTAGCACAGTTACTTTAATAGCTTCTGAAGAAATTTAAAATATTTGCTTCATTTATGACTTGTAAAGGATTTTTATAGACGGTTTAAGAGCCATTCGAAGTAGAGGATTACTGAACGGTTGAAGGGTGTTATCACTAACATTTTTTGTCAAGATTTACAAACTATGTTTCATTCAATTTTGCAAACTACCGTAATTCCCCACGTATAATACGACTTCATCCATAATACGCACCCCTAAAATTTTGACTGAAAATGTGGGGAAAATGCTTCTACACACGTAGAATACGCACCCCTTGTTTGGTAATCAAACGGTCTAGGTACCTCCACTTTTTCGCGGGAAAACAGCATAGCGTAATAAAAAAATGCCACAAACTTAACGAAAATAAAGTTTTATCGTCAAAATGTTTATGTTATTATTAAGATGAAAGACCAAAGTATTTTTTTAATTATTTTTTGAAATTTTTAAATATTTTCTAAAACGCTCGAAATTTTGGTTAAAGTCTTCATTTTTTTTTTACGTCATCGCGGTGCTGTTAAAATAACATTGTTTATTTTTGCGCTTTTTTCCCGTTGAAAACACATTGATTTGGAAATTCTTGTAAAATTAAAGTAATTGTCCTATTTTAATGAAATTTTCGGGACTTATTCACAAATGAATGAAATTATTTTTGAAATATTTCTTTTTAGTAAATTTTGGTAACAAATATTTTTTATTTGTTTTACATTTTAATTATAATAATTTATAATAGTTTAAAAATCGTGCAAAATTCTGTATTAGCCTATTTCCTTGTGATAATTAGTAATTAAGTAGAAACAAAATTTACGAGTTCAAAATTGCAAAGTTTAATAAATTTAGGGATTCCAATTTTTTTTCAAATCATTTTTTATGTTGTATTTTTCTACTTAATACGTTCCTTATTTCTATGTACGGTAGACTGAAATTGTCATTATTACAAAAAGAGTTTTGTCCTAATACGTGCTAGCACCGTTACTTGAAGAAATTTAAAATATTTGCTTCATTTATGAGTTGTAAAGGATTTTTATAGACGGTTTAAGAGCCATTCGAAGTAGAGGATTACTGAAGGGTTGAAGGGTGTTATCACTAACATTTTTGTCAAGATTTACAAACTATGTTTCATTCAATTTTGCAAACTAACGTAATTCCCCACATATAATATAAGTACCTCCACGAGATTGCTAAAAAAAGCATGATAAAAAAGACGCCAAACTTGACGAAAACAAAATTTTATCGTCTAAACGTTTGTTATTATTAAGAAGAAAGATCAAAGTAATTTTGGGGTATTTTTTACATTTTATAATCGTTCCTAGCACGTCCGAAATTTTCGTTAAAAATCTAGTTTTTTTTTTGAGTCAGCAAAATTGACCATTTTTTCCATTTAAAAAAAAAACTAGAAATCTCACTTTGAAATTCTTTTAAATATCAATTGTCATTTTTTCAAAACTTATTTTTAAAAATCAGACATTATAATGTTTATTTAAAATATTTTGAACCAAACTTAACTTAGCTTTTGTGTCAAGAAGATGTAATTTGAAAATAAAACAAAGCCGGTCAAACTTTCACGTCTCTTGACAGGTGATGAATGACATATTTACGAATTCCATGAGGCTAAAGTAAAGGCCTTAACAGCGGAGAACAATGCTTAACTCAAATAACGCAACTTAATTATATTCTGGTTGGTCTTCCGTACTTTATAATTACAGCCCGGTTATAAGCACAAAATTACATTTCTTAATTACTGTGGATCTTCTGATTAGTCAAAATGATACAATTTACAACGCGCTAAAAAAGATCTATCTCATAAGGACAGTTAGGAAAATCGATGGGGCTTTTAACAAATTTTATAATATTTTAATGTAAATCTATTATAACTAATAACTTTTAACTAATTTTATAATATTTAAATGTAAAATCTATTATAATTAAAGAAATAAATAATTGTATTAAAAATTCATTTTTCATCGAAAAATTTTTTTTGCTTTCAGGAATTATTGTCCATATTCATAAAAACAACTAAAAGAAATAAAAGCATTTGAAATTAAATAATATCTTTGTTTTATTGGGTTTTGTATGTTACAATTCAGAGCTGATTTTCAGGTACGTTGGCTCCAATTAAAAACAAAAAAAGACATGCTTTGCATTCCTCAAAGCCCTGTGCTTTTAATTTTTGTAATCACTAAACCCGATGCGATCGAATTTCTAGCGTTTTCATAAAATTAGTTTAAAAAAAATATTTCTACCATGACCTTAATAAAAAAAAACATTTATAATAATTTCGATCATCTGTGAATAGTTCCTGAAAATTTCATTAACATCCGACAATTATTTCTATTTTTGCACGATTTTTCAAATTAATGTGTGTCATACCAAAAAACCGTGCTAAAAATTGTCTGTTATTTACTAGTTCCGCTGATACAAACAGAAACAAAGTTTTTTAATCAAAATATAGTATGTTCTAAAAAGAAGGAAACATTTTTAAAAATAAAAAAAAACTTTGGTCTTTCCTCTTAATAACATAAGCATTTAGACAATAAAATTTTGTTTTCGGCAAGATTGGCGTCTTTTTCATCAAGCTATGCTCTTTTTTTAGCGATTTCGTGGAGGTACATAGTATAATACGACTTCATCCATAATACGCACCCCTAAAATTTTGGCTGAAAATGTGGGGAAAATGCTTCTACAAACGTAGAATACGCACCCCTTGTTTGGTAATCAAACCCCATAAACTGTACCTCCCCAATTTCATTACGTCCAGCGTTTCCTACTCTTATTAACAAAATGGTTTTAAACATAGAATAATATTCTGATTTAGTTTCATAATAATTCTTATTTTATTTTACATTTCTAAGTATTGTTAGGTACATATGATTGTATTTAACATCCTTATGCGGTCGCAATCGCCGAATGTTTTTGTCAAATTGACGTCTGTTTGTGGTGAATAGTCATTTCGTAACAAAAATCAACCTATGAAAACGCAAATTTTAAAGATTTTTTTTGTTGCTGCGCATAATACGGACTCCTAATTTTGCTTAATTTTTTTTAGAAAAAAATGCGTATTATACATGGGGAAATTTGAATAAATTGATTTCTTTGGAAAAACCCTCTTTGTCAAAAACCCTACTTTGTGGTTATATAATTTCTCTAATTTTAGGACTTCATGGCAAACAATTTTTAACAGCGACGAATAAAAAAATTCAACGCTGTTAATAACAAGAGGAACTAGATGATCAAATGTCTATGAAAATGTATTTAAAGTTTCAATTTTAAACAGTAATATTCAAAATTTAAAGAAAGGAAAAGAATTTCGGTTACCTTTCGTAGTTGAAATTAAGTCTTTTTTCTGATCTCTCTCTTACTTGTTTTGATTTCTTCGTCTTCTCTTTTCTCAGCAAATAAAAACACCAGTTGAAGTTTGTTTTTGGTTTGATTTTTTCGGGTTTTTTTTTTGTTTTTGTTTTTTTAGTGGGGAGAGGGGGGTGGGCTTATGACGAGTGACAAAGATTCCCCAGGCAACTCAAAAAGGTTGGTATTTATCAACCCCCCCACGTGGGTTAAATGCGGCACAAGGCCAGTTTAATGTGGGTATCTCCAAGCCCGTAGGCTCGGCCAAAAATATGACCTTTGAACCCGCCTAGACGGGTTCAGGTCCTGTCTACCTCCCAGAAGGAAACCTTGCCCTTCGGCAAAGCTTCCTCCGAGTTCCTCTCTGCAGTAGAGAGTTCGACAGAAAACCCGAGCCGCAACTCAAAAAGGTTGATATTTATCAACCCACCCACGTGGGTTAAATGTGGCAGAAGGCCGGTTTAATGTGGGTATTTCCAAGCCCGTAGGCTCGGCCAAAAATATGACATTTGAACCCGCCTAGACGGGTTCAGGTCCTGTCTACCTCCCCGAAGGAAACCTTGCCCTTCGGCAAAGCTTCCTCCGAGTTCCTCTCTGCAGTAGAGAGTTTGACAGCAAACCCGAGCCGCAACTCGAAATGGCTGATATTTATCAACCCCCCAACGTGGGTTAAATGTGGCACAAGGCCGGTTTAATGTGGGCATCTCCAAGCCCGTAGGCTCGGCAAAAAATATGACCTTTGAACCCGCCTAGACGGGTTCAGGTCCTGTCTACCTCCCCGAAGGAAACCTTGCCCTTCGGCAAAGCTTCCTCCGAGTTCCTCTCTGCAGTAGAGAGTTTGACAGCAAACCCGAGCCGCAACTCGAAATGGCTGATATTTATCAACCCCCCCACGTGGGTTAAATGTGGCACAAGGCCGGTTTCATGTGGGTATCTCAAAACCCGTAGGCTCGGCCAAAAATATGACCTTTGAACCCGCCTAGACGGGTTCAGGTCCTGTCTACCTCCCCGAAGGAAACCTTGCCCTTCGGCAAAGCTTCCTCCGAGTTCCTCTCTGCAGTAGAGAGTTTGACAGCAAACCCGAGCCGCAACTCAAAAAGGTTGGTATTTATCAACCCCCCCACGTGGGTTAAATGTGGCACAAGGCCGGTTTAATGTGGGTATCTCCAAACCCGTAGGCTCGGCCAAAAATATGACCTTTGAACCCGCCTAGACGGGTTCAGGTCCTGTCTACCTCCCCGAAGGAAACCTTGCCCTTCGGCAAAGCTTCCTCCCAGTTCCTCTCTGCAGTAGAGAGTTTGACAGCAAACCCGAGCCGCAACTCAAAAAGGCTGATATTTATCAACCCCCCGACGTTGTTTAAATGTGGCACAAGGCCGGTTTAATGTGGGTATCTCCAAGCCCGTAGGCTCGGCCAAAAATATGACCTTTGAACCCGCCTAGACGGGTTCAGGTCCTGTCTACCTCCTCGAAGGAAACCTTGCCCTTCGGCAAAGCTTCCTCCGAGTTCCTCTCTGCAGTAGAGAGTTTGACAGCAAACCCGAACCGCAACTCGAAATGGCTGATATTTATCAACCCCCCCACGTGGGTTAAATGTGGCACAAGGCCGGTTTAATGTGGGAATCTCCAAGCCCGTAGGCTCGGCCAAAAATATGACATTTGAACCCGCCTAGACGGGTTCAGGTCCTGTCTACCTCCCCGAAGGAAACCTTGCCCTTCGGCAAAGCTTCCTCCCAGATCCTCTCTGCAGTAGAGAGTTTGACAGCAAACCCGAGCCGCAACTCGAAATGGCTGATATTTATCAACCACCCCACGTGGGTTAAATGTGGCACAAGGCCGGTTTAATGTGGGCATCTCCAAGCCCGTAGGCTCGGCCAAAAATATGACCTTTGAACCCGCCTAGACGGGTTCAGGTCCTGTCTACCTCCCCGATAGAAAACCTTGCCCTTCGGCAAAGCTTCCTCCGAGTTCCTCTCTGCAGTAGAGAGTTTGACAGCAAACCCGAGCCGCAGCTCGAAATGGCTGATATTTATCAACCCCCCCACGTGGGTTAAATGTGGCACAAGCCCGGTTTAATGTGGGTAACTCCAAGCCCGTAGGCTCGGCCAAAAATATGACCTTTGAACCCGCCTAGACGGGTTCAGGTCCTGTCTACCTCCCCGAAGGAAACCTTGCCCTTCGGCAAAGCTTCCTCCGAGTTCCTCTCTGCAGTAGAGAGTTTGACAGCAAACCCGAGCCGCAACTCGAAAAGGTTGGTATTTATCAACCCCCCCACGTGGGTTAAATGTGTCACAAGGCCGGTTTAATGTGGGTATCTACAAACCCGTAGGCTCGGCCAAAAATATGACCTTTGAACCCGCCTACACGGGTTCAGGTCCTGTCTACCTCCCCGAAGGAAACCTTGCCCTTCGGCAAAGCTTCCTCCGAGTTCCTCTCTGCAGTAGAGAGTTTGACAGCAAACCCGAGACGCAACTCGAAATGGCTGATATTTATCAAGACCCCCACGTGAATTAAATGTGGCACAAGGCCGGTTTAATGTGGGTATCTCCAAGCCCGTAGGCTCGGCCAAAAATATGACCTTTGAACCCGCCTAGACGGGTTCAGGTCCTGTCTACCTCCCCGAAGGAAAACTTGCCCTTCGGGAAAGCTTCCTCCGAGTTCCTCTCTGCAGTAGAGAGTTTGACAGCAAACCCGAGCCGCAACTCGAAATGGCTGATATTTATCAACCCACCCACGTGGGTTAAATGTGGCACAAGGCCGGTTTAATGTGGGTAACTCCAAGCCCGTAGGCTCGGCCAAAAATATGTCTTTGAACCCGCCTAGACGGGTTCAGGTCCTGTCTACCTCCCCGAAGGAAACCTTGCCTTTCGGCAAAGCTTCCTCCGAGTTCCTCTCTGCAGTAGAGAGTTTGACAGCAAACCCGAGCTGCAACTCGAAATGGCTGATATTTATCAACCCTCCCACGTGGGTTAAATGTGGCACAAAGCCGGTTTAATGTGGGTATCTACAAACCCGTAGGCTCGGCCAAAAATATGACCTTTGAACCCGCCTAGACGGGTTCAGGTCCTGTCTACCTCCCCGAAGGAAAACTTGCCCTTCGGCAAAGCTTCCTCCCAGTTCCTCTCTGCAGTAGAGAGTTTGACAGCAAACCCGAGCCGCAACTCGAAATGGCTGATATTTATCAACCCCCCCCCCCACGTGGGTTAAATGTGGCACAAGGCCGGTTTAATGTGGGTATCTCCAAGCCCGTAGGCTCGGCCAAAAATATGACCTTTGAACCCGCCTAGACGGGTTCAGGTCCTGTCTACCTCCCCGAAGGAAACCTTGCCCTTCGGCAAAGCTTCCTCGGAGTTCCTCTCTGCAGTAGAGAGTTTGACAGCAAACCCGAGCCGCAACTCGAAATGGCTGATATTTATCAACCCCCCCACGTGGGTTAAATGTGGCACAAGGCCGGTTTAATGTGGGTATCTCCAAGCCCGTAGGCTCGGCCAAAAATATGACCTTTGAACACGCCTAGTCGGGTTCAGGTCCTGTCTACCTCCCCGAAGGAAACCTTGCCCTTCGGCAAAGCTTCCTCCGAGTTCCTCTCTGCAGTAGAGAGTTTGACAGCAAACCCGAGCCGCAACTCGAAATGGCTGATATTTATAAACCCCCTCACGTGGGTTAAATGTGGCACAAGGCCGGTTTAATGTGGGTACCACCAAGCCCGTAGGCTCGGCCAAAAATATGACTTTGAACCCGCCTAGACGGGTTCAGGTCCTGTCTATCTGCCCGAAGGAATCCTTGCCCTTCGGCAAAGCTTCCTCCGAGTTCCTCTCTGCAGTAGAGAGTGACAGCAAACCCGAGCCGCTGCTCGAAATGGCTGATATTTATCAACCCCCCCACGTGGGTTAAATGTGGCACAAGGCCGGTTTAATGTGGGTATCTCCAAGCCCGTAGGCTCGGCCAAAAATATGACATTTGAACCCCCCTAGACGGGTTCAGTTCCTGTCTACCTCCCCGGAAACCTTGCCCTTCGGCAAAGCTTCCTCCGAGTTCCTCTCTGCAGTAGAGAGTTTGACAGCAAACCCGAGCCGCAACTCGAAATGGCTGATATTTATCAACCCCCCCACGTGGGTTAAATGTGGCACAAGGCCGGTTTCATGTGGGTATCTCAAAACCCGTAGGCTCGGCCAAAAATATGACCTTTGAACCCGCCTAGACGGGTTCAGGTCCTGTCTACCTCCCCGAAGGAAACCTTGCCCTTCGGCAAAGCTTCCTCCGAGTTCCTCTCTGCAGTAGAGAGTTTGACAGCAAACCCGAGCCGCAACTCAAAAAGGTTGGTATTTATCAACCCACCCACGTGGGTTAAATGTGGCACAAGGCCGGTTTGATGTGGGTATCTCCAAACCCGTAGGCTCGGCCAAAAATATGACCTTTGAACCCGCCTAGACGGGTTCAGGTCCTGTCTACCTCCCCGAAGGAAACCTTGCCCTTCGGCAAAGCTTCCTCCCAGTTCCTCTCTGCAGTAGAGAGTTTGACAGCAAACCCGAGCCGCAACTCAAAAAGCCTGATATTTATCAACCCCCCGACGTTGTTTAAATGTGGCACAAGGCCGGTTTAATGTGGGTATCTCCAAGCCCGTAGGCTCGGCCAAAAATATGACCTTTGAACCCGCCTAGACGGGTTCAGGTCCTGTCTAACTCCTCGAAGGAAACCTTGCCCTTCGGCAAAGCTTCCTCCGAGTTCCTCTCTGCAGTAGAGAGTTTGACAGCAAACCCGAACCGCAACTCGAAATGGCTGATATTTATCAACCCCCCCACGTGGGTTAAATGTGGCACAAGGCCGGTTTAATGTGGGCACCTCCAAGCCCGTAGGCTCGGCCAAAAATATGACATTTGAACCCGCCTAGACGGGTTCAGGTCCTGTCTACCTCCCCGAAGGAAACCTTGCCCTTCGGCAAAGCTTCCTCCCAGATCCTCTCTGCAGTAGAGAGTTTGACAGCAAACCCGAGCCGCAACTCGAAATGGCTGATATTTATCAACCACCCCACGTGGGTTAAATGTGGCACAAGGCCGGTTTAATGTGGGCATCTCCAAGCCCGTAGGCTCGGCCAAAAATATGACCTTTGAACCCGCCTAGACGGGTTCAGGTCCTGTCTACCTCCCCGATAGAAAACCTTGCCCTTCGGCAAAGCTTCCTCCGAGTTCCTCTCTGCAGTAGAGAGTTTGACAGCAAACCCGAGCCGCAGCTCGAAATGGCTGATATTTATCAACCCCCCCACGTGGGTTAAATGTGGCACAAGCCCGGTTTAATGTGGGTAACTCCAAGCCCGTAGGCTCGGCCAAAAATATGACCTTTGAACCCGCCTAGACGGGTTCAGGTCCTGTCTAACTCCCCGAAGGAAACCTTGCCCTTCGGCAAAGCTTCCTCCGAGTTCCTCTCTGCAGTAGAGAGTTTGACAGCAAACCCGAGCCGCAACTCGAAAAGGTTGGTATTTATCAACCCGCCCACGTGGGTTAAATGTGTCACAAGGCCGGTTTAATGTGGGTATCTACAAACCCGTAGGCTCGGCCAAAAATATGACCTTTGAACCCGCCTAGACGGGTTCAGGTCCTGTCTACCTCCCCGAAGGAAAACTTGCCCTTCGGGAAAGCTTCCTCCGAGTTCCTCTCTGCAGTAGAGAGTTTGACAGCAAACCCGAGCCGCAACTCGAAATGGCTGATATTTATCAACCCACCCACGTGGGTTAAATGTGGCACAAGGCCGGTTTAATGTGGGTAACTCCAAGCCCGTAGGCTCGGCCAAAAATATGTCCTTTGAACCCGCCTAGACGGGTTCAGGTCCTGTCTACCTCCCCGAAGGAAACCTTGCCTTTCGGCAAAGCTTCCTCCGAGTTCCTCTCTGCAGTAGAGAGTTTGACAGCAAACCCGAGCCGCAACTCGAAATGGCTGATATTTATCAACCCCCCCACGTGGGTTAAATGTGGCACAAGGCCGGTTTAATGTGGGTATCTACAAACCCGTAGGCTCGGCCAAAAATATGACCTTTGAACCCGCCTAGACGGGTTCAGGTCCTGTCTACCTCCCCGAAGGAAACCTTGCCCTTCGGCAAAGCTTCCTCCCAGTTCCTCTCTGCAGTAGAGAGTTTGACAGCAAACCCGAGCCGCAACTCGAAATCGCTGATATTTATCAACCCCACCCCACGTGGGTTAAATGTGGCACAAGGCCGGTTTAATGTGGGTATCTCCAAGCCCGTAGGCTCGGCCAAAAATATGACCTTTGAACCCGCCTAGACGGGTTCAGGTCATGTCTACCTCCCCGAAGGAAACCTTGCCCTTCGGCAAAGCTTCCTCCGAGTTCCTCTCTGCAGTAGAGAGTTTGACAGCAAGCCCGAGCTCAGCTCGAAATGGCTGATATTTATCAACCCCACCCCACGTGGGTTAAATGTGGCACAAGGCCGGTTTAATGTGGGTATCTCCAAGCCCGTAGGCTCGGCCAAAATTATGACCTTTGAACCCGCCTAGACGGGTTCAGGTCCTGTCTACCTCCCCGAAGGAAACCTTGCCCTTCGGCAAAGCTTCCTCCGAGTTCCTCTCTGCAGTAGAGAGTTTGACAGCAAGCCCGAGCCGCAGCTCGAAATGGCTGATATTTATCAACCCACCCACGTGTGTTAAATGCGGCACAAGGCCGGTTTAATGTGGGTATCTCCAAGCCCGTAGGCTCGGCCAAAAATATGACCTTTGAACCCGCCTAGACGGGTTCAGGTCCTGTCTACCTCCCCGAAGGAAACCTTGCCCTTCGGCAAAGCTTCCTCCGAGTTCCTCTCTGCAGTAGAGAGTTTGACAGCAAACCCGAGCCGCAACTCGAAATGGCTGATATTTATAAACCCCCTCACGTGGGTTAAATGTGGCACAAGGCCGGTTTAATGTGGGTACCACCAAGCCCGTAGGCTCGGCCAAAAATATGACTTTGAACCCGCCTAGACGGGTTCAGGTCCTGTCTATCTGCCCGAAGGAATCCTTGCCCTTCGGCAAAGCTTCCTCCGAGTTCCTCTCTGCAGTAGAGAGTTTGACAGCAAACCCGAGCCGCAACTCAAAATGGCTGATATTTATCAACCCCCCCACGTGGGTTAAATGTGGCACAAGGCCGGTTTAATGTGGGTATCTCCAAGCCCGTAGGCTCGGCCAAAAATATGACCTTTGAACCCGCCTAGACGGGTTCAGTTCCTGTCTACCTCCCCGAAGGAAACCTTGCCCTTCGGCAAAGCTTCCTCCGAGTTCCTCTCTGCAGTAGAGAGTTTGACAGCAAACCCGAGCCGCAACTCAAAAAGGCTGATATTTATCAACCCCCCGACGTTGTTTAAATGTGGCACAAGGCCGGTTTAATGTGGGTAACTCCAAGCCCGTAGGCTCGGCCAAAAATATGTCCTTTGAACCCGCCTAGACGGGTTCAGGTCCTGTCTACCTCCCCGAAGGAAACCTTGCCTTTCGGCAAAGCTTCCTCCGAGTTCCTCTCTGCAGTAGAGAGTTTGACAGCAAACCCGAGCCGCAACTCGAAATGGCTGATATTTATCAACCCCCCCACGTGGGTTAAATGTGGCACAAGGCCGGTTTAATGTGGGTATCTCCAAGCCCGTAGGCTCGGCCAAAAATATGACCTTTGAACCCGCCTAGACGGGTTCAGGTCCTGTCTACCTCCCCGAAGGAAACCTTGCCCTTCGGCAAAGCTTCCTCGGAGTTCCTCTCTGCAGTAGAGAGTTTGACAGCAAACCCGAGCCGCAACTCGAAATGGCTGATATTTATCAACCCCCCCACGTGGGTTAAATGTGGCACAAGGCCGGTTTAATGTGGGTATCTCCAAGCCCGTAGGCTCGGCCAAAAATATGACCTTTGAACACGCCTAGTCGGGTTCAGGTCCTGTCTACCTCCCCGAAGGAAACCTTGCCCTTCGGCAAAGCTTCCTCCGAGTTCCTCTCTGCAGTAGAGAGTTTGACAGCAAACCCGAGCCGCAACTCGAAATGGCTGATATTTATAAAACCCCTCACGTGGGTTAAATGTGGCACAAGGCCGGTTTAATGTGGGTACCACCAAGCCCGTAGGCTCGGCCAAAAATATGACTTTGAACCAGCCTAGACGGGTTTAGGTCCTGTCTATCTGCCCGAAGGAATCCTTGCCCTTCGGCAAAGCTTCCTCCGAGTTCCTCTCTGCAGTAGAGAGTGACAGCAAACCCGAGCCGCTGCTCGAAATGGCTGATATTTATCACCCCCCCCACGTGGGTTAAATGTGGCACAAGGCCGGTTTAATGTGGGTATCTCCAAGCCCGTAGGCTCGGCCAAAAATATGACATTTGAACCCCCCTAGACGGGTTCAGTTCCTGTCTACCTCCCCGGAAACCTTGCCCTTCGGCAAAGCTTCCTCCGAGTTCCTCTCTGCAGTAGAGAGTTTGACAGCAAACCCGAGCCGCAACTCAAAATGGCTGATATTTAACAACCCCCCCCACTTGGTTTAAATGTGGCACAAGGCCGGTTTAATGTGGGCATCTCCAAGCCCGTAGGCTCGGCCAAAAATATGACCTTTGAACCCGCCTAGACGGGTTCAGGTCCTGTCTACCTCCACGAAGGAAACCTTGCCCTTCGGCAAAGCTTCCTCCGAGTTCCTCTCTGCAGTAGAGAGTTTGACAGCAAACCCGAGCCGCAACTCGAAATGGCTGATATTTATCAACACCCCCACGTGGGTTAAATGTGGCACAAGGCCGGTTTAATGTGGGTATCTCCAAGCCCGTAGGCTCGGCAAAAAATATGACCTTTGAACCCGCCTAGACGGGTTCATGTCCTGTCTACCTCCCCGAAGGAAACCTTGCCCTTCGGCAAAGCTTCCTCCGAGTTCCTCTCTGCAGTAGAGAGTTTGACAGCAAACCCGAGCCGCAACTCGAAATGGCTGATATTTATCAACCCCCCACGTGGGTTAAATGTGGCACAAGGCCGGTTTAATGTGGGTATCTCCAAGCCCGTAGGCTCGGCCAAAAATATGACCTTTGAACCCGCCTAGACGGGTTCAGGTCCTGTCTACCTCCTCGAAGGAAACCTTGCCCATCGGCAAAGCTTCCTCCGAGTTCCTCTCTGCAGTAGAGAGTTTGACAACAAACCCGAGCCGCAGCTCGAAATGGCTGATATTTATCAACCCCCCCACGTGGGTTAAATGTGGCACAAGGCCGGTTTAATGTGGGTATCTCCAAGCACGTAGGCTCGGCCAAAAATATGACCTTTGAACCCGCCTAGACGGGTTCAGGTCCTGTCTACCTCCCCGAAGGAAACCTTGCCCTTCGGCAAAGGTTCCTCCGAGTTCCTCTCTGCAGTAGAGAGTTTGACAGCAAACCCGAGCTGCAACTCGAAATTGCTGATATTTATCAACCCCCCCACGTGGGTTAAATGTGGCACAAGGCCGGTTTAATGTGGATATCTCCAAGCCCGTAGGCTCGGCCAAAAATATGACCTTTGAACCCGCCTAGACGGGTTCAGGTCCTGTCTACCTCCCCGAAGGAAACCTTGCACTTCGGCAAAGCTTCCTCCGAGTTCCTCTCTGCAGTAGAGAGTTTGACAGCAAACCCGAGCCGCAGCTCGAAATGGCTGATATTTATCAACCCCCCCACGTGGGTTAAATGTGGCACAAGGCCGGTTTAATGTGGGTATCTCCAAGCCCGTAGGCTCAGCCAAAATATGACCTTTGAACCCGCCTAGACGGGTTCAGGTCCTGTCTACCTCCCCGAAGGAAACCTTGCCCTTCGGCAAATCTTCCTCCGAGTTCCTCTCTGCAGTAGAGAGTTTGACAGCAAGCCCGAGCTCAGCTCGAAATGGCTGATATTTATCAACCCCACCCCACGTGGGTTAAATGTGGCACAAGGCCGGTTTAATGTGGGTATCTCCAAGCCCGTAGGCTCGGCCAAAATTATGACCTTTGAACCCGCCTAGACGGGTTCAGGTCCTGTCTACCTCCCCGAAGGAAACCTTGCCCTTCGGCAAAGCTTCCTCCGAGTTCCTCTCTGCAGTAGAGAGTTTGACAGCAAGCCCGAGCCGCAGCTCGAAATGGCTGATATTTATCAACCCCCCACGTGGGTTAAATGCGGCACAAGGCCGGTTTAATGTGGGTATCTCCAAGCCCGTAGGCTCGGCCAAAAATATGACCTTTGAACCCGCCTAGACGGGTTCAGGTCCTGTCTACCTCCCCGAAGGAAACCTTGCCCTTCGGCAAAGCTTCCTCCGAGTTCCTCTCTGCAGTAGAGAGTTTGACAGCAAACCCGAGCCGCAACTCGAAATGGCTGATATTTATAAACCCCCTCACGTGGGTTAAATGTGGCACAAGGCCGGTTTAATGTGGGTACCACCAAGCCCGTAGGCTCGGCCAAAAATATGACTTTGAACCCGCCTAGACGGGTTCAGGTCCTGTCTATCTGCCCGAAGGAATCCTTGCCCTTCGGCAAAGCTTCCTCCGAGTTCCTCTCTGCAGTAGAGAGTTTGACAGCAAACCCGAGCCGCAACTCAAAATGGCTGATATTTATCAACCCCCCCACGTGGGTTAAATGTGGCACAAGCCCGGTTTAATGTGGGTATCTCCAAGCCCGTAGGCTCGGCCAAAAATATGACCTTTGAACCCCCCTAGACGGGTTCAGTTCCTGTCTACCTCCCCGAAGGAAACCTTGCCCTTCGGCAAAGCTTCCTCCGAGTTCCTCTCTGCAGTAGAGAGTTTGACAGCAAACCCGAGCCGCAACTCGAAATGGCTGATATTTATCAACCACCCCACGTGGGTTAAATGTGGCACAAGGCCGGTTTAATGTGGGCATCTCCAAGCCCGTAGGCTCGGCCAAAAATATGACCTTTGAACCCGCCTAGACGGGTTCAGGTCCTGTCTACCTCCCCGATAGAAAACCTTGCCCTTCGGCAAAGCTTCCTCCGAGTTCCTCTCTGCAGTAGAGAGTTTGACAGCAAACCCGAGCCGCAGCTCGAAATGGCCGATATTTATCAACCCCCCCACGTTGGTTAAATGTGGCACAAGCCCGGTTTAATGTGGGTAACTCCAAGCCCGTAGGCTCGGCCAAAAATATTACCTTTGAACCCGCCTAGACGGGTTCAGGTCCTGTCTACCTCCCCGAAGGAAACCTTGCCCTTCGGCAAAGCTTCCTCCGAGTTCCTCTCTGCAGTAGAGAGTTTGACAGCAAACCCGAGCCGCAACTCGAAAAGGTTGGTATTTATCAACCCCCCCACGTGGGTTAAATGTGTCACAAGGCCGGTTTAATATGGGTATCTACAAACCCGTAGGCTCGGCCAAAAATATGACCTTTGAACCCGCCTAGACGGGTTCAGGTCCTGTCTACCTCCCCGAAGGAAACCTTGCCCTTCGGCAAAGCTTCCTCCGAGTTCCTCTCTGCAGTAGAGAGTTTGACAGCAAACCCGAGCCGCAACTCGAAATGGCTGATATTTATCAACCCACCCACGTGGGTTAAATGTGGCACAAGGCCGGTTTAATGTGGGTAACTCCAAGCCCGTAGGCTCGGCCAAAAATATGTCCTTTGAACCCGCCTAGACGGGTTCAGGTCCTGTCTACCTCCCCGAAGGAAACCTTGCCTTTCGGCAAAGCTTCCTCCGAGTTCCTCTCTGCAGTAGAGAGTTTGACAGCAAACCCGAGCCGTAACTCGAAATGGCTGATATTTATCAACCCCCCCACGTGGGTTAAATGTGGCACAAGGCCGGTTTAATGTGGGTATCTCCAAGCCCGTAGGCTCGGCCAAAAATATGACCTTTGAACCCGCCTAGACGGGTTCAGGTCCTGTCTACCTCCCCGAAGGAAACCTTGCCCTTCGGCAAAGCTTCCTCGGAGTTCCTCTCTGCAGTAGAGAGTTTGACAGCAAACCCGAGCCGCAACTCGAAATGGCTGATATTTATCAACCCCCCCACGTGGGTTAAATGTGGCACAAGGCCGGTTTAATGTGGGTATCTCCAAGCCCGTAGGCTCGGCCAAAAATATGACCTTTGAACACGCCTAGTCGGGTTCAGGTCCTGTCTACCTCCCCGAAGGAAACCTTGCCCTTCGGCAAAGCTTCCTCCGAGTTCCTCTCTGCAGTAGAGAGTTTGACAGCAAACCCGAGCCGCAACTCGAAATGGCTGATATTTATAAACCCCCTCACGTGGGTTAAATGTGGCACAAGGCCGGTTTAATGTGGGTACCACCAAGCCCGTAGGCTCGGCCAAAAATATGACTTTGAACCAGCCTAGACGGGTTTAGGTCCTGTCTATCTGCCCGAAGGAATCCTTGCCCTTCGGCAAAGCTTCCTCCGAGTTCCTCTCTGCAGTAGAGAGTGACAGCAAACCCGAGCCGCTGCTCGAAATGGCTGATATTTATCAACCCCCCCCCACGTGGGTTAAATGTGGCACAAGGCCGGTTTAATGTGGGTATCTCCAAGCCCGTAGGCTCGGCCAAAAATATGACATTTGAACCCCCCTAGACGGGTTCAGTTCCTGTCTACCTCCCCGGAAACCTTGCCCTTCGGCAAAGCTTCCTCCGAGTTCCTCTCTGCAGTAGAGAGTTTGACAGCAAACCCGAGCCGCAACTCAAAATGGCTGATATTTATCAACCCCCCCCACGTGGTTTAAATGTGGCACAAGGCCGGTTTAATGTGGGCATCTCCAAGCCCGTAGGCTCGGCCAAAAATATGACCTTTGAACCCGCCTAGACGGGTTCAGGTCCTGTCTACCTCCCCGAAGGAAACCTTGCCCTTCGGCAAAGCTTCCTCCGAGTTCCTCTCTGCAGTAGAGAGTTTGACAGCAAACCCGAGCCGCAACTCGAAATGGCTGATATTTATCAACACCCCCACGTGGGTTAAATGTGGCACAAGGCCGGTTTAATGTGGGTATCTCCAAGCCCGTAGGCTCGGCAAAAAATATGACCTTTGAACCCGCCTAGACGGGTTCATGTCCTGTCTACCTCCCCGAAGGAAACCTTCCCCTTCGGCAAAGCTTCCTCCGAGTTCCTCTCTGCAGTAGAGAGTTTGACAGCAAACCCGAGCCGCAACTCGAAATGGCTGATATTTATCAACCCCCCACGTGGGTTAAATGTGGCACAAGGCCGGTTTAATGTGGGTATCTCCAAGCCTGTAGGCTCGGCCAAAAATATGACCTTTGAACCCGCCTAGACGGGTTCAGGTCCTGTCTACCTCCTCGAAGGAAAC
Organism: Acanthosepion lycidas; assembly: GCA_963932145.1. NCBI lineage: Eukaryota > Metazoa > Mollusca > Cephalopoda > Sepiida > Sepiidae > Acanthosepion > Acanthosepion lycidas. The sequence goes on along the minus strand of OZ010592.1, from coordinate 105,760,540 downwards.
CTTGCCCATCGGCAAAGCTTCCTCCGAGTTCCTCTCTGCAGTAGAGAGTTTGACAGCAAACCCGAGCCGCAGCTCGAAATGGCTGATATTTATCAACCCCCCCACGTGGGTTAAATGTGGCACAAGGCCGGTTAAATGTGGGTATCTCCAAGCACGTAGGCTCGGCCAAAAATATGACCTTTGAACCCGCCTAGACGGGTTCAGGTCCTGTCTACCTCCCCGAAGGAAACCTTGCCCTTCGGCAAAGGTTCCTCCGAGTTCCTCTCTGCAGTAGAGAGTTTGACAGCAAACCCGAGCTGCAACTCGAAATTGCTGATATTTATCAACCCCCCCACGTGGGTTAAATGTGGCACAAGGCCGGTTTAATGTGGGTATCTCCAAGCCCGTAGGCTCGGCCAAAAATATGACCTTTGAACCCGCCTAGACGGGTTCAGGTCCTGTCTACCTCCCCGAAGGAAACCTTGCCCTTCGGCAAAGGTTCCTCCGAGTTCCTCTCTGCAGTAGAGAGTTTGACAGCAAACCCGAGCTGCAACTCGAAATTGCTGATATTTATCAACCCCCCCACGTGGGTTAAATGTGGCACAAGGCCGGTTTAATGTGGGTATCTCCAAGCCCGTAGGCTCGGCCAAAAATATGACCTTTGAACCCGCCTAGACGGGTTCAGGTCCTGTCTACCTCCCCGAAGGAAACCTTGCACTTCGGCAAAGCTTCCTCCGAGTTCCTCTCTGCAGTAGAGAGTTTGACAGCAAACCCGAGCCGCAGCTCGAAATGGCTGATATTTATCAACCCCCCCCCACGTGGGTTAAATGTGGCACAAGGCCGGTTTAATGTGGGTATCTCCAAGCCCGTAGGCTCAGCCAAAATATGACCTTTGAACCCGCCTAGACGGGTTCAGGTCCTGTCTACCTCCCCGAAGGAAACCTTGCCCTTCGGCAAAGCTTCCTCCGAGTTCCTCTCTGCAGTAGAGAGTTTGACAGCAAGCCCGAGCTCAGCTCGAAATGGCTGATATTTATCAACCCCACCCCACGTGGGTTAAATGTGGCACAAGGCCGGTTTAATGTGGGTATCTCCAAGCCCGTAGGCTCGGCCAAAATTATGACCTTTGAACCCGCCTAGACGGGTTCAGGTCCTGTCTACCTCCCCGAAGGAAACCTTGCCCTTCGGCAAAGCTTCCTCCGAGTTCCTCTCTGCAGTAGAGAGTTTGACAGCAAGCCCGAGCCGCAGCTCGAAATGGCTGATATTTATCAACCCCCCCACGTGGGTTAAATGCGGCACAAGGCCGGTTTAATGTGGGTATCTCCAAGCCCGTAGGCTCGGCCAAAAATATGACCTTTGAACCCGCCTAGACGGGTTCAGCTCCTGTCTACCTCCCCGAAGGAAACCTTGCCCTTCGGCAAAGCTTCCTCCGAGTTCCTCTCTGCAGTAGAGAGTTTGACAGCAAACCCGAGCCGCAACTCGAAATGGCTGATATTTATAAACCCCCTCACGTGGGTTAAATGTGGCACAAGGCCGGTTTAATGTGGGTACCACCAAGCCCGTAGGCTCGGCCAAAAATATGACTTTGAACCCGCCTAGACGGGTTCAGGTCCTGTCTATCTGCCCGAAGGAATCCTTGCCCTTCGGCAAAGCTTCCTCCGAGTTCCTCTCTGCAGTAGAGAGTTTGACAGCAAACCCGAGCCGCAACTCAAAATGGCTGATATTTATCAACCCCCCCACGTGGGTTAAATGTGGCACAAGGCCGGTTTAATGTGGGTATCTCCAAGCCCGTAGGCTCGGCCAAAAATATGACCTTTGAACCCCCCTAGACGGGTTCAGTTCCTGTCTACCTCCCCGAAGGAAACCTTGCCCTTCGGCAAAGCTTCCTCCGAGTTCCTCTCTGCAGTAGAGAGTTTGACAGCAAACCCGAGCCGCAACTCGAAATGGCTGATATTTATCAACACCCCCACGTGGGTTAAATGTGGCACAAGGCCGGTTTAATGTGGGTATCTCCAAGCCCGTAGGCTCGGCAAAAAATATGACCTTTGAACCCGCCTAGACGGGTTCATGTCCTGTCTACCTCCCCGAAGGAAACCTTGCCCTTCGGCAAAGCTTCCTCCGAGTTCCTCTCTGCAGTAGAGAGTTTGACAGCAAACCCGAGCCGCAACTCGAAATGGCTGATATTTATCAACCCCCCCACGTGGGTTAAATGTGGCACAAGGCCGGTTTAATGTGGGTATCTCCAAGCCCGTAGGCTCGGCCAAAAATATGACCTATGAACCCGCCTAGACGGGTTCAGGTCCTGTCTACCTCCTCGAAGGAAACCTTGCCCTTCGGCAAAGCTTCCTCCGAGTTCCTCTCTGCAGTAGAGAGTTTGACAGCAAACCCGAGCCGCAGCTCGAAATGGCTGATATTTATCAACCCCCCCACGTGGGTTAAATGTGGCACAAGGCCGGTTTAATGTGGGTATCTCCAAGCACGTAGGCTCGGCCAAAAATATGACCTTTGAACCCGCCTAGACGGGTTCAGGTCCTGTCTACCTCCCCGAAGGAAACCTTGCCCTTCGGCAAAGGTTCCTCCGAGTTCCCCTCTGCAGTAGAGAGTTTCACAGCAAACCCGAGCTGCAACTCGAAATTGCTGATATTTATCAACCCCCCCACGTGGGTTAAATGTGGCACAAGGCCGGTTTAATGTGGGTATCTCCAAGCCCGTAGGCTCGGCCAAAAATATTACCTTTGAACCCGCCTAGACGGGTTCAGGTCCTGTCTACCTCCCCGAAGGAAACCTTGCCCTTCGGCAAAGCTTCCTCCGAGTTCCTCTCTGCAGTAGAGAGTTTGACAGCAAACCCGAGCCGCAACTCGAAAAGGTTGGTATTTATCAACACCCCCACGTGGGTTAAATGTGGCACAAGGCCGGTTTAATATGGGTATCTACAAACCCGTAGGCTCGGCCAAAAATATGACCGTTGAACCCGCCTAGACGGGTTCAGGTCCTGTCTACCTCCCCGAAGGTAACCTTGCCCTTCGGCAAAGCTTCCTCCGAGTTCCTCTCTGCAGTAGAGAGTTTGACAGCAAACCCGAGCCGCAACTCGAAATGGCTGATATTTATCAACACCCCCACGTGGGTTAAATGTGGCACAAGGCCGGTTTAATGTGGGTATCTCCAAGCCCGTAGGCTCGGCCACAAATATTACCTTTGAACCCGCCTAGACGGGTTCAGGTCCTGTCTACCTCCCCGAATAAAACTTGCCCTTCGGGAAAGCTTCCTCCGAGTTCCTCTCTGCAGTAGAGAGTTTGACAGCAAACCCGAGCCGCAACTCGAAATGGCTGATATTTATCAACCCACCCACGTGGGTTAAATGTGGCACAAGGCCGGTTTAATGTGGGTAACTCCAAGCCCGTAGGCTCGGCCAAAAATATGTCCTTTGAACCCGCCTAGACGGGTTCAGGTCCTGTCTACCTCCCCGAAGGAAACCTTGCCCTTCGGCAAAGCTTCCTCCCAGTTCCTCTCTGCAGTAGAGAGTTTGACAACAAACCCGAGCCGCAACTCGAAATGGCTGATATTTATCAACCCCCCCCCACGTGGGTTAAATGTGGCACAAGGCCGGTTTAATGTGGGTATCTCCAAGCCCGTAGGCTCGGCCAAAAATATGACCTATGAACCCGCCTAGACGGGTTCAGGTCCTGTCTACCTCCCCGAAGGAAACCTTGCCCTTCGGCAAAGCTTCCTCGGAGTTCCTCTCTGCAGTAGAGAGTTTGACAGCAAACCCGAGCCGCAACTCGAAATGTCTGATATTTATCAACCCCCCCACGTGGGTTAAATGTGGCACAAGGCCGGTTTAATGTGGGTATCTCCAAGCCCGTAGGCTCGGCCAAAAATATGACCTTTGAACACGCCTAGTCGGGTTCAGGTCCTGTCTACCTCCCCGAAGGAAACCTTGCGCTTCGGCAAAGCTTCCTCCGAGTTCCTCTCTGCAGTAGAGAGTTTGACAGCAAACCCGAGCCGCAACTCGAAATGGCTGATATTTATAAACCCCCTCACGTGGGTTAAATGTGGCACAAGGCCGGTTTAATGTGGGTACCACCAAGCCCGTAGGCTCGGCCAAAAATATGACTTTGAACCCGCCTAGACGGGTTCAGGTCCTGTCTATCTGCCCGAAGGAATCCTTGCCCTTCGGCAAAGCTTCCTCCGAGTTCCTCTCTGCAGTAGAGAGTTTGACAGCAAACCCGAGCCGCTGCTCGAAATGGCTGATATTTATCAACCCCCCCCCCACGTGGGTTAAATGTGGCACAAGGCCGGTTTAATGTGGGTATCTCCAAGCCCGTAGGCTCGGCCAAAAATATGACCTTTGAACCCCCCTAGACGGGTTCAGTTCCTGTCTACCTCCCCGAAGAAAACCTTGCCCTTCGTCAATGCTTCCTCCGAGTTCCTCTCTGCAGTAGAGAGTTTGACAGCAAACCCGAGCCGCAACTCAAAATGGCTGATATTTATCAACCCCCCCCACGTGGGTTAAATGTGGCACAAGGCCGGTTTAATGTGGGCATCTCCAAGCCCGTAGGCTCGGCCAAAAATATGACCTTTGAACCCGCCTAGACGGGTTCAGGTCCTGTCTACCTCCCCGCAGGAAACCTTGCCCTTCGGCAAAGCTTCCTCCGAGTTCCTCTCTGCAGTAGAGAGTTTGACAGCAAACCCGAGCCGCAACTCGAAATGGCTGATATTTATCAACACCCCCACGTGGGTTAAATGTGGCACAAGGCCGGTTTAATGTGGGTATCTCCAATCCCGTAGGCTCGGCAAAAAATATGACCTTTGAACCCGCCTAGACGGGTTCATGTCCTGTTTACCTCCCCGAAGGAAACCTTGCCCTTCGGCAAAGCTTCCTCCGAGTTCCTCTCTGCAGTAGAGAGTTTGACAGCAAACCCGAGCCGCAACTCGAAATGGCTGATATTTATCAACCCCCCCACGTGGGTTAAATGTGGCACAAGGCCGGTTTAATGTGGGTATCTCCAAGCCCGTAGGCTCGGCCAAAAATATGACCTTTGAACCCGCCTAGACGGGTTCAGGTCCTGTCTACCTCCTCGAAGGAAACCTTGCCCTTCGGCAAAGCTTCCTCCGAGTTCCTCTCTGCAGTAGAGAGTTTGACAGCAAACCCGAGCCGCAGCTCGAAATGGCTGATATTTATCAACCCCCCCACGTGGGTTAAATGTGGCACAAGGCCGGTTTAATGTGGGTATCTCCAAGCACGTAGGCTCGGCCAAAAATATGACCTTTGAACCCGCCTAGACGGGTTCAGGTCCTGTCTACCTCCCCGAAGGAAACCTTGCCCTTCGGCAAAGGTTCCTCCGAGTTCCTCTCTGCAGTAGAGAGTTTGACAGCAAACCCGAGCTGCAACTCGAAATTGCTGATATTTATCAACCCCCCCACGTGGGTTAAATGTGGCACAAGGCCGGTTTAATGTGGGTATCTCCAAGCCCGTAGGCTCGGCCAAAAATATGACCTTTGAACCCGCCTAGACGGGTTCAGGTCCTGTCTACCTCCCCGAAGGAAACCTTGCCCTTCGGCAAAGCTTCCTCCGAGTTCCTCTCTGCAGTAGAGAGTTTGACAGCAAACCCGAGCCGCAGCTCGAAATGGCTGATATTTATCAACCCCCCCACGTGGGTTAAATGTGGCACAAGGCCGGTTTAATGTGGGTATCTCCAAGCCCGTAGGCTCGGCCAAAAATATGACCTTTGAACCCGCCTAGACGGGTTCAGGTCCTGTCTACCTCCCCGAAGGAAACCTTGCCCTTCGGCAAAGCTTCCTCCGAGTTCCTCTCTGCAGTAGAGAGTTTGACAGCAAACCCGAGCCGCAGCTCGAAATGGCTGATATTTATCAACCCCCCCACGTGGGTTAAATGTGGCACAAGGCCGGTTTAATGTGGGTATCTCCAAGCACGTAGGCTCGGCCAAAAATATGACCTTTGAACCCGCCTAGACGGGTTCAGGTCCTGTCTACCTCCCCGAAGGAAACCTTGCCCTTCGGCAAAGGTTCCTCCGAGTTCCTCTCTGCAGTAGAGAGTTTGACAGCAAACCCGAGCTGCAACTCGAAATTGCTGATATTTATCAACCCCCCCACGTGGGTTAAATGTGGCACAAGGCCGGTTTAATGTGGGTATCTCCAAGCCCGTAGGCTCGGCCAAAAATATGACCTTTGAACCCGCCTAGACGGGTTCAGGTCCTGTCTACCTCCCCGAAGGAAACCTTGCCCTTCGGCAAAGCTTCCTCCGAGTTCCTCTCTGCAGTAGAGAGTTTGACAGCAAACCCGAGCCGCAGCTCGAAATGGCTGATATTTATCAACCCCCACCACGTGGGTTAAATGTGGCACAAGGCCGGTTTAATGTGGGTATCTCCAAGCCCGTAGGCTCGGCCAAAATATGACCTTTGAACCCGCCTAGACGGGTTCAGGTCCTGTCTACCTCCCCGAAGGAAACCTTGCCCTTCGGCAAAGCTTCCTCCGAGTTCCTCTCTGCAGTAGAGAGTTTGACAGCAAGCCCGAGCTCAGCTCGAAATGGCTGATATTTATCAACCCCCCCCACGTGGGTTAAATGTGGCACAAGGCCGGTTTAATGTGGGTATCTCCAAGCCCGTAGGCTCGGCCAAAATTATGACCTTTGACCCCGCCTAGACGGGTTCAGGTCCTGTCTACCTCCCCGAAGGAAACCTTGCCCTTCGGCAAAGCTTCCTCCGAGTTCCTCTCTGCAGTAGAGAGTTTGACAGCAAGCCCGAGCCGCAGCTCGAAATGGCTGATATTTATCAACCCCCCCACGTGGGTTAAATGCGGCACAAGGCCGGTTTAATGTGGGTATCTCCAAGCGCGTAGGCTCGGCCAAAAATATGACCTTTGAACCCGCCTAGACGGGTTCAGGTCCTGTCTACCTCCCCGAAGGAAACCTTGCCCTTCGGCAAAGCTTCCGCCGAGTTCCTCTCTGCAGTAGAGAGTTTGACAGCAAACCCGAGCCGCAGCTCGAAATGGCTGATATTTATCAACCCCCCCACGTGGGTTAAATGTGGCACAAGGCCGGTTTAATGTGGGTATCTCCAAGCCCGTAGGCTCGGCCAAAAATATGACCTTTGAACCCGCCTAGACGGGTTCAGGTCCTGTCTACCTCCCCGAAGGAAACCTTGCCCTTCGGCAAAGCTTCCTCCGAGTTCCTCTCTGCAGTAGAGAGTTTGACAGCAAACCCGAGCCGCAGCTCGAAATGGCTGATATTTATCAACCCCCCCACGTGGGTTAAATGTGGCACAAGGCCGGTTTAATGTGGGTATCTCCAAGCCCGTAGGCTCGGCCAAAAATATGACCTTTGAACCCGCCTAGACGGGTTCAGGTCCTGTCTACCTCCCCGAAGGAAACCTTGCCCTTCGGCAAAGCTTCCTCCGAGTTCCTCTCTGCAGTAGAGAGTTTGACAGCAAGCCCGAGCCGCAGCTCGAAATGGCTGATATTTATCAACCCCCCCACGTGGGTTAAATGCGGCACAAGGCCGGTTTAATGTGGGTATCTCCAAGCCCGTAGGCTCGGCCAAAAATATGACCTTTGAACCCGCCTAGACGGGTTCAGATCCTGTCTACCTCCCCGAAGGAAACCTTGCCCTTCGGCAAAGCTTCCTCCGAGTTCCTCTCTGCAGTAGAGAGTTTGACAGCAAACCCGAGCCGCAGCTCGAAATGGCTGATATTTATCAACCCCCCCACGTGGGTTAAATGTGGCACAAGGCCGGTTTAATGTGGGTATCTCCAAGCCCGTAGGCTCGGCCAAAAATATGACCTTTGAACCCGCCTAGACGGGTTCAGGTCCTGTCTACCTCCCCGAAGGAAACCTTGCCCTTCGGCAAAGCTTCCTCCGAGTTCCTCTCTGCAGTAGAGAGTTTGACAGCAAACCCGAGCCGCAGCTCGAAATGGCTGATATTTATCAACCCCCCCACGTGGGTTAAATGTGGCACAAGGCCGGTTTAATGTGGGTATCTCCAAGCCCGTAGGCTCGGCCAAAAATATGACCTTTGAACCCGCCTAGACGGGTTCAGGTCCTGTCTACCTCCCCGAAGGAAACCTTGCCCTTCGGCAAAGCTTCCTCCGAGTTCCTCTCTGCAGTAGAGAGTTTGACAGCAAACCCGAGCCGCAGCTCGAAATGGCTGATATTTATCAACCCCCCCACGTGGGTTAAATGTGGCACAAGGCCGGTTTAATGTGGGTATCTCCAAGCCCGTAGGCTCGGCCAAAAATATGACCTTTGAACCCGCCTAGACGGGTTCAGGTCCTGTCTACCTCCCCGAAGGAAACCTTGCCCTTCGGCAAAGCTTCCTCCGAGTTCCTCTCTGCAGTAGAGAGTTTGACAGCAAACCCGAGCCGCAGCTCGAAATGGCTGATATTTATCAACCCCCCCACGTGGGTTAAATGTGGCACAAGGCCGGTTTAATGTGGGTATCTCCAAGCCCGTAGGCTCGGCCAAAAATATGACCTTTGAACCCGCCTAGACGGGTTCAGGTCCTGTCTACCTCCCCGAAGGAAACCTTGCCCTTCGGCAAAGCTTCCTCCGAGTTCCTCTCTGCAGTAGAGAGTTTGACAGCAAACCCGAGCCGCAGCTCGAAATGGCTGATATTTATCAACCCCCCCACGTGGGTTAAATGTGGCACAAGGCCGGTTTAATGTGGGTAACTCCAAGCCCGTAGGCTCGGCCAAAAATATGTCCTTTGAACCCGCCTAGACGGGTTCAGGTCCTGTCTACCTCCCCGAAGGAAACCTTGCCCTTCGGCAAAGCTTCCTCCCAGTTCCTCTCTGCAGTAGAGAGTTTGACAACAAACCCGAGCCGCAACTCGAAATGGCTGATATTTATCAACCCCCCCCCACGTGGGTTAAATGTGGCACAAGGCCGGTTTAATGTGGGTATCTCCAAGCCCGTAGGCTCGGCCAAAAATATGACCTTTGAACCCGCCTAGACGGGTTCAGGTCCTGTCTACCTCCCCGAAGGAAACCTTGCCCTTCGGCAAAGCTTCCTCGGAGTTCCTCTCTGCAGTAGAGAGTTTGACAGCAAACCCGAGCCGCAACTCGAAATGTCTGATATTTATCAACCCCCCCACGGGGGTTAAATGTGGCACAAGGCCGGTTTAATGTGGGTATCTCCAAGCCCGTAGGCTCGGCCAAAAATATGACCTTTGAACACGCCTAGTCGGGTTCAGGTCCTGTCTACCTCCCCGAAGGAAACCTTGCGCTTCGGCAAAGCTTCCTCCGAGTTCCTCTCTGCAGTAGAGAGTTTGACAGCAAACCCGAGCCGCAACTCGAAATGGCTGATATTTATAAACCCCCTCACGTGGGTTAAATGTGGCACAAGGCCGGTTTAATGTGGGTACCACCAAGCCCGTAGGCTCGGCCAAAAATATGACTTTGAACCCGCCTAGACGGGTTCAGGTCCTGTCTATCTGCCCGAAGGAATCCTTGCCCTTCGGCAAAGCTTCCTCCGAGTTCCTCTCTGCAGTAGAGAGTTTGACAGCAAACCCGAGCCGCTGCTCGAAATGGCTGATATTTATCAACCCCCCCCCACGTGGGTTAAATGTGGCACAAGGCCGGTTTAATGTGGGTATCTCCAAGCCCGTAGGCTCGGCCAAAAATATGACCTTTGAACCCCCCTAGACGGGTTCAGTTCCTGTCTACCTCCCCGAAGAAAACCTTGCCCTTCGTCAATGCTTCCTCCGAGTTCCTCTCTGCAGTAGAGAGTTTGACAGCAAACCCGAGCCGCAACTCAAAATGGCTGATATTTATCAACCCCCCCCACGTGGGTTAAATGTGGCACAAGGCCGGTTTAATGTGGGCATCTCCAAGCCCGTAGGCTCGGCCAAAAATATGACCTTTGAACCCGCCTAGACGGGTTCAGGTCCTGTCTACCTCCCCGAAGGAAACCTTGCCCTTCGGCAAAGCTTCCTCCGAGTTCCTCTCTGCAGTAGAGAGTTTGACAGCAAACCCGAGCCGCAACTCGAAATGGCTGATATTTATCAACACCCCCACGTGGGTTAAATGTGGCACAAGGCCGGTTTAATGTGGGTATCTCCAATCCCGTAGGCTCGGCAAAAAATATGACCTTTGAACCCGCCTAGACGGGTTCATGTCCTGTTTACCTCCCCGAAGGAAACCTTGCCCTTCGGCAAAGCTTCCTCCGTGTTCCTCTCTGCAGTAGAGAGTTTGACAGCAAACCCGAGCCGCAACTCGAAATGGCTGATATTTATCAACCCCCCCACGTGGGTTAAATGTGGCACAAGGCCGGTTTAATGTGGGTATCTCCAAGCCCGTAGGCTCGGCCAAAAATATGACCTTTGAACCCGCCTAGACGGGTTCAGGTCCTGTCTACCTCCTCGAAGGAAACCTTGCCCTTCGGCAAAGCTTCCTCCGAGTTCCTCTCTGCAGTAGAGAGTTTGACAGCAAACCCGAGCCGCAGCTCGAAATGGCTGATATTTATCAACCCCCCCACGTGGGTTAAATGTGGCACAAGGCCGGTTTAATGTGGGTATCTCCAAGCACGTAGGCTCGGCCAAAAATATGACCTTTGAACCCGCCTAGACGGGTTCAGGTCCTGTCTACCTCCCCGAAGGAAACCTTGCCCTTCGGCAAAGGTTCCTCCGAGTTCCTCTCTGCAGTAGAGAGTTTGACAGCAAACCCGAGCTGCAACTCGAAATTGCTGATATTTATCAACCCCCCCACGTGGGTTAAATGTGGCACAAGGCCGGTTTAATGTGGGTATCTCCAAGCCCGTAGGCTCGGCCAAAAATATGACCTTTGAACCCGCCTAGACGGGTTCAGGTCCTGTCTACCTCCCCGAAGGAAACCTTGCCCTTCGGCAAAGCTTCCTCCGAGTTCCTCTCTGCAGTAGAGAGTTTGACAGCAAACCCGAGCCGCAGCTCGAAATGGCTGATATTTATCAACCCCCCCCACGTGGGTTAAATGTGGCACAAGGCCGGTTTAATGTGGGTATCTCCAAGCCCGTAGGCTCGGCCAAAAATATGACCTTTGAACCCGCCTAGACGGGTTCAGGTCCTGTCTACCTCCCCGAAGGAAACCTTGCCCTTCGGCAAAGCTTCCTCCGAGTTCCTCTCTGCAGTAGAGAGTTTGACAGCAAGCCCGATCCGCAGCTCGAAATGGCTGATATTTATCAACCCCCCCACGTGGGTTAAATGCGGCACAAGGCCGGTTTAATGTGGGTATCTCCAAGCCCGTAGGCTCGGCCAAAAATATGACCTTTGAACCCGCCTAGACGGGTTCAGGTCCTGTCTACCTCCCCGAAGGAAACCTTGCCCTTCGGCAAAGCTTCCTCCGAGTTCCTCTCTGCAGTAGAGAGTTTGACAGCAAACCCGAGCCGCAGCTCGAAATGGCTGATAATTATCAACCCCCCCACGTGGGTTAAATGTGGCACAAGGCCGGTTTAATGTGGGTATCTCCAAGCCCGTAGGCTCGGCCAAAAATATGACCTTTGAACCCGTCTAGACGGGTTCAGGTCCTGTCTACCTCCCCGAAGGAAACCTTGCCCTTCGGCAAAGCTTCCTCCGAGTTCCTCTCTGCAGTAGAGAGTTTGACAGCAAGCCCGAGCCGCAGCTCGAAATGGCTGATATTTATCAACCCCCCCACGTGGGTTAAATGCGGCACAAGGCCGGTTTAATGTGGGTATCTCCAAGCCCGTAGGCTCGGCCAAAAATATGACCTTTGAACCCGCCTAGACGGGTTCAGGTCCTGTCTACCTCCCCGAAGGAAACCTTGCCCTTCGGCAAAGCTTCCTCCGAGTTCCTCTCTGCAGTAGAGAGTTTGACAGCAAACCCGAGCCGCAGCTCGAAATGGCTGATATTTATCAACCCCCCCACGTGGGTTAAATGTGGCACAAGGCCGGTTTAATGTGGGTATCTCCAAGCACGTAGGCTCGGCCAAAAATATGACCTTTGAACCCGCCTAGACGGGTTCAGGTCCTGTCTACCTCCCCGAAGGAAACCTTGCCCTTCGGCAAAGGTTCCTCCGAGTTCCTCTCTGCAGTAGAGAGTTTGACAGCAAACCCGAGCTGCAACTCGAAATTGCTGATATTTATCAACCCCCCCACGTGGGTTAAATGTGGCACAAGGCCGGTTTAATGTGGGTATCTCCAAGCCCGTAGGCTCGGCCAAAAATATGACCTTTGAACCCGCCTAGACGGGTTCAGGTCCTGTCTACCTCCCCGAAGGAAACCTTGCCCTTCGGCAAAGCTTCCTCCGAGTTCCTCTCTGCAGTAGAGAGTTTGACAGCAAACCCGAGCCGCAGCTCGAAATGGCTGATATTTATCAACCCCCACCACGTGGGTTAAATGTGGCACAAGGCCGGTTTAATGTGGGTATCTCCAAGCCCGTAGGCTCGGCCAAAATATGACCTTTGAACCCGCCTAGACGGGTTCAGGTCCTGTCTACCTCCCCGAAGGAAACCTTGCCCTTCGGCAAAGCTTCCTCCGAGTTCCTCTCTGCAGTAGAGAGTTTGACAGCAAGCCCGAGCTCAGCTCGAAATGGCTGATATTTATCAACCCCCCCCCACGTGGGTTAAATGTGGCACAAGGCCGGTTTAATGTGGGTATCTCCAAGCCCGTAGGCTCGGCCAAAATTATGACCTTTGACCCCGCCTAGACGGGTTCAGGTCCTGTCTACCTCCCCGAAGGAAACCTTGCCCTTCGGCAAAGCTTCCTCCGAGTTCCTCTCTGCAGTAGAGAGTTTGACAGCAAGCCCGAGCCGCAGCTCGAAATGGCTGATATTTATCAACCCCCCCACGTGGGTTAAATGCGGCACAAGGCCGGTTTAATGTGGGTATCTCCAAGCCCGTAGGCTCGGCCAAAAATATGACCTTTGAACCCGCCTAGACGGGTTCAGGTCCTGTCTACCTCCCCGAAGGAAACCTTGCCCTTCGGCAAAGCTTCCTCCGAGTTCCTCTCTGCAGTAGAGAGTTTGACAGCAAACCCGAGCCGCAGCTCGAAATGGCTGATATTTATCAACCCCCCCACGTGGGTTAAATGTGGCACAAGGCCGGTTTAATGTGGGTATCTCCAAGCCCGTAGGCTCGGCCAAAAATATGACCTTTGAACCCGCCTAGACGGGTTCAGGTCCTGTCTACCTCCCCGAAGGAAACCTTGCCCTTCGGCAAAGCTTCCTCCGAGTTCCTCTCTGCAGTAGAGAGTTTGACAGCAAACCCGAGCCGCAGCTCGAAATGGCTGATATTTATCAACCCCCCCACGTGGGTTAAATGTGGCACAAGGCCAGTTTAATGTGGGTATCTCCAAGCCCGTAGGCTCGGCCAAAAATATGACCTTTGAACCCGCCTAGACGGGTTCAGGTCCTGTCTACCTCCCCGAAGGAAACCTTGCCCTTCGGCAAAGCTTCCTCCGAGTTCCTCTCTGCAGTAGAGAGTTTGACAGCAAGCCCGAGCCGCAGCTCGAAATGGCTGATATTTATCAACCCCCCCACGTGGGTTAAATGCGGCACAAGGCCGGTTTAATGTGGGTATCTCCAAGCCCGTAGGCTCGGCCAAAAATATGACCTTTGAACACGCCTAGTCGGGTTCAGGTCCTGTCTACCTCCCCGAAGGAAACCTTGCGCTTCGGCAAAGCTTCCTCCGAGTTCCTCTCTGCAGTAGAGAGTTTGACAGCAAACCCGAGCCGCAACTCGAAATGGCTGATATTTATCAACCCCCCCACGTGGGTTAAATGTGGCACAAGGCCGGTTTAATGTGGGTATCTCCAAGCCCGTAGGCTCGGCCAAAAATATGACCTTTGAACACGCCTAGTCGGGTTCAGGTCCTGTCTACCTCCCCGAAGGAAACCTTGCGCTTCGGCAAAGCTTCCTCCGAGTTCCTCTCTGCAGTAGAGAGTTTGACAGCAAACCCGAGCCGCAACTCGAAATGGCTGATATTTATAAACCCCCTCACGTGGGTTAAATGTGGCACAAGGCCGGTTTAATGTGGGTACCACCAAGCCCGTAGGCTCGGCCAAAAATATGACTTTGAACCCGCCTAGACGGGTTCAGGTCCTGTCTATCTGCCCGAAGGAATCCTTGCCCTTCGGCAAAGCTTCCTCCGAGTTCCTCTCTGCAGTAGAGAGTTTGACAGCAAACCCGAGCCGCTGCTCGAAATGGCTGATATTTATCAACCCCCCCACGTGGGTTAAATGCGGCACAAGGCCGGTTTAATGTGGGTATCTCCAAGCCCGTAGGCTCGGCCAAAAATATGACCTTTGAACCCGCCTAGACGGGTTCAGGTCCTGTCTACCTCCCCGAAGGAAACCTTGCCCTTCGGCAAAGCTTCCTCCGAGTTCCTCTCTGCAGTAGAGAGTTTGACAGCAAACCCGAGCCGCAGCTCGAAATGGCTGATATTTATCAACCCCCCCACGTGGGTTAAATGTGGCACAAGGCCGGTTTAATGTGGGTATCTCCAAGCACGTAGGCTCGGCCAAAAATATGACCTTTGAACCCGCCTAGACGGGTTCAGGTCCTGTCTACCTCCCCGAAGGAAACCTTGCCCTTCGGCAAAGGTTCCTCCGAGTTCCTCTCTGCAGTAGAGAGTTTGACAGCAAACCCGAGCTGCAACTCGAAATTGCTGATATTTATCAACCCCCCCACGTGGGTTAAATGTGGCACAAGGCCGGTTTAATGTGGGTATCTCCAAGCCCGTAGGCTCGGCCAAAATATGACCTTTGAACCCGCCTAGACGGGTTCAGGTCCTGTCTACCTCCCCGAAGGAAACCTTGCCCTTCGGCAAAGCTTCCTCCGAGTTCCTCTCTGCAGTAGAGAGTTTGACAGCAAGCCCGAGCTCAGCTCGAAATGGCTGATATTTATCAACCCCCCCCCACGTGGGTTAAATGTGGCACAAGGCCGGTTTAATGTGGGTATCTCCAAGCCCGTAGGCTCGGCCAAAATTATGACCTTTGACCCCGCCTAGACGGGTTCAGGTCCTGTCTACCTCCCCGAAGGAAACCTTGCCCTTCGGCAAAGCTTCCTCCGAGTTCCTCTCTGCAGTAGAGAGTTTGACAGCAAGCCCGAGCCGCAGCTCGAAATGGCTGATATTTATCAACCCCCCCACGTGGGTTAAATGCGGCACAAGGCCGGTTTAATGTGGGTATCTCCAAGCCCGTAGGCTCGGCCAAAAATATGACCTTTGAACCCGCCTAGACGGGTTCAGGTCCTGTCTACCTCCCCGAAGGAAACCTTGCCCTTCGGCAAAGCTTCCTCCGAGTTCCTCTCTGCAGTAGAGAGTTTGACAGCAATCCCGAGCCGCAGCTCGAAATGGCTGATATTTATCAACCCCCCCACGTGGGTTAAATGTGGCACAAGGCCGGTTTAATGTGGGTATCTCCAAGCCCGTAGGCTCGGCCAAAAATATGACCTTTGAACCCGCCTAGACGGGTTCAGGTCCTGTCTACCTCCCCGAAGGAAACCTTGCCCTTCGGCAAAGCTTCCTCCGAGTTCCTCTCTGCAGTAGAGAGTTTGACAGCAAACCCGAGCCGCAGCTCGAAATGGCTGATATTTATCAACCCCCCCACGTGGGTTAAATGTGGCACAAGGCCGGTTTAATGTGGGTATCTCCAAGCCCGTAGGCTCGGCCAAAAATATGACCTTTGAACCCGCCTAGACGGGTTCAGGTCCTGTCTACCTCCCCGAAGGAAACCTTGCCCTTCGGCAAAGCTTCCTCCGAGTTCCTCTCTGCAGTAGAGAGTTTGACAGCAAGCCCGAGCCGCAGCTCGAAATGGCTGATATTTATCAACCCCCCCACGTGGGTTAAATGCGGCACAAGGCCGGTTTAATGTGGGTATCTCCAAGCCCGTAGGCTCGGCCAAAAATATGACCTTTGAACACGCCTAGTCGGGTTCAGGTCCTGTCTACCTCCCCGAAGGAAACCTTGCGCTTCGGCAAAGCTTCCTCCGAGTTCCTCTCTGCAGTAGAGAGTTTGACAGCAAACCCGAGCCGCAACTCGAAATGGCTGATATTTATCAACCCCCCCACGTGGGTTAAATGTGGCACAAGGCCGGTTTAATGTGGGTATCTCCAAGCCCGTAGGCTCGGCCAAAAATATGACCTTTGAACACGCCTAGTCGGGTTCAGGTCCTGTCTACCTCCCCGAAGGAAACCTTGCGCTTCGGCAAAGCTTCCTCCGAGTTCCTCTCTGCAGTAGAGAGTTTGACAGCAAACCCGAGCCGCAACTCGAAATGGCTGATATTTATAAACCCCCTCACGTGGGTTAAATGTGGCACAAGGCCGGTTTAATGTGGGTACCACCAAGCCCGTAGGCTCGGCCAAAAATATGACTTTGAACCCGCCTAGACGGGTTCAGGTCCTGTCTATCTGCCCGAAGGAATCCTTGCCCTTCGGCAAAGCTTCCTCCGAGTTCCTCTCTGCAGTAGAGAGTTTGACAGCAAACCCGAGCCGCTGCTCGAAATGGCTGATATTTATCAACCCCCCCCCACGTGGGTTAAATGTGGCACAAGGCCGGTTTAATGTGGGTATCTCCAAGCCCGTAGGCTCGGCCAAAAATATGACCTTTGAACCCCCCTAGACGGGTTCAGTTCCTGTCTACCTCCCCGAAGAAAACCTTGCCCTTCGTCAATGCTTCCTCCGAGTTCCTCTCTGCAGTAGAGAGTTTGACAGCAAACCCGAGCCGCAACTCAAAATGGCTGATATTTATCAACCCCCCCCCACGTGGGTTAAATGTGGCACAAGGCCGGTTTAATGTGGGCATCTCCAAGCCCGTAGGCTCGGCCAAAAATATGACCTTTGAACCCGCCTAGACGGGTTCAGGTCCTGTCTACCTCCCCGAAGGAAACCTTGCCCTTCGGCAAAGCTTCCTCCGAGTTCCTCTCTGCAGTAGAGAGTTTGACAGCAAACCCGAGCCGCAACTCGAAATGGCTGATATTTATCAACACCCCCACGTGGGTTAAATGTGGCACAAGGCCGGTTTAATGTGGGTATCTCCAATCCCGTAGGCTCGGCAAAAAATATGACCTTTGAACCCGCCTAGACGGGTTCATGTCCTGTTTACCTCCCCGAAGGAAACCTTGCCCTTCGGCAAAGCTTCCTCCGTGTTCCTCTCTGCAGTAGAGAGTTTGACAGCAAACCCGAGCCGCAACTCGAAATGGCTGATATTTATCAACCCCCCCACGTGGGTTAAATGTGGCACAAGGCCGGTTTAATGTGGGTATCTCCAAGCCCGTAGGCTCGGCCAAAAATATGACCTTTGAACCCGCCTAGACGGGTTCAGGTCCTGTCTACCTCCTCGAAGGAAACCTTGCCCTTCGGCAAAGCTTCCTCCGAGTTCCTCTCTGCAGTAGAGAGTTTGACAGCAAACCCGAGCCGCAGCTCGAAATGGCTGATATTTATCAACCCCCCCACGTGGGTTAAATGTGGCACAAGGCCGGTTTAATGTGGGTATCTCCAAGCACGTAGGCTCGGCCAAAAATATGACCTTTGAACCCGCCTAGACGGGTTCAGGTCCTGTCTACCTCCCCGAAGGAAACCTTGCCCTTCGGCAAAGGTTCCTCCGAGTTCCTCTCTGCAGTAGAGAGTTTGACAGCAAACCCGAGCTGCAACTCGAAATTGCTGATATTTATCAACCCCCCCACGTGGGTTAAATGTGGCACAAGGCCGGTTTAATGTGGGTATCTCCAAGCCCGTAGGCTCGGCCAAAAATATGACCTTTGAACCCGCCTAGACGGGTTCAGGTCCTGTCTACCTCCCCGAAGGAAACCTTGCCCTTCGGCAAAGCTTCCTCCGAGTTCCTCTCTGCAGTAGAGAGTTTGACAGCAAGCCCGATCCGCAGCTCGAAATGGCTGATATTTATCAACCCCCCCACGTGGGTTAAATGCGGCACAAGGCCGGTTTAATGTGGGTATCTCCAAGCCCGTAGGCTCGGCCAAAAATATGACCTTTGAACCCGCCTAGACGGGTTCAGGTCCTGTCTACCTCCCCGAAGGAAACCTTGCCCTTCGGCAAAGCTTCCTCCGAGTTCCTCTCTGCAGTAGAGAGTTTGACAGCAAACCCGAGCCGCAGCTCGAAATGGCTGATAATTATCAACCCCCCCACGTGGGTTAAATGTGGCACAAGGCCGGTTTAATGTGGGTATCTCCAAGCCCGTAGGCTCGGCCAAAAATATGACCTTTGAACCCGTCTAGACGGGTTCAGGTCCTGTCTACCTCCCCGAAGGAAACCTTGCCCTTCGGCAAAGCTTCCTCCGAGTTCCTCTCTGCAGTAGAGAGTTTGACAGCAAACCCGAGCCGCAGCTCGAAATGGCTGATATTTATCAACCCCCCCACGTGGGTTAAATGTGGCACAAGGCCGGTTTAATGTGGGTATCTCCAAGCACGTAGGCTCGGCCAAAAATATGACCTTTGAACCCGCCTAGACGGGTTCAGGTCCTGTCTACCTCCCCGAAGGAAACCTTGCCCTTCGGCAAAGGTTCCTCCGAGTTCCTCTCTGCAGTAGAGAGTTTGACAGCAAACCCGAGCTGCAACTCGAAATTGCTGATATTTATCAACCCCCCCACGTGGGTTAAATGTGGCACAAGGCCGGTTTAATGTGGGTATCTCCAAGCCCGTAGGCTCGGCCAAAAATATGACCTTTGAACCCGCCTAGACGGGTTCAGGTCCTGTCTACCTCCCCGAAGGAAACCTTGCCCTTCGGCAAAGCTTCCTCCGAGTTCCTCTCTGCAGTAGAGAGTTTGACAGCAAACCCGAGCCGCAGCTCGAAATGGCTGATATTTATCAACCCCCACCACGTGGGTTAAATGTGGCACAAGGCCGGTTTAATGTGGGTATCTCCAAGCCCGTAGGCTCGGCCAAAATATGACCTTTGAACCCGCCTAGACGGGTTCAGGTCCTGTCTACCTCCCCGAAGGAAACCTTGCCCTTCGGCAAAGCTTCCTCCGAGTTCCTCTCTGCAGTAGAGAGTTTGACAGCAAGCCCGAGCTCAGCTCGAAATGGCTGATATTTATCAACCCCCCCCCCACGTGGGTTAAATGTGGCACAAGGCCGGTTTAATGTGGGTATCTCCAAGCCCGTAGGCTCGGCCAAAATTATGACCTTTGACCCCGCCTAGACGGGTTCAGGTCCTGTCTACCTCCCCGAAGGAAACCTTGCCCTTCGGCAAAGCTTCCTCCGAGTTCCTCTCTGCAGTAGAGAGTTTGACAGCAAGCCCGAGCCGCAGCTCGAAATGGCTGATATTTATCAACCCCCCCACGTGGGTTAAATGCGGCACAAGGCCGGTTTAATGTGGGTATCTCCAAGCCCGTAGGCTCGGCCAAAAATATGACCTTTGAACCCGCCTAGACGGTTTCAGGTCCTGTCTACCTCCCCGAAGGAAACCTTGCCCTTCGGCAAAGCTTCCTCCGAGTTCCTCTCTGCAGTAGAGAGTTTGACAGCAAACCCGAGCCGCAGCTCGAAATGGCTGATATTTATCAACCCCCCCACGTGGGTTAAATGTGGCACAAGGCCGGTTTAATGTGGGTATCTCCAAGCCCGTAGGCTCGGCCAAAAATATGACCTTTGAACCCGCCTAGACGGGTTCAGGTCCTGTCTACCTCCCCGAAGGAAACCTTGCCCTTCGGCAAAGCTTCCTCCGAGTTCCTCTCTGCAGTAGAGAGTTTGACAGCAAACCCGAGCCGCAGCTCGAAATGGCTGATATTTATCAACCCCCCCACGTGGGTTAAATGTGGCACAAGGCCGCTTTAATGTGGGTATCTCCAAGCCCGTAGGCTCGGCCAAAAATATGACCTTTGAACCCGCCTAGACGGGTTCAGGTCCTGTCTACCTCCCCGAAGGAAACCTTGCCCTTCGGCAAAGCTTCCTCCGAGTTCCTCTCTGCAGTAGAGAGTTTGACAGCAAACCCGAGCCGCAGCTCGAAATGGCTGATATTTATCAACCCCCCCACGTGGGTTAAATGTGGCACAAGGCCGGTTTAATGTGGGTATCTCCAAGCCCGTAGGCTCGGCCAAAAATATGACCTTTGAACCCGCCTAGACGGGTTCAGGTCCTGTCTACCTCCCCGAAGGAAACCTTGCCCTTCGGCAAAGCTTCCTCCGAGTTCCTCTCTGCAGTAGAGAGTTTGACAGCAAACCCGAGCCGCAGCTCGAAATGGCTGATATTTATCAACCCCCCCACGTGGGTTAAATGTGGCACAAGGCCGCTTTAATGTGGGTATCTCCAAGCCCGTAGGCTCGGCCAAAAATATGACCTTTGAACCCGCCTAGACGGGTTCAGGTCCTGTCTACCTCCCCGAAGGAAACCTTGCCCTTCGGCAAAGCTTCCTCCGAGTTCCTCTCTGCAGTAGAGAGTTTGACAGCAAGCCCGAGCCGCAGCTCGAAATGGCTGATATTTATCAACCCCCCCACGTGGGTTAAATGCGGCACAAGGCCGGTTTAATGTGGGTATCTCCAAGCCCGTAGGCTCGGCCAAAAATATGACCTTTGAACCCGCCTAGACGGGTTCAGATCCTGTCTACCTCCCCGAAGGAAACCTTGCCCTTCGGCAAAGCTTCCTCCGAGTTCCTCTCTGCAGTAGAGAGTTTGACAGCAAACCCGAGCCGCAGCTCGAAATGGCTGATATTTATCAACCCCCCCACGTGGGTTAAATGTGGCACAAGGCCGGTTTAATGTGGGTATCTCCAAGCCCGTAGGCTCGGCCAAAAATATGACCTTTGAACCCGCCTAGACGGGTTCAGGTCCTGTCTACCTCCCCGAAGGAAACCTTGCCCTTCGGCAAAGCTTCCTCCGAGTTCCTCTCTGCAGTAGAGAGTTTGACAGCAAACCCGAGCCGCAGCTCGAAATGGCTGATATTTATCAACCCCCCCACGTGGGTTAAATGTGGCACAAGGCCGGTTTAATGTGGGTATCTCCAAGCCCGTAGGCTCGGCCAAAAATATGACCTTTGAACCCGCCTAGACGGGTTCAGGTCCTGTCTACCTCCCCGAAGGAAACCTTGCCCTTCGGCAAAGCTTCCTCCGAGTTCCTCTCTGCAGTAGAGAGTTTGACAGCAAACCCGAGCCGCAGCTCGAAATGGCTGATATTTATCAACCCCCCCCACGTGGGTTAAATGTGGCACAAGGCCGGTTTAATGTGGGTATCTCCAAGCCCGTAGGCTCGGCCAAAAATATGACCTTTGAACCCGCCTAGACGGGTTCAGGTCCTGTCTACCTCCCCGAAGGAAACCTTGCCCTTCGGCAAAGCTTCCTCCGAGTTCCTCTCTGCAGTAGAGAGTTTGACAGCAAACCCGAGCCGCAGCTCGAAATGGCTGATATTTATCAACCCCCCCACGTGGGTTAAATGTGGCACAAGGCCGGTTTAATGTGGGTATCTCCAAGCCCGTAGGCTCGGCCAAAAATATGACCTTTGAACCCGCCTAGACGGGTTCAGGTCCTGTCTACCTCCCCGAAGGAAACCTTGCCCTTCGGCAAAGCTTCCTCCGAGTTCCTCTCTGCAGTAGAGAGTTTGACAGCAAACCCGAGCCGCAGCTCGAAATGGCTGATATTTATCAACCCCCCCACGTGGGTTAAATGTGGCACAAGACCGGTTTAATGTGGGTATCTCCAAGCCCGTAGGCTCGGCCAAAAATATGACCTTTGAACCCGCCTAGACGGGTTCAGGTCCTGTCTACCTCCCCGAAGGAAACCTTGCCCTTCGGCAAAGCTTCCTCCGAGTTCCTCTCTGCAGTAGAGAGTTTGACAGCAAGCCCGAGCCGCAGCTCGAAATGGCTGATATTTATCAACCCCCCCACGTGGGTTAAATGCGGCACAAGGCCGGTTTAATGTGGGTATCTCCAAGCCCGTAGGCTCGGCCAAAAATATGACCTTTGAACCCGCCTAGACGGGTTCAGGTCCTGTCTACCTCCCCGAAGGAAACCTTGCCCTTCGGCAAAGCTTCCCCCGAGTTCCTCTCTGCAGTAGAGAGTTTGACAGCAAACCCGAGCCGCAGCTCGAAATGGCTGATATTTATCAACCCCCCCACGTGGGTTAAATGTGGCACAAGGCCGGTTTAATGTGGGTATCTCCAAGCCCGTAGGCTCGGCCAAAAATATGACCTTTGAACCCGCCTAGACGGGTTCAGGTCCTGTCTACCTCCCCGAAGGAAACCTTGCCCTTCGGCAAAGCTTCCTCCGAGTTCCTCTCTGCAGTAGAGAGTTTGACAGCAAACCCGAGCCGCAGCTCGAAATGGCTGATATTTATCAACCCCCCCACGTGGGTTAAATGTGGCACAAGGCCGGTTTAATGTGGGTATCTCCAAGCCCGTAGGCTCGGCCAAAAATATGACCTTTGAACCCGCCTAGACGGGTTCAGGTCCTGTCTACCTCCCCGAAGGAAACCTTGCCCTTCGGCAAAGCTTCCTCCGAGTTCCTCTCTGCAGTAGAGAGTTTGACAGCAAACCCGAGCCGCAGCTCGAAATGGCTGATATTTATCAACCCCCCCACGTGGGTTAAATGTGGCACAAGGCCGGTTTAATGTGGGTATCTCCAAGCCCGTAGGCTCGGCCAAAAATATGACCTTTGAACCCGCCTAGACGGGTTCAGGTCCTGTCTACCTCCCCGAAGGAAACCTTGCCCTTCGGCAAAGCTTCCTCCGAGTTCCTCTCTGCAGTAGAGAGTTTGACAGCAAACCCGAGCCGCAGCTCGAAATGGCTGATATTTATCAACCCCCCCACGTGGGTTAAATGTGGCACAAGACCGGTTTAATGTGGGTATCTCCAAGCCCGTAGGCTCGGCCAAAAATATGACCTTTGAACCCGCCTAGACGGGTTCAGGTCCTGTCTACCTCCCCGAAGGAAACCTTGCCCTTCGGCAAAGCTTCCTCCGAGTTCCTCTCTGCAGTAGAGAGTTTGACAGCAAGCCCGAGCCGCAGCTCGAAATGGCTGATATTTATCAACCCCCCCACGTGGGTTAAATGCGGCACAAGGCAGGTTTAATGTGGGTATCTCCAAGCCCGTAGGCTCGGCCAAAAATATGACCTTTGAACCCGCCTAGACGGGTTCAGGTCCTGTCTACCTCCCCGAAGGAAACCTTGCCCTTCGGCAAAGCTTCCTCCGAGTTCCTCTCTGCAGTAGAGAGTTTGACAGCAAACCCGAGCCGCAGCTCGAAATGGCTGATATTTATCAACCCCCCCACGTGGGTTAAATGTGGCACAAGGCCGGTTTAATGTGGGTATCTCCAAGCCCGTAGGCTCGGCCAAAAATATGACCTTTGAACCCGCCTAGACGGGTTCAGGTCCTGTCTACCTCCCCGAAGGAAACCTTGCCCTTCGGCAAAGCTTCCTCCGAGTTCCTCTCTGCAGTAGAGAGTTTGACAGCAAACCCGAGCCGCAGCTCGAAATGGCTGATATTTATCAACCCCCCCACGTGGGTTAAATGTGGCACAAGGCTAGTTTAATGTGGGTATCTCCAAGCCCGTAGGCTCGGCCAAAAATATGACCTTTGAACCCGCCTAGACGGGTTCAGGTCCTGTCTACCTCCCCGAAGGAAACCTTGCCCTTCGGCAAAGGTTCCTCCGAGTTCCTCTCTGCAGTAGAGAGTTTGACAGCAAACCCGAGCCGCAGCTCGAAATGGCTGATATTTATCAACCCCCCACGTGGGTTAAATGTGGCACAAGGCCGGTTTAATGTGGGTATCTCCAAGCCCGTAGGCTCGGCCAAAAATATGACCTTTGAACCCGCCTAGACGGGTTCAGGTCCTGTCTACCTCCCCGAAGGAAACCTTGCCCTTCGGCAAAGCTTCCTCCGAGTTCCTCTCTGCAGTAGAGAGTTTGACAGCAAACCCGAGCCGCAGCTCGAAATGGCTGATATTTATCAACCCCCCCACGTGGGTTAAATGTGGCACAAGGCCGGTTTAATGTGGGTATCTCCAAGCCCGTAGGCTCGGCCAAAAATATGACCTTTGAACCCGCCTAGACGGGTTCAGGTCCTGTCTACCTCCCCGAAGGAAACCTTGCCCTTCGGCAAAGCTTCCTCCGAGTTCCTCTCTGCAGTAGAGAGTTTGACAGCAAAACCCGAGCCGCAGCTCGAAATGGCTGATATTTATCAACCCCCCCACGTGGGTTAAATGTGGCACAAGGCCGGTTTAATGTGGGTATCTCCAAGCCCGTAGGCTCGGCCAAAAATATGACCTTTGAACCCGCCTAGACGGGTTCAGGTCCTGTCTACCTCCCCGAAGGAAACCTTGCCCTTCGGCAAAGCTTCCTCCGAGTTCCTCTCTGCAGTAGAGAGTTTGACAGCAAAACCCGAGCCGCAGCTCGAAATGGCTTAACGAGAGAGGAAAAGTCTTGTCTTTTATACAGCTTCTATGGATGATCTTATTTCAGTCAACAGTGGTGACATTTGCACTAAGTCAGTAAGAGCTGACATCGCTAGCTCGTTAACTGAATGCTGTAAGTTCAATCCTTGCGCTAGGCAGTATATTTTATTATTTTTCTCTACAACATCACATTCTATAATATTTCAAAATAAACAACATGTTCAGCAAGACATCTATTTTCTAAATTTCCTTTTACCATTATGAAAAGTCCATTTGAATTTCAAACTTTTGGACATTAATACATCGGAGTTACCATGTAAAAAAAAACAACTAATTAACTAATGTTTGTTATTT
Source organism: Acanthosepion lycidas (assembly GCA_963932145.1). Lineage (NCBI taxonomy): Eukaryota > Metazoa > Mollusca > Cephalopoda > Sepiida > Sepiidae > Acanthosepion > Acanthosepion lycidas. The sequence continues at coordinate 105,735,944 of OZ010592.1, read as the reverse complement.
ACTCCGAATTGTTTTTTACTACAAAAAATAATTTTATTTTTAAAATTTGCTGTTTTACATCTGTTTAAAATAAATAATTCGGTACAGGCAGTTTTCACAGAATCTAATTAAATACATTATTTTTATTTATTTAGATAATTCTGTAGAACTTTTTCGGTTCCTCTTGACGTTAGTAGTGTAGTAATGGCAGGCGATAAAAATTGTTTTGAAGAAATATGAAATAAGTTCGTTAACTAATAATATCAGTCCTAAAATATAGAAATTTATAACAAAAATAATATTTCTAAATTATTTAAACCCGCTTCTAAAAAAGGAGCTTATTCTTAGAAACCCAAATTCTTACATTTACTTTACTTAGATGACCCCTTCATACTCTGGTCAACCCAGGAAGAAGTCCAATTTCTCCTGAACCAAGTGAACTCAATAAGATCATCGAAACAGTTCCCAGTGGACAGAAAAAACGACATCAAACTCGCAAACTGCACTAATATCTCGAACAGAGCATAGCTTCAAGACATCTCTATACCGCAAGCCAACATTCACCGACCTATACCTCAACTTCAACTCCTAACAGGCATACAGTGTAAAGAAAGGAGTTGTCCGCTGCTTACAACATCGAGCAAAAGTAATGTGGTGATTCAGAGACATATGACCAAGAAATGGTTCAGTAGAAGCAGTACTCTACAACGTAACAACTAATCTAGGTACATGACAGCAGCTCCTACAAACTGGGATAGAAGGATACAAGAGGATAACTATATTCAGAAAACAGCTTTGGTCAACTTACGTGAAGGGATTATCGGAAAAAAATACAACAGATCTGAGATCTATATAACATCTGGACGACCTTCAAAAGTTTTTGAAAACTTCGCAGACACGTCTTTCGGTTAAGAAATAGAGGAGAACTTGATTGAGGACTATGTGTTCACCATCCCCTGCAGTTTTGGTAAGAAAGGAAAAACGGGCTGCTCCCTTAAGACTGCAAGAACATCGTAAAACCATAACACGAGGGGAAATAGAAAAATCAGGCGGAGCTGACCACATATGAAGGGAAAAGTGAGATCACCGCCCCTTGTTGTTTTACTTTTAAATGTAATTTTTTATCACAACATTTGTTGAAGCACAAGTAAGTTTTCATAGCGAAAATGCGGCCCCCCAAAAAGTTTGGGAACCACTGCTCTAGCGGAACAAAACTTGTTAACAAAAAAGGAAAGGCCAGATAAACAGAATAAAGAAATATATATAAATATATATATATAACAATCAAGAATGATCTTAAACTGCAAATCACCACCATACCAATTTATTTTTTAATAACTTACCAACTTACCAGATACATTTTTGGTTTCCTTATTTTTATCAGATAGAAAAGAATGAAAGAACCTTTCTTGTTGGCGGTATTCAATATATTTATATATATATATATATATATATATATATATAGATAGATAGATAGATAGATAGATAGATAGAGAGATAGATAGATATACACATACATACATATATATATATTATATTGTTCGGGCTGTTGTCCTGATCTTTATTGCTATATTCACGAGGTTTCGGACGTTGTACGCTCAGGCCTTCTTCAGGTGATATACGCTAGAATTTCGAGCCAAACCACTTATTTAATCCATGGGGGTATATTGTTCTAATTCCACGTGTCATGAGTTTGGATATTAATTCGCAAGCCTCCAAGATTGTTTTTATTTATTTATTTATTTTTCCTCTTTTGGATCCCTTAACCAACACTTTTATCCACACACAGGTGTCCTTAGAGACTTCAGAGAATTAATTTTGCAGACTTATAAACGTAATTGTACAATAAATACATACACACACACATATATATATATATTAGGTTGGTGCAAAAATAATTTCGTTTTCTAACATATGTTACTATGTGAGAAAACAAAATTATTTTTGCACCAACCAAATATATATATATATATATATATATATATATATATATATATATATATATATATATATATATTACCAGAGCGCATATACAATTTTGTTATTGTTGTTTTTCACCAGCTCTCTGTATTACTGGTTCCCATATTTCATTCATGTCTCTGCTTGGCCGAGATTTTTGTAGTCTGGCGCTGATTCCTTAAGTTTTTTGTATTTTCACTAATGTTCTCTATTATATCAAGTTAATCCCACAGAGGCAAGGATCTCCCTTTTCCCTTCATATATGATCAGCCATGCCTGATCTTCTTATTTTCCCTCGTGTTATGTCCTGACGGTGTTCCTGTAGTCTTATCTTCAGGCGACGGCCTGTTTGTCCTTCATATTTCTTGCCACAATTCCGCTGGATGATGTTACGCACAGTCCTTAATCTTGTTCTCCTTTATAGGTGGTCTTACTCGAAAGAGGTGTTTACGTAGTGTTGAACCAAACCGGAAGGTTGCTCTAATGATATACAGACCACAGATCCTTTATACCTTTCCCAATAAACCATTTACATAGGGTGGGAAGACCGAGATTGTTTTCTGAGTGTTGTTATCATTTTGCACACTTCTTTCCCAGTTTATGGGGGATTTTTTCATCTACCCAAGTTAGTTATTACACTTTAGGCTACTGTTTATACTGACCATTTCTTGTTCATATGTCTCTGGATCGCCACATGACTTTTACTCGATATTGTAGGTTACAGGGTCTTGGACAAAAAGGAAATGGACGAAAGACAACCCACAATCCTATAACTGCCAATGTATATCATTGTGCACGCCTTTAATTAATTCTTTTCTCGGAGACTGTGGAGGTACTAGGATATCTTCATTACACATAATTTCTTTTTCTATCGTTGTGTCTTGATTCTTTAAAAGGTCTCTCGGTCATACAGCAATACTTCCATGTATTTCTCTTTATTTCTACCCATAATTCTATTCAACACTGGTCCCTGTCTATTTCCCAGCCTAAGCCCTTTTAAGGATAATACATCCATTTCTATCTAGTACAAAAAACTTTCCGCAATATTTCCGATTACTTCAATATTTTTACTCCCAAACTTTAACCAAGATAATGCATCAACTTACGGAATATTATTTCCTTTAATATATACAATGTCAAAGTCAAACGACATCAGCCTAATCGCCCATATTAATATCCTTGCAGATTTGACATTTGGGAACTCTCTTCTGGTGTTGAATATAAATTCCAAAGGCTTATGATCAGATTTCAATAGAAATGTCCTACCCTGCAAAAAAAAAAAAAGAAATCTAGCTCTTTCTTTGTTCCACACAATCGCTATTTCCTCCTCCTTGTCAATATTTAAATAATTCGCCTCCGTCAATGTTAGTTTTCCGGATAAGTACATTACAAGGTAATAACCCATGTGACAACATTGCGGCTATAGCACAGTCACTGACATCAGTAGTTAACGTCAATTTTTTCGCCGAGTCCAAAATTTTAACAACTCCTTTGTTTACGAGTGTTTTATTTTTTAATTTCTTGAAAGCAACCTCCTGTCTTTTTGTCCATTGAAATTCGGTATTTCTCTTTATAAAGCAATGAATTGGGGGAGGCCACACCAGTTTTGGTGCGCATGAAAATACCAACAAATTCACTACCGCAAGTTCCCGCATCGTCGAAGGTCACTCCCTCCCCACACAAGCGAAAGAAATAAACCTTTGACTGATGGAGTCTGCAGGAAATTCCCCACAATCTTATATCTATCACATGAGGATCCCCTAGACAGGCAAAAATAGAAATGCGATCTCTTTGAGCAAACCGCTTTTCGGACACCGTAAAGTGCCAACGGTGACCGCACTGACATGGTCGATGCTGCAGTTTGCCGCCCGAAAGCGAACGAAAAATGCTTGTAGCCATGCACAGAGTGAGAAATTTCACACAATTTGATACCGATTTGGAAGAGATTCCAGCTACTGGAAATAATTTATAAAGCAATGAATTGGGGGAGGCCACCCCAGTTTTGATGCGCATGAAAATACCAACAAATTCACTAACGCAAGTTCCCGCATCGTCGAAGGTCACTCCCTCCCCGCACAAGCGAAAGAAATAAACCTTTGACTGATGGAGTCTGCAGGAAATTCCCCACAATCTGACATCTAACTCATGAGGATCCCCTAGATAGGAAAAAGTAGAAATGCGATCTCATCGAGCAAACCATTTTTAGACATCGTAAAGTGCCGACGGTGACATGGTCGAAGCTGCAGTTTGACGCATGAAAGCGAACGAAAAATATTTGTAGCCATGCACAGTATGAGAGATTCCACACAATTTGACACCAATTTGGAAGTGATTCCAGCTACTGGAAAAAAATTTATAAAGCAATGAATTTGGAGAATGCACCCCAGTTTTGGTGCGCATGAAAATTCAAAAAAATTTACAAAAGCTAGGTCACGAATCGTCAAAGTTCACTCCCTCCCCACACAATGACTGAATCAAACTTATGTCTGATGGAGTCAGCAGGAAATTCCCCACAATCTGACATCTATCTCATGAGGATCCCCTAGAGAGGAAAAAGTAGAAATGCGATCTCTTCGAGCAAACCGCTTTTCGGACACCGTAAAGTGCCAACGGTGACAGCAGTGACATGTTCGAAGCTGCAGTTTGCCGCATGAAAGCGAACGAAAAATGCTTGTAGCCATGCACAGAATGAGAGATTCCACACAATTTGATACCAATTTGGAATAGATTCCTGGTACTGGAAAAAATTTATAAAGCAATGAATTGGGGGAGGCCCCTCAGTTCTGGTGCGCATGAAAATTCCAACCAATTCTCTAACGCTAGGCCCCGAATCGTCAAAGGTTACTCCCTACCCACACAAGCGACTGAAATAAACCTTTCACTGATTGAGTCAGCAAGAAATTCCACACAATCTGACATCTATCACATGAGGATCCCCTAGAGAGGAAAAAATAGAAATGCGATCTCTTCGAGCAAACCCATTTTTCGGACACCGTAAAAGGCCAACGGTGACAGCAGTGACATGGTTGAAGCTGCAGTTTGCCGCATGAAAGCGAACGAAAAATGCATGAAGACATTCACAGAGTGAGATTCAACACAATTTGATACCAGTTTGGAAGAGATTCCAGCTACTGGAAAAAATTTATAAAGCAATGAATTGGGGGAAGCCCCACCAGGTTTGGTTCGCATGAAAATTCAAACAAATTCACTAACGCTAGGTCTCGAATCGTCGAAGGTCAGTCCCTCCCCACAGAAGCTACTGAGAAAACCTTTCACTGATGGAGTCAGCAGGAAATTCCACACAATATGACATCAATCACATGATGATCCCCTTGGGAGGAAAAAGTAGAATTGCGATCTCTTCGAGTAAACCGCTTTTCGGACACCGTAAAGTGCCAACAGTGACAGCAGTGACATGGTCGAAGCTACAGTTTGCCGCATGAAAGCGAACAAAAAATGCTTGTAATCGAAGCTACAGTTTGCTGCGTGAAAACGAACGAAAAATGCTTGTAGCCATGCACAGAGTGAGAGTTTCCACACAATTTGATACCAATTTGGAAGAGATTCAAGCTACTGGAATAAATTTATTAAGCAATGTATTGGGGGCGGGCCCCCAGTTTCGGTGCGCACGGAAATACCAACAAATTCACTAACGCTCGGTCCCGAATCGTCGAAGGTCACTCCCTCCCCACACAAGCGACTGTTTGTTTGTTTGTTTAAAAACTTAACGACCCATCGATCCGCAAGAGATCATTTAAGGTCAAAGTTGATTTTTTCTTTTTCTTTAAATTAGGTTGAAATGCTTTCAAAAAGACTTTCACTTTCCTTTCCTTCTTTTTCAATGTTGTACTGCTTTTTGTTTTTAAAAATTCCCTGTTTTCAGAGGTGTGTTGTTGTTTGAAAATTCCTCACCTAGCAAGTATCCAAAGGTTTCCCCTTTCATCATCAGACACCAAATTGGAATTATATTTTATTATATAGTCCAACTTTCCTAATGAAATCCAGATCAAATTGGGGTTTGATTTTTCGAAAAGTTCTTTCAAGTTGTTCACATTGTAAAATAATTTTCGAATATGTGCCATATCACCGCAATCAAGCAGGAAGTGCTTCACAGTATAAGCCTCCTGGCATGGTATGCATTCCGGAGGATCTTCATCTTTTAGGAGGAAGGAGTGAGTTATGCGAGTGTGTCCTATGCGAATACGGGATAAAACAACTTCTTCTTTGCGTGATTTTCTGTGTTCAGTTAGTTGTTTCTTTAGAGAGGGTTTGATTTTAAATAATTTGTTGTTTTGACAGCTGTTCAAAACATCTTGCCATTTCTTCAAAATAAAGTCATTTATTAGAGGTTTATAGTCAGTGTATGGAACCTTTATGTTACTTGTGTTAAGTTTCAGAGAGTTTTTTGCAGCCACATCAGCTTTTTCATTTCCATGAAAACCAGAGTGGCTGGGAATCCAACAGAAAATGATAGTTTTATTTTGTAAGATTTCATGTATTCTATGCAGGAGTTTGATAAGCAAAGGATTGTCTAATTTTTGATTTTTTTATTGATTCGAGTACTGATAATGATTCTGCAAAAATTAATGAATTTATTTGAGTTATGTTTAGTGATGAGGTCTAGAGCTAAATCAATGGCTGTAATTTCAGCACTAAAAATTGAGGAGTTGTTAGGTAATCTTTTCTGTAGAACAGTACTTTTAAAGATAGCCGCACATCCTACTTTGTTTTTGACTTTGGAGCCATCGGTATATATGTGGGCCCAATCTGGGTATTGTTCCAGAATATCATTCAGTTTTTCAACATAGTATAAGGGGTGTGTGTCAGATTTAGTGTGGGCAGCGAGTCTTAAAATGACTTTTGGTCGTTCCAATAGCCAAGGTGGATGTTTGGGTAGCTTGAATTCATGTATAATATTTTTGTCTATCAAACTGTCTGTAAGTGGTTTTATCATTTTTTCCATGTAAAGACCAAAAGGTTTGATAACATTTTCTTTTTTGTCAAACAGATGTTTATAGCTTGGGTTGAATGTGCATTGATAGGCCAAATTTGATGGATTGGATTTGAGTTTTAAGTAATATTGTATAGCTAATTTCTCACGTCTCAGTTTTAGAGGAGCCTCATGAGCTTCAACATATAGGCTTTCTCTGGGAGATGTTTTAAAGGCACCAAGAGCAAGTCTTAGACCTGTGTGGTGGATGGGGTCAAGAATTTTTAGGTAGGATTTCCTAGCCATACCATATATGAAACTTCCATAATCCAATTTGGATCTTATTAGTGTTCTGTATATTTTTAGGAGTGATATGCGATCTGCTCCCCATTCTGTGTTAGCTATAACCCGCAAAAGTTGTAGTGTTTTGAAACATTTTTGTTTTAAGTATTTCAGATGGGGAATGAATGTGAGTTTTTTATCAAATATTATTCCCAGAAATTTGTGTTGTTCAGTCATTTCTATTTCAGTTTCTTGTAATTTAAGTGTTGGGTCGTTGTGCATTTTTCTTTGATTACAAAAATGCATACACTTTGTTTTGGTTTGTGAGAGTTTGAAACAATTTTCAATGGTCCATCGATTTATTTTATTTATGCATATCTGCAGTTGACGTTCTGAGGTATGCCTATTTTTTGATCTATGGCAAATTAAAAGATCATCTACATATAAGGAACCATCAACTTCGTTGTTCAAACAGGTTACAATGTTGTTAATTTTTATGTTAAATAGAGTGACGGACAAGATGCATCCTTGTGGGACTCCTTCTTCTTGAATTTTTGAGTCTGAGAGAGTCGATCCTATTCTTACTTTGAAGCTTCTGTCAGATAAAAAGTCTTTTATCAACAAGGGTAATCTGCCTTTTAGGCCAAGATTGTATAAGTCTTTCATTATTCCCTGTCTCCATGTAGTTTCGTAGGCCTTTTCTAAGTCAAAGAAAATGGCTATTACATGTTTTTTATTGATGAAAGCCTCTCTGATAAAGGTTTCTAAGCGGACCATGTTATCTATTGTTCCTCTTTTATTTCGAAAGCCACTCTGTAAGTTGGTAATTAAATTATTGATTTCCAGATACCAATTTAGTCTTCTATTTATTATTCTTTCAAATGTTTTGCATAAGCAGCTTGTTAATGTAATGGGTCTAACGTTTTTGGGATCTGATTTGTCTTTATCTGGTTTTGGTATGGGAATCACAATAGCCTGTTTCCAGCTATTAGGTAGTTTTCCCTTGAACCATATTTCATTAAAGATGTTTAACAAAAATTTAATGGATTTGGGGGGAAGTTGTTTTAAAAATTCGTAATGAATTTCATCAAGACCAGTAGCTGTATTATGTGATTCACTTATAGCATTTATAAGTTCGTCCTTCGTAAAAGAAAGATTGTATTCTTCTTTGTTATTTGAATTAAAATTTAGTTTATTATTCTTTTTTTCTGTATCCTGCTTAATTTTTTGGAAGAGTTGTCTGTAGTTTTTGTTAGAGGAATTATTTTCGAAAGTTTCCGCAAGTATGTTTGTTATATCTTTTGTTTCTGTTATTTTTTTTGTTATTTAATGTGAGATGGTTAAGAGAAGAAGATAAATTCTTTCCAGAGATTTTCCTTAGCATGTTCCAAACTTTTTTTGGTTTTGTATTATAGTTTATTTTGTTTACATAATCTTTCCAGGATTTACTTTTGGCTTCCTTGATAACTCTACGTGCTACTGCTCTTTTTTGTTTGAAAATATTTAAATTATGAGATGTAGGTTGAGAGTTAAATTTCCGTAGTGCTGCTTTTCGTAGTCTTATTGCCTTTTTACATTCATCATTGAACCATGGTCTTTGTTGTTTGTTAGATCCATTGATTTTTGGTATGCATGCTCTTGCAATGTCTATTAAAGATTCTGTGAAGTATTCGATGGATTTGCTGGAGACTTCTTTGTCTGATAGTTTTTGTTGGCATTTTTTTTATATTCTCTCCAATCTGCTTTATTTAGCTTCCATCGATGAAGATGGTTTTCAATTTCTTTTGAATATGTCAAAATAATTGGAAAATGGTCACTACCCCATGAATCATCTAGAACATTCCAATCGAAATCCATAAGTGTAGACGAGTCACAAAGTGATAGGTCAAGCACTGAATAAGTGCCTGATGCAGGGTGTAGATATGTGTTAGATTTTTTATTTAGTAGGCATAAGTCATTGTTGTTAATGATGTTTTCAAGATTTTTGCCTTTTTTATCAGAGTATTTAGATCCCCATATAACGTTATGACTATTAAAGTCACCTAGTAATATGGTCTTGGTAGTTGATCTATTAGGTTGTTTAAATCAGTTTCGCTTATGGGATTGTGTGGTGGGATATAAATGGAGCAGATGTTGATGGTTCTGTGTAGAGTGGCCTTTATAGCAACAGCTTGGATATGGGTCTTCAATTGTATTTTACTTTGAGGGATATCATTTCTAATTAGTATCGATACGCCCCCTGATGCCCTTTGATTGGGGTTATGAATGTAATTATATTGTGTATAGTTTTTTATTTTAATTTTATAATCAGTTTTTAGGAAGGTTTCCTGTAAGCAAATGATGGTGGGGAGATGATTCGTTATAAGCAGAAGTAACTCATTTATATTTGGCTTTAAGCCACGACAGTTCCATTGTATAATTTTTTGAGTCATTCTGTCTTATTTGTATTTTGTTTTTTGTTGTGTTTTTAACCCTTGGCTTTCTTTTGTTTCTCTTTGTTTAGTTAGAGATGTTGCTTTTCCCTTTGATTCATTTGCTCTTTGTTTAGATGTAGACCGTTCCCTTGTATGAGATGGGCTGATTGTTTTTTGATTGTTTTTGTCGGGACTTTTTAAGCTTCTCTGTCTTGAATGTCTTTCTTGACTATCAGTTTCCATCAGTTCAAAATTATTTTCATTTTCAATTAAAACAATTTCTGTTTTCTTTTTGCTGTGTTGATTTTTTAATGGAGATTTCCTTTTTGGATGTGAGGAGTTATTGAATTTGTTTGAGGTGTTTGGAAGATTTGGCATTTGCTGTTGCTTGTATTGTAAATTTTTTGTAACCTCTTTGGTTTCGACGATCTGGTATTGAGGATTTTCCTTTAGATCTGACTTGGTATCAGTTCTAGTTGTTAAACAGTTTAAATTTTTCTTTAATATCTCTAGAAGTGATCTTAATTGTTCTACCAGATCGGACAGATTATTTTGTGATGTTTCTTGTTTTTTAATCGAATTGTCTGTTCTTCTGACTATATTTGCATATGTTGATACGTTCAGAGAACTCTCGACTATTCTTCTTGCCTCCGGGTATGATATATTTTTTGTATGTTTAATCGAGGATATTTTTTTTCTTTATTCCAGACTTCACATTCTTTCGAGTCTGCTGCATGATTTTGTTTGCAGTTGGCACATTTAACTGGGAGTTTACAGTCAATGTGATCCCCGATTTCTCCACAAACTTTACATATTGATGGTCTGGTGCATCTATCCTTATGGTGCCAGAACTTTTGGCAGTTGTGGCATCTCAGAGAATTTGGTATATATATTTCCACTTTTTCTCTTATATATCCAATTTTTATTTCTTCTGGAGGTTTTGAAGTATTAAAAATTAGGATATATGTGTTTGTAGGAATTATTTGGTTGTTTTTTTTAATTGATATTCTTTGAGCATCTATGACTCCTTGTTTTTTTAAATTATTTTTTATTTCGTCCAGAGTACAGAGTGAGAGGTCTGGGCTTCTTACCACACCCTTTGAGGAGTTCAAGGAAGTGTGGGGGTAGGCCTTTATTTTAAGCTTGGCAAAATTGTTTTGATTCAGTAACGTATTTGCAGAAGTTTTATTTGAAACTTCTACCAAAATGGTTTTGTTCCTTAGTTTTTTTTATTGAAGACGTTTTTATTAGGGATTTCATTGTTTTTTCCACAATTAATGGAGACAGTTTGGTGATAGGTGTATCCTCTACTGATTCCAAGACAATAAATCTAGGAAATTGATTTTGGTCAAGATCATCGTCAGACTCAGTTTCAGAGTATAGGCTCTCTGAACTGTTTTCTATGTGGGGCCTTTTATTTTTATTTATAGCCATTGGATTTTTTTTTAAAATTTCACCTTCCTTGCTCCCCACCCTCCTTGGAGCCCATCAGTGGGAGATGTTAGGGGGGAAACCCATTCGCCCTATTATCCCAGGGATACAAGGAAAGGTATACTCACACTAGTAAGTTGGTTGCTAGCATTTCAGGTTTAACTTTGTTTTCACGACCCGTTTTTTATGAAAATGTCACAGCTTTTCCTTACTAGTAGATTGACCCTTGCCACCGCCTTCTAATACTTACTTATAATCTATCTCTTGTTTGTGGTAAAAGAATAGACCGGTTTTGTATAACATAAGTGTTTTAGATGGATGGGTTTTAATGCGAGTAAGTATTAGTGCTTGACGTGACTAGCCGATTGATCGGATCGGGCCTCTCCGACCACCCGTCTAGCCAGGTAAGGGCCAAAGTGATGTGTTGCATTACCATGTCCTTTTTGCACCTGGGCCATGGCTTGCTCAATCACCAGGATCCCGTCCCCAGACGACACGGTTCGCCACCCACGGCCAATAGGTGGCCCCATTGAGGGACTTTTACCCTCTGCAGAGGTGCAGTTGACGTATTCTGAAGCCCCGCCAACAGGGCGAGATTGTGAGCAGAAAATGGGTGATCACTGTACATTTCTCTTCTGTTTCCTATTTATATTTATATTTTACTTCCTCAATTTAGCATTATGGTCAGGGAAAGACCTAATCTAAAATCTGCAAGGAAATATTTTGCCTTCAAATTCATACCGTGATCGTAGCATGCATGGACTCGACTCATATGACTGGGATTTCCATGAAAAAGATTGTGGGCACAAAATGGGTGATCACTGTACATTCCTATTCTGTTTCCTATTACTATTTCTATTTTACTTCCTCAATTTAGCATTATGGACAGGGAAAGACCCAATCTAAAATCGGCAAAAAAATATTTTGCCTTCAAATCCATACCGTGATCGTAGCATGCATGGACTCGACTCATATGACTCGGATTTCCATGAAAAAGATTGTGGGCAAAAAATGGGTGATCACTGTACATTTCTCTTCTGTTTCCTATTTATATTTCTATTTTACTTCCTCAATTTAGCATTATGGACAGGGAAAGACCTAATCTAAAATCTGCAAAAAAATATTTTGCCTTCAAATTCATACCGTGATCGTAGCATGCATGGATTCGACTCATATGACTGGGATTTCCATGAAAAAGATTGTGGGCAGAAAATGGGTGATCACTGTACATTTATCTTCTGTTTCCTATTTATATTTTTATTTTACTTCCTCAATTTAGCATTATGGCCAGGGAAAGACCTAAACTAAAATCTGCAAAAAAAAGTTTTGCCTTCAAATTCATACCGTGATCGTAGCATGCATGGACTCGACTCATATGACTGGGATTTCCATGAAAAAGATTGTGGGCAGAAAATGGCTGATCACTGTACATTTCTCTTCTGTTTCCTATTTATATTTATATTTTACTTCCTCAATTTAGCATTATGGACAGGGAAAGACCTAATCTAAAATCTGCAAAAAATATTTTTCCCTTCAAATTCATACCGTGATCGTAGCATGCATGGACTCGACTCAGGTGACTGGGATTTCCATGAAAATGATTGTGGGCAGAAAATGGGTGATCACTGTACATTTCTCTTCTGTTTCCTATTTATATTTCTAATTTACTTGCTCAATTCAGCATTATGGACAGGGAAAGACCTAATCTTAAATCTGCAAAAAAATATTTTGCCTTCAAATTCATGCCGTGATCGTAGCATGCATGGACTAGACTCATAGGACTGGGATTTCCATGAAAAAGATTGTGGGCAGAAAGTGGGTGATCACTGTACATTTCTCTTCTGTTTCCTATTTATATTTATATTTTACTTCCAAATTTAGCATTATGATCAGGGAATGACCTAATCTAGAATCTGCAAAAATTATTTTACCTTCAAATTCATACCGTGATCGTAGCATGCATGGACTCGAGACATATGACTGGGATTTACATGAAAAAGATTGTGGGCTGAAAATGGGTGATCACTGTACATTTCTCTTCTGTTTCCTATTTATATTTATATTTTACTTCCTCAACTTAGCATTATGGACAGGGAAAGACCGAATCTAAAATCTGCAAAAAAATATTTTGCCTTCAAATTCATACCGTGATCGTAGCATGCATGGACTCGACTCATATGACTGGGATTTCCATGAAAAAGATTGTGGGCAGAAAATGGGTGATCACTGAACATTTCTCTTCTGTTTCCTATTTATATTTATATTTTACTTCCTCAATTTAGCATTATGGACAGGGAAAGACCTAATCTAAAATCTGCAAAAAATATTTTTCCCTTCAAATTCATACCGTGATCGTAGCATGCATGGACTCGACTCATGTGACTGGGATTTCCATGAAAATGATTGTGGGCAGAAAATGGGTGATCACTGTACATTTCTCTTCTGTTTCCTATTTATATTTATATTTTACTTCCTTAATTTAGCATTATGGACAGGGAAAGACCTAATCTAAAATCTGCAGAAAAACATTTTGCATTCAAATTCATACCGTGATAATAGCATGCATGGACTCGACTCATATGACTGGGATTTCCATGAAAAATATTGTGGGCAGAAAATGGGTGATCACTGTACATTTCTCTTCTGTTTCCTATTTATATTTATATTTTACTTCCTCAATTTAGCATTATGGACAGGGAAAGACCCAATCTAAAATCGGCAAAAAATATTTTGCCTTCAAATCCATACCGTGATCGTAGCATGCATGGACTCGACTCATATGACTCGGATTTCCATGAAAAAGATTGTGGGCAGAAAATGGGTGATCACTGTACATTTCTCTTCTGTTTCCTATTTATATTTATATTTTACTTCTTTAATTTAGCATTATGGACAGGGAAAGACCTAATCTAAAATCTGCAAAAAAATATTTTGCCTTCAAATTCATACCGTGATCGTAGCATGCATGGACTCGACTCATATGACTGGGATTTCCATGAAAAAGATTGTGGGCAGAAAATGGGTGATCACTGTACATTTATGTTCTGTTTCCAATTTATATTTTTATTTTACTTCCTCAATTTAGCATTATGGCCAGGGAAAGACCTAAACTAAAATCTGCAAAAAAATGTTTTGCCTTCAAATTCATACCGTGATCGTATCAGGCATGGAATCGACTCATATGACTGGGATTTCCATGAAAAAGATTGTGGGCAGAAAATGGGTGATCACTGTACATTTATCTTCTGTTTCCAATTTATATTTTTATTTTACTTCCTCAATTTAGCATTATGGACAGGGAAAGAACAAATGTAAAATCTGCAAAAAAATATTTTGCCTTAAAAATTCATACCGTGATCGTAGCATGCATGGACTAGAATCATAGGACTGGGATTTCCATGAAAAAGATTGTGGGCAGAAAGTGGGTGATCACTGTACATTTCTCTTCTGTTTCCTATTTATATTTATATTTTACTTCCAAATTTAGCATTATGATCAGGGAATGACCTAATCTAGAATCTGCAAAAAAATATTTTACCTTCAAATTCATACCGTGATCGTAGCATGCATGGACTCGAGTCATATGACTGGGATTTCCATGAAAAAGATTGTGGGCAGAAAATGGGTGATCACTGTACATTTCTCTTCTGCTTCCTATTTATATTTATATTTTACCTCCTCAATTTACCATTATGGACAGGGAAAGACCAAATCTAAGATCTGCACAAAAATATTTTGCCTTCAAATTAATACCGTGATCGTAGCATGCATGGACTCGACTCATATGACTGGGATTTCCATGAAAAAGATTGTGGGCCGAAAATAGGTGATCACTGTACATTTCTCTTCTGTTTCCTATTTATATTTATATTTTACCTCCTCAATTTAGCATTATGGACAGGGAAAGACATAACCTAAAATCTGCACAAAAATATTTTGCCTTCAAATTCATACCGTGATCGTAGCATGCATGGACTCGACTCATATGACTGGGATTTCCATGAAAAAGATTGTGGGCCTAAAATGCGTGATCACTGTACATTTCTCTTCTGTTTTCATATTTATATTTATATTTTAACTCCTCAATTTAGCATTATGGACAGGGAAAGACCGAATCTAAAATCTGCACAAATATTTGGCCTTCAAATTCATACCTTGATCGTAGCATGCATGTACTCGACTCATATGACTGGGATTTCCATGAAAAAGTTTGTGGGCCGAAATTGGGTGATCACTGTACATTTCTCTTCTGTTTCCTATTTATATTTCTAATTTACTTGCTCAATTCAGCATTATGGACAGGGAAAGACCTAATCTTAAATCTGCAAAAAAATATTTTGCCTTCAAATTCATGCCGTGATCGTAGCATGCATGGACTAGACTCATAGGACTGGGATTTCCATGAAAAAGATTGTGGGCAGAAAGTGGGTCATCACTGTACATTTCTCTTCTGTTTCCTATTTATATTTATATTTTACTTCCAAATTTAGCATTATGATCAGGGAATGACCTAATCTAGAATCTGCAAAAATTATTTTACCTTCAAATTCATACCGTGAACGTAGCATGCATGGACTCGAGACATATGACTGGGATTTACATGAAAAAGATTGTGGGCTGAAAATGGGTGATCACTGTACATTTCTCTTCTGTTTCCTATTTATATTTATATTTTACTTCCTCAACTTAGCATTATGGACAGGGAAAGACCGAATCTAAAATCTGCAAAAAAATATTTTGTCTTCAAATTCATACCGTGATCGTAGCATGCATGGACTCGACTCATATGACTGGGATTTCCATGAAAAAGATTGTGGGCAGAAAATGGGTGATCACTGAACATTTCTCTTCTGTTTCCTATTTATATTTATATTTTACTTCCTCAATTTAGCATTATGGACAGGGAAAGACCTAATCTAAAATCTGCAAAAAATATTTTTCCCTTCAAATTCATACCGTGATCGTAGCATGCATGGACTCGACTCATGTGACTGGGATTTCCATGAAAATGATTGTGGGCAGAAAATGGGTGATCACTGTACATTTCTCTTCTGTTTCCTATTTATATTTATATTTTACTTCCTTAATTTAGCATTATGGACAGGGAAAGACCTAATCTAAAATCTGCAGAAAAACATTTTGCATTCAAATTCATACCGTGATAATAGCATGCATGGACTCGACTCATATGACTGGGATTTCCATGAAAAATATTGTGGGCAGAAAATGGGTGATCACTGTACATTTCTCTTCTGTTTCCTATTTATATTTATATTTTACTTCCTCAATTTAGCATTATGGACAGGGAAAGACCCAATCTAAAATCGGCAAAAAATATTTTGCCTTCAAATCCATACCGTGATCGTAGCATGCATGGACTCGACTCATATGACTCGGATTTCCATGAAAAAGATTGTGGGCAGAAAATGGGTGATCACTGTACATTTCTCTTCTGTTTCCTATTTATATTTATATTTTACTTCTTTAATTTAGCATTATGGACAGGGAAAGACCTAATCTAAAATCTGCAAAAAAATATTTTGCCTTCAAATTCATACCGTGATCGTAGCATGCATGGACTCGACTCATATGACTGGGATTTCCATGAAAAAGATTGTGGGCAGAAAATGGGTGATCACTGTACATTTATGTTCTGTTTCCAATTTATATTTTTATTTTACTTCCTCAATTTAGCATTATGGCCAGGGAAAGACCTAAACTAAAATCTGCAAAAAAATGTTTTGCCTTCAAATTCATACCGTGATCGTATCAGGCATGGAATCGACTCATATGACTGGGATTTCCATGAAAAAGATTGTGGGCAGAAAATGGGTGATCACTGTACATTTATCTTCTGTTTCCAATTTATATTTTTATTTTACTTCCTCAATTTAGCATTATGGACAGGGAAAGAACAAATGTAAAATCTGCAAAAAAATATTTTGCCTTAAAAATTCATACCGTGATCGTAGCATGCATGGACTAGAATCATAGGACTGGGATTTCCATGAAAAAGATTGTGGGCAGAAAGTGGGTGATCACTGTACATTTCTCTTCTGTTTCCTATTTATATTTATATTTTACTTCCAAATTTAGCATTATGATCAGGGAATGACCTAATCTAGAATCTGCAAAAAAATATTTTACCTTCAAATTCATACCGTGATCGTAGCATGCATGGACTCGAGTCATATGACTGGGATTTCCATGAAAAAGATTGTGGGCAGAAAATGGGTGATCACTGTACATTTCTCTTCTGCTTCCTATTTATATTTATATTTTACCTCCTCAATTTACCATTATGGACAGGGAAAGACCAAATCTAAGATCTGCACAAAAATATTTTGCCTTCAAATAATACCGTGATCGTAGCATGCATGGACTCGACTCATATGACTGGGATTTCCATGAAAAAGATTGTGGGCCGAAAATAGGTGATCACTGTACATTTCTCTTCTGTTTCCTATTTATATTTATATTTTACCTCCTCAATTTAGCATTATGGACAGGGAAAGACATAACCTAAAATCTGCACAAAAATATTTTGCCTTCAAATTCATACCGTGATCGTAGCATGCATGGACTCGACTCATATGACTGGGATTTCCATGAAAAAGATTGTGGGCCTAAAATGCGTGATCACTGTACATTTCTCTTCTGTTTTCATATTTATATTTATATTTTAACTCCTCAATTTAGCATTATGGACAGGGAAAGACCGAATCTAAAATCTGCACAAATATTTGGCCTTCAAATTCATACCTTGATCGTAGCATGCATGTACTCGACTCATATGACTGGGATTTCCATGAAAAAGTTTGTGGGCCGAAATTGGGTGATCATTGTACATTTCTCTTTTGTTTCCTATTTATATTTCTATTTTACCTCCTCAATTTAGCATTATGGACAGGGAAAGACCTAATCTAAGATCTGCAAAAAAATATTTTGCCTTCAAATTCATACCGTGATCGTTGCATGTATGGACTTGACTCATATGACTGGGATTTCCATGAAAATATTGTGGGCAGAAAATGGGTGATCACTGTATTTTTCTCTTCTGTTTCCTATTTATATTTCTATTTTACTTCCTCAATTTAGCATTATGGACAGGGAAAGACCTAATCTAAGATCTGCAAAGAAATATTTTGCCTTCAAATTCGTACCCTGATCGTAGCGTACATGGACTCGACTCATATGACTGGGATTTCCATGAAAAAGATTGTGGGCAAAAAATGGGTGATCACTGTATATTTCTCTTGTTTCCTATTTATGTTTCTATTTTACTTCATCAATTTAGCATTATGGACAGGGAAAGACCTAATCTAATATCTGCAAAAAAATATTTTACCTTCAGATTCATACCGTGATCGTAGTATGCATGGACTCGACTCATATGACTGGGATTTCCATGAAAAGGTTTGTGGGCCAAAAATGGGTGATCACTGTACATTTCTCTTCTGTTTCCTATTTATATTTATATTTTACCCCCTCAATTTAGCATTATGGACAGGGAAAGACCTAATCTAAGCTCTGCACAAAAATATTTTGCCTTCAAATTCATACCGTGATTGTAGCATGCATGGACACGACTCATATGACTAGGATTTCCATGAAAAAGATTGTGGGCCGAAAACGGGTGATCACTGTACATTTCTCTTCTGTTTCCTACTTATATTTCTATTTTACCTCCTTAATTCAGCATTATGGACAAGGAAAGACCTAATCTAAAATCTGCACAAAAATATTTTGCTTTCAAATTCATACCGTGATCGTAGCATGCATGGCCTCGACTTATATGACTGGGATTTCCATGAAAAAGATTGTGGGCCGAAAATGGATGATCACTGTACATTTCTCTTCAGTTATCTATTTATATTTATATTTTACCTCCTCAATTTAGCTTTATGGACAGGGAAAGACATAATCTAAAATCTGCACAAATATATATTGCCTTCAAATTCATACCGTGATCGTAGCATGCATGGACTCGACTCATATGACTGGGATTTCCATGAAAAAGATTGTGGGCCGAAAATGGATGATCACTGTACATTTCTCTTCTGGTTCCTATTTATATTTCTATTTTACCAACTCAATTTAGCATTATGGACAGGGAAAGACCTAATCTAAGGTCTGCACAAAAATATTTTACCTTCAAATTCATACTGTGATCGTAGCATGCATGGACTCGACTCATATGACTGGGATTTCCATGAAAAAGATTGTGCTCAGAAAATGGGTGATCACTGTACATTTCTCTTCTGTTTCCTATTTATATTTATATTTTACTTCCTCAATTTAGCATTATGGACGGGGAAAGACATAATCTGAAATCTGCAAACAAAATATTTTGCCTTCAAATTCATACCGTGATCGTAGCATGCATGGACTCGACTCATATGACTGGGATTTCCATGAAAAAGATTGTGCTCAGAAAATGGGTGATCACTGTACATTTCTCTTCTGTTTCCTATTTATATTTCTATTTTACTTCCTACATTTAGATATATGCCCAGGGAAAGACCTAATCTAAGATCTGCAAAAAAATATTTTGCCTTCAAATTCATACCGTGATTGTAGCATGCATGGACTCGACTCATATAACTGGGATTTCCATGAAAAAGATTGTGGGCAGAAAATGGGTGATCACTGTACATTTCTCTTCTGTTTCCTATTTCTATTTAAACTCCTCAATTTAGCATTATGGACAGGGAAAGACCTAATCTAAGCTCTGCAAAAAAATATTTTGCCTTCAAATTCATACCGTGATCATACCATGCATGGATTGGACTCATGTGACTACGATTTCCATGAAAAAGATTGTGGACAGAAAATGGGTGATCACTGTACATTTCTCTTCTGTTTCCTATTTCTATTTAAACTCCTCAATTTAGCATTATGGACAGGGAAAGACCTAATCTAAGCTCTGCAAAAAAATATTTTGCCTTCAAATTCATACCGTGATCATACCATGCATGGATTGGACTCATGTGACTACGATTTCCATGAAAAAGATTGTGGACAGAAAATGGGTGATCACTGTACATTTCTCTTCTGTTTCCTATTTATATTTATATTTTACTTCCTTCATTTAGCATTATGGACAGGGAAAGACCTAATCTAAGATCTGCAAAAAAATATTTTGCCTTCAAATTCATACCGTGAACGTAGCATGCTTGGACTCAACTCATCTGACTGGGATTTCCGTGAAAAATATTGTGTGCAGAAAATGGGTGATCACTGTACATTTCTCTTCTGTTTCCTTTTTATATTTCTATTTTACCTCCTCAATTTAGCATTATGGACAGGGAAAGACCTAATGTAAGATCTGCAAAAAAATATTTTGCCTTCAGATTCATACCGTGATTATAGTATGCATGGACTCGACTCATATGACTGGGATTTCCATTAAAAAGTTTGTCGGCAGAAAATGGGTGATCACTGTACATTTCTCTTCTGTTTCCTATTTATATTTCTATTTTACCTCCTCAATTTAGCGTTATGGACAGGGAAAGACCTAATCTAAGATCTGCAAAAAATATTTTGCCTTCAAATTCATACCGTGATCGTAGCATGCATGGACTCGACTCATATGACTGGGATTTCCATGAAAAAGATTGTGGACAGAAAATGGGTGATCACTGTACATTTCTCTTCTGTTTCCTATTTATATTTCTATTTTACCTCCTCAATTTAGCATTATGGACAGGGAAAGACCTAATCAAACTCTGCACAAAAATATTTTGCCTTCAAATTCATACCGTGATCGTAGCATGCATGGATTCGACTCATATGACTGGGATTTCCATGAAAAAGATTGTGGGCCGAAATTGGGTGATCACTGTACATTTCTCTTCTGTTTCCTATTTATATTTCTTTTTTACCTCCTCAATTTAGCATTATGGACAGGGAAAGACCTAATCTAAGCTCTGCACAAAAATATTTTGCCTTCAAATTCATACCGTGATCATAGCATGCATTGATTCGACTCATATGACTGGGATTTCCATGAAAAAGATTGTGGGCCAAAATTGGGTGATCACTGTACATTTCTCTTCTGTTTCCTATTTCTATTTCTATTTTACCTCCTCAATTTAGCATTATGGAGAGGGAAAGACCTAAACTAAAATCTGCACAAAAATATTTTGCCTTCAAATTCATACCATGAACGTAGCATGCATGAACTCGACTCATATCACTGGGATTTCCATGAAAATGTTTGTGGGCCGAAAATGGGTGATCACTGTACATTTCTCCTCTGTATTCTATTTATATTTCTATTTTACCTCCTCAATTTAGCATTATGGACAGGGAAAGACCTAATCTATGCTTTGCACAAAAATATTTTGCCTTCAAATTCATACCGTGATCGTAGCATGCATGGACTCGACACATATGACTGCGATTTCCATGAAAAAGATTGTGGGCAGAAAATGGGTGATCACTGTACATTTCTCTTCTATTTCCTATTAATATTTATATTTTACCTCCTCAATTTAGCATTATGGACAGGGAAAGTCCTATTCTAAGCTCTGCACAAAAATATTTTGATTCAAATTCATACCGTGATCGTAGCATGCATGGAATGGACTCATATGACTGGGATTTCCATGAAAAAGATTGTGAGCCGAAAAATGGTGATCACTGTACATTTCTCATCTGTTTCCTATTTACATTTCTATTTTACCTCCTCAATTTAGCATTATGGACAGGGAAAGACCTAATCTAAGATCTGCACAAAAATATTTTGGCTTCAAATTCATACCGTGATCGTAGCATGCATGGATTCGACTCATATGACTGGGATTTCCATGAAAAAGATTGTGGGCCGAAATTGGGTGATCACTGTACATTTCTCTTCTGTTTCGTATTTATATTTCTTTTTTACCTCCTCAATTTAGCATTATGGAGAGGGAAAGACCTAATCTAAAATCTGCACAAAATTATTTTGCCTTCAAATTCATACCATGAACGTAGCATGCATGAACTCGACTCATATCACTGGGATTTCCATGAAAATGATTGTGGGCCGAAAATGGGTGAACACTGTACATTTCTCTTCTGTATTCTATTTATATTTCTATTTTACCTCCTCAATTTAGCATTATGGACACTGAAAGACCTAATCTAAGCTTTGCACAAAAATATTTTGCCTTCAAATTCATACCGTGATCGTAGCATGCATGGACTCGACACATATGACTGGAATTTCCCTGAAAAAGATTGTGGGCAGAAAATGGGTGATCACTGTACATTTCTCTTCTATTTGCTATTAATATTTATATTTTACCTCCTCAATTTAGCATTATGGACAGGGAAAGTCCTATTCTCAGATCTGCACAAAAATATTTTGCCTTCAAATTCATACCGTGATCGTAGCATGCATGAACACGACTCATATGACTGGGATTTCCATGAAAATGATTGTGGGCCGAAAATGGGTGATCACTGTACATTTCACTTCTGTTTCCTATTTATATTTCTATTTTACCTCCTCAATTTAGCATTATGGCCAGTGAAAGACCTAATCTAAGATCTGCAGAAAAATATTTTGCCTTCAAATTCATACCGTGCACGTAGCATGCATTGACTCGACTCATATGACTGGGATTTCCATGAAAAAGATTGTGGGCCGAAAATGGGTGATCACTGTACATTTCTCTTCTGTTTCCTATTTATATTTCTTTTTTCCCTCCTCAATTTAGCATTATGGACAGGGAAAGACCTAATCTAAGCTCTGCACAAAAATATTTTGCCTTCAAATTCATACCGTGATCGTAGCATGCATGAACTCGACTGATATCACTAGGATTTCCATGAAAATTTTGTGGGCCGAAAATGGGTGATCACTGTACATTTCTCTTCTGTAATCTATTTATATTTCTAATTTACCTCCTCAATTTAGCATTATGGACATGGAAAGACCTACTCTAAGCTTTGCACAAAAATATTTTGCCTTCAAATTCATACCGTGATCATAGCATGCATGGACTCGACACATATGACTGGGATTTCCATGAAAAAGATTGTGGGCAGAAAATGGGTGATCACTGTACATTTTTCTTCTATTTCCTATTTATATTTATATTTTACCTCCTCAATTTAGCATTATGGACAGGGAAAGTCCTATTCTAAGCTCTGCACAAAAATATTTTGATTCAAATTCATACCGTGATCGTAGCATGCATGGACTCGACTCATATGACTGGAATTTCCATGAAAAAGATTGTGGGCCGAAAATGGGTGATCACTGTACATTTCTCTTCTGTTTCCTATTTATATTTCTATTTTACCTCCTCAATTTAGCATTATGGACAGGGAAAGACCTAATCTAATATCTGCACAAAAATATTTTGCCTTCAAATTCATACCGTGAACGTAGCATGCATGGACTCGACTCATATTACTGGGATTTCCATGAAAAAGATTGTGGGCACAAAATGGGTGATCACTGTACATTTCTCTTCTGTTTCCTGTTTATATTTCTATTTTATCTCCTCAATTTAGCATTATGGCCAGCGAAAGACCTAATCTAAGCTCTGCACAAAAATATTTTGCCTTCAAATTCATACCGTGAACGTAGCATGCATGAACTCGACTCATATGACTGGGATTTCCATGAAAAAGTTTGTGGGCCGAAAATGGGTGATCACTGTACATTTCTCTTCTGTATTCTATTTATATTTCTATTTTACCTCCTCAATTTAGCATTATGGACACTGAAAGACCTAATCTAAGCTCTGCACAAAAATATTTTGCCTTCAAATTCATACCGTGATCGTAGCATGCATGGACTCGACACATACGACTGGGATTTCCATGAAAAAGAATGTGGGCCGAAAATGGGTGATCACTGTACATTTCTCTTCTATTTCCTATTTATATTTCTATTTTACCTCCTCAATTTAGCATTATGGACAGGGAAAGTTCTATTCTAAGCTCTGCACAAAAATATTTTGCCTTCAAATTCATACCGTGATCGTAGCATGCATGGACTCGACTCATATGACTGGGATTTCCATGAAAAAGTTTGTGGGCTGAAAATGGGTGATCACTGTACATTTCTCTTCTGTTTCCTATTTATATTTATATTTTACCTCCTCAATTTAGCATTATGGACAGGGAAAGACCTAATCTAAAATCTGCAAAAAAATATTTTGCCTTCAAATCCATACCGTGATCGTAGCATGCATGAACTCGACTCATATGACTGGGATTTCCATGAAAAAGATTGTCGGCAGAAAATGGGTGATCACTGTACATTAATCTTCTGTTTCCTATTTATATTTATATTTTACCTCCTCAATTTAGCATTATGGAAAGGGAAAGATCTAATCTAAGATCTGTAAAAAATATTTTGCCTTCAAATTCATACCGTGATCGTAGCATGCATGGACTCGACTCATATGACTGGGATTTCCATGAATAAGATTGTGGGCAGAAAATGGGTGATCACTGTACATTTTTCTTCTGTTTCCTATTTATATTTCTATTTAACTTCCTCAATTTAGCATTATGGACAGGGAAAGACATAATCTAAGATCTGCAAAAAAATATTTTGCCTTCAAATTCATACCGTGATCGTAGCATGCATGGACTCGACTCATATGACTGGGATTTCCATGAAAATGATTGTGGGCAGAAAATGGGTAATCACTGTACATTTCTCTTCTGTTTCCTCTTTATATTTATATTTTACTTCCTTCATTTAGCATTATGGACAGGGAAAGATCTAATCTAAGCTCTGCAGAAAAATATTTTGCCTTCAAATTCATACCGTGATCGTAGCATGCATGGACTCGACTCATATGACTGGGATTTCCATGAAAAATATTGTGGGCTGAAAATGTGTGATCACTGTACATTTCTCTTCTGTTTCCTATTTATATTTCTATTTTACCTCCTCAATTTAGCATTATGGACAGGGAAAGACCCAATCTAAGATCTGCACAAAAATATTTTGCGTTTAAATTCATAGCGTGATCGTAGCATGCATGGACTCGACTCATATGACTGCGATTTCCATGAAAAAGATTCTGGGCAGAAAATGGCTGATCAATGTACATTTCTCTTCTGTTTCCTATTTATATTTATATTTTACTTCCTCAATTTAGCATTATGGACAGGGAAAGACCTAATCTAAGATCTTCAAATAATATTTTGCCTTCAAATTCATACCGTGATCGTAGCATGCATGGACTCGACTCATCTGACTGGGATTTCCATGAAAAAGATTCTGGGCAGAAAATGGCTGATCATTGTACATTTCTCTTCTGTTTCCTGTTTATATTTATATTTTACCTCCTCGATTTAGCATTATGGAGAGGGAAAGACCTAATCTAAGCTCTGCAAAAAAATATTTTGCATTCAAATTCATACCGTGATCGTAGCATGCATGGACTCGACTCATATGACTGGGATTTCCATGAAAAAGATTGTGGGCAGAAAATGGGTGATCACTGTACATTTCTCTTCTGTTTCCTATTTATATTTATATTTTACTTCCTTCATTTAGCATTAATGACAGGGAAAGGCCTAATCTAAGTTCTGCAAAAAAATATTTTGCCTTCAAATTCATAACGTGATCGTAGCATGAAAGGACTCGACTCATATGATTGGGATTACCATGAAAAAGATTTTGGGCAGAAAATTGGTGATCACTGTACATTTCTCTTCTGTTTCCTATTTATATTTATATTTTACTTCCTCAATTTAGCATTATGGACAGTGAAAGACCTAATCTAAGATCTGCAAAAAAATATTTTGCATTCAAATTCATACCGTGATCGTAGCATGCATGGACTGGACTCATATGACTGGGATGTCCATGAAAAAGATTGTGGGCAGAAAATATGTGATCACTGTACATTTCTCTTCTCTTTCCTATTTATATTTATATTTTACCTCCTCAATTTAGCATTATAGACATTGAAAGATCTAATCTAAGATCTGCAAAAAAATATTTTGCCTTCAAATTCATACCGTGATCGTAGCATGCATGGACTCGACTCATATGACTGGGATTTTCATGAAAAAGATTGTGGGCAGAAAATGGGTGATCACTGTATATTTCTCTTCTGTTTCCTATTCATATTTCTATTTAACTTCCTTAATTAAGCATTATGGACAGCGAAAGACCTAATCTAAGCTCCGCAAAAAAAATATTTTGCCCTCAAATTCATTCCGTGATCGTAGCATGCATGGACTCGACTCATATGACTGGGATTTCCATGAAAAAGATTGTGGTCAGAAAATGGGTCATCACTGTACATTTCTCTTCTGTTTCCTATTTATATTTATATTTTACCTCCTCAATTTAGCATTATAGATAGGGAAAGACTTAATCTAACCTCTGCACAAAAATATTTCGCCTTCAAATTCATACCGTGATCGTAGCATGCATGGACTCGACTCATATGACTGGGATTTCCATGAAAAAGATTGTAGGCCGAAAATGGGTGATCACTGTACATATCTCTTCTGTTTCCTATTTATATTTCTATTTTACTTCCTTCATCTAGCATTATGGACAGGGAAAGACATAATCTAAACTCTGCAAAAAAATATTTCGCCTTCAAATTCATACCGTGATCGTAGCATGCATGGACTCGACTCATATGACTGGGATTTCCATGAAAAAGATTGTGGGCAGAAAATGGGTGATCAATGTACATTTCTCTTCTGTTTCCTATTTATATTTATATTTTACTTCCTCAATTTAGCATTATGGACAGGGAAAGACCTAATCTAAGATCTTCAAAAAATATTTTGCCTTCAAATTCATACAGTGATCGTAGCATGCATGGACTCGACTCATATGACTGGGATTTCCATGAAAAAGATTGTGGACAGAAAATGGGTGATCACTGTACATTTCTCTTCTGTTTCCTATTTATATTTCTATTTTACTTCCTTCATTTAGCATTATTGAAAGGGAAAGACCTAATCTAAGTTCTGCAAAAAAATATATTGCCTTCAAATTCATAACGTGATCGTAGCATGAATGGACTCGACTCATATGACTGGGATTTCCATGAAAAAGATTGTGGACAGAAAATGGGTGATCACTGTACATTTCTCTTCTGTTTCCTATTTATATTTATATTTTACCTCCTCAATTTAGCATTATGGACAGGGAAAGACCCAATCTAAGATCTGCACAAAAATATTTTGCGTTTAAATTCATAGCGTGATCGTAGCATGCATGGACTCGACTCATATGACTGCGATTTCCATGAAAAAGATTAAGGGCAGAAAATGGCTGATCAATGTACATTTCTCTTCTGTTTCCTATTTATATTTATATTTTACTTCCTCAATTTAGCATTATGGACAGGGAAAGACCTAATCTAAGATCTTCAAAAAATATTTTGCCTTCAAATTCATACCGTGATCGTAGCATGCATGGACTCGACTCATCTGACTGGGATTTCCATGAAAAAGATTCTGGGCAGAAAATGGCTGATCATTGTACATTTCTCTTCTGTTTCCTGTTTATATTTATATTTTACCTCCTCGATTTAGCATTATGGACAGGGAAAGACCTAATCTAAGCTCTGCAAAAAAATATTTTGCATTCAAATTCATACCGTGATCGTAGCATGCATGGACTCGACTCATATGACTGGGATTTCCATGAAAAAGATTGTGGGCAGAAAATGGGTGATCACTGTACATTTCTCTTCTGTTTCCTATTTATATTTCTATTTTACTTCCTTCATTTAGCATTAATGACAGGGAAAGGCCTAATCTAAGTTCTGCAAAAAAATATTTTGCCTTCAAATTCATAACGTGATCGTAACATGAATGGACTCGACTCATATGATTGGGATTACCATGAAAAGATTTTGGGCAGAAAATTGGTGATCACTGTACATTTCTCTTCTGTTTCCTATTTATATTTATATTTTACTTCCTCAATTTAGCATTATGGACAGTGAAAGACCTAATCTAAGATCTGCAAAAAAATATTTTGCATTCAAATTCATACCGTGATCGTAGCATGCATGGACTGGACTCATATGACTGGGATGTCCATGAAAAAGATTGTGGGCAGAAAATATGTGATCACTGTACATTTCTCTTCTGTTTCCTATTTATATTTATATTTTACCTCCTCAATTTAGCATTATAGACATTGAAAGATCTAATCTAAGATCTGCAAAAAAATATTTTGCCTTCAAATTCATACCGTGATCGTAGCATGCATGGACTCGACTCATATGACTGGGATTTTCATGAAAAAGATTGTGGGCAGAAAATGGGTGATCACTGTATATTTCTCTTCTGTTTCCTATTCATATTTCTATTTAACTTCCTTAATTAAGCATTATGGACAGCGAAAGACCTAATCTAAGCTCCGCAAAAAAAATATTTTGCCCTCAAATTCATTCCGTGATCGTAGCATGCATGGACTCGACTCATATGACTGGGATTTCCATGAAAAAGATTGTGGTCAGAAAATGGGTCATCACTGTACATTTCTCTTCTGTTTCCTATTTATATTTATATTTTACCTCCTCAATTTAGCATTATAGATAGGGAAAGACTTAATCTAACCTCTGCACAAAAATATTTCGCCTTCAAATTCATACCGTGATCGTAGCATGCATGGACTCGACTCATATGACTGGGATTTCCATGAAAAAGATTGTAGGCCGAAAATGGGTGATCACTGTACATTTCTCTTCTGTTTCCTATTTATATTTCTATTTTACTTCCTTCATCTAGCATTATGGACAGGGAAAGACATAATCTAAACTCTGCAAAAAAATATTTCGCCTTCAAATTCATACCGTGATCGTAGCATGCATGGACTCGACTCATATGACTGGGATTTCCATGAAAAAGATTGTGGGCAGAAAATGGGTGATCAATGTACATTTCTCTTCTGTTTCCTATTTATATTTATATTTTACTTCCTCAATTTAGCATTATGGACAGGGAAAGACCTAATCTAAGATCTTCAAAAAATATTTTGCCTTCAAATTCATACAGTGATCGTAGCATGCATGGACTCGACTCATATGACTGGGATTTCCATGAAAAAGGTTGTGGACAGAAAATGGGTGATCACTGTACATTTCTCTTCTGTTTCCTATTTATATTTCTATTTTACTTCCTTCATTTAGCATTATTGACAGGGAAAGACCTAATCTAAGTTCTGCAAAAAAATATATTGCCTTCAAATTCATAACGTGATCGTAGCATGAATGGACTCGACTCATATGACTGGGATTTCCATGAAAAAGATTGTGGACAGAAAATGGGTGATCACTGTACATTTCTCTTCTGTTTCCTATTTATATTTATATCTTACCTCCTCAATTTAGCATTATGGACAGGGAAAGAACTAATCTAAGCTCTGCACAAAAATATTTTGCCTTCAAATTCATACCGTGATCGTAGCATGCATGGACTCGACTCATATGACTGGGATTTCAATGAAAAAGATTGGGGGCAGAAAATGGGTGATCACTGTACATTTCTCTTCTGTTTCATATTTATATTTATATTTTACTTCCTTCATTTAGCATTATGGCCAGGGAAAGACCTAATCTAAGTTCTGCAAAAAAATATTTTGCCTTCAAATTCATACCGTGATCGTAGCATGTATGGACTCGACTCATATGACTGGGATTTCCATGAAAAAATTTTGGGCAGAAAATGGGTGATCACTGTACATTTCTCTTCTGTTTCCTATTTATATTTCTATTTTACCTCCTCAATTTAGCATTATGGACAGGGAAAGACATAATCTAAGCTCTGCAAAAAAATATTTTGCCTTCAAATTCATACCGTGATCGTAGCATACATAGACACGACTCATATGACTTGGATTTCCATTAAAAAGATTGTGGGCCGAAAATGGGTGATCACTTTACATTTCTGTTCTGTTTCCTATTTATATTTCTATTTTACCTCCTCAATTTAGCATTATGGACAGGGAAAGACCAAATCTAAACTCTGCAGAAAAATATTTTGCCTTCAGATTCATACCGTGATCGTAGCATGCATGGACTCGACTCATATGACTAGGATTTCCATGAAAAAGATTGTGGGCCGAAAATGGGTGATCACTGTACATTTCTGTTCTGTTTCCTATTTATATTTCTATTTTACTTCCTTCATTTAGCATTATGGACAAGGAAAAACCTAATCTAATCTCTGCACAAAAATATTTTGCGTTCAAATTCATACCGTGATCGTAGCATGCATGGACTCGATTCATATGACTGGGATTCCCATGTAAAAGATTGTGGGCCGAAAATGGGTGATCACTGTACATTTCTCTTCTGTTTCCTCTTTATATTTCTATTTTACCTCTTCAATTTAGCATTATGGACAGGGAAAGACCAAATCTAAAATCTGCACAAAAATATTTTGCCTTCAAATTCCAAGCGTGATCGTAGCATGCATGGACTCGACTCATATGACTGGGATTTCCATGAAAAAGATTATCGGCCGAGAATGGGTGATCACTGTACATTTCTCTTCTGTTTCCTATTTATATTTCTATTTTACCTCTTCAATTTAGCATTATGGACAGGGAAAGACCTAATCTCAAATCTGCACAAAAATATTTTGCCTTCAAATTCATACCATGAACGTAGCATGCATGGACTCGACTCATATGACTGGGATTTCCATGAAAAAGATTGTGGGCCGAAAATGGGTGATCACTGTACATTTCTCTTCTGTTTCCTATTTATATTTATATTTTACCTCCTCAATTTAGCATTATGGACAGGGAAATACCTAATATAAAATCGGCACAAAAATATTTTGCCTTCAAATTCATACCGTGATCGTAGCATGCATGGACTCGACTCATATGACTGGGATTTCCATGAAAAAGATTGTGGGGAGAAAATGGGTGATCACTGTACATTTCTCGTCTGTTTCCTATTTATATTTATATTTTACTTCCTCAATTTAGCATTATGTACTGTGAAAGACCTAATCTAAAATCTGCACAAAAATATTTTGCCTTCAAATACATACCGTGATCGTAGCATGCATGGACTCGACTCATATGACTGGGATTTCTATGAAAAAGATTGTGGGCCGAAAATGGGTGATCAATGTATATTTCTCTTCTGTTTCCTATTTATATTTCTATTTTACCTCCTCAATTTAGCATTCTGGGCAGGGAAAGACCTAATCTAAAATCTGCATAAAAATATTTTGCCTTCAAATTCATACCAGGACCGTAGCATGCATGGACTTGACTCATATAACTGGGATTTCCATGAAAAAGATTGTGGGCAGAAAATGGGTGATCACTGTACATTTCTCTTCTGTTACCTATTTATATTTATATTTTCCTCCTCAATTTAGCATTATCGACAGGGAAAGACCTAATCTAAAATCTGCACAAAAATATTTTGCCTTCAAATTCATACCGTGATTGTAGCATGCATGGAATCTACTCATATGACTGGGATTTCCATGAAAATATTGTGGGCCGAAGATGGGTGATCACTATACATTTCTCTTCTGTTTCCTATTTATATTTATATTTTACCTCCTCAATTTAGCATTATGGACAGGGAAAGACCTAATCTAAGCTCTGCACAAAAATATTTTGCCTTCAAATTCATACCGTGATCGTAGCATGCATGGAATTGACTCATATGACTGGGGTTTTCATAAAAAAGATTTTGGGCTTAAAATGGGTGATCACTGTACATTTCTCTTCTGTTTCCTATTTATATTTCTATTTTACCTCCTCAATTTAGCATTATGGACAGGGAAAATCTAATCTAAAATCTGCACAAAAATATTTTGGCTTCAAATTCATACCGTGATCGTAGCATGCATGGACTCGACTCATATGACTGGGATTTGCATGAAAAAGTTTGTGGGCCGAAAATAGGTGATCACTGTATATTTTTCTTCTGTTTCCTATTTATATTTCTATTTTACCTCCTCAATTTAGCATTATGGACAGGGAAAGACCTAATCTGAAATCTGCACAAAAATATTTTTCCTTCAAATTCATACCGTGATCGTAGCATGCATGGACTCGACTCATATGACTGGGATTTCCATGAAAAAGATTGTGGGCCGAAAATGGGTGATCACTGTACATTTCTCTTCTGTTTCCTATTTATATTTATATTTTACCTCCTCAATTTAGCATTATGGACAGGGAAAGACCTAATCTGAAATCTGCACAAAAATATTTTTCCTTCAAATTCATACGGTGATCGTAGCATGCATGGACTCGACTCATATGACTGGGATTTCCATGAAAAAGATTGTGGGCCGAAAATGGGTGATCACTGTACATTTCTCTTCTGTTTCCTATTTATATTTATATTTTACCTCCTCAATTTAGCATTATGGACAGGGAAAGACCTAATCTAAAATCTGCACAAAAATATTTTGCCTTCAAATTCATACCGTGATCGTAGCATGCACGGACTCGACTCATATGACTGGGATTTCCATGAAAAAGATTGTGGGCCGAAAATGGGTGATCAATGTATATTTCTCTTCTGTTTCCTATTTATATTTATATTTTACCCCTCAATTTAGCATTATAGACAGGGAAAGACCTAATCTAAAATCTGCACAAAAATATTTTGCTTTCAAATTCATACCGTGATCGTAGCATGCTTGGACTCGACTCATATGACTGGGATTTCCATGAAAAAGATTGTGGGCCGAAAATGAGTGATCACTGTACATTTCTCTTCTGTTTCCTATTTATATTTATATTTTACCTCCTCAATTTAGCATTATGGACAGGCAAAGACCTAATCTAAAATCTTCCCAAAAATATTTTGCCTTCAAATTCATACCGTGATCGTAGCATGCATGAACTCGACTCATATGACTGGGAATTCCATTAAAAATTTTGTCGGCCGAAAATGGGTGATCACTGTACATTTGTCTTCTGTTTCCTATTACTATTTCTATTTTCCTTCCTCAATTTAGCATTATGGACAGGGAAAGACCTAATCTAAAATCTGCACAAAAATATTTTGCCTTCAAATTCATACCGTGATCGTAGCATGCATGGACTCGACTCATATGACTGGGATTTCCAAGAAAAAGATTGTGGGCCGAAAATGGGTGATCACTGTACATTTCTCTTCTGTTTCCTATTTATATTTCTATTTTACCACCTCAATTTAGCATTATGGACAGGGAAAGACCTAATCTAAAATCTGCAAAAAATATTTTTCCCTTCAAATTCATACCGTGATCGTAGCATGCATGGACTCGACTCATGTGACTGGGATTTCCATGAAAATGATTGTGGGCAGAAAATGGGTGATCACTGTACATTTCTCTTCTGTTTCCTATTTATATTTATATTTTACTTCCTTAATTTAGCATTATGGACAGGGAAAGACCTAATCTAAAATCTGCAGAAAAACATTTTGCATTCAAATTCATACCGTGATAATAGCATGCATGGACTCGACTCATATGACTGGGATTTCCATGAAAAATATTGTGGGCAGAAAATGGGTGATCACTGTACATTTCTCTTCTGTTTCCTATTTATATTTATATTTTACTTCCTCAATTTAGCATTATGGACAGGGAAAGACCCAATCTAAAATCGGCAAAAAATATTTTGCCTTCAAATCCATACCGTGATCGTAGCATGCATGGACTCGACTCATATGACTCGGATTTCCATGAAAAAGATTGTGGGCAGAAAATGGGTGATCACTGTACATTTCTCTTCTGTTTCCTATTTATATTTATATTTTACTTCTTTAATTTAGCATTATGGACAGGGAAAGACCTAATCTAAAATCTGCAAAAAAATATTTTGCCTTCAAATTCATACCGTGATCGTAGCATGCATGGACTCGACTCATATGACTGGGATTTCCATGAAAAAGATTGTGGGCAGAAAATGGGTGATCACTGTACATTTATGTTCTGTTTCCAATTTATATTTTTATTTTACTTCCTCAATTTAGCATTATGGCCAGGGAAAGACCTAAACTAAAATCTGCAAAAAAATGTTTTGCCTTCAAATTCATACCGTGATCGTATCAGGCATGGAATCGACTCATATGACTGGGATTTCCATGAAAAAGATTGTGGGCAGAAAATGGGTGATCACTGTACATTTATCTTCTGTTTCCAATTTATATTTTTATTTTACTTCCTCAATTTAGCATTATGGACAGGGAAAGAACAAATGTAAAATCTGCAAAAAAATATTTTGCCTTAAAAATTCATACCGTGATCGTAGCATGCATGGACTAGAATCATAGGACTGGGATTTCCATGAAAAAGATTGTGGGCAGAAAGTGGGTGATCACTGTACATTTCTCTTCTGTTTCCTATTTATATTTATATTTTACTTCCAAATTTAGCATTATGATCAGGGAATGACCTAATCTAGAATCTGCAAAAAAATATTTTACCTTCAAATTCATACCGTGATCGTAGCATGCATGGACTCGAGTCATATGACTGGGATTTCCATGAAAAAGATTGTGGGCAGAAAATGGGTGATCACTGTACATTTCTCTTCTGCTTCCTATTTATATTTATATTTTACCTCCTCAATTTACCATTATGGACAGGGAAAGACCAAATCTAAGATCTGCACAAAAATATTTTGCCTTCAAATTAATACCGTGATCGTAGCATGCATGGACTCGACTCATATGACTGGGATTTCCATGAAAAAGATTGT
Source organism: Acanthosepion lycidas (assembly GCA_963932145.1). Lineage (NCBI taxonomy): Eukaryota > Metazoa > Mollusca > Cephalopoda > Sepiida > Sepiidae > Acanthosepion > Acanthosepion lycidas. The sequence continues at coordinate 105,701,272 of OZ010592.1, read as the reverse complement.
GGGCCGAAAATAGGTGATCACTGTACATTTCTCTTCTGTTTCCTATTTATATTTATATTTTACCTCCTCAATTTAGCATTATGGACAGGGAAAGACATAACCTAAAATCTGCACAAAAATATTTTGCCTTCAAATTCATACCGTGATCGTAGCATGCATGGACTCGACTCATATGACTGGGATTTCCATGAAAAAGATTGTGGGCCTAAAATGCGTGATCACTGTACATTTCTCTTCTGTTTTCATATTTATATTTATATTTTAACTCCTCAATTTAGCATTATGGACAGGGAAAGACCGAATCTAAAATCTGCACAAATATTTGGCCTTCAAATTCATACCTTGATCCTAGCATGCATGTACTCGACTCATATGACTGGGATTTCCATGAAAAAGTTTGTGGGCCGAAATTGGGTGATCACTGTACATTTCTCTTCTGTTTCCTATTTATATTTCTAATTTACTTGCTCAATTCAGCATTATGGACAGGGAAAGACCTAATCTTAAATCTGCAAAAAAATATTTTGCCTTCAAATTCATGCCGTGATCGTAGCATGCATGGACTAGACTCATAGGACTGGGATTTCCATGAAAAAGATTGTGGGCAGAAAGTGGGTGATCACTGTACATTTCTCTTCTGTTTCCTATTTATATTTATATTTTACTTCCAAATTTAGCATTATGATCAGGGAATGACCTAATCTAGAATCTGCAAAAATTATTTTACCTTCAAATTCATACCGTGATCGTAGCATGCATGGACTCGAGACATATGACTGGGATTTACATGAAAAAGATTGTGGGCTGAAAATGGGTGATCACTGTACATTTCTCTTCTGTTTCCTATTTATATTTATATTTTACTTCCTCAACTTAGCATTATGGACAGGGAAAGACCGAATCTAAAATCTGCAAAAAAATATTTTGTCTTCAAATTCATACCGTGATCGTAGCATGCATGGACTCGACTCATATGACTGGGATTTCCATGAAAAAGATTGTGGGCAGAAAATGGGTGATCACTGAACATTTCTCTTCTGTTTCCTATTTATATTTATATTTTACTTCCTCAATTTAGCATTATGGACAGGGAAAGACCTAATCTAAAATCTGCAAAAAATATTTTTCCCTTCAAATTCATACCGTGATCGTAGCATGCATGGACTCGACTCATGTGACTGGGATTTCCATGAAAATGATTGTGGGCAGAAAATGGGTGATCACTGTACATTTCTCTTCTGTTTCCTATTTATATTTATATTTTACTTCCTTAATTTAGCATTATGGACAGGGAAAGACCTAATCTAAAATCTGCAGAAAAACATTTTGCATTCAAATTCATACCGTGATAATAGCATGCATGGACTCGACTCATATGACTGGGATTTCCATGAAAAATATTGTGGGCAGAAAATGGGTGATCACTGTACATTTCTCTTCTGTTTCCTATTTATATTTATATTTTACTTCCTCAATTTAGCATTATGGACAGGGAAAGACCCAATCTAAAATCGGCAAAAAATATTTTGCCTTCAAATCCATACCGTGATCGTAGCATGCATGGACTCGACTCATATGACTCGGATTTCCATGAAAAAGATTGTGGGCAGAAAATGGGTGATCACTGTACATTTCTCTTCTGTTTCCTATTTATATTTATATTTTACTTCTTTAATTTAGCATTATGGACAGGGAAAGACCTAATCTAAAATCTGCAAAAAAATATTTTGCCTTCAAATTCATACCGTGATCGTAGCATGCATGGACTCGACTCATATGACTGGGATTTCCATGAAAAAGATTGTGGGCAGAAAATGGGTGATCACTGTACATTTATGTTCTGTTTCCAATTTATATTTTTATTTTACTTCCTCAATTTAGCATTATGGCCAGGGAAAGACCTAAACTAAAATCTGCAAAAAAATGTTTTGCCTTCAAATTCATACCGTGATCGTATCAGGCATGGAATCGACTCATATGACTGGGATTTCCATGAAAAAGATTGTGGGCAGAAAATGGGTGATCACTGTACATTTATCTTCTGTTTCCAATTTATATTTTTATTTTACTTCCTCAATTTAGCATTATGGACAGGGAAAGAACAAATGTAAAATCTGCAAAAAAATATTTTGCCTTAAAAATTCATACCGTGATCGTAGCATGCATGGACTAGAATCATAGGACTGGGATTTCCATGAAAAAGATTGTGGGCAGAAAGTGGGTGATCACTGTACATTTCTCTTCTGTTTCCTATTTATATTTATATTTTACTTCCAAATTTAGCATTATGATCAGGGAATGACCTAATCTAGAATCTGCAAAAAAATATTTTACCTTCAAATTCATACCGTGATCGTAGCATGCATGGACTCGAGTCATATGACTGGGATTTCCATGAAAAAGATTGTGGGCAGAAAATGGGTGATCACTGTACATTTCTCTTCTGCTTCCTATTTATATTTATATTTTACCTCCTCAATTTACCATTATGGACAGGGAAAGACCAAATCTAAGATCTGCACAAAAATATTTTGCCTTCAAATTAATACCGTGATCGTAGCAGGCATGGACTCGACTCATATGACTGGGATTTCCATGAAAAAGATTGTGGGCCGAAAATAGGTGATCACTGTACATTTCTCTTCTGTTTCCTATTTATATTTATATTTTACCTCCTCAATTTAGCATTATGGACAGGGAAAGACATAACCTAAAATCTGAACAAAAATATTTTGCCTTCAAATTCATACCGTGATCGTAGCATGCATGGACTCGACTCATATGACTGGGATTTCCATGAAAAAGATTGTGGGCCTAAAATGCGTGATCACTGTACATTTCTCTTCTGTTTTCATATTTATATTTATATTTTAACTCCTCAATTTAGCATTATGGACAGGGAAAGACCGAATCTAAAATCTGCACAAATATTTGGCCTTCAAATTCATACCTTGATCGTAGCATGCATGTACTCGACTCATATGACTGGGATTTCCATGAAAAAGTTTGTGGGCCGAAATTGGGTGATCATTGTACATTTCTCTTTTGTTTCCTATTTATATTTCTATTTTACCTCCTCAATTTAGCATTATGGACAGGGAAAGACCTAATCTAAGATCTGCAAAAAAATATTTTGCCTTCAAATTCATACCGTGATCGTTGCATGTATGGACTTGACTCATATGACTGGGATTTCCATGAAAATATTGTGGGCAGAAAATGGGTGATCACTGTATTTTTCTCTTCTGTTTCCTATTTATATTTCTATTTTACTTCCTCAATTTAGCATTATGGACAGGGAAAGACCTAATCTAAGATCTGCAAAGAAATATTTTGCCTTCAAATTCGTACCCTGATCGTAGCGTACATGGACTCGACTCATATGACTGGGATTTCCATGAAAAAGATTGTGGGCAAAAAATGGGTGATCACTGTATATTTCTCTTGTTTCCTATTTATGTTTCTATTTTACTTCATCAATTTAGCATTATGGACAGGGAAAGACCTAATCTAATATCTGCAAAAAAATATTTTACCTTCAGATTCATACCGTGATCGTAGTATGCATGGACTCGACTCATATGACTGGGATTTCCATGAAAAGGTTTGTGGGCCAAAAATGGGTGATCACTGTACATTTCTCTTCTGTTTCCTATTTATATTTATATTTTACCCCCTCAATTTAGCATTATGGACAGGGAAAGACCTAATCTAAGCTCTGCACAAAAATATTTTGCCTTCAAATTCATACCGTGATTGTAGCATGCATGGACACGACTCATATGACTAGGATTTCCATGAAAAAGATTGTGGGCCGAAAACGGGTGATCACTGTACATTTCTCTTCTGTTTCCTACTTATATTTCTATTTTACCTCCTTAATTCAGCATTATGGACAAGGAAAGACCTAATCTAAAATCTGCACAAAAATATTTTGCTTTCAAATTCATACCGTGATCGTAGCATGCATGGCCTCGACTTATATGACTGGGATTTCCATGAAAAAGATTGTGGGCCGAAAATGGATGATCACTGTACATTTCTCTTCAGTTATCTATTTATATTTATATTTTACCTCCTCAATTTAGCTTTATGGACAGGGAAAGACATAATCTAAAATCTGCACAAATATATATTGCCTTCAAATTCATACCGTGATCGTAGCATGCATGGACTCGACTCATATGACTGGGATTTCCATGAAAAAGATTGTGGGCCGAAAATGGATGATCACTGTACATTTCTCTTCTGGTTCCTATTTATATTTCTATTTTACCAACTCAATTTAGCATTATGGACAGGGAAAGACCTAATCTAAGGTCTGCACAAAAATATTTTACCTTCAAATTCATACTGTGATCGTAGCATGCATGGACTCGACTCATATGACTGGGATTTCCATGAAAAAGATTGTGCTCAGAAAATGGGTGATCACTGTACATTTCTCTTCTGTTTCCTATTTATATTTATATTTTACTTCCTCAATTTAGCATTATGGACGGGGAAAGACATAATCTGAAATCTGCAAACAAAATATTTTGCCTTCAAATTCATACCGTGATCGTAGCATGCATGGACTCGACTCATATGACTGGGATTTCCATGAAAAAGATTGTGCTCAGAAAATGGGTGATCACTGTACATTTCTCTTCTGTTTCCTATTTATATTTCTATTTTACTTCCTACATTTAGCATTATGCCCAGGGAAAGACCTAATCCAAGCTCTACAAAAAAATATTTTGCCTTCAAATTCATTGCGTGATCGTAGCATGAATGGACTCGACTCATATGATTGGGATTCCCATGAAAAAGATTGTGGGCAGAAAATGGGTGATCACTGTACATTTCTCTTCTGTTTTCTATTCATATTTCTATTTTACATCCTTAATTTAGCATTATGGACAGCGAAAGACCTAATCTAAGATCTGCAAAAAAATATTTTGCCTTCAAATTCATACCGTGATTGTAGCATGCATGGACTCGACTCATATAACTGGGATTTCCATGAAAAAGATTGTGGGCAGAAAATGGGTGATCACTGTACATTTCTCTTCTGTTTCCTATTTCTATTTAAACTCCTCAATTTAGCATTATGGACAGGGAAAGACCTAATCTAAGCTCTGCAAAAAAATATTTTGCCTTCAAATTCATACCGTGATCATACCATGCATGGATTGGACTCATGTGACTACGATTTCCATGAAAAAGATTGTGGACAGAAAATGGGTGATCACTGTACATTTCTCTTCTGTTTCCTATTTATATTTATATTTTACTTCCTTCATTTAGCATTATGGACAGGGAAAGACCTAATCTAAGATCTGCAAAAAAATATTTTGCCTTCAAATTCATACCGTGAACGTAGCATGCTTGGACTCAACTCATCTGACTGGGATTTCCGTGAAAAATATTGTGTGCAGAAAATGGGTGATCACTGTACATTTCTCTTCTGTTTCCTTTTTATATTTCTATTTTACCTCCTCAATTTAGCATTATGGACAGGGAAAGACCTAATGTAAGATCTGCAAAAAAATATTTTGCCTTCAGATTCATACCGTGATTATAGTATGCATGGACTCGACTCATATGACTGGGATTTCCATTAAAAAGTTTGTCGGCAGAAAATGGGTGATCACTGTACATTTCTCTTCTGTTTCCTATTTATATTTCTATTTTACCTCCTCAATTTAGCGTTATGGACAGGGAAAGACCTAATCTAAGATCTGCAAAAAATATTTTGCCTTCAAATTCATACCGTGATCGTAGCATGCATGGACTCGACTCATATGACTGGGATTTCCATGAAAATGATTGTGGGCAGAAAATGAGTGATCACTGTACATTTCTCTTCTGTTTCCTATTTATATTTATATTTTACCTCCTCAATTTAGCATTACGGACAGGGAAAGACCTAATCTAAGATCTGCAAAAAATATTTTGCCTTCAAATTCATACCGTGATCGTAGCATGCATGGACTCGACTCATATGACTGGGATTTCCATGAAAAAGATTGTGGACAGAAAATGGGTGATCACTGTACATTTCTCTTCTGTTTCCTATTTATATTTCTATTTTACCTCCTCAATTTAGCATTATGGACAGGGAAAGACCTAATCAAACTCTGCACAAAAATATTTTGCCTTCAAATTCATACCGTGATCGTAGCATGCATGGATTCGACTCATATGACTGGGATTTCCATGAAAAAGATTGTGGGCCGAAATTGGGTGATCACTGTACATTTCTCTTCTGTTTCCTATTTATATTTCTTTTTTACCTCCTCAATTTAGCATTATGGACAGGGAAAGACCTAATCTAAGCTCTGCACAAAAATATTTTGCCTTCAAATTCATACCGTGATCATAGCATGCATTGATTCGACTCATATGACTGGGATTTCCATGAAAAAGATTGTGGGCCAAAATTGGGTGATCACTGTACATTTCTCTTCTGTTTCCTATTTCTATTTCTATTTTACCTCCTCAATTTAGCATTATGGAGAGGGAAAGACCTAAACTAAAATCTGCACAAAAATATTTTGCCTTCAAATTCATACCATGAACGTAGCATGCATGAACTCGACTCATATCACTGGGATTTCCATGAAAATGTTTGTGGGCCGAAAATGGGTGATCACTGTACATTTCTCCTCTGTATTCTATTTATATTTCTATTTTACCTCCTCAATTTAGCATTATGGACAGGGAAAGACCTAATCTATGCTTTGCACAAAAATATTTTGCCTTCAAATTCATACCGTGATCGTAGCATGCATGGACTCGACACATATGACTGCGATTTCCATGAAAAAGATTGTGGGCAGAAAATGGGTGATCACTGTACATTTCTCTTCTATTTCCTATTAATATTTATATTTTACCTCCTCAATTTAGCATTATGGACAGGGAAAGTCCTATTCTAAGCTCTGCACAAAAATATTTTGATTCAAATTCATACCGTGATCGTAGCATGCATGGAATGGACTCATATGACTGGGATTTCCATGAAAAAGATTGTGAGCCGAAAACTGGTGATCACTGTACATTTCTCATCTGTTTCCTATTTACATTTCTATTTTACCTCCTCAATTTAGCATTATGGACAGGGAAAGACCTAATCTAAGATCTGCACAAAAATATTTTGGCTTCAAATTCATACCGTGATCGTAGCATGCATGGATTCGACTCATATGACTGGGATTTCCATGAAAAAGATTGTGGGCCGAAATTGGGTGATCACTGTACATTTCTCTTCTGTTTCGTATTTATATTTCTTTTTTACCTCCTCAATTTAGCATTATGGAGAGGGAAAGACCTAATCTAAAATCTGCACAAAATTATTTTGCCTTCAAATTCATACCATGAACGTAGCATGCATGAACTCGACTCATATCACTGGGATTTCCATGAAAATGATTGTGGGCCGAAAATGGGTGAACACTGTACATTTCTCTTCTGTATTCTATTTATATTTCTATTTTACCTCCTCAATTTAGCATTATGGACACTGAAAGACCTAATCTAAGCTTTGCACAAAAATATTTTGCCTTCAAATTCATACCGTGATCGTAGCATGCATGGACTCGACACATATGACTGGAATTTCCCTGAAAAAGATTGTGGGCAGAAAATGGGTGATCACTGTACATTTCTCTTCTATTTCCTATTAATATTTATATTTTACCTCCTCAATTTAGCATTATGGACAGGGAAAGTCCTATTCTCAGCTCTGCACAAAAATATTTTGCCTTCAAATTCATACCGTGATCGTAGCATGCATGAACACGACTCATATGACTGGGATTTCCATGAAAATGATTGTGGGCCGAAAATGGGTGATCACTGTACATTTCACTTCTGTTTCCTATTTATATTTCTATTTTACCTCCTCAATTTAGCATTATGGCCAGTGAAAGACCTAATCTAAGATCTGCACAAAAATATTTTGCCTTCAAATTCATACCGTGCACGTAGCATGCATTGACTCGACTCATATGACTGGGATTTCCATGAAAAAGATTGTGGGCCGAAAATGGGTGATCACTGTACATTTCTCTTCTGTTTCCTATTTATATTTCTTTTTTCCCTCCTCAATTTAGCATTATGGACAGGGAAAGACCTAATCTAAGCTCTGCACAAAAATATTTTGCCTTCAAATTCATACCGTGATCGTAGCATGCATGAACTCGACTGATATCACTAGGATTTCCATGAAAATTTTGTGGGCCGAAAATGGGTGATCACTGTACATTTCTCTTCTGTAATCTATTTATATTTCTAATTTACCTCCTCAATTTAGCATTATGGACATGGAAAGACCTACTCTAAGCTTTGCACAAAAATATTTTGCCTTCAAATTCATACCGTGATCATAGCATGCATGGACTCGACACATATGACTGGGATTTCCATGAAAAAGATTGTGGGCAGAAAATGGGTGATCACTGTACATTTTTCTTCTATTTCCTATTTATATTTATATTTTACCTCCTCAATTTAGCATTATGGACAGGGAAAGTCCTATTCTAAGCTCTGCACAAAAATATTTTGATTCAAATTCATACCGTGATCGTAGCATGCATGGACTCGACTCATATGACTGGAATTTCCATGAAAAAGATTGTGGGCCGAAAATGGGTGATCACTGTACATTTCTCTTCTGTTTCCTATTTATATTTCTATTTTACCTCCTCAATTTAGCATTATGGACAGGGAAAGACCTAATCTAATATCTGCACAAAAATATTTTGCCTTCAAATTCATACCGTGAACGTAGCATGCATGGACTCGACTCATATTACTGGGATTTCCATGAAAAAGATTGTGGGCACAAAATGGGTGATCACTGTACATTTCTCTTCTGTTTCCTGTTTATATTTCTATTTTATCTCCTCAATTTAGCATTATGGCCAGCGAAAGACCTAATCTAAGCTCTGCACAAAAATATTTTGCCTTCAAATTCATACCGTGAACGTAGCATGCATGAACTCGACTCATATGACTGGGATTTCCATGAAAAAGTTTGTGGGCCGAAAATGGGTGATCACTGTACATTTCTCTTCTGTATTCTATTTATATTTCTATTTTACCTCCTCAATTTAGCATTATGGACACTGAAAGACCTAATCTAAGCTCTGCACAAAAATATTTTGCCTTCAAATTCATACCGTGATCGTAGCATGCATGGACTCGACACATACGACTGGGATTTCCATGAAAAAGAATGTGGGCCGAAAATGGGTGATCACTGTACATTTCTCTTCTATTTCCTATTTATATTTCTATTTTACCTCCTCAATTTAGCATTATGGACAGGGAAAGTTCTATTCTAAGCTCTGCACAAAAATATTTTGCCTTCAAATTCATACCGTGATCGTAGCATGCATGGACTCGACTCATATGACTGGGATTTCCATGAAAAAGTTTGTGGGCTGAAAATGGGTGATCACTGTACATTTCTCTTCTGTTTCCTATTTATATTTATATTTTACCTCCTCAATTTAGCATTATGGACAGGGAAAGACCTAATCTAAAATCTGCAAAAAAATATTTTGCCTTCAAATCCATACCGTGATCGTAGCATGCATGAACTCGACTCATATGACTGGGATTTCCATGAAAAAGATTGTCGGCAGAAAATGGGTGATCACTGTACATTAATCTTCTGTTTCCTATTTATATTTATATTTTACCTCCTCAATTTAGCATTATGGAAAGGGAAAGATCTAATCTAAGATCTGTAAAAAATATTTTGCCTTCAAATTCATACCGTGATCGTAGCATGCATGGACTCGACTCATATGACTGGGATTTCCATGAATAAGATTGTGGGCAGAAAATGGGTGATCACTGTACATTTTTCTTCTGTTTCCTATTTATATTTCTATTTAACTTCCTCAATTTAGCATTATGGACAGGGAAAGACATAATCTAAGATCTGCAAAAAAATATTTTGCCTTCAAATTCATACCGTGATCGTAGCATGCATGGACTCGACTCATATGACTGGGATTTCCATGAAAATGATTGTGGGCAGAAAATGGGTAATCACTGTACATTTCTCTTCTGTTTCCTCTTTATATTTATATTTTACTTCCTTCATTTAGCATTATGGACAGGGAAAGATCTAATCTAAGCTCTGCAGAAAAATATTTTGCCTTCAAATTCATACCGTGATCGTAGCATGCATGGACTCGACTCATATGACTGGGATTTCCATGAAAAATATTGTGGGCTGAAAATGTGTGATCACTGTACATTTCTCTTCTGTTTCCTATTTATATTTCTATTTTACCTCCTCAATTTAGCATTATGGACAGGGAAAGACCCAATCTAAGATCTGCACAAAAATATTTTGCGTTTAAATTCATAGCGTGATCGTAGCATGCATGGACTCGACTCATATGACTGCGATTTCCATGAAAAAGATTCTGGGCAGAAAATGGCTGATCAATGTACATTTCTCTTCTGTTTCCTATTTATATTTATATTTTACTTCCTCAATTTAGCATTATGGACAGGGAAAGACCTAATCTAAGATCTTCAAATAATATTTTGCCTTCAAATTCATACCGTGATCGTAGCATGCATGGACTCGACTCATCTGACTGGGATTTCCATGAAAAAGATTCTGGGCAGAAAATGGCTGATCATTGTACATTTCTCTTCTGTTTCCTGTTTATATTTATATTTTACCTCCTCGATTTAGCATTATGGAGAGGGAAAGACCTAATCTAAGCTCTGCAAAAAAATATTTTGCATTCAAATTCATACCGTGATCGTAGCATGCATGGACTCGACTCATATGACTGGGATTTCCATGAAAAAGATTGTGGGCAGAAAATGGGTGATCACTGTACATTTCTCTTCTGTTTCCTATTTATATTTATATTTTACTTCCTTCATTTAGCATTAATGACAGGGAAAGGCCTAATCTAAGTTCTGCAAAAAAATATTTTGCCTTCAAATTCATAACGTGATCGTAGCATGAAAGGACTCGACTCATATGATTGGGATTACCATGAAAAAGATTTTGGGCAGAAAATTGGTGATCACTGTACATTTCTCTTCTGTTTCCTATTTATATTTATATTTTACTTCCTCAATTTAGCATTATGGACAGTGAAAGACCTAATCTAAGATCTGCAAAAAAATATTTTGCATTCAAATTCATACCGTGATCGTAGCATGCATGGACTGGACTCATATGACTGGGATGTCCATGAAAAAGATTGTGGGCAGAAAATATGTGATCACTGTACATTTCTCTTCTCTTTCCTATTTATATTTATATTTTACCTCCTCAATTTAGCATTATAGACATTGAAAGATCTAATCTAAGATCTGCAAAAAAATATTTTGCCTTCAAATTCATACCGTGATCGTAGCATGCATGGACTCGACTCATATGACTGGGATTTTCATGAAAAAGATTGTGGGCAGAAAATGGGTGATCACTGTATATTTCTCTTCTGTTTCCTATTCATATTTCTATTTAACTTCCTTAATTAAGCATTATGGACAGCGAAAGACCTAATCTAAGCTCCGCAAAAAAAATATTTTGCCCTCAAATTCATTCCGTGATCGTAGCATGCATGGACTCGACTCATATGACTGGGATTTCCATGAAAAAGATTGTGGTCAGAAAATGGGTCATCACTGTACATTTCTCTTCTGTTTCCTATTTATATTTATATTTTACCTCCTCAATTTAGCATTATAGATAGGGAAAGACTTAATCTAACCTCTGCACAAAAATATTTCGCCTTCAAATTCATACCGTGATCGTAGCATGCATGGACTCGACTCATATGACTGGGATTTCCATGAAAAAGATTGTAGGCCGAAAATGGGTGATCACTGTACATATCTCTTCTGTTTCCTATTTATATTTCTATTTTACTTCCTTCATCTAGCATTATGGACAGGGAAAGACATAATCTAAACTCTGCAAAAAAATATTTCGCCTTCAAATTCATACCGTGATCGTAGCATGCATGGACTCGACTCATATGACTGGGATTTCCATGAAAAAGATTGTGGGCAGAAAATGGGTGATCAATGTACATTTCTCTTCTGTTTCCTATTTATATTTATATTTTACTTCCTCAATTTAGCATTATGGACAGGGAAAGACCTAATCTAAGATCTTCAAAAAATATTTTGCCTTCAAATTCATACAGTGATCGTAGCATGCATGGACTCGACTCATATGACTGGGATTTCCATGAAAAAGATTGTGGACAGAAAATGGGTGATCACTGTACATTTCTCTTCTGTTTCCTATTTATATTTCTATTTTACTTCCTTCATTTAGCATTATTGAAAGGGAAAGACCTAATCTAAGTTCTGCAAAAAAATATATTGCCTTCAAATTCATAACGTGATCGTAGCATGAATGGACTCGACTCATATGACTGGGATTTCCATGAAAAAGATTGTGGACAGAAAATGGGTGATCACTGTACATTTCTCTTCTGTTTCCTATTTATATTTATATTTTACCTCCTCAATTTAGCATTATGGACAGGGAAAGACCCAATCTAAGATCTGCACAAAAATATTTTGCGTTTAAATTCATAGCGTGATCGTAGCATGCATGGACTCGACTCATATGACTGCGATTTCCATGAAAAAGATTAAGGGCAGAAAATGGCTGATCAATGTACATTTCTCTTCTGTTTCCTATTTATATTTATATTTTACTTCCTCAATTTAGCATTATGGACAGGGAAAGACCTAATCTAAGATCTTCAAAAAATATTTTGCCTTCAAATTCATACCGTGATCGTAGCATGCATGGACTCGACTCATCTGACTGGGATTTCCATGAAAAAGATTCTGGGCAGAAAATGGCTGATCATTGTACATTTCTCTTCTGTTTCCTGTTTATATTTATATTTTACCTCCTCGATTTAGCATTATGGACAGGGAAAGACCTAATCTAAGCTCTGCAAAAAAATATTTTGCATTCAAATTCATACCGTGATCGTAGCATGCATGGACTCGACTCATATGACTGGGATTTCCATGAAAAAGATTGTGGGCAGAAAATGGGTGATCACTGTACATTTCTCTTCTGTTTCCTATTTATATTTCTATTTTACTTCCTTCATTTAGCATTAATGACAGGGAAAGGCCTAATCTAAGTTCTGCAAAAAAATATTTTGCCTTCAAATTCATAACGTGATCGTAACATGAATGGACTCGACTCATATGATTGGGATTACCATGAAAAGATTTTGGGCAGAAAATTGGTGATCACTGTACATTTCTCTTCTGTTTCCTATTTATATTTATATTTTACTTCCTCAATTTAGCATTATGGACAGTGAAAGACCTAATCTAAGATCTGCAAAAAAATATTTTGCATTCAAATTCATACCGTGATCGTAGCATGCATGGACTGGACTCATATGACTGGGATGTCCATGAAAAAGATTGTGGGCAGAAAATATGTGATCACTGTACATTTCTCTTCTGTTTCCTATTTATATTTATATTTTACCTCCTCAATTTAGCATTATAGACATTGAAAGATCTAATCTAAGATCTGCAAAAAAATATTTTGCCTTCAAATTCATACCGTGATCGTAGCATGCATGGACTCGACTCATATGACTGGGATTTTCATGAAAAAGATTGTGGGCAGAAAATGGGTGATCACTGTATATTTCTCTTCTGTTTCCTATTCATATTTCTATTTAACTTCCTTAATTAAGCATTATGGACAGCGAAAGACCTAATCTAAGCTCCGCAAAAAAAATATTTTGCCCTCAAATTCATTCCGTGATCGTAGCATGCATGGACTCGACTCATATGACTGGGATTTCCATGAAAAAGATTGTGGTCAGAAAATGGGTCATCACTGTACATTTCTCTTCTGTTTCCTATTTATATTTATATTTTACCTCCTCAATTTAGCATTATAGATAGGGAAAGACTTAATCTAACCTCTGCACAAAAATATTTCGCCTTCAAATTCATACCGTGATCGTAGCATGCATGGACTCGACTCATATGACTGGGATTTCCATGAAAAAGATTGTAGGCCGAAAATGGGTGATCACTGTACATTTCTCTTCTGTTTCCTATTTATATTTCTATTTTACTTCCTTCATCTAGCATTATGGACAGGGAAAGACATAATCTAAACTCTGCAAAAAAATATTTCGCCTTCAAATTCATACCGTGATCGTAGCATGCATGGACTCGACTCATATGACTGGGATTTCCATGAAAAAGATTGTGGGCAGAAAATGGGTGATCAATGTACATTTCTCTTCTGTTTCCTATTTATATTTATATTTTACTTCCTCAATTTAGCATTATGGACAGGGACAGACCTAATCTAAGATCTTCAAAAAATATTTTGCCTTCAAATTCATACAGTGATCGTAGCATGCATGGACTCGACTCATATGACTGGGATTTCCATGAAAAAGGTTGTGGACAGAAAATGGGTGATCACTGTACATTTCTCTTCTGTTTCCTATTTATATTTCTATTTTACTTCCTTCATTTAGCATTATTGACAGGGAAAGACCTAATCTAAGTTCTGCAAAAAAATATATTGCCTTCAAATTCATAACGTGATCGTAGCATGAATGGACTCGACTCATATGACTGGGATTTCCATGAAAAAGATTGTGGACAGAAAATGGGTGATCACTGTACATTTCTCTTCTGTTTCCTATTTATATTTATATCTTACCTCCTCAATTTAGCATTATGGACAGGGAAAGAACTAATCTAAGCTCTGCACAAAAATATTTTGCCTTCAAATTCATACCGTGATCGTAGCATGCATGGACTCGACTCATATGACTGGGATTTCAATGAAAAAGATTGGGGGCAGAAAATGGGTGATCACTGTACATTTCTCTTCTGTTTCATATTTATATTTCTATTTTACTTCCTTCATTTAGCATTATGGCCAGGGAAAGACCTAATCTAAGTTCTGCAAAAAAATATTTTGCCTTCAAATTCATACCGTGATCGTAGCATGTATGGACTCGACTCATATGACTGGGATTTCCATGAAAAAATTTTGGGCAGAAAATGGGTGATCACTGTACATTTCTCTTCTGTTTCCTATTTATATTTCTATTTTACCTCCTCAATTTAGCATTATGGACAGGGAAAGACATAATCTAAGCTCTGCAAAAAAATATTTTGCCTTCAAATTCATACCGTGATCGTAGCATACATAGACACGACTCATATGACTTGGATTTCCATTAAAAAGATTGTGGGCCGAAAATGGGTGATCACTTTACATTTCTGTTCTGTTTCCTATTTATATTTCTATTTTACCTCCTCAATTTAGCATTATGGACAGGGAAAGACCAAATCTAAACTCTGCAGAAAAATATTTTGCCTTCAGATTCATACCGTGATCGTAGCATGCATGGACTCGACTCATATGACTAGGATTTCCATGAAAAAGATTGTGGGCCGAAAATGGGTGATCACTGTACATTTCTGTTCTGTTTCCTATTTATATTTCTATTTTACTTCCTTCATTTAGCATTATGGACAAGGAAAAACCTAATCTAATCTCTGCACAAAAATATTTTGCGTTCAAATTCATACCGTGATCGTAGCATGCATGGACTCGATTCATATGACTGGGATTCCCATGTAAAAGATTGTGGGCCGAAAATGGGTGATCACTGTACATTTCTCTTCTGTTTCCTCTTTATATTTCTATTTTACCTCTTCAATTTAGCATTATGGACAGGGAAAGACCAAATCTAAAATCTGCACAAAAATATTTTGCCTTCAAATTCCAAGCGTGATCGTAGCATGCATGGACTCGACTCATATGACTGGGATTTCCATGAAAAAGATTATCGGCCGAGAATGGGTGATCACTGTACATTTCTCTTCTGTTTCCTATTTATATTTCTATTTTACCTCTTCAATTTAGCATTATGGACAGGGAAAGACCTAATCTCAAATCTGCACAAAAATATTTTACCTTCAAATTCATACCATGAACGTAGCATGCATGGACTCGACTCATATGACTGGGATTTCCATGAAAAAGATTGTGGGCCGAAAATGGGTGATCACTGTACATTTCTCTTCTGTTTCCTATTTATATTTATATTTTACCTCCTCAATTTAGCATTATGGACAGGGAAATACCTAATCTAAAATCTGCACAAAAATATTTTGCCTTCAAATTCATACCATGATCGTAGCATGCATGGACTCGACTCATATGACTGGGATTTCCATGAAAAAGATTGTGGGCCGAAAATGGGTGATCACTGTACTTTTCTCGTCTGTTTCCTATTTATATTTCTATTTTACCTCCTCAATTTAGCATTATGGACAGGGAAAGACCTAATATAAAATCGGCACAAAAATATTTTGCCTTCAAATTCATACCGTGATCGTAGCATGCATGGACTCGACTCATATGACTGGGATTTCCATGAAAAAGATTGTGGGGAGAAAATGGGTGATCACTGTACATTTCTCGTCTGTTTCCTATTTATATTTATATTTTACTTCCTCAATTTAGCATTATGTACTGTGAAAGACCTAATCTAAAATCTGCACAAAAATATTTTGCCTTCAAATACATACCGTGATCGTAGCATGCATGGACTCGACTCATATGACTGGGATTTCTATGAAAAAGATTGTGGGCCGAAAATGGGTGATCAATGTATATTTCTCTTCTGTTTCCTATTTATATTTCTATTTTACCTCCTCAATTTAGCATTCTGGGCAGGGAAAGACCTAATCTAAAATCTGCATAAAAATATTTTGCCTTCAAATTCATACCAGGACCGTAGCATGCATGGACTTGACTCATATAACTGGGATTTCCATGAAAAAGATTGTGGGCAGAAAATGGGTGATCACTGTACATTTCTCTTCTGTTACCTATTTATATTTATATTTTCCTCCTCAATTTAGCATTATCGACAGGGAAAGACCTAATCTAAAATCTGCACAAAAATATTTTGCCTTCAAATTCATACCGTGATTGTAGCATGCATGGAATCTACTCATATGACTGGGATTTCCATGAAAATATTGTGGGCCGAAGATGGGTGATCACTATACATTTCTCTTCTGTTTCCTATTTATATTTATATTTTACCTCCTCAATTTAGCATTATGGACAGGGAAAGACCTAATCTAAGCTCTGCACAAAAATATTTTGCCTTCAAATTCATACCGTGATCGTAGCATGCATGGAATTGACTCATATGACTGGGGTTTTCATAAAAAAGATTTTGGGCTTAAAATGGGTGATCACTGTACATTTCTCTTCTGTTTCCTATTTATATTTCTATTTTACCTCCTCAATTTAGCATTATGGACAGGGAAAATCTAATCTAAAATCTGCACAAAAATATTTTGGCTTCAAATTCATACCGTGATCGTAGCATGCATGGACTCGACTCATATGACTGGGATTTGCATGAAAAAGTTTGTGGGCCGAAAATAGGTGATCACTGTATATTTCTCTTCTGTTTCCTATTTATATTTCTATTTTACCTCCTCAATTTAGCATTATGGACAGGGAAAGACCTAATCTGAAATCTGCACAAAAATATTTTTCCTTCAAATTCATACCGTGATCGTAGCATGCATGGACTCGACTCATATGACTGGGATTTCCATGAAAAAGATTGTGGGCCGAAAATGGGTGATCACTGTACATTTCTCTTCTGTTTCCTATTTATATTTATATTTTACCTCCTCAATTTAGCATTATGGACAGGGAAAGACCTAATCTGAAATCTGCACAAAAATATTTTTCCTTCAAATTCATACGGTGATCGTAGCATGCATGGACTCGACTCATATGACTGGGATTTCCATGAAAAAGATTGTGGGCCGAAAATGGGTGATCACTGTACATTTCTCTTCTGTTTCCTATTTATATTTATATTTTACCTCCTCAATTTAGCATTATGGACAGGGAAAGACCTAATCTAAAATCTGCACAAAAATATTTTGCCTTCAAATTCATACCGTGATCGTAGCAT
Source organism: Acanthosepion lycidas (assembly GCA_963932145.1). Lineage (NCBI taxonomy): Eukaryota > Metazoa > Mollusca > Cephalopoda > Sepiida > Sepiidae > Acanthosepion > Acanthosepion lycidas. Next base: position 105,683,255 of record OZ010592.1, on the reverse strand, counting down.
GCACGGACTCGACTCATATGACTGGGATTTCCATGAAAAAGATTGTGGGCCGAAAATGGGTGATCAATGTATATTTCTCTTCTGTTTCCTATTTATATTTATATTTTACCCCTCAATTTAGCATTATAGACAGGGAAAGACCTAATCTAAAATCTGCACAAAAATATTTTGCTTTCAAATTCATACCGTGATCGTAGCATGCTTGGACTCGACTCATATGACTGGGATTTCCATGAAAAAGATTGTGGGCCGAAAATGAGTGATCACTGTACATTTCTCTTCTGTTTCCTATTTATATTTATATTTTACCTCCTCAATTTAGCATTATGGACAGGCAAAGACCTAATCTAAAATCTTCCCAAAAATATTTTGCCTTCAAATTCATACCGTGATCGTAGCATGCATGAACTCGACTCATATGACTGGGAATTCCATTAAAAATTTTGTCGGCCGAAAATGGGTGATCACTGTACATTTGTCTTCTGTTTCCTATTACTATTTCTATTTTCCTTCCTCAATTTAGCATTATGGACAGGGAAAGACCTAATCTAAAATCTGCACAAAAATATTTTGCCTTCAAATTCATACCGTGATCGTAGCATGCATGGACTCGACTCATATGACTGGGATTTCCAAGAAAAAGATTGTGGGCCGAAAATGGGTGATCACTGTACATTTCTCTTCTGTTTCCTATTTATATTTCTATTTTACCACCTCAATTTAGCATTATGGACAGGGAAAGACCTAATCTAAAATCTTCCCAAAAATATTTTGCCTTCAAATTCATACCAGGACCGTAGCATGCATGGATTCGACTCATATGACTGGGGTTTTCATGAAAAAGATTGTGGGCTTAAAATGGGTGGTCACTGTACATTTCTCTTCTGTTTCCTATTTATATTTCTATTTTACCTCCTCAATTTAGCATTATGGACAGGGAAAGACATAATCTAAAATCTGCACAAAAATATTTTGCTTTCAAATTCATACCGTGATCGTAGCATGCATGGACTCGACTCATATGACTGGGATTTCCATAAAAAAGATTGTGGGCCGAAAATGGGTGATCACTGTACATTTTTTTTCTGTTTTCTATTTATATTTATATTTTACTTCCTCAATTTAGCATTATGGACAGGGAAAGACCTAATCTAAGATCTGCAAAAAAATATTTTGCCTTCAAATTCATACCGTGATCGTAGCATGCATGGACTCGACTCATATGACTGGGATTTCCATGAAAAAGATTGTGGGCAGAAAATGGGTGATCACTGAACATTTCTGTTCTGTTTCCTATTTATATTTCTATTTTACCTCCTCAATTTAGCATTATGGATAGGGAAAGACCTAATCTAAGATCTGCAAAAAAATATTTTTCCTTCAAATTCATACCGTGATCGTAGCATGCATGGACTCGTATCATATGACTGGGATTTCCATGAAAAAGTTTGTGGGCCGAAAATGTTTGATCACTGAACATTTCTCTTCTGTTTTCTATTACTATTTCTATTTTACTTCCTCAATTTAGCATTATGGACAGGGAAAGACCTAATCTAAGATCTGCAAAAATATATTTTGCCTTAAAATTCATACCGTGATCGTAGCATGCATGGACTCGACTCATATGACTGTGATTTCCATGAAAAAGATTGTGGGCAGCAAATGGGTGATCACTGTACATTTCTCTTCTGTTTCTTATTTATATTTATATTTTACCTCTCAATTTAGCATTATGGACAGGGAAAGACCCAATCTAAGTTCTGTAAAAAAATATTTTGCCTTCACATTCATACCGTGATCGTAGCAGGTATGGACTTGACTCATATGACTGGGGCTTCCATGAAAAAGATTGTGGGCACAAAATGGGTGATCACTGTACATTTCTCTTCTGTTTCCTATTTATATTTATATTTTACTTTCTTCATTTAGCATTATGGACAGGGAAAGACCTAATCTAAGATCTGCAAAAAAATATTTTGCCTTCAAATTGTTACCGTGATCGTAGCAGGTATGGACTCGACTCATAAGACTGGGATTTCCATGAAAAAGATAGTGGGCAGAAAATGGGTGATCACTGTACATTTCTCTTCTGTATCCTATTTATATTTCTATTTTACCTCCTCAATTTAGCATTATGGACAGGGAAAACCTACTCTAAGCTCTGCACAAAAATATTTTGCCTTCAAATTCATACCGTGATCGTAGCATGCATGGACTCGACTCATATGACTGGTATTTCCATGAAAAAGATTGTGGGCCGAAAATGGGTGATCACTGTACATTTCTCTTCTGTTTCCTATTTATATTTCTATTTTACCTCCTCAATTTAGCATAATGGACAGGGAAAGACCTAATCTAAAATCTGCACAAAAATATTTTGCCTTCAAATTCATACCGTGATCTTAGCATGCATGGACTCGACTCATATGACTGGGATTTCCATGAAAAACTTTGTGGGCCGAAAATGGGTGATCACTGTACATTTCTCTTCTGTTTCCAATTACTATTTCTATTTTACTTCCTCAATTTAGTATTATGGACAGGGAAAGACGTAATCTAAGATCTGCAAAAAAATATTTTGCCTTCAAATTCATACCGTGATCGTAGCATGCATGGACTCGACTCATATGACTGGGATTTCCATGAAAAAGATTGTAGGCAGAAAATGGGTGATCACTGTACATTTCTCTTCTGTTTGCCATTACTATTTCTATTTTACTTCCTCAATTTAGCATTATGGACAGGGAAAGACCTAATCTAAGATCTGCAAAAAATATTTTGCCTTCAAATTCATACCGAGATCGTAGGATCCATGGACTCGAGTCATATCACTGGGATTTCCATGAAAAAGATTGTGGGCAGAAAATGGGTGATCACTGTACATTTCTCTTCTGTTTCCTATTTATATCTATATTTTACTTCCTTAATTTAGCATTATGGACAGTGAAAGACCTAATCTAAGATCTGCAAAAAAATATTTTGCCTTCAAATTCATACCGTGATCGTAGCATCCATGGATTCGAGTCATTCGACTGGGATTTCCATGAAAAAGATTGTGGGCAGAAAATGGGTGATCACTGTACATTTCACTTCTGTTTCCTATTTATATTTTACTTCCTTAATTTAGCATTATGGAGAGGGAAAGACCTAATCTAAAATCTGCACAAAAATATTTTGCCTTCAAATTCATACTGTGATCGTAGCATGCATGGACTCGACTCATATGACTGGGATTTCCATGAAAAAGATTGTGGGCCCAAAATGGGTGATCACTGTACATTTCTCTGTTGTTTCCTATTTATATTTATATTTTACTTCCTTAATTTAGCATTATGGGCAGGGAAAGACCTAATCTAAGATCTGCAAAAAAATATTTTGCCTTCAAATTCATACCGTGATCGTAGCATGCATGGACTCGACTCATATGACTGGGATTTCCATGAAAATATTTGTGGGCACAAAATGGGTGATCACTGTACATTTCTCTTCTGTTTCCTATTTATATTTATATTTTACTTCCTTAATTTAGCATTATGGACAGGGAAAGACCTAATCTAAGATCTGCAAAAAAATATTTTGCCTTCAAATTCATACCGTGATCGTAGCATGCATGGACTCGACTCATATGACAGGGATTTCCATGAAAAAGATTGTGGGCACAAAATGGGTGATCACTGTACATATCACTTCTGTTTACTATTTCTATTTTACTTCCTCAATTTAGCAGTATGGACAGGGAAAGACCTAATCTAAGATCTGCAAAAAAATATTTTGCCTTCAAATTCATACCGTGATTGTAGCATGCATGGACTCGACTTATATGACTGGGATTTCCATGAAAAAGATTGTGGGCAGAAAATGGTGATCACTGTACATTTCTCTTCTGTTTCCAATTACTATTTCTATTTTACTTCCTCAATTTAGTATTATGGACAGGGAAAGACGTAATCTAAGATCTGCAAAAAAATATTTTGCCTTCAAATTCATACCGGGATCGTAGCCTGCATGGACTCGCCTCATATGACTGGGATTTCCATGAAAAAGATTGTAGGCAGAAAATGGGTGATCACTGTACATTTCTCTTCTGTTTGCCATTACTATTTCTATTTTACTTCCTCAATTTAGCATTATGGACAGGGAAAGACCTAATCTAAGATCTGCAAAAAAATATTTTGCCTTCAAATTCATACCGAGATCGTGGCATCCATGGACTCGAGTCATATCACTGGGATTTCCATGAAAAAGATTGTGGGCACAAAATGGGTGATCACTGTACATTTCTCTTCCGTTTCCCATTGCTATTTCTATTTTACTTCCTCAATTTAGTATTATGGTCAGGGAAAGACCTAATCTAAGATCTGCAAAAAAATATTTTGCCGTCAATTTCATACCGTGATCGTAGCATGCAAGGACTCGACTCATATGACTGGGATTTCCATGAGAAAGATTGTCGGCACAAAATGGGTGATCACTGTACATTTCTCTTCTGTTTCCTATTAGTATTTCTATTTTACTTCCTCAATTTAGCATTATGGACAGGGAAAGACCTAATCTAAGTCCTGCAAAAAAATGTTGTGCCTTCAAATTCATACCGTGATCGTAGCATGCAAGGACTCGACTTATACGACTGGGATTTCCATGAAAAAGATTGTGGGCACAAAATGGGTGATCACTGTACATTTCTCTTCCGTTTCCCATTACTATTTCTATTTTACTTCCTCAATTTAGCATTATGGACAGGGAAAGACCTAATCTAAGATCTGCAAAAAAATGTTGTGCCTTCAAATTCATACCGTGATCGTAGCATGCATGGACTCGACTCATATGACTGGGATTTCCATGAAAAAGATTGTTGGCAGAAAATGGGTGATCACTGTACATTTCTCTTCTGTTTCCTATTTATATTTATATTTTACTTCCTTAATTTAGCATTATGGACAGGGAAAGACCTAATCCAATATCTGCAAAAAAATATTTTGCCTTCAAATTCATACCGTGATCGTAGCATGCATGGACTCGACTCATATGACTGGGATTTCCATGAAAAAGATTGTGGGCACAAAACGGGTGAGAAGTGTACATTTCTCTTCTATTTCCCATTTCTATTTCTATTTTACTTCCTCAATTTAGCATTATGGAGAGGGAAAGACCTAATCTAAGATCTGCAAAAAAATATTTTGCCTTCAAATTCATACCGTGATTGTAGCATGCATGGACTCGACTTATATGACTGGGATTTCCATGAAAAAGATTGTGGGCAGAAAAGGGTGATCACTGTACATTTCTCTTCTGTTTCCTATTTATATTTATATTTTACTTCCTTAATTTAGCATTATGGACAGTGAAAGACCTAATCTAAGATCTGCAAAAAAATGCTGTGCCTTCAAATTCATACCGTGATCGTAGCATCCATGGATTCGAGTCATTCGACTGGGATTTCCATGAAAGAGATTGTGGGCAGAAAATGGGTGATCACTGTACATTTCACTTCTGTTTCCTATTTATATTTTACTTCCTTAATTTAGCATTATGGACAGGGAAAGACCTAATCTAAGATATACAAAAAAATATTTTACCTTCAAATTCATACCGTGATCGTAGCATGCATGGACTCGACTCATATGACTGAGATTTCCATGAAAAAGATTGTGGGCACAAAATGGGTGAGAAGTGTACATTTCTCTTCTGTTTCCCATTACTATTTCTATTTTACTTCCTTAATTTAGCATTATGGACAGGGAAAGACCTAATCTAAGATCTGCAAAAAAATATTTTGCCTTTAAATTCATACCGTGAACGTAGCATGCATGGACTCGACTCATATGACTGGGATTTCCATGAAAAAGATTGTGGGCACAAAATGTTGATCACTGTACATTTCTCTTCTGTTTCCCATTATTATTTCTATTTTACTTCCTCAATTTAGCATTATGTACTGGGAAAGACCTAATCTAAGATCTGCACAAAAATATTTTGCCTTCAAATTCATACTGTGATCGTAGCATGCATGGACTCGACTCATATGACTGGGATTTCCATGAAAAAGATTGTGGGCAGAAAATGGGTGATCACTGTACATTTCTCTTCTGTATCCTATTTATGTTTCTATTTTACCTCCTCAATTTAGCATTATGGACAGGGAAAGACCTAATCTAAAATCTGCACAAAAATATTTTGCCTTCAAATTCATACCGTGATCGTAGCATGCATGGACTCGACTCATATGACTGGGATTTCCAAGAAAAAGACTGTGGGCCGAAAATGGGTGATCACTGTACATTTCTCTTCTGTTTCCTATTTATATTTCTATTTTACCTCCTCAATTTAGTATTATGGACAGGGAAAGACCTAATCTAAAATCTGCACAAAAATATTTTGCCTTCAAATTCATACCGTGATTGTAGCATGCATGGACTCGACTCATATGACTGGGATTTTCAAGAAAAAGATTGTGGGCCGAAAATGGGTGATCACTGTACATTTCTCTTCTGTATCCTATTTATGTTTCTATTTTACCTCCTCAATTTAGCATTATGGACAGGGAAAGACCTAATCTAAAATCTGCACAAAAATATTTTGCCTTCAAATTCATACCGTGATCGTAGCATGCATGGACTCGACTCATATGACTGGGATTTCCAAGAAAAAGACTGTGGGCCGAAAATGGGTGATCACTGTACATTTCTCTTCTGTTTCCTATTTATATTTCTATTTTACCTCCTCAGTTTAGCATTATGGACAGGGAAAACCTACTCTAAGCTCTGCACAAAAATATTTTGCCTTCAAATTCATACCGTGATCGTAGCATGCATGGACTCGACTCATATGACTGGTATTTCCATGAAAAAGATTGTGGGCACAAAATGGGTGATCACTGTACATTTCTCTTATTTTTCCTATTTATATTTCTATTTTACCTCCTCAATTTAGTATTATGGACAGGGAAAGACCTAATCTAAGATCTGCAAAAAAATATTTTGCCTTTAAATTCATACCGTGAACGTAGCATGCATGGACTCGACTCATATGACTGGGATTTCCATGAAAAAGATTGTGGGCACAAAATGTTGATCACTGTACATTTCTCTTCTGTTTCCCATTATTATTTCTATTTTACTTCCTCAATTTAGCATTATGTACTGGGAAAGACCTAATCTAAGATCTGCACAAAAATATTTTGCCTTCAAATTCATACCGTGATCGTAGCATGCATGGATTCGACTTATATGACTGGGATTTCCAAGAAAAAGACTGTGGGCCGAAAATGGGTGATCACTGTACATTTCTCTTCTGTTTCCTATTTATATTTCTATTTTACCTCCTCAATTTAGCATTATGGACAAGGAAAACCTACTCTAAGCTCTGCACAAAAATATTTTGCCTTCAAATTCATACCGTGATCGTAGCATGCATGGACTCGACTCATATGACTGGGATTTCCATGAAAAAGATTGTGGGCACAAAATGGGTGATCACTGTACATTTCTCTTATTTTTCCTATTTATATTTATATTTTACCTCCTCAATTTAGTATTATGGACAGGGAAAGACCTAATCTAAAATCTGCACAAAAATATTTTGCCTTCAAATTCATACCGTGATTGTAGCATGCATGGACTCGACTCATATGACTGGGATTTTCAAGAAAAAGATTGTGGGCCGAAAATGGGTGATCACTGTACATTTCTCTTCTGTATCCTATTTATGTTTCTATTTTACCTCCTCAATTTAGCATTATGGACAGGGAAAGACCTAATCTAAAATCTGCACAAAAATATTTTGCCTTCAAATTCATACCGTGATCGTAGCATGCATGGACTCGACTCATATGACTGGGATTTCCAAGAAAAAGACTGTGGGCCGAAAATGGGTGATCACTGTACATTTCTCTTCTGTTTCCTATTTATATTTCTATTTTACCTCCTCAGTTTAGCATTATGGACAGGGAAAACCTACTCTAAGCTCTGCACAAAAATATTTTGCCTTCAAATTCATACCGTGATCGTAGCATGCATGGATTCGACTTATATGACTGGGATTTCCAAGAAAAAGACTGTGGGCCGAAAATGGGTGATCACTGTACATTTCTCTTCTGTTTCCTATTTATATTTCTATTTTACCTCCTCAATTTAGCATTATGGACAAGGAAAACCTACTCTAAGCTCTGCACAAAAATATTTTGCCTTCAAATTCATACCGTGATCGTAGCATGCATGGACTCGACTCATATGACTGGGAATTCCATGAAAAAGATTGTGTGCCGAAAATGGGTGATCACTGTACATTTCTCTTCTGTTTCCTATTTATATTTATATTTTACCTCCTCAATTTAGCATTATGGCAAGGGAAAGACCTAATCTAAGCTCTGCACAAAAATATTTTGGCTTCAAATTCATACAGTGATCGTAGCATGCATGGACTCGACTCATATGACTGGGATTTTCAAGAAAAATATTGTGGGCCGAAAATGGGTGATCACTGTACATTTCTCTTCTGTTTCCTATTTATGTTTCTATTTTACCTCCTCAATTTAGCATTATGGACAGGGAAAGACCTAATCTAAAATCTGCACAAAAATATTTTGCTTTCAATTTCATACCGTGATCGTAGCATGCATGGACTCGACTCATATGACTGGGATTTCCATGAAAAAGATTGTGGGCACAAAATGGGTGATCACTGTACATTTCTCTTATTTTTCCTATTTATATTTCTATTTTACCTCCTCAATTTAGTATTATGGACAGGGAAAGACGTAATCTAAAATCTGCACAAAAATATTTTGCCTTCAAATTCATACCGTGATTGTAGCATGCATGGACTCGACTCATATGACTGGGATTTTCAAGAAAAAGATTGTGGGCCGAAAATGGGTGATCACTGTACATTTCTCTTCTGTATCCTATTTATGTTTCTATTTTACCTCCTCAATTTAGCATTATGGACAGGGAAAGACCTAATCTAAAATCTGCACAAAAATATTTTGCCTTCAAATTCATACCGTGATCGTAGCATGCATGGACTCGACTCATATGACTGGGATTTCCAAGAAAAAGACTGTGGGCCGAAAATGGGTGATCACTGTACATTTCTCTTCTGTTTCCTATTTATATTTCTATTTTACCTCCTCAGTTTAGCATTATGGACAGGGAAAACCTACTCTAAGCTCTGCACAAAAATATTTTGCCTTCAAATTCATACCGTGATCGTAGCATGCATGGACTCGACTCATATGACTGGTATTTCCATGAAAAAGATTGTGGGCACAAAATGGGTGATCACTGTACATTTCTCTTATTTTTCCTATTTATATTTCTATTTCACCTCCTCAATTTAGTATTATGGACAGGGAAAGACCTAATCTAAGATCTGCAAAAAAATATTTTGCCTTTAAATTCATACCGTGAACGTAGCATGCATGGACTCGACTCATATGACTGGGATTTCCATGAAAAAGATTGTGGGCACAAAATGTTGATCACTGTACATTTCTCTTCTGTTTCCCATTATTATTTCTATTTTACTTCCTCAATTTAGCATTATTTACTGGGAAAGACCTAATCTAAGATCTGCACAAAAATATTTTGCCTTCAAATTCATACCGTGATCGTAGCATGCATGGATTCGACTTATATGACTGGGATTTCCAAGAAAAAGACTGTGGGCCGAAAATGGGTGATCACTGTACATTTCTCTTCTGTTTCCTATTTATATTTCTATTTTACCTCCTCAATTTAGCATTATGGACAAGGAAAACCTACTCTAAGCTCTGCACAAAAATATTTTGCCTTCAAATTCATACCGTGATCGTAGCATGCATGGACTCGACTCATATGACTGGGATTTCCATGAAAAAGATTGTGGGCACAAAATGGGTGATCACTGTACATTTCTCTTATTTTTCCTATTTATATTTCTATTTTACCTCCTCAATTTAGTATTATGGACAGGGAAAGACCTAATCTAAAATCTGCACAAAAATATTTTGCCTTCAAATTCATACCGTGATTGTAGCATGCATGGACTCGACTCATATGACTGGAATTTTCAAGAAAAAGACTGTGGGCCGAAAATAGGTGATCACTGTACATTTCTCTTCTGTTTCCTATTTATATTTCTATTTTACCTCCTCAGTTTAGCATTATGGACAGGGAAAACCTACTCTAAGCTCTGCACAAAAATATTTTGCCTTCAAATTCATACCGTGATCGTAGCATGCATGGATTCGACTTATATGACTGGGATTTCCAAGAAAAAGACTGTGGGCCGAAAATGGGTGATCACTGTACATTTCTCTTCTGTTTCCTATTTATATTTCTATTTGACCTCCTCAATTTAGCATTATGGACAAGGAAAACCTACTCTAAGCTCTGCACAAAAATATTTTGCCTTCAAATTCATACCGTGATCGTAGCATGCATGGACTCGACTCATATGACTGGGAATTCCATGAAAAAGATTGTGGGCCGAAAATGGGTGATCACTGTACATTTCTCTTCTGTATCCTATTTATGTTTCTATTTTACCTCCTCAATTTAGCATTATGGACAGGGAAAGACCTAATCTAAAATCTGCACAAAAATATTTTGCCTTCAAATTCATACCGTGATCGTAGCATGCATGGACTCGACTCATATGACTGGGATTTCCAAGAAAAAGACTGTGGGCCGAAAATAGGTGATCACTGTACATTTCTCTTCTTTTTCCTATTTATATTTCTATTTTACCTCCTCAGTTTAGCATTATGGACAGGGAAAACCTACTCTAAGCTCTGCACAAAAATATTTTGCCTTCAAATTCATACCGTGATCGTAGCATGCATGGATTCGACTTATATGACTGGGATTTCCAAGAAAAAGACTGTGGGCCGAAAATGGGTGATCACTGTACATTTCTCTTCTGTTTCCTATTTATATTTCTATTTTACCTCCTCAATTTAGCATTATGGACAAGGAAAACCTACTCTAAGCTCTGCACAAAAATATTTTGCCTTCAAATTCATACCGTGATCGTAGCATGCATGGACTCGACTCATATGACTGGGAATTCCATGAAAAAGATTGTGTGCCGAAAATGGGTGATCACTGTACATTTCTCTTCTGTTTCCTATTTATATTTATATTTTACCTCCTCAATTTAGCATTATGGCAAAGGAAAGACCTAATCTAAGCTCTGCACAAAAATATTTTGGCTTCAAATTCATACAGTGATCGTAGCATGCATGGACTCGACTCATATGACTGGGATTTTCAAGAAAAATATTGTGGGCCGAAAATGGGTGATCACTGAACATTTCTCTTCTGTTTCCTATTTATGTTTCTATTTTACCTCCTCAATTTAGCATTATGGACAGGGAAAGACCTAATCTAAAATCTGCACAAAAATATTTTGCTTTCAATTTCATACCGTGATCGTAGCATGCATGGACTCGACTCATATGACTGGGATTTCCATGAAAAAGATTGTGGGCCGAAAATGGGTGATCACTGTACATTTCTCTTCTGTTTCCTATTTATATTTATATTTTACCTCCTCAATTTAGCATTATGGACCGGGAAAGACCTAATCTAAAATCTGCACAAAAATATTTTGCCTTCAAATTCATACCGTGATCGTAGCATGCATGGACTCGACTCATATGACTGGGAATTCCATGAAAAAGATTGTGGGCCGAAAATGGGTGATCACTGTACATTTCTCTTCTGTTTCCTATTTATATTTATATTTTACCTCCTCAATTTAGCATTATGGTCAGGGAAAACCTATTCTAAGCTCTGCACAAAAATATTTTGCCTTCAAATTCATACCGTGATCGTAGCATGCATGGACTCGACTCATATGACTGGGATTTCCATGAAAAAGATTGTGGGCCGAAAATGGGTGATCACTGTACATTTCTCTTCTGTTTCCTATTTATATTTCTATTTTACTTCCTCAATTTAGCATTATGGACAGGGAAAACCTACTCTAAGCACTGCACAAAAATATTTTGCCTTCAAATTCATACCGTGATCGTAGCATGCATGGACTCGACTCATATGACTGGGATTTCCAAGAAAAAGACTGTGGGCCGAAATTGGGTGATCACTGTACATTTCTCTTCTGTTTCCTATTTATATTTCTATTTTACCTCCGCAATTTAGCATTATGGACAGAGAAAGACCTAATGTAAAATCTGCACAAAAATATTTTGCCTTCAAATTCATACCGTGATCGTAGCATGCATGGACTCGACTCATATGACTGGGATTTCCATGAAAAAGATTGTGTGCCGAAAATGGGTGAACACTGTACATTTCTCTTCTGTTTCCTATTTATATTTATATTTTACCTCCTCAATTTAGCATTATGGACAGGGAAAGACCTAATCTAAAATCTGCACAAAAATACGTTGCCTTCAAATTCATACCGTGATCGTAGCATGCATTAACTCGACTCATATGACTGGGATTTCCATGAAAAAGGTTGTGGGCCGAAAATGGGTGATCACTGTACATTTCTCTTCCATTTCCTATTAATATTTCTATTTTACCTCATCAATTTAGCATTATGGACAGGTTAAAACCTAATCTAAAATCTGCACAAAAATATTTTGCTTTCAAATTCATACCGTGATCGTAGCATGCATGGACTCAATTCATATGACTGGGATTTCCATGAAAAAGATTGTGGGCCGAAAATGGGTGATCACTGTGCATTTCTCTTCTGTTTCCTATTTATATTTATATTTTACCTCCTCAATTTAGCATTATGGACAGGGAAAGACCTAATCTAAAATCTGCACAAAAATATTTTGCTTTCAATTTCATACCGTGATCGTAGCATGCATGGACTCGATTCATATGACTGGGATTTCCATGAAAAAGATTGTGGGCCGAAAATGGGTGATCACTGTACATTTCTCTTCTGTTTCCTATTTATATTTATATTTTACCTCCTCAATTTAGCATTATGGACAGGGAAAGACCTAATCTAAAATCTGCACAAATATATTTAGCCTACAAATTCATACCGTGATCGTAGCATGCATGGACTCGACTCATATGACTGGGATTTCCATGAAAAAGATTGTGGGCCGAAAATGGTTGATCCCTCTAAATTTCTATTCAGTTTCCTCTTTATATTTCTATTTTACCTCCTCAATTTACCATTATGGACACGGAAAGAACTAATCTAAAATCTGCACAAATCTATTTTGCCTTCAAATTCATACCGTGATCGTAGCATGCATGGACTCGACTCATATGACTGGGATTTCGATGAAAAAGATAGTGGGCCGAAAATGGGTGATCACTGTACATTTCTCTTCTGTTTCCTATTTATATTTCTATTTTACCTCCTCAATTTAGCATTATGGACAGGGAAAGGCCTAATCTAAAATCTGCACAAAAATATTTTGCTTTCAATTTCATACCGTGATTGTAGCATGCATGGACTCGACTCATATGACTGGGATTTCCATGAAAAAGATTGTGGGCCGAAATGGGTGATCACTGTACATTTCTCTTCTGTTTCCTATTTATATTTTTATTTTGCCTCCTCAATTTGGCATTATGAAAAGGGAAAGTCATAATCTAAAATCTGCACAAAAATATTTTGCCTTCAGATTCATACCGTGATCGTAGCATGCATTGACTCGACTCACTTGACTGGGATTTCGATGAAAAAGATAGTGGGTCGAAAATGGGTGATCACTGTACATTTCTCTTCTGTTTCCTATTTATATTTATATTTTTCTTCCTTCATTTAGCATTATGGACAGGAAAAGGCCTAATCTAAGCTCTGCAAAAAAATATTTTTCCTTCAAATTCATACCGTGATCGTAGTAGTCGTGTACTCGACTCATATGACTGGGATTTCCATGAAAAAGATTGTGGGCAGAAAATGGGTGATCACTGTACATTTCTCTTCTGGTTCCTATTTATATTTATATTTTACTTCCTTCATTTAGCATTATGGACAGGGAAAGAACTAATCTAAGCTCTGCAAAAAAATATTTTGCCTTCAAATTCATACCGTGATCGTAGCATGCATGGGATCGGCTGATATGACTGGGATTTCCATGAAAAAGATTGTGGGCAGAAAATGGGTGATCACCGTACATTTCTCTTCTGTTTCCAATTTATATTTATATTTTACCTCCTCAATTCAGCATTATGGACAGGGAAAGACCTAATCTAAGATCTGCAAAAAAATATTTTGCCTTCAAATTCATACCGTGATCGTAGCATGCATGGACTCGACACATATGACTGGGATTTCCATGAAAAAGATTGTGGGCAGAAAATGGGTGATCACTGTATATTTCTCTTCTGTTTCCTATTCATATTTATATTTTACTTCCTCAATTTAGCATTATGGAGAGGGAAAGACCTAATCTAAGCTCTGCAACAAAATATTTTGCCTTCAAATTTATACCGTGATCATAGCATGTATGGAATCGACTCATATGACTGGGATTTCCATGAAAAAGATTGTGGGCAGAAAATGAGTGATCACTGTACATTTCTCTTCTGTTTCCTATTTATATTTATATTTTACTTCCTTCATTTAGCATTATTGATAGGGAAAGACCTCATCTAAGATCTGCAAAAAAATATATTGCTTTCAAATTCATACCGTGATCGTAGCATGCATGGACTCGACTCATATGACTGGGATTTCCATGGAAAAGATTGTGGGCAGAAAATGGGTGATCACTGAACATTTCTCTTCTGTTTCCTATTTATATTTATATTTTACCTCCTCAGTTTAGCATTATGGACAGGGAAAGACCTAATCTGAGATCTGCAAAAAAATATTTTGCCTTCAAATTCATGCCGTGATCGTAGCATGCATGGACTCGACTCATATGACTGGGATTTCCATGAAAAAGATAGTGGGCACAAAATGGGTGATCACTGAACATTTCTCTTCTGTTTCCTATTTATATTTATATTTTACCTCCTCAGTTTAGCATTATGGACAGGGAAAGACCTAATCTAAGATCTCCACAAAAATAACATTTGTATTTCCCATCTTTAATTTAGCCTTATGGAAAGGCAAATTCCTCCTCTAAACATTATTATAAATATTTTTAATTAGAATATATGGAGTAATTGGAGGATTCAACAGAATCGATTCATCGAATTGGGATTTCCTTGAAAATTAATGTGTTTGCAAAGTGGGGGGTCACGGAATATTTCTCTATTGTTTGTCATTTATATATATATTTCCCATCTTTAATTTAGCATTATGGACAGGCAAATTCCTCATGTAAAACATTCTTATAAATATTTTTCTTTAGAATATATGGAGTAATTGGAGGATTCAACGGAATCGAATCATCGAATTTAGATTTCCTTGAAAAATAATGTGTTTGCAAAGTGGAGGATCACGGTATATTTCTCTAATGTTTGTCATTTATATTTATATTTCCCATCTTTAATTTAGCATTATGGACAGGCAAATTCCTCCTCTAAAACATTCTTATAAATATTATTTATTTATAAATTGGGATTTCCTTGAAAAATAATGTGGTTGCAAAGTGCGGGATCACGGTATATTTCTCTATTGTTTGTCGTTTATATTTATATTTCCCATCTTTAATTTAGCATTATGGACAGGCAAATTTCTCATCTAAAACATTCTTATAAATATTTTTCTTTAGAATATATGGAGTAATTGGAGGATTCAACGGAATCAAATCATCGAATTGGGATTTCCGTGAAAAATAATGTGTTTGCAAAGTGGGGGATCACGGTATATTTCTCTGATATTTGTCATTTATATATTTATTTCCCATCTTTAATTTAGCATTATGGACAGGCAAATTCCTCATTTAAAACTTTCTTATAAATATTTTTCCTTAGAATATATGGAGGAATTGGAGGTTTCAGCAGAATCGAATCATCGAATTGGGATTTCCTTAAAAATTATTGTGGTTGCAAAGTGGGGGATCACGGTATATTTCTCTATTGTTTATCATTTATATTTCCCATCTTTAATTTAGCATTATGGACAGACAATTTCCTCATCTGAAACTTTCTTATAAATATTTTTCATTAGAATATATGGAGTAATTGGAGAATTCAATGGAATCGAATCATCGAATTGGGATTTCCTTAAAAAATAATGTGAGCACAAAGTAAGGCATCAATGCATATTTCTCTTCTGTTTGTGTCTATTGTTTTAGAATTTCCTTCTTTAATTTACAATTGATAATTCTTTAAATTCTATCTCCTCTAAACTAATTATTAAACGTTTAACTATGTCAATTAACTTCTCAGCTTTAAGACATTTAGTTGGCATAACATGCACATCGTTATATTCTGAGAATACACTGCACATCTTGAAAGTGAAAGCACTTGTTGCAGCTTCACCCTGTTATCTGATAGGCCAACAATATTAACACCTTCATAATCTAAATAAGTTTTTAGATGAATATCAACAACAAGTAAAGACACTGTGATGTCCTTCTGCACTCAGAGCTTAAATTTATTTTTAATAGACATAAGAAAATTGTTATCATGTTGCTCAATCAAAGGATTCATATATGTCGATAAAGTTAGTCTTTTAATGGTTGAATAGCTAGAAGTAAAATTATATTTTTGCTGTCTCTTAACAATCTGTACCCTTTAGTGGACCAGTTATATAACAATGAAGAAAATATCATTTCTGTTGAATAATCAAGCTTATTTTGTGTCATGAAATTTAGCTGCTCATATATAAATTTGATTGCATTAAAATGTTTGCTTGATTCTTCTTGCAACAATAGTAAAAATGACATTACCAATTCTAATATTATAATCATATTTTGAGGTTCAGTTTGCTTTTGTTCTATGTCCATTTCCTTCGTGTTTTCTATCAGAATTTCAAGAATATTTTGATCAGTTACATGTTTAGGAATCTTATAGCCCCCTATTGAATGCATTTCCACATCTCTACAAAACACATGTACTGTAAAATCAGATTCAATTACAAGAGACAGATGGATTTTTGGATATGGGGATTTGATGATGCTGAATATAATAAGTGTCTCTTGCTGCCTAACAAAACTCCAGTAATTACTATCAAGGAAATTTAATTTTTACTTCTAGATCATTAGTATTATGGAATTTCTTCTGCATTATATATGCTAAGTCATCATTAATACTTTGATTTAAAGCACTTTTAAGAGCAGAATTCTCTAGCCGGATTCTCCTGTAATCTGGTCACTCTCTAGAGGTATTCAATCAAGATAAATATGAGGGACAGTTTGGGAAAATTCTAGGAATAGCACCATCACGAAGATATATTTTTTTAGTTTAACTGCAATTTTGACACCTGTTTTTTCGTCAATAGCTGACGTTTCTTTCCTTATGTCCCCCGGTTGAAAATGTAGTTCACATGCCTAAAAACTCAAAAAGATTTTAAAAACCAAACCTATTTTAAATTCTTGTGAAAATCTAAGAAAATCAATCAGCAAAAATCTACAATAATATGAAGCATTAACAATTTTAGGAAAAGCGGAGAGAATTCAACAAAAGATTATTAATGACGAAGCTATGTACAAATTAAGAGAAGAATTTTTAACGTCTCTTCATTTTTTTTTAATTTAAAATGATAAATAAAAAATATTCTTATGAATAAAACAATTCTAAAAATTTGTTAAATTATTAGAATTATTTTTATGCCTATAAAAAGATTCCTTTATGAATTTATATCGAAAATTTCTTTAATTTTTATAAAAATTAGATTTCAGCTTTTAAAAACCTTTCGCAACTTTCTTTTTAATGTGTTTTGTGAATTATAAAGATATGAAATTATTTTAATCGTCAAAGTTTCAAATGAGTTTAATAACTTTTTAAAACAACACTTTGTTTTCTTTTAAAATGTGTTATGAATTACAGACATGAAATTAATTCAATTAATTATTAAAGTTTCATTTAGTCACAAACAAAACAATTCTAAAAAATCGTTAAAATTATTAGAATTATTTTTTATGTATATAAAATATTCCTTTAGGAATTCATGAATGAATTTATGTCGAAAATTTCTTGAAAATTTATTTCTTAAAAGAATGAGGTTTTTTTTAGATTTTAAAAGCAACACGTACGAGAATGAATGTCTAAACTTTCTCGCTAGATTTATGTCTTATTAACTTTATGTTATGAATTACAAAGACATGGTATTAATTAATTTTGTCATTAAAGTTTCAATAAAATTTACTTATTTTTTAATACAAAAAAAATACTCAATCTGCTGAATTTAGGTGAAAAAAATGATCTCTTCTGATTTTACAAATCCAAACATCAGATGATTCTTTATCTTTAGGGAAAGAAAATACATGTACTTTAGGGCCGTTTTTATAATTCCCTTTGCAGTTTGCTACAACGCAACTATAAGGCATTGTTTATGTTTTAATTCAATATTTAAAAGAAAATATTAATAAATAATTTAAAAATGCCGCCATAAAAAAAATCTGATACACAAAAAACAGACGACACGCTTCTTGAAAGTCTGACTCAATATGATGACGTCACATTTTCCCTACCCCCTAATGAAACAGACCTCCTCTATCGGTTGGCCACGGTCAAACCCCAAATAAAGGTAAGGGTTTTTTTCATGTGGGACCAAAATCTCTCTCTGGCCGATATGGGCCTACAAACTTCAACCGTGACGCGAAACCATTTTGGGACTTTATTGTTAAGTCTGATCTTGTCGATAAGTATCGTAATGAAAATCTTTTTTTTTTGTACGATGACAATTTTTATTATAACTTGGAAATAAACTTGGGAATAATTGAAATTAATTGCGAAATTCACCCATGAGATAAAAATAATTGTTTTTTATGGAAAGTAAGGACCCACGTGCATCAAACTGTCTTTAAGTGGCAGCAGAAGAATTTTCGTTGAACTTTTATTGTAAGCTTAAAATGCAGCAATTTTGAGTTATTCTGTACTGTAGTTTATTGTTGTCTATCGCATCTATTCCTTCCTATTTATTGTGATGAAGGCCCAATCAAGATCCCTCTGCAGGAGCTAGCTTAAATGCCCTAAGACCTAAGTTAGTGATATTATAATGCCCATAATGAGGGCAATACAAACTGAGATAATATCCCTTTCTTTTAATCTAGAGTGCACCCATTTTCTGCTGTAGTATTACACTTCATGATATGTTGTTTTGTTAGTAACCACCCAAAATTGGTGATTAACTTGTAGCAGTATTGACGGCATAAATCAACCCGCACATTTTTTACTTTACGAATGTATAAGCAAACAAAAAACAAACAAGAGAAAGAACGCAAGAAAATAACTTTTCATTACATGTACATTTTAAATATTTATAAATGACAACAGTTACAAAAACTATTAATATGAGTTACTTCCTTTTGACTGGGCTAAAGTCTTTACTACTAAAATATTTTTTTACCTTAGCTCACAAAAAGCTGAATTATCTTGTCGTTCAAAATGTTAACTGAAAGAGAGTTTAAAGAATCTTGTAAAACTGAAAATATGTTGATAAACTTTTAGCTTCAAAGAAGTTGGAGAAGTGAATGTACCGTAATGTCTAATTTGTTTTCGTTGCTCGTAGTTGAAAGTATTGTTCGTAATTGTTTGTACTTAAGTTTAGTAAGATTCAATAACGTAATTGAATAGTTTTTAGTAAGTTGCAGAAGTTGGTGAGTGAGTTGTTTGGTTGATATTTTAGCTTGAATTACAGCGAAGTTATTTCGTGTTAAAGAACTTGAGATTTTAACTTTACTTCGCTGCAGTAATGATACAAGAGTCGTGAACTCGTTTTGCAAATTCTACTCGTCGCAAATTCTCACTGACTGGGTTTGCTCGTACCTTTAAATTTATATGTTTTTTTAATCACGTGACAGGATCCTGAAAGCATTGTTTTTTCTTCGGGTCAAAAAACTAGGTTGATGTTATTCGGACGCAGTGATGAGCAGGTAAATTGTTTTTTTAATATTTGTTAACCACTTAGAAAGCGCCTTACAAAACTCAGTCTGGGGTCTGATATGTTTTGTTTATTGAGAACAATGTACGTGAAGATACACGAGCTAATTTTAATATTTATTGTCCAATGAGAAGTTCAGGTTTTCAGAAACATTTATGAAGCTGTGATCCGCTTTTTGCATGAAAATCGACATTGATGAAAAAGTGGGAGCGGAAAGCTAAAAACCCATGTGGGATCTTCCACAACAAACCAGCCTTAACTCTTTTTAGGAAATGCTCTCTTCCTATCTGGTAAGTAACATCCTACTTTCATACAAATATAACAAGTATTCATTGGTCAATCACCTCCAATCTAGCATGCTGATTGGTCAGTTCCGACCAATCAAACCGCCTGCACGTGACCAATCTGTTTTCCCGCTCATATGCTGGGATCCTACCACGTGGTACACGACCATTATATAAACCCAACACGTAAATTCCCTTGAGTTTTTCTTTTCATTCATCTCTCTCGCACGTCTCATTCCTTGCTACCAAGTGCCAAGATGTTGTAGAATCAGATTCCTACATTTTTTTTAAATCTTAAATTTTGTGCAAGTTAAACACATAGAGGCTCCCAACCAAATATAACAACTGATGTATTTTGATTGGTTGTAAAATATTAATTAGGTGTCGTCAACTACGTCCGAAGGTACCGACCCAAATTTTGACCTCTAGTTGACGCCATAAAATGTAAACATGTTCACGAGCCTCCCCACGTGACCAAGAGAACTAATAAAAACGAAACTTCGACGCGACTTGGTCAGTGGGCACTTAAAATATTGAACCAATTCACTTGACTTCATCGGAAATCAACACAGCAAAAGAGACGAACTTTATCTTCAATACAAGAACAAACCTTGTCAACTATTTCCAGGCTTAACACTCACTCCCACAAAATATTCTATTCCCCAAGAAGAATCTCTGGTTAATGAGCGATAACTCTATAACAATCAGTGAGTTAAGAACAATACCTTTTTTAATACAAAAACAAAAACAACTATTTAATTTTCCTATAAAAACAAATATAGCTAACTACACTTTCTCATTTTCACACATACAGTACAGTGACTCAAATTCTTTCAGTAACACACACCAAAGAACTCTATTGTGTTTATCAACTTTTGCACTATATATTATGTATTTGTTGTGTTTATAAAAATATATTTATTGTTGAATAAATTCATAATTTCTACTACTTGATTATTTCTCTTGTTGTTGTCTTTGTTACATTTGATATTATAAAAATTGTAGAGGGTCAGTTTTTATTTCTATTTATAACCAATACAAAATGGCTGACCCACTATAATGTAACCTTCAAGAACTCTCGTCTTAGCCATTGCAGTGAGACGTTAAAGACAATTACCAACATTCACAAACTCTGAAATCACTTCTGAACTTTTACCAACTTTAGAACTCACAATTCCAAACTTTATTCTTCTAAATTACAAGTTTAATATAACTTCTTCTTAATATGAACTCCGGTACAACTAATACCTAATCAAAGGGACACGACTCTGTCCTACCTTTTCAGTTCGCATGCATGTATATAAAACACTAATAAATTTAATTGTTATGTTTTGAAATCATTCTGTTCAGTTTTGTATTTTATTCTATGTGCTATTTACGTCAAATATAAATTGCATTGCGTTCACGCATTATCCTTAATCTCACCTTTCTTAGCCAAAGTTAAATATTGGTAACTCAATCACTACAATAATGATGACCGCTACATAATGGTAACCCCTGTCGCTACACTACACCCATGTGATATATATATATATATACATTTAAACACCATTAACCCGTTATGCTGCAGATTAAAGCGGAAATATTCCTATATTTTACAAAGAATGCTTAGAAAAAGAATAAATTCTAGAGAGCGGCAATTCTGTGAGTGGAAAATGCCTTGTCGATGAAAGATGGCAGTGGAGAATATACAGATTCTGTCAAACCGACAGAAAGGCAACAGGTGTGAATGTGGATAGTTCATGTTAACTTTTTGCTACATTGATTAGCTGTTCGAAGTATTAGCTTCAGGTGAATATGACAGTGAACTGACAATAACTTTTTTGTTATAATTTGGTAAATGGTGAGTGAAAACTTCACAATTACACAAGCCGAAAGAAACTTGAATTGGAAACAGGTAGTTTTTTTATACTGAGAAAGATATATCTAGACAACTCAAGGTAAGATACATTGTTTCTGTCTTAGATTTCTGCAGGGGCGGTTAATTGATTATTATTTTAGTTTCAGCACTTAACAATATTATACAACGTATTTTAAATGATTATGAATATTTAAACCATTCGGTATTTTTATGTTTGATAAAATATATATTGTGCACGAATTAAATTTTCAAATTGCGTTAATTTATCAGTATGATTTGTGTTTAAACCATTTACTTGTGCTTATGGGTATATATGGAAAATAACAGTTTTTGTTAATACATAGTTTAAAACCGAATAGAGGTGAATTTTCTTATTGGTGGTAATACGCCTCAAAATTGTCATGTTGATAAAACCCGAAAACGAGCCTACGATGTACAACGAAAAATTTACAATTGGAATTTACCTTTTTGATCTGAAATAGATTAACCAATAAAAGTAATGATTGAAACATACTTCAAGAGTTAATATACATTTTTTTATTAAAATTTAATCATTGCATACAACTGGACCTGTGACTAGGGTCCTCGAACCCCAGAATGAACATAATTAATTTATGAAGTTGAAGTCTTTTCAAAAATGTAATATTCAAAGTTTTTCTCTCAGTAAAAATCTCCCACCAATGTATTGTGTCTTTCATTTTGGGCCCAAATATTTCACTTCATATAGAAAGTAAGCATATATAGTTCAATAAACTCTTGTTCTGATAAAGACAATTCTTGTATTGAAGCCAAATTGGTCAGATGCCTAAAATTCACTAAATTATCTTCTGTGCTGCGGGTGTCCAGTTATCAAAAAAAAAAAAATTACTGGGGTGATGCTAAATTTTAGTCCATTATTTCTCTACTTGAAACTGATCATATCATAGATTTCCAATATGGAAATTCCTTTTTACGCCCCCCCACCCCGCCCAAAGTTGTTTAATGTGGGTTCGATCTTACATCAAAACCAACATGTTTGCTATTTCCCTGAAAATTTCAACATTTAATTTTGTTAATGCATCGGAACGAATGTACAGCATTTCAGTAGAAGCCTTTCTTAACATTAATATTTTTTATTTATGTACTTTTCATAATCTAAGCAAAACGGGACAAATTCAAGTTGAAATAGATTCTTTATACTTTTAAAGTCTGACACGAATCCACTTATTCGATTTAAAATCAAATCTTTGAGGCTTATTAATTAGTAGGATTTTAAAAAAAATACCAATCTATATTTGGGAGAAGAAAACTTTTTCTTGGTTCGTACATCGTTCTATTAATTTGATTTATATATATTTTCATGATGCCCTTTTGACTCAAAAGGGCATCATGAAAATAAAGCCTCAAAAGTTTTGAGGCTTTATCCCTCTAAGTAGATTTTGATTTATTTGGAAAATACCCAAGAACTATGCAAACTGGAGTATTTAAAAAATAATACAGGAAAATGAAGTAGTAATCTATCACCTGTTTTTACCTTCATTTATTTAATTAGGTATATTGATTATGAAAGAATGTTCATAATGTGTGGTTTGTGTTTTACTTGAAGGCAGTGGCGTGCATAGGTTCTAATAGCGTCCGTGGCGACGTTTGTGTCTTTCGCCCTTCCCCAATCGCAACATATACTTAGTTTATTTTCTTTTGGACAGATACATTGTTCACGATGTTTTATCATAATCACTTAGAGGGAATGTTTAAATAAAAATTCATTAACACATAAAAATTCAACAAAACTTCTTTATTTAATAAGGTTGACAAAATGGCTTCGTTTGTGAAACATTTTTTAACCGTTTTTTTAAAGCTAAAGAAATTTGAACATAACGATTAAAAAAAATCTAATAATTGATATTAGGTTAAAGCAAAAATAATGACGTAATAATGTCGTTTTTTGACGTTAAAATATAGTCAAAAAACGACATTATCACATCATTATTTTTGCACCACCCTAATAGTTGCTAAAAATAAATGAAAAACAATTTCAACGCCGTAATTGATAAAAGTTTTGCGTAAATATTTTTGTTGTCTAATATTTTTTTTGCTAATGGCTGTTAACTATTGTTTCTTGTTGCTCTCTTCTTGATGTCAAATGCCTTCTTCTCCTTGATGTTTTAATTTGCTTAGTCCCCTTGCTGTAAAAATGTCTCCCCTTCCCCGTCCACTGATATGAGTTCAAAAGGTTCTCATTCGGGATCTTACTAGATCTTGAAATCACGATTCTCATTCGTCAGTATATACGAAAATATATTTTTCCATAAACTAGTAATGGACCCTTCTCGATTTGGGCGGGTTTAACCGTTGAGCCGAAAAAGATATACAAGTGTAAGAATTTCTTACACAAACCGTCTGGCCTTCATGAAAATGCACTTCTCTCAAAAGAACGTGAACAAAAAAACAAAAATCAACCCAGACGATTAGAAATTTATTCAATGTTCACATTTTTACGTATTAAAAATATTTTTTTTTATAGTAAATAAAACACATGTATTTTTTAAAATAATAAATATGTATCAATTGCTTTTATGAATATACATGGTAGTCCGAATGTCTTGTCACCCCTACATAATATAATTTTCTATTTCAGATGGCTGACACGAAAGTTACCGGTTTCATTGGAGGTGGAGATCTTGCCGGCGTTGGATTTGGCAAATCCAACGCTAGCAACTATCCGCCCCTAATCGACGTGCTCAAACTCGCAAGAGAAACAGGGGACGTCTTTTCTTTCTGCTCAACCCGGGACGTAATTTAAATTGAGTATATTCTGCACGAGGCATGCCAATAAATTTAGACCAGCTTTCAATATTGTTGATCGACTTCGTCAGTTGTTGAAGGGGAATTGACGTTGTGTTCGTCAAATTTTTGACTGCTGCCTGACTGGTTTTCTTGGATTATACCCTTTTTTTGTGTTGCACTGCATTTTTGGTTGATTTTGTTTTTGTTTTGTTTTTTATTACCGCCTTTTTATACGACTGTTTGAAAAGATTTTGATTTTTTCTTTTCCGTTTTTTTTTTTTTACTCTCCTCAATTTTTATTTTTACCCCCTTAATTTTTACTTTTATTCCAGTGTTTCCTTTTTGATTTTGATTTTCTTTTTCTTTATTTTCTCTTTTAAATATATCTTCGTTCTCTTTATTTTGTAACCCCGGGTCTGTGTTACGTTTCTGACTAAATTTAATTCCTTGTATTTTCTTTATTTCTTTCCTTTTAATATCTGTTAAGTTTTTTCTCGTGTAGTGTTTTTTATATTTTTTTTCTGTGCCAAATTTGTCTAACTTGTCTATTTTCTTTTGTTTATTTTTTTTTTGTTTATTTTTGACTCACTTTCTTAGCGTCGGCCATTTTTGTTTTTGTAACTAGCTTCGGCTATTTTTTAAAGTTTCGTATTTTTTTTGTTTTCCTTTGTCAACCGTTTCATTGTTTATTTCGTTTTTTGTGTTTTAAATTTATTTGTTTCGCCTTTAGGCGAATTTTGTGCTTTTATTTTTTTATTCTGTATTTTGGTCTTGCCATTTGTTTTAATTGTTGTTCTTTGTCATTTGTTTTTCTTTGTAAAAGCTTTTTATTTATCGTTTTCCGTTATTTTTGCTGCCTCGCTTTCGGGCGAGTTTTTCTGTCTAACTGTTATTTTTTTCCCAACTAGGCTTTACTTATTTAGGTTTCCCTCCGCACACACCGCCTATGGGCGTCCTTTGTTCTTTTTTTACCACCCTCCTCTTCCCTTCTTTTCCCTTTGTATTTTTTTAAAAAATGGAGAAGAAAAAGAATTCTTCGTCATTTCTTATCAAAAAGAAAACTTGTCAGTCCTGACCTAAAAAGGTCAGTTAAAAAACATTTATTCGCAATAAAGAAAGGGCTCTGGAATTCAATCTCCTGTTGACCAAAATCCCCCTCTGACCGAGTCTTTATCTACCGCCTCGCCTGTAATGGGCATACCAACTTCTAGGACCGGTAGGGAGAATCCTCCGGTTGGCTAAAAGACCACATTCTCCAAAGAGCCTTCGCCCGCTGCTAGTGCAGTTGCGGAGAAGCGGGAGGGGGAATGGCTAGTTGGTGGTAAGGCCAGAGGGAAGCGCCAGACAGCAGGTCCTCAGTTCCCAGAAGAAATCGCTTCCCCTCAGTAGAGATCCCAGTTCTTATAGACATAGATCTTTTCACACACCCTCTCCACTCACCCACTCCTTCCCCCGTTAAACAAAAATTCTTCCTGCACACCTCTGCATACTCCCAGTTATTCCCCCATTAAAAAAGCTGATATGCCTCCTCCCTCTTCCAAACGTCAGAGAAGCCCCACAAAAGAGCTAAAAGATAAAAAGAAAACGGCCCAGAAGCTTATTTTCAACACGGAAGAGGATGTTTGTCGCATTTCCCCTGCCCAAGCCGAGAGAGCCCGGGATTATGGAAACCGAATAAAAGACCTCAAGTACTTGCTCTCTATAATGCAGTTTGCAGACCAGGACATTGAAGTGCCTCAAAACTTCCCGCTTGCCCAAAGGGTTCTGACAGTAATCAGAACGGGGACTGCAGCAAAACAGGTTTGGGCAATGCTTGATGAGGCTATCAGTTCTTACAAGATGGCTTTACCAATCGCAATCATCCAAAACAAGCAGTTAAAAAATTTAAAACAATTATGTGCAGGGAGGGTCCCAGTTTTAGTTCACCCCTCCCTATATAGAGTCCTTAAATTGACTTTCCCTTGGGATATCTCCCAAGACGGTACAATCAAGACTGAGATGGGCCATGGTTCTATGGGAGAGGCGGTCGGTATCCTTACCCCGTCCATGTTCAAACCAATACTTCAACCCTAATCGGTCTTCCCTATGGCTCTCTGGTTAGCAAGTATAAATGTCCGGGGCCTGAGGTCGGAGTCTCGCAGGACGAGGCTCTCTCGCGACCTTCAGCGCCTCGGGGTGAATGTTTGTTGTGTGCAAGAGACCCGGTTTTCTTCTCATGACCGTGACGATTTGCTGTCTAAGGGGTTCTCTCTTTATTCAGCATGTTTTGATGGTCGTTCGAGGGGTTGTCTCTTGGCTAGTGAGCAGGTCTTTCAAGGCTGCATGCACCCTTGTCTTCGCAGATCCGGCGGGCAGGTTTTGCGTGCTGGATGTTACTATTAGGTTGGTGCAAAAATAATGTCGTTTTCTCACATAGTAACATATGTAAGAAAACGACATTATTTTTGCACCAACCTAATATAAAGGATAAGGCGCTACGTCTCATTGGGGTCTATGCGCCCAATAGCTATACTGAGCTGCCTGCTTTGTTTCGGCAGATCGGGCCGTTCTTGATGACATCTCGTCGGGTAGATTTAGCGGGGGATTAGAATGCCGTCCTTGACCCCGACATAGATCGTATAGGGCAAAAACCGGGTACTAACAACCGGGATGTGAAACCATTTCGGGACTTTATCGATGAGTTTGATCTTGCCGATAAGTACCGGAATGAACACCCTCGGGAGGTAGCATGGACTTGGACAAATAGTGGCAACTCGGCTCCTGGGACGCTTGCTAGCTACCTCGACCGAGTCTTAGGAGAGTCGATGTAAGGTGTCCAAGTTTCCACTATATAGTTTATACGGATCATAAGCTTGTCCGGGTCCGTGTAAACTTAGAAAAGCCTAAGGCTATGTTGGCTGGGTACTGGAAATTAAACTGTTCACTATTTGGTGAGCAGGATTTCCGGGACCAGCTGCTACTAATGATACAGAGGGAATTGACGGGGGCGGTTGTTGGGAACGCCTGGTGGGATAAATTAAAATCGAAAATTAGAACGTTGGCTGCCGAATTTAGCCGTCGACTCATTCTAGATAGATTAACGACGCAAACGGCTTTAGAACAAAAAGTTGATCGGGCAGTAAAATTCCCTAATAGTGGGGAAATAGCCTTAGCTAAGGCAGAGTTGTCCTCCTTGCTTATCAAGAGTGATCAAGCTCTGGTAGTTAGGGCTAGGTTAAAAAGAATGTCCTCTGAGGCGACAAATATGGCCGCTGAATTGCGTGCAGAGGAAAATCGGAGCGCTGCTCGGCGACATATCGCGTGCGTCACATTGCCGGATAATCGGACCGTGACTACAAATGCGGGCATGTGCGAGGCCTTTCAGGATCTTTTCACCAGGGAGCCCGGTCTGAGCCCTGCTCGTTTCGACGCTTATTTGACCGACTTTCTCTGCCTCGAGGCAGCTGAAGCGGCTGGGTGCGAGGGTCCCATTACAGAGTCGGAAATCTGGGAAGCGCTGAAACAGGTTGGCCTGGATAAATCTCCGGGACTAGATAGTCTCCCCTACGAAGTTTACTTGAGGCAGTCGCCCGTTTTTGTTCCTTTGCTGGAACTGGTCTTCAACAACTGGATGAAACAGGGGTCTATACCCCAACGCTTCACCAGGGGTGTGATCAAGTTGCTGCGTAAGAACAAGAACGGTGGGGATGGGTTAAATAACTTTCGCCCTTTGACTATGTTAAACACAGAGTTAAAGATTTTGGCGAAGACTTTAGCCAACCGGTTGCAGCTTGTCCTGTTTAATCTGATTGGCCCCGAACAGACTTGTGCTGTGAAGAGCAGGACTATTCAGGATAACCTGCATATGGTACGCTTGATCTTAGAACAAGTCGTCTGTGAAGCCGCGCTGATCAATTTAGATCAGTCCAAGGCCTTCGATAGGGTTGACCATCGCTTTCTGGAGGCTGTCCTTTCGGCAGCCGGTTTCGGAGCCGACTTTCGCTCCTGAACCCGGCTTTTGTATGCGACCCCTATGCGCCGGTGGAGGTGAATGGGGTAAAATCGAAGCCTTTCGTATTGTCTCGCCCCATTCGTCAAGGTTGTCCGCTTTCGCCTTTGCTTTACGTTCTTGCGTTGGAACCATTTCTTCGCAAGTTAAAGGCGAATCCGGTCCTGCGTGGAATTTCCCTGTCTGGGGCTTCCACCTCAGCCAGGTATTCTGCCTATGCTGATGACGTTTCGGTTCTTGTGTCGAGCAGAGCCGAGATTGACGAAGTCAGCAAAGAGATGAGTGGTTATGAGATGGTAACAGGGGCCAAGATCAACCCCGATAAGTCTGTTGGCTTGCGGTTGGGTGTGTGGAAGAGTTTCTCTTCCCGGACCATTCCTCTGGACGGATGGGCCAATCAAGATTCTCAGCGTCTGGTTCAGTCCTGATCTCCAGTTGGATATGAAATGGTCGGAGGTGCAAGGGAAGGCCGAGATCGCAATTAATTTGTGGTCTCGGAGGGGGCTTTCCTTGAAGGGGAGGGCGGAATAATGTCTTTCACACATCTACCCGATTCTCCTTTGCCGACTCTCTGTGCTTCCACTTCCGTCTGGCACTTTACTGGCGTTAGTGAGACTCTTGTTCTCCTTCTTGTGGGGAGGCAAGCCCGCCAGAGTCTCTCGGGAGATCTGTTGCCTTCATCCTGCTGAAGGCGGTCTGGGTATGCCTAGCATTGAGATTCGTCAACATATGCTTCGCATCGCCTTCCTAGACCGAATGTGTCGCGAATCGAATGAGGTGGACACCTTCTGGAAGGAAGACATCCGTAGAAACTTCCCATCCCTGAGAAGTGTGCGCTCGTGCGAAGAGGAGGCCGACCGTACGCTCCGAGCCGAGTGCTCCTTCTACCGCGAAAGTCGACGTGCTCTGAAACGCCTCTTACAGGCGTCGGACGGCCTCTCCAGTGCTCAGGCGTTGTCTCGTAGGGCATTTTATCAAGTGTTAGTTAGGAGGGGCATTCAGGATGATCTGATTGACGAGCTCGGTCTTACGAAGCAGGAGGCTTGCTCGATATGGCCTTGGGCGCCTGGGTTGAAATGCCTCAATAACGATGAGGCATCACTCACCTGGCTGGTGATTCGTAGGGCCCTCTGAGTCGCCAAAATACTTTTTTTTCAGCGGCCTTAGAGAAATCTCCGAACTGCTGTCGCTTTATTGGAGAAGTCGAGACCATTGGTCACGCCTTCTTTTATTGCAGGTTGGTAGTGACGTTGTGCAAGTTTGTTGAGGGCTTCATGGTCCGCATGTTGCAGGAAAAGTTCTTTGTCCTCGAGGCCAGTTCTGTTTGTAGCAATGTGGTGCCGCAGATGACGAAGGCTGAACATTATGTGTTCTGTTGCTTACTAAGTGTTATGAGAGTCGTGAGGGCGAGAAGTTCACTTCTTCCCAACTGATCTTGTTCTTTAAGCATCAGCTTAAAGTCAAGATTAGGACGGAAAAGCGGCGGCTCACCTCATCAGAATTTGGCAAAAAGTGGGTGAATCTTGCGCGTTTGTGCCGAGTAAAAGGGGCTGACCTGGAGTGGCATTTTGATGCCGGTTAGGCATCAGGATATTGTTTTCCTGTGGTGAATGGGCAACTCATCCCTGGATTTACGCTAGAAGTAGGTTTTTGATGCTTTAGTTTTTCTTTTCTTTTCCAGTAAACTTAGCTAGGGTGTGTTTGCTCATTGGCCCCTTTTATTTCTGTCCCTATTTTTCCTTTTAATTTAACTCCCCATCCCCTCCCTCGTTAGGTGGTCAGTGATTTCAGTTCTCTTTGTGGATGCGGGGCGCCTTTCGTTTCGCGTGTGTGTTTTGCGTATTTGTTGTTGTGTCAGAATGAGTGCATGTCTGTGTGAGTGCTTGGTATGAATGAATGGTTTTTCTATTTTCTTAAAGCCCTGCATCGATTTCGTCCAATTAACTGAATTTTCTGCCACATTTAAGGTTTGGGTTTTTTTTTATTACTAGCATGATTTTGTTTAGTTTCTTGTAAATGGTTTATTACCATATTGTATAATCATTGGGGTGTTTTTAGTTTGTTGTTTTTTATCCCCCCCCCCCCACAGACAAAGATATCATTTGTACATACGGGATCTATTTAGGATGTTCATTGAGACAATGAGGTATTTTGGTGGATGTAGTTAGAAAAGTAAGTATGAATGTGTTGTTTTGGTGCTAGGATTATTGTCTTGTACGATTGGGTCAGTGGTTGTGGCGAGGTAAGTTATTAATTAAGACAGATGATGACCGTCTCTTTACCCCCACCCACTTCTTCGGC
This sequence comes from Acanthosepion lycidas, assembly GCA_963932145.1. NCBI lineage: Eukaryota > Metazoa > Mollusca > Cephalopoda > Sepiida > Sepiidae > Acanthosepion > Acanthosepion lycidas. The sequence continues at coordinate 105,652,129 of OZ010592.1, read as the reverse complement.
CTTGTGCCACATTTACTGTATTTTAGAGTAATAAATATTATTGTTGACCGACTTCACACTTTAATTCATTTTCTGAATGTAGACAGTTCATGTTAACTTCTTTGCTACATTGATTAGCTGTTCGAAGTATTAGCTTCAGGTGAATATGACAGTGTACTCAACTGACAAGAGTTTTTTGTTTTTTTGTTATTGTTATAATTTGGTAAATGGTGAGTGAAAAAAACTTCACAATTACACAAGCCGAAAGAAACTTGAATTGGAAACAGGTAGTTTTTTTTATACTGAGAAAGATATATCTAGACAACTCAAGGTAAGATACATTGTTTCTGTCTTAGATTTCTGCAGGGGCGGTTAATAGATTATTATTTTAGTTTCAGCACTTAACAATATTATACAACGTATGTTAAATGATTATGAATATTTAAACCATTCGGTATTTTATTATGTTTCAAAAAATATATATTGTGCAAGAATTAAATTTTCAAATTGCGTTAATTTTTATTAAAAAAACAATTAACAATTTTTTTTCTCTTGAAAGAATTTTTAGTGTTTCACAGTCTTTTTTTAAAACGTTTTTGGAGGATTTCTAAAATTCAGGTGTGAAATATTTATTTATTTATTAAGGAATATATTAATATTATTGTAATTAATTCAAGTCATATCTATATTTTGTAATATATCAAAGATTTGTAATAACAATAGATACTATTTTCAAATGAATACCCTATAAATATTATAAAGGCATTTACCTTAAAATAATAAATATCTGAATATATATTTTTTTGGGGGGGATATTAATTTAATTATTTCTTAATTCAATAGAAAAACCATTTTATTAAGCCGTCTCCACGTTTCTTTAATATTTGCGCATCGCTACCTTTTTTTTGCGGGTAGCAATACAAACACAGGAAGTATACGTTTTTATAAAAGGGTATTTTTATTAGAATTTAGAACAAAAAATAAATTGTGACTCTGCCCAAAACCCAAGCTAGTGGTATTTTTTATACACTACTACATAACACATTTCTTTACAGCATTCATGTAAGTTCCTGGCTTACAATTAAAAAATTTTGAAAATTCATATGAATTCTGTAGAATACCAACGACCCTGACAAAAATACATTAAAAGGGGGAAGATTCTGATGTCAATTTTATTGCTACTCAAAGGTTTAAAAATGATCGTAGCCTCCCAAAATAAATTACATTTTTGTGATTTTAAAATATTGATGTTTGTTATTTTTATTATTTCTTAGTCATTTTCTGATACAAAAGAAAAGCAATGAACGTTCCGATTCATGCCTTTATATTCACAAACCAATTACTCTGAATATATAATTTCTGTATTTATTATTTATATATTTATATATGCATGGAAAGCGCTTAATATCGGTGATAGAGCTAACATACTATTAATTAAATAGAAAATAATCTTAATGCTTTTCATACAGATGTTTTATATTATGTTGGCGCAAAAATAATAACGTAATAATGTCGTTTTTGACGTTAAAAAATACGTCAAAAAACGCCATTATTACGTCATTATTTTTTGCACCAACCTAATATGCACCAAGAAACAATCTTTTGGCTGTTAATCCCTAATTTTTCTCCAGATGAGGAAATAGATGCATCCATTTTAAAAACTGCTTCTAGTCATTTCATATATGTGTGTGTATATATATATATATTGTTCAGAATCATTAAAAAAATAAAGGAAAAAAGATTATTTTTACAAAATTCTGATAAATTACTAAATTTAAGGATTAATTTTTTGGAAGAGTTCTCTAGGACAAATATTGGATTTTAAAGAGATTTTAAATTTCATTCTTTTCTTTTTTTTTTTTCGTCTCTAATTTGATGAGTGACCAATGACAAAAATATCTAAAACCGAATTTAAATTATTTTTTACAAAAATAAAACCAAAATTTTACTAAAAAGAAAAATATAAAATAATTTCAAATGCGATACCAATCTATATAAAATGTGTATACCCCCAAATATCAATCCATATTTTATCTGGCCAAGAGACACAGCTCTTATTATAATGAAAGAGTTGTCTTCCTTGGATTATTTTTTTAAGAGCAGGAATAACAGAAATGATTGGCGCCTGCTGGCAAACAAGACTTGAAATCCGTTATTTATATTCAATATTTATTGGGTGTTATACTCTTGTGGCTAAAATGTTTAAAAGCTGTGAATTACAATAATAATGACTAAATATGTAAATTTGGTAACAGATGATAAAATATATCTTTTTATATGATGTAACCTCAGTACTTAGCTGTTACAAGTATTTCAAGACTATAAATCTTCCTGGAGCCGAGTCATAATCTTAAACATGCTCTGTTTACGAACAGGCCTTTCTGCTCTTGACTAGTACGCCAATGCAATACAAACAAAATCGGATGAGTGATTACGATAAACAATATGTGGCGCTAGTATATGAGGGACGCTTGGTGAATGTGTTGTTGCATGAGAATGACTTTTTTTTTCTTAGAAATTTCTTTCCAGTATTAGGGTGCGTCTTGTAAGCCGGTAAATACGGTACTATTTATTTTAATATTTCGCTCAACCTTTGACTGGGAGTTTCTGGTACTAAATGTGAAATTGGCAGTGACTGATAACAGTTCTCAGTGTGAGTATACTGGTTGTGTATCCCCATCTCGACCACGGTGATTGAGATTCCCCCTTGGTATATTCCCGACAAAAGTTGGATTTTTCTACTGTTTTTAGTGTCAGAATCTGTAAATAAAACTTTGACAATTTTTTTATGAAAAGCAACACTAATATGGCAGCTATTTCTGATAGAATTGAAATAAATATTTTGAATGTCACAATTGCAATAAGATAAATAATTAAATCAAAAGAAAGAATGATTTCTATCTAATCAGTTACCTGTGAAATAATGCAACAGTTTGGTGATGTCAATAGTTCATCACTCCAAACACCACTAATCACCCAAGAGGTTTTTGGTCCAGAGAATTTGTTCATGACCCGATTAGTTCGTAATGAGAGGCGTTCATGATCTGAGGTTACACTGTACATATATTTCAATAGAGAAAAAAATATGATCTTGTTTGAAATTTTGATATGAGGTCCGAACATGTTAATGAATTATTCAGATTATCATTTTCAGTTTTGTTCTATTATGCACAATAGTTCCAGAAGTATAAATTTTAATGCATATTACATTCGGTGAATTTGAAAGAGTTTTTGTAAAATAATCCATTATTAAAACTCGAGTGAGTACTTGCTTTCTGAACTTCTGAGATAGAATATTTTCATATTTTGAATGATTGTCTTTATTACTTTTAAGCTAGTAGATTTTTCACTTTTCATAGCATACGTGCTGTCTATGAAAACCACGACAAGTGGTTTGAAGAACAGTAAAGACATATACAGATATGGAGAAGCCCAGGAGGAGAAATGAAAACCCAGTCAACTATATAACTATTAATAACAGATTTAGGAATTCAGTTTTACACTGCAAATTACAGCCAAGCACTGACTGTGGGAGCAACCACCTTCCATTGAAACTACATAAATTGAAGATGTCAAAGGCAGCATGAAAATTGCAATATGACAGATTCCTGAATAACCCAATTTGAAGGAGAAATATATGAACAATGTTAAAAGCTAATACAATAGACAAAATAAGAATGGAAACTCAAAGTGCAACAGATTACGAGAAGCTTTAGTAACATTAATAACTGAGATCATCCCAATGAAAACTATACAAAGAATAGATGATAGATGAAATTATTAACATGGTGAAAAAGAGACAAGAAACAATATCAACATACAGCACAGAATATAGGAATCTGCACAAAGAAATTAGGAACAGATGCAAGCAGGCTAAAGAGGACTGACTCAATTAAAAATGAACAGAAATATAAAGAATGAGTATTGCAGATGATGTAATGTATATGCATACACCTAGGTTCCTCTTCACAGTAATATTATTGGCTGGTGTCAGCCATAGATGCAGACTGATATGGAGGTACATTGGTCTATTGCCTGGTTAGACCTTGTCCTTACTAGACTTGACAAGACCTACTTTATCACCTTTCTTGGAAATAACCATTTTGTTTTTGCAAAGTCCGTTTTAGTTAAGTTCTGTTTTATTTTAGCTTCTATGTTCTGTTTTCCTGACTATTATTTGAAAATTCTCTTTGATTTTTTCACTTTTTCCTTTCCTTTGCAGTTTATTTTTCTTTTGTTTTTTGTTTTTTTTTTGTTTTTTTGCATTACCCTTTTTTTTCTCCTTTTATTTTGTATTTATTCTATTATTAGTTTTTATTTTTATTTTAAAGTTTCCTTTTTAGGTTATTATTTTTCTTTTTTGAGTTTCTATACCCGACTCCCTGTTCTGTGTTTATAATTGTCCTAACTGTTTGTGTTTATTTATTCTAACTTGTCCGTTTCCTATATTCGTTTATTGGCAAAACCTTATTTTTAGCGGCCATTTTGGATTTCTTTGTCTAGTTAATACGTATTGTTTTGAATTTGTATTTGTATTTCTAGCCTGTCCTTTTTACGTTAATATTTAGTGTTTTTGTTATAGTTTACCTTATTTTGCATAATTTATTCCTGTCTTTGTTCCTATAACGTTTGTTTTTGTGTTTTTCATTTGAACTGTTTTAATTTTGTTTGTTTGTGACCAATTGTTCACGTCGGTTTTTTACTGTATTGTTTATTTATTTACCGTATTTAATTGTTTTTCTTTCTTGTTTGAAAGAAATTTTGTGACTATCGTCTTAATTTTGTTTTCGCTTCTTGGCGAACTTTGTTTATTAACCTTTTTTTACTGTTTTATTTCTTTTACGCCTATTGGGGTCGCTTGTTCAACCCACCCCTCCCCTTACATTCCAGTCTTATATTTAAAAAAAGAAAAAAGTGGAAAAAAAACACCACGAAAATTCCGTCCTTTCCCATAAAAAATAAGAAAAAAATGTTGGCCGACTATAGAAAGTCCATAAAAAAAATATTAATTTTCAATCAAAAAACACCCGCCTGACAAAGACAGCACAAACAAGTACACAGTTTTGTCGAGTACATTCCGAGATAACGAAGAAATAAACTGCCCAAACCAGACAACTAAAAGTACGAAGGCCAAAAATGGCCAAAATAAAAAAGCCAAAAATATGGAGGCGAATAATGGCTAGAATAAGGAAAAGATAATGTGGAGGCCGGAGAACCGCCCTTTTGTTGGAAGTCCCCCTCTAATTGTATTATCAATATTGCGGAGTTCTTGGAGCGATCTAAGAGTTACGCCCACGAAAGAAATAAGGAAGATTGAAAAAAGAATAGTGTCGGTTTTCGTCGTGGACAAGGGTTCGCGCAAAATTTGTCGGTCGACGAAAGACACAGTGAGAAAAACACTGGAGTCCTTGGGGTTCAAGCCCCTCAGAATCGTTAAAGGAGCCGGCTATTTCATGTTGGGTGCATTGCTACCCACGCCGGAAGACTTTGTTGCATCTTCAAGTCGCGACTTGATAACAAAAGATCTAATATTGGGCACAGAGTACGAAGGCCGAAGAAGGACCAGGATGACAATATACGAGGTCACGCCTCATGTTATCGGGGAACACCTGGCTGCTTTTCTAGCGCAGTATGGCGAGATACTAGGTGCTTCCTATGATAGCCTGAAAGGAGGTGTAGTTTCAAAATTTTGTTAGACTGAAAAGCCTTCCTCTCCATCCCCAACTGTCTGGAAGTAGGGAGCTTGAGGCTGCCGGTCACTGTGACCTGCCGCAAACTGGTATGTTGGAAGTGCGAAGAGAAGTCAAGCTCCAGTAGACCAAGATCCCCCTCTGACTACGTCTTTACCTACCGCCTCGCCTGTAATGGGCATGCCTGCTTCTGGGACCGGTACGCTTAAACCTCCGGTTGGCGAAGCATCTAAGGCCAAATTCCCCAAAGAGCCTTCGCCCGCTGCTAGTGCAGTTGTGGAGAAGGGGGTGGGGGATGGCTGGTTGCTGGTAAGACCAGAGGGTAGCGCCAGACAGCGGGTCCTCAGTCCCAGGAAGCCCCAAGAGCGAAAGGCACACACAGCCCCACTCTCTCTGACAACGTTAAGGGCGATGCCCCGGTATCTAAACAACGTCTCAAGGACCAACAGAAAAAAACATGACCTGAGCTATGAAAAGACGGAAAATATTAAGGAATTAAAAAAGAAATTAGATCTTCAGAAACAGACACTGCAAAATCGCTTACTCCATCAACGTCTGATGTTCCATCCACACTGTCTCCCAAGAAACAACTTTCCCCTCTGGCATCACCTAAACCAGTTTCCCTCAGCAGTAATCCTAGCTCTTAACGAGAAAAATCCGGCTACACCTCTCTTCATCCTCCAAGTCCTTCCCCTATTAAAAAAAAGATCATCTCGTGCCTCTCTCAGACCTTTCCCAGTCAAATTAAAATCTACCTACACACCTCTTCACACACCTAGTCCTTCCCCCGTTAAAGATACTGAAATGCCCCCTCCTCCTTCTAAAAGAGAGAGAAGCCCTACACAGGAGCTTAAAGATAAAAAGAAAAAGACTCAGAAACCTATTTATAACACGGCGGAGGATGTGTGCTAGATCTCCCCTGCACGAGCCGAACGAGCGAAAGACTACGGCAATCGCATCAAGGATCTGAAATACCTTCTTTCGATAAGAAGGTATGCAGACTTAAATGTCGAATGGCCGCAAAATTTCCCCAATGCACAAAGAGTACTTACCGTAATAAGAACTGGTGCAGGGGCTAAGCAGGCTTGGGCAATGCTCGTCGAGTCACTTTCATCGCACAAAATGTCACCTCCAATTGCAATCATTGAAAGCAAAGAACTCAATCATTTAAAACAATTTTGTGCAGGGAGGGTTCCAGTTTTAGTTCACCCCTCCCTCTATAGAGCGCTTAAATTGACTTTTCCCTGGGATATCGGCGGAGTCTCTCAAGACGGTACCATCAAGACTGAGATGGGCCATGGGTCTATGGGTGAGGGTGTCGGTATCCTTACCCCGACCATGTTCAAACCAGTGTCCCAACCCTAATTAGGTCTGATAATGGCACTCTGGTTAGTGAGTTTGAATGCCCGGGGCCTGAGATCGGATTCTCGAAGGGCAAGATCGTGATCTTCAGCGCCTCGGAGTGGATGTATGTTGCATACAGGAGACCCATTTTTTATCTCGCGACCATGATGACATTCTGACTAAGAGATTCGTCCTCTATTCAGCATGTTTTGATGGACGCTCGAGGGGTGTCTCCTGGCTGGTAAACAAATCCCTGGATGCAGTGTGTGCTCTTGTCTTCGCGGATCCAGCGGGCAGGCTCTGCGTGCTGGATATTACCATAAAGGATAAGGCTCTTCGTTTCATTGAGGTTTATGCCCGAGTTCGGGTAAACTTAGAGAAGCCTAAAATTAAGATGCTTGGCTACTGGAAATTGAACGCATAATTATTTGGTGAGCAAGATTTCCGGAGCCACGCGAAAGTCTTGTGAGGAAAAAGTTGACCGGGCGATAAAATCCCGTGTTAGTGGGGACGTAGCCGAAGCTAAGGCGAAGCTGGTCTCCTTGCTTATCAAGAAGGATCAAGCACTGGTAGTTAGGGCTAGGCTAAAAAGAATGTCTTGCGAGGCTATGAATATGGCCGCTTAATTGCGTGCAAAGGAAGCTCGTAGGGCAACTAGTCGACATATCGCGTGCATCATATTGCCGGACAAGCGGACTGTGACTACAGACGCGGACATTTGTGAGGCTCTCCATGACTACTTTCAAGAGCTTTTTACCAGGGAGCCCAATCTGAGCGCTGCTCAGTTCGATGCCTATTTAGCCGACTTTGCCCGTCTTGAGGCGGCTGAAGCGGCTGGGTGCGGGGATCCTATTACAGAGTCTGAGATCTGGGATGCGCTGAAGCAGGTAGGCCTGGACAAGACTCCGGGATTAGATGGTCTTCCCCATGAAATGTACTTGAGGCAGTCGCCCGTCTTTGTCCCCTTGCTGGCACTGATTTTCAACAACTGGATGAAGCAGGGGTCTATACCTCAACGCTTCACCAGGGGTGTGATCAAGCTGCTTCACAAAAAAAAAGATGGTGGGGATGCGGTAGATAATTATCGGCCTTTGACGATGTTAAGTACAGAGTTAAGTTAATTTTAGCCATGGTCTAAGCCGGCCGTTTTCAGTCTGTCCTCTCTAGTCTGATTGGTCCCGAGCAGATTGTGCTGTGAAGGGCAGGACTATTCAGGACAACCTTCATTTGGTACGCTTGATCATCGAGCAAGTCGACAGTGATGCCACGCTGATCAATTTGAATCAGTCCAAGGCTTTCGATTGGGTTGACCATCGGTTTCTGGAGGCTGTTCTTTCGGTCGACGGTTTCGGGCCTGACTTTCGCACTAGGATCCGACTGTTGTATGCGCCCCCGGTGCGCTGGTAGAAGTGAATGGGATAAGATCGAAACCTTTCATTTTGTTTCGCTCCATTCATCAAGGATGTCCGCTGTCTTCATTGCTGTACATTCTTGCGTTGGAAACTTTCCTGCGTCATTTGAAGACGAATCCGGTCTTTCGCAGAATTTCCTTACCTGGTGTTACCACCTCGGCCAGGTACTCCGCCTATGCTGATAACTTTTCGATTCTGGTGTCGAGCAGAGCCGAGATTAACGAAGTCAGCAAAGAAATCAAAGGGTATGATATGGTGACAGGAGCCAAGATCAACCGCGATAAGTTTGTTGGCTTGCGGTTGGGTTTGTGGAAGGGGTTTTTTTCTCTTCCCAGACCTTTCCTCTGGACGGACGGGCCGGTCAAGATACTCGGCATCTGGTTCGGTCCCGATCTCTTGTTGGAAATGAATTGGTCGGAGGTGAGAGAGAAGGCCGAGGGTGCAGTTCATCTGTGGACTCGGAGGAAGTATGTGCCTCGCACATCTACCCGATTCTTATTTACCGACTCTCCGTGCTTCCACTTCCGTCTGACACGTTATTGGCGTTTGTAAGACTCTTGTTCGCCTTCTTGTGGGGAGGCAAGACCGCCAAGGTTAGTCGCGAGATCTGTTACCTCCATCCATCTGATGGCGGTCTGGGGTTGCCTTGCGTTGAGACTCGTCGACATACGCTTCGCATTACCTATCTAGACAGGACGTGTATGAAATTAGATGAGAAAGGCGAATTCTGGAAGGAAGACGCCCGTAAAAATTTCCCATCATTGAGAAATGTGCGCTCGAGTGAGGAGGAGGCCGGGCGTACTCCTCGAGGCGATGGCACTTTCTATCGTGAATGTCGACTCTTACGGGCAAAGGATGGCCTCTCCGACGTCCAGCTGTTGTCTCGTAAGGCATTATATCAGGTGTTAGTTAGGGGGAACGTTCAAGATGCTTTGATAGGCGAGCTCGGTCTGATGAAGCAGGGGGCTCGCTGCATATGGCCTTGGGCGCCCGGGTTGAAATGTCTCAATAACACGGAGGCATCACTCAGCTGACTGTTGATTCGAGGGTCCCTCTGGGTCGCCAAAAGACTTCATGCAGCGGGTTTGGATATATCGCCAAACTGCGTTCGCTACAGTGGGGAGATGGTGACCCTAGGTCACGCTTTCTTTCATTGTAGTGTCGTAGCTCCGTTGTGCAAGTTTGTTGAAGACATAATTGTTTCGCATGCTGCGCGGAAAATTCGTTGTACTCGAGGTCAGTTCCGTCTGTAGCAATATAGTATCGCCGTTGACTAAGGCTGAGCACTATGTGTTCATTTGCTTACTGGGGGTTATGCGAGTCGGGATATGGACGACGCGACAGAAGGAATTCCATGGGGCCGAGAAGTTTACCTCTTCCCAACTGATCCTTTTCTTTAAGCATCAGCTTAAAAGCCAAGATCAGATCGGAAAGGAGGCGGCTCCATCCATTGGAATTTGGCGAAAGGTGGGTGAGTCCTGCGCGTCTCTGCAGAATGAAAGTTGCTAACTTGGAGTGACATTTTGATGCCGGTTAGGCTGTCAAAATATTGGGATTGCTGGGTTGAACAATGGCAACCCTTCCCGTGTATAGGTTAGAGTAGGACGTTTTTTGCTTTAGTTTTATCTCTTTTTTCAAGTAAACTTAGCTAGGATATGTATGCTCATTGGCCCCCTTTTTTTTCTGGCCTTATTTTTTCTTTTGTTTAATTCTCCATCCCTTCCGTCGTTAGGTGGTTAGTGATGTCAGTTCTCTGGTTGGTGTGGGGCGTTTTTCGTTTCGAGTGTTTTTCGTAATTGTTGTTGTGTTCGGATGAGTGTGTGTTTGTAGTGATTAAATGGCTTGTACGAATGTTTTTACATTTTTCAAGTCCCGCATTGATTTCGTTCAGTTAATTGATGTTTCTCCTACAGTTAGGACTGTGGGATTTTTTATTACTAACACCATTTTGTTTAGTTTCTTGTACTCATTGTAGATACTCATTGGGGTTTTTAGATTTTTAAATTGTTATTTTATTCTCCACCCACAGACAATTAATTGTATATATGGCGACTAGTTAGGACTTCATAGAGCTTTTGAGGCATTATGGTGGATGAAGTAAGAATGGTAAGTAAGAATGAGTTGTTTTGGAGAAAGGGATATTGTTTGTATTTTGGGGTCAGTGATTGCAGCTAGCTAAGTTTAATATTAAAACAGAAGATAACCATCCTTTTTCCCTTTTCCAGTTCTATGTGAGTAGATTTCTTTTTCTTAATTCTTATTTAAAGTTTAATTTGTATTTTTGTTACATTCTTCTTGAAATAATCTGAACTGCAATTTATTCACATATCATATGACACCTGATAACCTCACAGTAGTTTCATTTTTATGTCAAACCTTCACAAACATGTAAGAAAATTAAAAATGAATTTTGAGGCTCCATATGTGTTTAAGATTTTTAAAAAGTGAAAATTTTCAACCATAATAGAGTACATAGCTTTCTAAATTCAATTATAAAAATTCAATTACTGTAATTTCTGAATTACAAAAATTAGTTATTTTACTTCTGAAAATGCTTGTTCATATTCTTTAATGGTAATTTTATTTCATGTTGAAATAGGGTATGCAATAGCTGAATACAAAATGTAACATTTTTTTAGCATTTTCCCATTATCCAAGAATAGGTCCACTGCTCTAATCAGTTTATGGAAGGAGCGGGTGCTGCCAGATATCGATCTTTCTGCAAGTGGTCAGCAAATCGGTTACAACACTGAAGAAAATTCTCATGGAAGGGAAATAATTGTAATGCTTACCAAAGTCCACTTAATTTTTCATTACAAATAACTTTATTTGATAATTGTTTCAATATTATGTTAAAGACATTTCATTTTGATGAACATAATGACTATCATCTAAATTGAAGTATACAGAAATTGGTTTCATGTGTATTTCATACTCATTGAAACATTTTCATTTTAGTACCTATCAATTTACATAAAGTATACATAAAAGGTTGAGAAAACAAAACTCTTGAGTCACAGTATAATTAGACTTTTGACTGCAAAACATCCTGAATCCAATCCAATTGTGTGTGCCAGAAATCTGAACTGACATAAAAATGTATTTACATAAAATGTAGATTTCATAGAACTAGTGAGTTTTGTGACATATGCACACGTCATACTTTGCCTGCATATCATCAGGGTAGGTAGAGACAAATGGTGACTTAAAGTCAAAAGTTTGGACCATATTTCTTCCAAAGTGAACTTTGGACAATTTCTGATGGAGACTAGAATTTTTCATTTAGAATAATGTTGATTAATTTAGAATTTTGTTTTTCAGGAAAGAAGATAATTGGAACTTTGGAGAAAAAACAAGTAATCAGTTGAAAAAAAATTATATTTACACAAATAGATTGTTTCATTCTAAATAGGAAGAACAATTCACATCTGTTAATCTATTTTTAGTCATAATTTTGCACAATGTACTTAAAATGTAATATTAATAAGTGTCATATGCCCTAGTCGACGAATGGGTTTATAAGGCGATCATACGCCGACCAGAAGATATATACATTATCACATCTGTGGAGAGATACAGGCTATCTCTTTCAGATCACGACAATGGACAATTAGTAAACCAAAATATTTTAAAGAACACTGTTCGATTAGGATAATCGAACAGTAATCTTTTCCCAGGTTCGCTTCGGTTTCAACACGAATACTGATCCACAATTCAAGGATGAACGATAAGGCGTAATGAATTTTGGTATAAGAATTTTAATATGTACATATACACAAAATATTAAAATAAAAGAAAATATAAGCATGAGTAAAACATCCGACGACCAGATCTCGAGACTTATGTTGGGATATCAAAATGTGCACAAATCCAAGTGGATTCGACTGAACCCGAATGGACAAAAAAATAAGTATGAATAACTTCGAATACAGAAATCAACGCGTAACCAAAAAAAGAGATGGGATAGGATTTACATATTATTATTTTGACATGTGGAAAGGTGTTTGTAAGAACATAATATTTATGGATGCATGTATATCTTTCCAACACGGGTCCAAAATATATAATTACTTATCTTTATATTCAGTTCTCTTTTTAATCATCGTCCTTTCTTTTTCTCTCTCACGTTTCCTCTTTTCTTTCTTTCCTTTTCTTTACACAAATACAATTTCACACACGGTCCGGCTGTAACAGAGATGTACACATTCTTCCTCTCTCTGGTTTTCTTTTTTCTTTCTTTCTACTTCTGTATACAGTTCAGCTTGCAACAGAGATATATACTTTCTTCCCTCTGGTTTTCTCTTTTCTTTCTGTCTTCTTCTTTATACAATTCAGCTTGCAACAGAGATATATACTTTCTTCCTCTCTGGTTTTCTCTTTTCTTTCTTTCTTTCTTCTTCTTTATACAATTCAGCTTGCAACAGAGATATATACTTTCTTCCTCTCTGGTTTTCTCTTTTCTTTCTTTCTTCTTCTTTATCCAATTCAGCTTGCAACAGAGATATATACTTTCTTCCTCTCTGGTTTTCTCTTTTCTTTCTTTCTTCTTCTTTATACAATTCAGCTTGCAACAGAGATATATATAGTTTCTTCCTCTCTAGTTTTCTTTTTTATTTCTTCAAACGCAGGCTGTATTCTCAGCGTACAAATTTCCTTGCGTCTTCTGTGATAAATAACGCGATTTATCGTCTTCAATTTGGGGTTATCGAACAAAAATACATGTTCTTATATTTCTTGTCCGGAGTTGCCTGGGATGAATCGGAGAAGTTCCATCATTATCAAATGAGTCTCATCTTTCCGTTCATAAGTTAGCAGCGCTTCCATTTCGAGTCTTGCTCCTTCAAAGACAAGACAGCAACTGACTCCCAAGTAATTTTCTAATTCCCACGTGTCCTGCGTTTTGGCGCGAATTCCAGCTTACATCAGCCCCCTCTCTAGCTTCTGTCTAGACATCTGTTGCTACGGGTAATTGGGTCAGTCAACCTCTTGACTTGCTTTCCCAAAATGTCTCGAGACTCCCACGTGACCTCTTCTGTTGTCAGGCGAAGATTAACCTTAATATATGCGTGTATGCGTGTTTGGGCTATCTGCATCCGTCACATAAGTCCTGTGGAGATTGAAGCATTGAAAATGCTGGAGATTTTTTTTTAATTCTGTTTCTTTATTTATTAAAAGAAATCCAAACTGGTCAGTTATTTAATTTTTTTCTCAAATTTTTGACAAAATTAATTTAATAACTTTGAAAATTTATTACAAATTATTTTCTGATTAAAACTCGGTTTTAAGTAGTTTCATTTTGTAAGGAATCTAAAAAAATAATTTGTGATAGTTATTTTTACATAATCTAAACTTTGAATATTTAAACTGGAATTAAATAACAAGAAATTCAACTACATCCAACTCATGTGTACATTAGTAAATGTAGGCACACTTGTTTTTATTTTTAAATGTAATTAGCATAAAATTTAGTCTATTTATTTATTTAATTAAAGTAATAAATACTCAAGGGGAGGGTTTTTTGTGATGAAAGTTATAACTTCAGGACCAAGAATAATTTAAAAGAAAGAAATGTAAATATTTTCATTGGTTCCCTATTTACAGAATTTTCCATCAGAATAATAAAAAAAAGTGTATCGTCAGTTCAAAAAATTGAATCTGGTAAAAAAAATGTTTATTTTGAGAGAAGCCTTAAAAAATAGCTTTAACTGAGAACTAGACAATTACTTTTTTCAAAAATTTTAAAAGTCGTTCTTGAGGAACTTTTCTTATCAGGAGGTCTTTCAAAGAACTTGACATTTCTTGTAGATTTTGTAAAAGAAATTCCCAAATGTCAAAGAACTCTTCTGAGAGAAAGTAATTTGTCATGTACATGGTGTGGCAGAAGTACCTCTCACATAATAATAAGACATTAGTGGCAATGGTGTCTTCATCTAGTTAATACCTTACCATTATGTGGGAGGCATTTTTTGCCACACTCTGTACAATACAAGGTACTCTAATTTCTTCAAGAATATTATTGCTGATGGGAAAAGATTTTCTCTGCTTCTATATGGGCTTCATATGCCTCAGAAAAAAACAAGTGAAAAATTCAAAGAAAACTGCCTATAACCAACAAGAAAGATTGGAGCTAGTGACATAATGGTGTGGAGTTGTAATTCAGGTGTAGAATCATTGATAATTGAAGAGTCATTACCATTTATTCCAAGAAAAGGAGTGTCACACCCGCATTGATTGGGGTGAATTGTTTAAAAAAAGAAGAGAATCGCTGCTTTCCTTAGTTTTCCAAAGTATACAAAATTGACACAAATATAAGTATTATTCACGCTCTCTTGCAATTTTTAAATTTATTTCTGTGTGTCTATGAAAATGTGAGTCTTTATACGCCGGATATGCTGTATTTAATGTTTTCAAAACTTTTCTCTCAATAAAATATGGATTGTTGGATTTTTTACGCAGGAATGCATTATTAATAAGAAAAAGACAAGTTAGGTGTATATGATGGATTCGGTAAAACATCCAAAATGCTGGGTTCGATCATTTATCAAGTTGACAATTTCTTCAGTGGTAGGATAACACTCTGACAAACGTCCGGGTCTCTTTCAAATAACAGCTTCCCTCAGTCTCTGATTCAATCTTTCACAACATTTGACGGTGTTAACAGTCTGGCCAAGCACACCTATTGCATCCAAAAGTTATACTTGCCATCTATTCCTTCACCGATTTCTAAATTTTCAATTAAATGGATGGATGCTGCTTGAACATATAATCAATCATGGATCCTGATTACGATCTTTTTCTTTCTCTCAGACGACATTTATCCGGACTTCACACACATGACTGAGAGATGCAAGGCTTTCTCCAGTCACCATGTTCTTCGAGAATTATATATATATATATATATATATATATATATATATATATATATATATATATATATATATATATATATATATATATATATATACACGGTTGGGCAATGATTGGACAAGTGAAACAGGCTCCATAGATGAATAACGTTATAAATGTTTTGTTAAATAGTCAAGTCTAAACAAATAGCCTGAAGATTGCATTCAAGTACAAAACAGACTTTCGTTGCTGGCTGTTGGTCTCAGTGTCCCCTTTTATATTTTATATTTGCATACGCTCTATCCGTGATAGTATATTATACACACTATGTCTGGTTTTAGTATGTAATTCAATGCCTTCACAATAAAATTTCGTATGATTAACCTTTCGTAAAAATGTTCTGGATACATTTATTGCAGAAATTAGCCAAGTAATTTTTCAACTGATCTATTTTCATCAGAAATATTTGCACTAAAATAATTGATGCTGTGAGATTGCCACTGTAACAGTATACTTATTGATATTTATTTTTACCTTCAAATATATAAACATCACTGTAATTATCTGCCTGTCATTAATTCATGGTCATATTTTAACTCAAATAAATTATTGTAATAAATATAAAATTTTTGACTGCATAAAACCATTCTCCTTACCAACTGGGTCCAACGACGATGAAGTTGTCGAACTTTCTCTGCACAATTTCAAATCCAAGAACCATACTCGTTATCACAATAATCAATAGTACTAAATTACAAAGTGAATAGCTTTTCAAGAATGAATAGTACGTTTGTTGGTTCGAATCCAGCCAAAAATGCATTTCATTAAAATTATATATATATATTTATATATATATATTAGTGTGCGCAAAATGAACGGTTGATATAATATCAACTTAAGGTGTTCTGAATTTCATGTGAACTTTTCCTTTGTACGTATTACACCAAGAAACGTAAGATTTAAATCCACATAGATTCTCCTAGAAACGGATAGGTTTGGTGTAGGTCAGTGGTAGGGTTGCCGACAATTACTCTCGGATTCTTGTGTTCAAGTTCAGCAAAAATCTGTTAATGACTATTTTTCTTCTTGTAAGAAATAGGTTATTATTTTCGGTTGTAAATTATTAAATCCGCACGTTATTTAATGATTTATAATAATAAATTTAAAATGTCTCCAGAGTAAAAGTAAATGTTCAGTCATCCACCAGGAAGACAGGATCTGACGACATTCGAGCCTGTAGACTGTACAGTGAACGGGAATTCTTGCGTGACTCGATTTGAACTACTTTGCCGTTCACAGGTATCTCTACTGATCTTACCGTTGACGCCAAACAAACTTCTACTCCACGAAGCCGACACTAACGTTCTTAGCAGTTTTTGCCGTAACAATTTTAATAATTCTGGAATTAAGTAAAAAGAAATCAATTGTTGAACGACACAAGTGGCGACAATCAATTCTGGATGAGTAAGTGTACAAGTACTCCTCGCGCAGCAAGCGGTATGAAATGCTCCTAAAAATTCTATTGAATAATCAATACACTTTTATTCTATAATAAAAAAAAATTCAAATCCAATAATTTATTTAAAGAATTAACAGCGGATTCGAACCTATTACTATAAAATCGAGAGTCTACCGCTCTTGCAGTCGAAATAAATTGTCATTTTATGCGCTAGAAAGCTACTGATCATTGCAACGACTAAAATGAAAATTGAAGTCAATCAGTCAGTTGTTGAATGACACAATATAACTAGCGACAGTCAGAATGCGTGCGTGGTGAAGTGGTAAGTTGTTTGACAACCACGGTTTCGGTGCGAGTTCGAGTACTGTAGTAAGAAGTGCTTTTTTCAGTTATATGTCAGTAATGGTTCTCCAGGAATATTTTCCGAAAAAAAGATATAATTTGTTCGCGGAGTAGTTCAGAGTTTCAGGTGAACTTTTTCTTGGTATATATTATGCCAAGAAATGTAAAATTTATAAATTCTTAATATCAAGCGCCTATCAATCGGTTTGGTGTAAATCAGTGGTAAAATTGCTGATAGTAATTGTCGGGTGCGCGTGTTCAATTTCAGCGAGTATCCGTATACAAAATTTGTCATCGGAAAAGTAATGCGTTAATATTGTCGGTTGAAAATCAATAAATCCGTGTCATATTTTATAATAAATTTAAAATGTTTTTCAATTAAAAGTAGTCATTGAGTTTTCCACCCACCAAGCTAGTACCTGACTACATTCGAACGTATAGTCTCTACTATTCGATCCCGAACACCTTCGACGTTCGCATGTAACTCTACTGACCTAAACCTTCAACGTTATTCGATCGCGAACCAATTAGCAGGTAACTCTACTGGACTAAGCAGCTACAAATCTAACCAACCGTCTATAACGCCTGCGCCAAGAAGCCGCCACTAACATTCTAACCATTTTTTTTGCTGTAACAATTTTACTAATTCTGGAATTAAAAGAAATCAATTGTTGAACGACACAAGGGACGACAATCAATTCTGAATGATTGATAAAATTCGCACACCTTTACAATGAAGCAACTAGCAGTCTGAAATTTTCCGCAAAGATTCTATTAATAATCAATACACTTATTCCATGATAAAAACAACCAATAATAAATTTAAAGAACTTAACAGCGGACCTATTAATATAAAATCATAAACGGACTGCTCTTGTAGTTACTTACTAAAGTCAAAAACTCTCGCTGATTTGAACCCGTATAGAAAGAATAATAGCAGCTTGACACCTTACCAATGAGCCAACATATGCCGGCTAAATAAAATGTTATTTTATGCACTTGAAACCTTCTGATCATTGCAACGACTTAAATGAAAACTGTAATTAGTCAGTTAGTTGTTAATTGATACAATATAACTGGCGACAGTCAATGCCTGACGAATGAGTGCGTGGTGAAGTGGTAAGTGGTTTAACATCCCAGCTTTTGATACGAGTTCGAGCACCGAAATAAGCTCTGTTTTTCAATTATATTTTAATGGCTTACCAGGAATGTTTTCAGAATCAAAAGGTATGATACGTTTGCGGAGTTGTTCCGACTTTCAGGTGAACTTTTTCTTGGAATATATTATATCAAGAAATGTAAGATTTATAAACTCCTAAAATGAGGTAATTATTAGTCGGTTTGGCATAGCTTAGCGGTAAGATTGCTCACTGTAACTCGCGTGTTCGAGTATGCGTTTATGCATTTTGTCTTTGTGTAAATAATACTTTAATATTATTGTATCGTTGATGGAGTAGTGGTTAGGTCGAAAAAAACATGGGATTTTTCAATTACAAAAGGTATGTGTGTTGGTTCGAACCCGGCTAAAGTCGCATTTTATTAAAAAATATTTCCTTGCGCGCAAGATGATAGCGATTGGTGCTATGCATTTTTTAATGCCAAATTGAATAAAATATTAGTATTTATTTTCCGTAAGATATTTAAATAACCAATATATATGTACGTTGTTGAGGGCTTGAAACGCCTGGTCAGTACCGAAGCCTCAAACATACAAAGTTTATCATTTACAAGCAACAATTCGCAAGAAAGACAAAAGTCGAATTAACCAAATCCAAAATAACATTTATTCAAAAAAGACAGTATGTACTGAGTGTGTTTGATTTGATTGTGTTCGAGTATATCGGTAAAAGTGGTTTTCACAGTTGTGCACATGGTGAAGAGTTCGAAATATCTTTTCTTTAATTACATGTTCGAGATCAAATGTAGAAAGAAAATTGTCAGTGAAACAGTACTTAACTGGTGTCGCTAATATGGGGTGTTCCTAGTTCTTGACATGGTTACCATGGCGATGTCGGGAATCAGTGAGTTTTCTCTTTGGCCACGGTCGTTGAAGCATCGGAATAAACGGAAAGTGACTACTTACCTTCCATCTGCCTACATGAAGTTCAGAAGCCATTGCATGTCTCCCTCCAGAACTGAAACTTTATGTTTAAGACGGCTGTCGATGACGTAGGGTGCGGACGTATTTGTAAGCTAAAATACGCACCTACTTGAGATAACTGCTCGGGACGAGGAAGATGAGTGGAGGGAAAAAAAAAACTTTTTTTTTGTTTTTTCTTTACGACCAATCGTTTTTTAATGTACACAAACTAAAAGGGAGATTCGGACTGCCACTTGCTGTATAAGTTCCAAATTATTCGAAACCCGTTTGTTTCTATTAATAAATTTACGAAATCCTGTTTGCTTATATGTGCACGTATGAGCAATTAAGAGTTTAACTTTGGTGAAGTGGAAAGTTCTTTGGTTACCCCGATTTCGATGCGAGTTCGAGCACTATAATAAGCTATATATTTTTTCAATTATAAGTCAGTAATGTGTTACCAGGTATATTTCCAGAAATAAGAGGTATGGTTTGAGCTCAGAATAATTTGTTTGAAAAGTTGTTCCAAATTTCACGTTAACTTTTTCTTGGAATATGTTATACTAAGAAACGTAAGATTTATAACATCATAACATCGGCTAGCAGTTAGTCGGTTTGGTGTAGGATAGTGATAAGATTGCCGGCCGTAATTCTAGGATTCGTGTGTTCAAGCTCAGCAAGAATCCATTAAAGAATATTTATCTCCGTGCAGGAAATGCATTAATGTTTTATTTGTGGATAATAAATTCAGAATGTTTTTAGATTAAAACTGAACATTAAATCATGAAGAGAGTCGCTGGCTACATTCGAGCTTGAAATCTGCGCCGTTCACAGGAATTCTTGCGCTATTCGATCCCGATCACTTTGCAGTTATACAGGTAATTCTACTGACCTTGCCGTCGACTCTAAGCAAATCTCCATATCGTCTGCGCCACTAAAGCTCTTCGCATTTTTTGACATAACAATTTTAATAATTCTAAAATTAAGTCAAAAGGCAGCCAGTTGTTGAACGAGACAATACTAGGGGTGACAATCAATTCTGGATGAATGATAATGTTCTCACGCCATTACTACTTAGCAGCTAGTTGTCTGAAATTTGACGCAAAGATTCTATTAAATAATCAATACACTTATATCCATGATAAACCCGATAAATTGTAGTAATTTATTTAAAGAATTTAACAACGGATTTGAACCTATTACTATAAAAAATGTGAACTTACTGCTCATGCACCAAGTTACTAAAGTCAAAACCTTCAGTAGAGTTGAACTAGTATAGAAAGAATAATAGTCTGACACCTTACCAATGAAGCACCAATAACCATCTAAACAGAAAGCGTCACTTTATGCATTAGAAATCTACTGATCATTACAAAAACTTAAATAAAAACTTCACTATGTATTTGAACTTGCACTTGCGGTTTTCTATTGTTTTTCCTTGATTTAAAAAATGTATAAATGTTAAATGCTCTTCAACACGCAGCCACATTAATCTTTTCAACAAAACCAACATTTACATTGGTAACCCCAACGTTTAAGGAAAATAGCATTTACAAAGGAATTAAAAGAAAAGACTAAATGAATGCAAATGAGATTCTAGAAGTAATAATAATAAAAAGTTAAATCCAAACAACTTGATCAGTTTAGGATTATCTTGTTTTTCGGAAAACATTTCATTATGGAGTAATTTTGGAATTCTTAAAAATCACTTGCAAACATTAAAAGAAGGACATGACTTATATTCAAATGAGAAATAAATAGCTAAATACTTCTTCATATTTCAAGAGATGCAGACTATTTTGAACAATATCTGTTCTTTAAATATTTTTCATTAACCAAACCAATCAGACCACACATATTCCAAAGAAGAGCGATTCATCACTGACTTGAAAACTTAAGCCTAAAGATATCTTTCTTCTAACGCATTAAACAATCTTCCAAAGTGAAATAAGAAACATAAGCCTAAATAACTACATAGTTATAATCCTTGAGTTGCATAATCAAATCTCACACCACTTATAAATATTTCTAATGAAAAGAATAGGCTGAAATTCATAAGGTATATTTATAGGAACATATGCTGAAACTTTGCACAAACTTTGAAAAGAACATAGAAAATAAAATTACAAAATAAAGGAAAGATAGAAAAGAAATAATAATAACAACAAGAACAACTTTCAAGTTTCAAATATATTTTTTATTAAATTTTGGAGTTTTAAATAGCGTGATTACAATATATATATATATATGTGTGTGTGTGTGTGTGTGTGTGTGTGTGTGTGTCGGAGTTAGCGCCTTACTGGGCGACTTCTTGCTTCGATCACTCTTTCCTTCAGGCCTCGTGCCGCATCCCACCTCGCGTGGAGGTGAGGTAAATCCCCTTTTTCATTTCTTCATTTCAGCGACTACAATGTAAGCTTTCTTAGGAGATAGCGTTTCCCACTTGTGGGAAGACGCCATGAACATTATACCCACATACACGTACGTAAGCATATTCAGCAAAGAAGAAAAAACAATGTTTACGCACGCACACAAGTGTTATTGTCCATTGTAAAATTGTTTTAATACATATATGTTTATATATATATATATATATATTCATGAATTATTCATACATACAACAAAAACAATATAGTTCATGCCACTTTGACGGAAAATTTACCAGTAAAAAAGAATTCTCTTATCACTACATTTGTACATAAACGCAGAACCTTAACCTTAAAATTTAAATTCAAACTCAGCGTTGCGACTGCACGTTCCAAAACAATAACACACATTTCTCATAGCATTTTTCGGATTACAACCTTATTTTCGTTTGTCCACTTATTACTGAGAGTAAAAACAAGAACACAATCTATTTCATACCTGAGGATGTCTGTAGGAACAGACGAAAGCTTGTAAAATAAAAAGATCTAATGCAACGGAAATTTATAAAACAGGATCTTTTCATTCATAAACAGATTCGGGGTTTTTGTATATTATTGAATTGTTCGCGAAGATGGATTTCTCACCATTTAATCATTAACCTTTGTATTTGTTTTATGTATGAATAATATATATATATATATATATATATATATATATATATATATATATATATATGTTTCGGTCTTGTTTGTCTTCTTTCATCTTCGGTTGGATACAACTAGAGTCCGCCATTTTTCTTGTTGCTCGACCTTCTTCTAGCAGGAAATATAAACGCACGTGTTTTCTTTTCATTTTCATCCCCCGGTCCTATATATATATATATATATATATATATATATATATATATATATATATATATATATAATTAAGCATATTTATTTACAAAATAGCAAATTTATTTGGGTCCCGGGTACATCTTGCTCACCTCAGTCAGGAACCCGTGAAGGCGCTGAGAATTGGTTTCAAAAATAAAAAACGAGCAATATATTGATTTAAGGAAACACTTTTGTGTCAAGGTCGGATGACAATATCCTTCATAATCTTCTACAGACTTTCCACTATTTTGGTGTGGATATTCCAGTCTACCGGGTCAACAAAATGTTCGCTATGGTTGATCTGTTTGTGCATGTATCCATATTCTAGTATTCGCACATGCGCCGACCAGCAGTCAAAATAAATTTTCGCACAGGCTCGCTAAATTGAAAAAAAAAGAGATTTATTTAAGTGTATACAATTTGCGAATTGTGGTCCCAAGTCATGATACGGACATATGTCAGCAAGGTAGACGCCATTTATGCTCATTTGAAGAGTATTCACATTCACATCCACAGCACATGCTACTGCAGAAATGTCGAATTGCACAAAACAAATTATTCCGTCAATCTGTACGAAGCAATTCAATGCTTTCGATTGAATGAAGAAGCTTTAAAAGAATTTTTCCGACTACACAGAGTATTACCATCTTCCATGAGATACCCTCGATGCAATTTTAACTTGCTTGTTGAGTGCCAAATGGAAAATATAGCGTTGCAGAAATTGTGTCTACCGTCCTACCAGTCCGAATCGTCCTAACTGACGGGAAACAGAATGTGGCTTCAGCGTGTGTGATAGAAAAAATACACTTTTGGAGAAGTCTCGCTTGCCTGCGTGGAAAGTGCTACTTTTTGTAACCCATTTCGTTGATCGAAGCTGGAGTCAGAGGAATATGTTTGAAAACTTGGACATTGCAAAACACACTTCAGTCAATTGGCGCTCCTTTTGTAATGAGGTGTGCCAAGTTTGGCGAGAACATGTGCAGTAAATGTTGGGTAGACCAGGTGTTAAGGTATAAATTGATGAGACCGTTTATCTCTAATCGTAAATATAACCAGGGCAGAGACGTAGATTGAAAACGGTCTGGCTTTTTGGTGGTATTGAAAAAGTTTCAAAGAAAATGTTTTTGGTTCTGTTGACAGCAGATTGCGAGGAAGGAGAATCCAGGGATGCAAACACACTTATTCCACTAATAATGTGCCATATCCAAAATGTCACCTCCAATTGCAATCATTGAAAGCAAAGAACTCAATCATTTAAAACAATTTTGTGCAGGGAGGGTTCCAGTTTTAGTTCACCCCTCCCTCTATAGAGCGCTTAAATTGACTTTTCCCTGGGATATCGGCGGAGTCTCTCAAGACGGTACCATCAAGACTGAGATGGGCCATGGGTCTATGGGTGAGGGTGTCGGTATCCTTACCCCGACCATGTTCAAACCAGTGTCCCAACCCTAATTAGGTCTGATAATGGCACTCTGGTTAGTGAGTTTGAATGCCCGGGGCCTGAGATCGGATTCTCGAAGGGCAAGATCGTGATCTTCAGCGCCTCGGAGTGGATGTATGTTGCATACAGGAGACCCATTTTTTATCTCGCGACCATGATGACATTCTGACTAAGAGATTCGTCCTCTATTCAGCATGTTTTGATGGACGCTCGAGGGGTGTCTCCTGGCTGGTAAACAAATCCCTGGATGCAGTGTGTGCTCTTGTCTTCGCGGATCCAGCGGGCAGGCTCTGCGTGCTGGATATTACCATAAAGGATAAGGCTCTTCGTTTCATTGAGGTTTATGCCCGAGTTCGGGTAAACTTAGAGAAGCCTAAAATTAAGATGCTTGGCTACTGGAAATTGAACGCATAATTATTTGGTGAGCAAGATTTCCGGGGCCAGTTTTTACTAATGCTACAGCGGGAATTGTCGGGGACTGTGGTTGGAAATAAGTGGTGGGATTCTTTCAAATCAAAACTTAGATCATTTGCTGCTGATTTTAGTCGTCGACTGAATATAGCAGGGTTAGCCACGCGAAAGTCTTGTGAGGAAAAAGTGGACCGGGCGATAAAATCCCGTGTTAGTGGGGACGTAGCCGAAGCTAAGGCGAAGCTGGTCTCCTTGCTTATCAAGAAGGATCAAGCACTGGTAGTTAGGGCTAGGCTAAAAAGAATGTCTTGCGAGGCTATGAATATGGCCGCTTAATTGCGTGCAAAGGAAGCTCGTAGGGCAACTAGTCGACATATCGCGTGCATCATATTGCCGGACAAGCGGACTGTGACTACAGACGCGGACATTTGTGAGGCTCTCCATGACTACTTTCAAGAGCTTTTTACCAGGGAGCCCAATCTGAGCGCTGCTCAGTTCGATGCCTATTTAGCCGACTTTGCCCGTCTTGAGGCGGCTGAAGCGGCTGGGTGCGGGGATCCTATTACAGAGTCTGAGATCTGGGATGCGCTGAAGCAGGTAGGCCTGGACAAGACTCCGGGATTAGATGGTCTTCCCCATGAAATGTACTTGAGGCAGTCGCCCGTCTTTGTCCCCTTGCTGGCACTGATTTTCAACAACTGGATGAAGCAGGGGTCTATACCTCAACGCTTCACCAGGGGTGTGATCAAGCTGCTTCACAAAAAAAAAAGATGGTGGGGATGCGGTAGATAATTATCGGCCTTTGACGATGTTAAGTACAGAGTTAAGTTAATTTTAGCCATGGTCTAAGCCGGCCGTTTTCAGTCTGTCCTCTCTAGTCTGATTGGTCCCGAGCAGATTGTGCTGTGAAGGGCAGGACTATTCAGGACAACCTTCATTTGGTACGCTTGATCATCGAGCAAGTCGACAGTGATGCCACGCTGATCAATTTGAATCAGTCCAAGGCTTTCGATTGGGTTGACCATCGGTTTCTGGAGGCTGTTCTTTCGGTCGACGGTTTCGGGCCTGACTTTCGCACTAGGATCCGACTGTTGTATGCGCCCCCGGTGCGCTGGTAGAAGTGAATGGGATAAGATCGAAACCTTTCATTTTGTTTCGCTCCATTCATCAAGGATGTCCGCTGTCTTCATTGCTGTACATTCTTGCGTTGGAAACTTTCCTGCGTCATTTGAAGACGAATCCGGTCTTTCGCAGAATTTCCTTACCTGGTGTTACCACCTCGGCCAGGTACTCCGCCTATGCTGATAACTTTTCGATTCTGGTGTCGAGCAGAGCCGAGATTAACGAAGTCAGCAAAGAAATCAAAGGGTATGATATGGTGACAGGAGCCAAGATCAACCGCGATAAGTTTGTTGGCTTGCGGTTGGGTTTGTGGAAGGGGTTTTTTTCTCTTCCCAGACCTTTCCTCTGGACGGACGGGCCGGTCAAGATACTCGGCATCTGGTTCGGTCCCGATCTCTTGTTGGAAATGAATTGGTCGGAGGTGAGAGAGAAGGCCGAGGGTGCAGTTCATCTGTGGACTCGGAGGAAGTATGTGCCTCGCACATCTACCCGATTCTTATTTACCGACTCTCCGTGCTTCCACTTCCGTCTGACACGTTATTGGCGTTTGTAAGACTCTTGTTCGCCTTCTTGTGGGGAGGCAAGGCCGCCAAGGTTAGTCGCGAGATCTGTTACCTCCATCCATCTGATGGCGGTCTGGGGTTGCCTTGCGTTGAGACTCGTCGACATACGCTTCGCATTACCTATCTAGACAGGACGTGTATGAAATTAGATGAGAAAGGCGAATTCTGGAAGGAAGACGCCCGTAAAAATTTCCCATCATTGAGAAATGTGCGCTCGAGTGAGGAGGAGGCCGGGCGTACTCCTCGAGGCGATGGCACTTTCTATCGTGAATGTCGACTCTTACGGGCAAAGGATGGCCTCTCCGACGTCCAGCTGTTGTCTCGTAAGGCATTATATCAGGTGTTAGTTAGGGGGAACGTTCAAGATGCTTTGATAGGCGAGCTCGGTCTGATGAAGCAGGGGGCTCGCTGCATATGGCCTTGGGCGCCCGGGTTGAAATGTCTCAATAACACGGAGGCATCACTCAGCTGACTGTTGATTCGAGGGTCCCTCTGGGTCGCCAAAAGACTTCATGCAGCGGGTTTGGATATATCGCCAAACTGCGTTCGCTGCAGTGGGGAGATGGTGACCCTAGGTCACGCTTTCTTTCATTGTAGTGTCGTAGCTCCGTTGTGCAAGTTTGTTGAAGACATAATTGTTTCGCATGCTGCGCGGAAAATTCGTTGTACTCGAGGTC
Source organism: Acanthosepion lycidas (assembly GCA_963932145.1). Classification (NCBI taxonomy): domain Eukaryota; kingdom Metazoa; phylum Mollusca; class Cephalopoda; order Sepiida; family Sepiidae; genus Acanthosepion; species Acanthosepion lycidas. Next base: position 105,625,521 of record OZ010592.1, on the reverse strand, counting down.
AGTTCCGTCTGTAGCAATATAGTATCGCCGTTGACTAAGGCTGAGCACTATGTGTTCATTTGCTTACTGGGGGTTATGCGAGTCGGGATATGGACGACGCGACAGAAGGAATTCCATGGGGCCGAGAAGTTTACCTCTTCCCAACTGATCCTTTTCTTTAAGCATCAGCTTAAAAGCCAAGATCAGATCGGAAAGGAGGCGGCTCCATCCATTGGAATTTGGCGAAAGGTGGGTGAGTCCTGCGCGTCTCTGCAGAATGAAAGTTGCTAACTTGGAGTGACATTTTGATGCCGGTTAGGCTGTCAAAATATTGGGATTGCTGGGTTGAACAATGGCAACCCTTCCCGTGTATAGGTTAGAGTAGGACGTTTTTTGCTTTAGTTTTATCTCTTTTTTCAAGTAAACTTAGCTAGGATATGTATGCTCATTGGCCCCCTTTTTTTTCTGGCCTTATTTTTTCTTTTGTTTAATTCTCCATCCCTTCCGTCGTTAGGTGGTTAGTGATGTCAGTTCTCTGGTTGGTGTGGGGCGTTTTTCGTTTCGAGTGTTTTTCGTAATTGTTGTTGTGTTCGGATGAGTGTGTGTTTGTAGTGATTAAATGGCTTGTACGAATGTTTTTACATTTTTCAAGTCCCGCATTGATTTCGTTCAGTTAATTGATGTTTCTCCTACAGTTAGGACTGTGGGATTTTTTATTACTAACACCATTTTGTTTAGTTTCTTGTACTCATTGTAGATACTCATTGGGGTTTTTAGATTTTTAAATTGTTATTTTATTCTCCACCCACAGACAATTAATTGTATATATGGCGACTAGTTAGGACTTCATAGAGCTTTTGAGGCATTATGGTGGATGAAGTAAGAATGGTAAGTAAGAATGAGTTGTTTTGGAGAAAGGGATATTGTTTGTATTTTGGGGTCAGTGATTGCAGCTAGCTAAGTTTAATATTAAAACAGAAGATAACCATCCTTTTTCCCTTTTCCAGTTCTATGTGAGTAGATTTCTTTTTCTTAATTCTTATTTAAAGTTTAATTTGTATTTTTGTTACATTCTTCTTGAAATAATCTGAACTGCAATTTATTCACATATCATATGACACCTGATAACCTCACAGTAGTTTCATTTTTATGTCAAACCTTCACAAACATGTAAGAAAATTAAAAATGAATTTTGAGGCTCCATATGTGTTTAAGATTTTTAAAAAGTGAAAATTTTCAACCATAATAGAGTACATAGCTTTCTAAATTCAATTATAAAAATTCAATTACTGTAATTTCTGAATTACAAAAATTAGTTATTTTACTTCTGAAAATGCTTGTTCATATTCTTTAATGGTAATTTTATTTCATGTTGAAATAGGGTATGCAATAGCTGAATACAAAATGTAACATTTTTTTAGCATTTTCCCATTATCCAAGAATAGGTCCACTGCTCTAATCAGTTTATGGAAGGAGCGGGTGCTGCCAGATATCGATCTTTCTGCAAGTGGTCAGCAAATCGGTTACAACACTGAAGAAAATTCTCATGGAAGGGAAATAATTGTAATGCTTACCAAAGTCCACTTAATTTTTCATTACAAATAACTTTATTTGATAATTGTTTCAATATTATGTTAAAGACATTTCATTTTGATGAACATAATGACTATCATCTAAATTGAAGTATACAGAAATTGGTTTCATGTGTATTTCATACTCATTGAAACATTTTCATTTTAGTACCTATCAATTTACATAAAGTATACATAAAAGGTTGAGAAAACAAAACTCTTGAGTCACAGTATAATTAGACTTTTGACTGCAAAACATCCTGAATCCAATCCAATTGTGTGTGCCAGAAATCTGAACTGACATAAAAATGTATTTACATAAAATGTAGATTTCATAGAACTAGTGAGTTTTGTGACATATGCACACGTCATACTTTGCCTGCATATCATCAGGGTAGGTAGAGACAAATGGTGACTTAAAGTCAAAAGTTTGGACCATATTTCTTCCAAAGTGAACTTTGGACAATTTCTGATGGAGACTAGAATTTTTCATTTAGAATAATGTTGATTAATTTAGAATTTTGTTTTTCAGGAAAGAAGATAATTGGAACTTTGGAGAAAAAACAAGTAATCAGTTGAAAAAAAATTATATTTACACAAATAGATTGTTTCATTCTAAATAGGAAGAACAATTCACATCTGTTAATCTATTTTTAGTCATAATTTTGCACAATGTACTTAAAATGTAATATTAATAAGTGTCATATGCCCTAGTCGACGAATGGGTTTATAAGGCGATCATACGCCGACCAGAAGATATATACATTATCACATCTGTGGAGAGATACAGGCTATCTCTTTCAGATCACGACAATGGACAATTAGTAAACCAAAATATTTTAAAGAACACTGTTCGATTAGGATAATCGAACAGTAATCTTTTCCCAGGTTCGCTTCGGTTTCAACACGAATACTGATCCACAATTCAAGGATGAACGATAAGGCGTAATGAATTTTGGTATAAGAATTTTAATATGTACATATACACAAAATATTAAAATAAAAGAAAATATAAGCATGAGTAAAACATCCGACGACCAGATCTCGAGACTTATGTTGGGATATCAAAATGTGCACAAATCCAAGTGGATTCGACTGAACCCGAATGGACAAAAAAATAAGTATGAATAACTTCGAATACAGAAATCAACGCGTAACCAAAAAAAGAGATGGGATAGGATTTACATATTATTATTTTGACATGTGGAAAGGTGTTTGTCAGAACATAATATTTATGGATGCATGTATATCTTTCCAACACGGGTCCAAAATATATAATTACTTATCTTTATATTCAGTTCTCTTTTTAATCATCGTCCTTTCTTTTTCTCTCTCACGTTTCCTCTTTTCTTTCTTTCCTTTTCTTTACACAAATACAATTTCACACACGGTCCGGCTGTAACAGAGATGTACACATTCTTCCTCTCTCTGGTTTTCTTTTTTCTTTCTTTCTACTTCTGTATACAGTTCAGCTTGCAACAGAGATATATACTTTCTTCCCTCTGGTTTTCTCTTTTCTTTCTGTCTTCTTCTTTATACAATTCAGCTTGCAACAGAGATATATACTTTCTTCCTCTCTGGTTTTCTCTTTTCTTTCTTTCTTTCTTCTTCTTTATACAATTCAGCTTGCAACAGAGATATATACTTTCTTCCTCTCTGGTTTTCTCTTTTCTTTCTTTCTTCTTCTTTATCCAATTCAGCTTGCAACAGAGATATATACTTTCTTCCTCTCTGGTTTTCTCTTTTCTTTCTTTCTTCTTCTTTATACAATTCAGCTTGCAACAGAGATATATATAGTTTCTTCCTCTCTAGTTTTCTTTTTTATTTCTTCAAACGCAGGCTGTATTCTCAGCGTACAAATTTCCTTGCGTCTTCTGTGATAAATAACGCGATTTATCGTCTTCAATTTGGGGTTATCGAACAGAAATACATGTTCTTATATTTCTTGTCCGGAGTTGCCTGGGATGAATCGGAGAAGTTCCATCATTATCAAATGAGTCTCATCTTTCCGTTCATAAGTTAGCAGCGCTTCCATTTCGAGTCTTGCTCCTTCAAAGACAAGACAGCAACTGACTCCCAAGTAATTTTCTAATTCCCACGTGTCCTGCGTTTTGGCGCGAATTCCAGCTTACATCAGCCCCCTCTCTAGCTTCTGTCTAGACATCTGTTGCTACGGGTAATTGGGTCAGTCAACCTCTTGACTTGCTTTCCCAAAATGTCTCGAGACTCCCACGTGACCTCTTCTGTTGTCAGGCGAAGATTAACCTTAATATATGCGTGTATGCGTGTTTGGGCTATCTGCATCCGTCACATAAGTCCTGTGGAGATTGAAGCATTGAAAATGCTGGAGATTTTTTTTTAATTCTGTTTCTTTATTTATTAAAAGAAATCCAAACTGGTCAGTTATTTAATTTTTTTCTCAAATTTTTGACAAAATTAATTTAATAACTTTGAAAATTTATTACAAATTATTTTCTGATTAAAACTCGGTTTTAAGTAGTTTCATTTTGTAAGGAATCTAAAAAAATAATTTGTGATAGTTATTTTTACATAATCTAAACTTTGAATATTTAAACTGGAATTAAATAACAAGAAATTCAACTACATCCAACTCATGTGTACATTAGTAAATGTAGGCACACTTGTTTTTATTTTTAAATGTAATTAGCATAAAATTTAGTCTATTTATTTATTTAATTAAAGTAATAAATACTCAAGGGGAGGGTTTTTTGTGATGAAAGTTATAACTTCAGGACCAAGAATAATTTAAAAGAAAGAAATGTAAATATTTTCATTGGTTCCCTATTTACAGAATTTTCCATCAGAATAATAAAAAAAAGTGTATCGTCAGTTCAAAAAATTGAATCTGGTAAAAAAAATGTTTATTTTGAGAGAAGCCTTAAAAAATAGCTTTAACTGAGAACTAGACAATTACTTTTTTCAAAAATTTTAAAAGTCGTTCTTGAGGAACTTTTCTTATCAGGAGGTCTTTCAAAGAACTTGACATTTCTTGTAGATTTTGTAAAAGAAATTCCCAAATGTCAAAGAACTCTTCTGAGAGAAAGTAATTTGTCATGTACATGGTGTGGCAGAAGTACCTCTCACATAATAATAAGACATTAGTGGCAATGGTGTCTTCATCTAGTTAATACCTTACCATTATGTGGGAGGCATTTTTTGCCACACTCTGTACAATACAAGGTACTCTAATTTCTTCAAGAATATTATTGCTGATGGGAAAAGATTTTCTCTGCTTCTATATGGGCTTCATATGCCTCAGAAAAAAACAAGTGAAAAATTCAAAGAAAACTGCCTATAACCAACAAGAAAGATTGGAGCTAGTGACATAATGGTGTGGAGTTGTAATTCAGGTGTAGAATCATTGATAATTGAAGAGTCATTACCATTTATTCCAAGAAAAGGAGTGTCACACCCGCATTGATTGGGGTGAATTGTTTAAAAAAAGAAGAGAATCGCTGCTTTCCTTAGTTTTCCAAAGTATACAAAATTGACACAAATATAAGTATTATTCACGCTTTCTTGCAATTTTTAAATTTATTTCTGCGTGTCTATGAAAATGTGCGTCTTTATACGCCGGATATGCTGTATTTAATGTTTTCAAAACTTTTCTCTCAATAAAATATGGATTGTTGGATTTTTTACGCAGGAATGCATTATTAATAAGAAAAAGACAAGTTAGGTGTATATGATGGATTCGGTAAAACATCCAAAATGCTGGGTTCGATCATTTATCAAGTTGACAATTTCTTCAGTGGTAGGATAACACTCTGACAAACGTCCGGGTCTCTTTCAAATAACAGCTTCCCTCAGTCTCTGATTCAATCTTTCACAACATTTGACGGTGTTAACAGTCTGGCCAAGCACACCTATTGCATCCAAAAGTTATACTTGCCATCTATTCCTTCACCGATTTCTAAATTTTCAATTAAATGGATGGATGCTGCTTGAACATATAATCAATCATGGATCCTGATTACGATCTTTTTCTTTCTCTCAGACGACATTTATCCGGACTTCACACACATGACTGAGAGATGCAAGGCTTTCTCCAGTCACCATGTTCTTCGAGAATTATATATATATATATATATATATATATATATATATATATATATATATATATATATATACACGGTTGGGCAATGATTGGACAAGTGAAACAGGCTCCATAGATGAATAACGTTATAAATGTTTTGTTAAATAGTCAAGTCTAAACAAATAGCCTGAAGATTGCATTCAAGTACAAAACAGACTTTCGTTGCTGGCTGTTGGTCTCAGTGTCCCCTTTTATATTTTATATTTGCATACGCTCTATCCGTGATAGTATATTATACACACTATGTCTGGTTTTAGTATGTAATTCAATGCCTTCACAATAGAATTTCGTATGATTAACCTTTGGTAAAAATGTTCTGGATACATTTATTGCAGAAATTAGCCAAGTAATTTTTCAACTGATCTATTTTCCTCAGAAATATTTGCACTAAAATAATTGATGCTGTGAAATTGCCACTGTAACAGTATACTTATTGATATTTATTTTTACCTTCAAATATATAAACATCACTGTAATTATCTGCCTGTCATTAATTCATGGTCATATTTTAACTCAAATAAATTATTGTAATAAATATAAAATTTTTGACTGCATAAAACCATTCTCCTTACCAACTGGGTCCAACGACGATGAAGTTGTCGAACTTTCTCTGCACAATTTCAAATCCAAGAACCATACTCGTTATCACAATAATCAATAGTACTAAATTACAAAGTGAATAGCTTTTCAAGAATGAATAGTACGTTTGTTGGTTCGAATCCAGCCAAAAATGCATTTCATTAAAATTATATATATATATTTATATATATATATTAGTGTGCGCAAAATGAACGGTTGATATAATATCAACTTAAGGTGTTCTGAATTTCATGTGAACTTTTCCTTTGTACGTATTACACCAAGAAACGTAAGATTTAAATCCACATAGATTCTCCTAGAAACGGATAGGTTTGGTGTAGGTCAGTGGTAGGGTTGCCGACAATTACTCTCGGATTCTTGTGTTCAAGTTCAGCAAAAATCTGTTAATGACTATTTTTCTTCTTGTAAGAAATAGGTTATTATTTTCGGTTGTAAATTATTAAATCCGCACGTTATTTAATGATTTATAATAATAAATTTAAAATGTCTCCAGAGTAAAAGTAAATGTTCAGTCATCCACCAGGAAGACAGGATCTGACGACATTCGAGCCTGTAGACTGTACAGTGAACGGGAATTCTTGCGTGACTCGATTTGAACTACTTTGCCGTTCACAGGTATCTCTACTGATCTTACCGTTGACGCCAAACAAACTTCTACTCCACGAAGCCGACACTAACGTTCTTAGCAGTTTTTGCCGTAACAATTTTAATAATTCTGGAATTAAGTAAAAAGAAATCAATTGTTGAACGACACAAGTGGCGACAATCAATTCTGGATGAGTAAGTGTACAAGTACTCCTCGCGCAGCAAGCGGTATGAAATGCTCCTAAAAATTCTATTGAATAATCAATACACTTTTATTCTATAATAAAAAAAAATTCAAATCCAATAATTTATTTAAAGAATTAACAGCGGATTCGAACCTATTACTATAAAATCGAGAGTCTACCGCTCTTGCAGTCGAAATAAATTGTCATTTTATGCGCTAGAAAGCTACTGATCATTGCAACGACTAAAATGAAAATTGAAGTCAATCAGTCAGTTGTTGAATGACACAATATAACTAGCGACAGTCAGAATGCGTGCGTGGTGAAGTGGTAAGTTGTTTGACAACCACGGTTTCGGTGCGAGTTCGAGTACTGTAGTAAGAAGTGCTTTTTTCAGTTATATGTCAGTAATGGTTCTCCAGGAATATTTTCCGAAAAAAAGATATAATTTGTTCGCGGAGTAGTTCAGAGTTTCAGGTGAACTTTTTCTTGGTATATATTATGCCAAGAAATGTAAAATTTATAAATTCTTAATATCAAGCGCCTATCAATCGGTTTGGTGTAAATCAGTGGTAAAATTGCTGATAGTAATTGTCGGGTGCGCGTGTTCAATTTCAGCGAGTATCCGTATACAAAATTTGTCATCGGAAAAGTAATGCGTTAATATTGTCGGTTGAAAATCAATAAATCCGTGTCATATTTTATAATAAATTTAAAATGTTTTTCAATTAAAAGTAGTCATTGAGTTTTCCACCCACCAAGCTAGTACCTGACTACATTCGAACGTATAGTCTCTACTATTCGATCCCGAACACCTTCGACGTTCGCATGTAACTCTACTGACCTAAACCTTCAACGTTATTCGATCGCGAACCAATTAGCAGGTAACTCTACTAGACTAAGCAGCTACAAATCTAACCAACCGTCTATAACGCCTGCGCCAAGAAGCCGCCACTAACATTCTAACCATTTTTTTTGCTGTAACAATTTTACTAATTCTGGAATTAAAAGAAATCAATTGTTGAACGACACAAGGGACGACAATCAATTCTGAATGATTGATAAAATTCGCACACCTTTACAATGAAGCAACTAGCAGTCTGAAATTTTCCGCAAAGATTCTATTAATAATCAATACACTTATTCCATGATAAAAACAACCAATAATAAATTTAAAGAACTTAACAGCGGACCTATTAATATAAAATCATAAACGGACTGCTCTTGTAGTTACTTACTAAAGTCAAAAACTCTCGCTGATTTGAACCCGTATAGAAAGAATAATAGCAGCTTGACACCTTACCAATGAGCCAACATATGCCGGCTAAATAAAATGTTATTTTATGCACTTGAAACCTTCTGATCATTGCAACGACTTAAATGAAAACTGTAATTAGTCAGTTAGTTGTTAATTGATACAATATAACTGGCGACAGTCAATGCCTGACGAATGAGTGCGTGGTGAAGTGGTAAGTGGTTTAACATCCCAGCTTTTGATACGAGTTCGAGCACCGAAATAAGCTCTGTTTTTCAATTATATTTTAATGGCTTACCAGGAATGTTTTCAGAATCAAAAGGTATGATACGTTTGCGGAGTTGTTCCGACTTTCAGGTGAACTTTTTCTTGGAATATATTATATCAAGAAATGTAAGATTTATAAACTCCTAAAATGAGGTAATTATTAGTCGGTTTGGCATAGCTTAGCGGTAAGATTGCTCACTGTAACTCGCGTGTTCGAGTATGCGTTTATGCATTTTGTCTTTGTGTAAATAATACTTTAATATTGTATCGTTGATGGAGTAGTGGTTAGGTCGAAAAAAACATGGGATTTTTCAATTACAAAAGGTATGTGTGTTGGTTCGAACCCGGCTAAAGTCGCATTTTATTAAAAAATATTTCCTTGCGCGCAAGATGATAGCGATTGGTGCTATGCATTTTTTAATGCCAAATTGAATAAAATATTAGTATTTATTTTCCGTAAGATATTTAAATAACCAATATATATGTACGTTGTTGAGGGCTTGAAACGCCTGGTCAGTACCGAAGCCTCAAACATACAAAGTTTATCATTTACAAGCAACAATTCGCAAGAAAGACAAAAGTCGAATTAACCAAATCCAAAATAACATTTATTCAAAAAAGACAGTATGTACTGAGTGTGTTTGATTTGATTGTGTTCGAGTATATCGGTAAAAGTGGTTTTCACAGTTGTGCACATGGTGAAGAGTTCGAAATATCTTTTCTTTAATTACATGTTCGAGATCAAATGTAGAAAGAAAATTGTCAGTGAAACAGTACTTAACTGGTGTCGCTAATATGGGGTGTTCCTAGTTCTTGACATGGTTACCATGGCGATGTCGGGAATCAGTGAGTTTTCTCTTTGGCCACGGTCGTTGAAGCATCGGAATAAACGGAAAGTGACTACTTACCTTCCATCTGCCTACATGAAGTTCAGAAGCCATTGCATGTCTCCCTCCAGAACTGAAACTTTATGTTTAAGACGGCTGTCGATGACGTAGGGTGCGGACGTATTTGTAAGCTAAAATACGCACCTACTTGAGATAACTGCTCGGGACGAGGAAGATGAGTGGAGGGAAAAAAAAAACTTTTTTTTTGTTTTTTCTTTACGACCAATCGTTTTTTAATGTACACAAACTAAAAGGGAGATTCGGACTGCCACTTGCTGTATAAGTTCCAAATTATTCGAAACCCGTTTGTTTCTATTAATAAATTTACGAAATCCTGTTTGCTTATATGTGCACGTATGAGCAATTAAGAGTTTAACTTTGGTGAAGTGGAAAGTTCTTTGGTTACCCCGATTTCGATGCGAGTTCGAGCACTATAATAAGCTATATATTTTTTCAATTATAAGTCAGTAATGTGTTACCAGGTATATTTCCAGAAATAAGAGGTATGGTTTGAGCTCAGAATAATTTGTTTGAAAAGTTGTTCCAAATTTCACGTTAACTTTTTCTTGGAATATGTTATACTAAGAAACGTAAGATTTATAACATCATAACATCGGCTAGCAGTTAGTCGGTTTGGTGTAGGATAGTGATAAGATTGCCGGCCGTAATTCTAGGATTCGTGTGTTCAAGCTCAGCAAGAATCCATTAAAGAATATTTATCTCCGTGCAGGAAATGCATTAATGTTTTATTTGTGGATAATAAATTCAGAATGTTTTTAGATTAAAACTGAACATTAAATCATGAAGAGAGTCGCTGGCTACATTCGAGCTTGAAATCTGCGCCGTTCACAGGAATTCTTGCGCTATTCGATCCCGATCACTTTGCAGTTATACAGGTAATTCTACTGACCTTGCCGTCGACTCTAAGCAAATCTCCATATCGTCTGCGCCACTAAAGCTCTTCGCATTTTTTGACATAACAATTTTAATAATTCTAAAATTAAGTCAAAAGGCAGCCAGTTGTTGAACGAGACAATACTAGGGGTGACAATCAATTCTGGATGAATGATAATGTTCTCACGCCATTACTACTTAGCAGCTAGTTGTCTGAAATTTGACGCAAAGATTCTATTAAATAATCAATACACTTATATCCATGATAAACCCGATAAATTGTAGTAATTTATTTAAAGAATTTAACAACGGATTTGAACCTATTACTATAAAAAATGTGAACTTACTGCTCATGCACCAAGTTACTAAAGTCAAAACCTTCAGTAGAGTTGAACTAGTATAGAAAGAATAATAGTCTGACACCTTACCAATGAAGCACCAATAACCATCTAAACAGAAAGCGTCACTTTATGCATTAGAAATCTACTGATCATTACAAAAACTTAAATAAAAACTTCACTATGTATTTGAACTTGCACTTGCGGTTTTCTATTGTTTTTCCTTGATTTAAAAAATGTATAAATGTTAAATGCTCTTCAACACGCAGCCACATTAATCTTTTCAACAAAACCAACATTTACATTGGTAACCCCAACGTTTAAGGAAAATAGCATTTACAAAGGAATTAAAAGAAAAGACTAAATGAATGCAAATGAGATTCTAGAAGTAATAATAATAAAAAGTTAAATCCAAACAACTTGATCAGTTTAGGATTATCTTGTTTTTCGGAAAACATTTCATTATGGAGTAATTTTGGAATTCTTAAAAATCACTTGCAAACATTAAAAGAAGGACATGACTTATATTCAAATGAGAAATAAATAGCTAAATACTTCTTCATATTTCAAGAGATGCAGACTATTTTGAACAATATCTGTTCTTTAAATATTTTTCATTAACCAAACCAATCAGACCACACATATTCCAAAGAAGAGCGATTCATCACTGACTTGAAAACTTAAGCCTAAAGATATCTTTCTTCTAACGCATTAAACAATCTTCCAAAGTGAAATAAGAAACATAAGCCTAAATAACTACATAGTTATAATCCTTGAGTTGCATAATCAAATCTCACACCACTTATAAATATTTCTAATGAAAAGAATAGGCTGAAATTCATAAGGTATATTTATAGGAACATATGCTGAAACTTTGCACAAACTTTGAAAAGAACATAGAAAATAAAATTACAAAATAAAGGAAAGATAGAAAAGAAATAATAATAACAACAAGAACAACTTTCAAGTTTCAAATATATTTTTTATTAAATTTTGGAGTTTTAAATAGCGTGATTACAATATATATATATATATGTGTGTGTGTGTGTGTGTGTGTGTGTCGGAGTTAGCGCCTTACTGGGCGACTTCTTGCTTCGATCACTCTTTCCTTCAGGCCTCGTGCCGCATCCCACCTCGCGTGGAGGTGAGGTAAATCCCCTTTTTCATTTCTTCATTTCAGCGACTACAATGTAAGCTTTCTTAGGAGATAGCGTTTCCCACTTGTGGGAAGACGCCATGAACATTATACCCACATACACGTACGTAAGCATATTCAGCAAAGAAGAAAAAACAATGTTTACGCACGCACACAAGTGTTATTGTCCATTGTAAAATTGTTTTAATACATATATGTTTATATATATATATATATATATTCATGAATTATTCATACATACAACAAAAACAATATAGTTCATGCCACTTTGACGGAAAATTTACCAGTAAAAAAGAATTCTCTTATCACTACATTTGTACATAAACGCAGAACCTTAACCTTAAAATTTAAATTCAAACTCAGCGTTGCGACTGCACGTTCCAAAACAATAACACACATTTCTCATAGCATTTTTCGGATTACAACCTTATTTTCGTTTGTCCACTTATTACTGAGAGTAAAAACAAGAACACAATCTATTTCATACCTGAGGATGTCTGTAGGAACAGACGAAAGCTTGTAAAATAAAAAGATCTAATGCAACGGAAATTTATAAAACAGGATCTTTTCATTCATAAACAGATTCGGGGTTTTTGTATATTATTGAATTGTTCGCGAAGATGGATTTCTCACCATTTAATCATTAACCTTTGTATTTGTTTTATGTATGAATAATATATATATATATATATATATATATATATGTTTCGGTCTTGTTTGTCTTCTTTCATCTTCGGTTGGATACAACTAGAGTCCGCCATTTTTCTTGTTGCTCGACCTTCTTCTAGCAGGAAATATAAACGCACGTGTTTTCTTTTCATTTTCATCCCCCGGTCCTATATATATATATATATATATATATATATATATATATATATATATATATATATATATATATAATTAAGCATATTTATTTACAAAATAGCAAATTTATTTGGGTCCCGGGTACATCTTGCTCACCTCAGTCAGGAACCCGTGAAGGCGCTGAGAATTGGTTTCAAAAATAAAAAACGAGCAATATATTGATTTAAGGAAACACTTTTGTGTCAAGGTCGGATGACAATATCCTTCATAATCTTCTACAGACTTTCCACTATTTTGGTGTGGATATTCCAGTCTACCGGGTCAACAAAATGTTCGCTATGGTTGATCTGTTTGTGCATGTATCCATATTCTAGTATTCGCACATGCGCCGACCAGCAGTCAAAATAAATTTTCGCACAGGCTCGCTAAATTGAAAAAAAAAGAGATTTATTTAAGTGTATACAATTTGCGAATTGTGGTCCCAAGTCATGATACGGACATATGTCAGCAAGGTAGACGCCATTTATGCTCATTTGAAGAGTATTCACATTCACATCCACAGCACATGCTACTGCAGAAATGTCGAATTGCACAAAACAAATTATTCCGTCAATCTGTACGAAGCAATTCAATGCTTTCGATTGAATGAAGAAGCTTTAAAAGAATTTTTCCGACTACACAGAGTATTACCATCTTCCATGAGATACCCTCGATGCAATTTTAACTTGCTTGTTGAGTGCCAAATGGAAAATATAGCGTTGCAGAAATTGTGTCTACCGTCCTACCAGTCCGAATCGTCCTAACTGACGGGAAACAGAATGTGGCTTCAGCGTGTGTGATAGAAAAAATACACTTTTGGAGAAGTCTCGCTTGCCTGCGTGGAAAGTGCTACTTTTTGTAACCCATTTCGTTGATCGAAGCTGGAGTCAGAGGAATATGTTTGAAAACTTGGACATTGCAAAACACACTTCAGTCAATTGGCGCTCCTTTTGTAATGAGGTGTGCCAAGTTTGGCGAGAACATGTGCAGTAAATGTTGGGTAGACCAGGTGTTAAGGTATAAATTGATGAGACCGTTTATCTCTAATCGTAAATATAACCAGGGCAGAGACGTAGACTGAAAACGGTCTGGCTTTTTGGTGGTATTGAAAAAGTTTCAAAGAAAATGTTTTTGGTTCTGTTGACAGCAGATTGCGAGGAAGGAGAATCCAGGGATGCAAACACACTTATTCCACTAATAATGTGCCATATCCAACCAGGATCTGTTATTTGCAATGACTGCTGGTTGGTGGATGTGCGAATACCAGAACATGGATACACGCACAAACAGATCGACCATAGCGAACAATTTGTTGACCCGGTAGACCGGAATATCCACACCCAAACAGTGGAAAGTCTGTGGAAGACTATGAAGGATAATGTCATATTTGGTCTTCTTTATTATTTTTTTTCTGGCATTTTTTTATTTTGTAAATAATGATGCTCTTTTAAAAATTTGCGCTTTAATTATGTTATATTATTAATTATTTAAAAATCTTTATTTTATTATTTAATTTGTTTTCTTTTATTTAAAATTAAATATTTTAATTTAAAAAGAAAAAAACAACACCTTTCATTGCTTTTTTACACAACTTAAACGAATTTACCAAATAAAGCTCAATAGAAGCTTAACTTTTTGCGCAGTAATTGAGAGGAGTAGGATCAGTAAAAAGGCCGTTAATTAAGGTTCCGCGCAAAAGTGTTTCGAGGTGAATAGAGATAAACAACGCCAGTAATGGCGGAGAGATGAGCGGAATGAGTCCAAGAGAAACGGTGATATAGACCGTTCATTGCTTTCAAACTCTCTGCCTCGTCGGAGAGAAACTCGGACGAGGCTTTGCCAAAAGGCAAAGTTTCGTCCGGGGAGATAGACAGGCCATGAACCCGTTTATACCGGTTCAAAGGGAATATTTTTGGCCGATCCTATGGACTCGGAGAACCCACGCTAAACCGGCCTTGTGCCACATACGACCCACGTGGAATGAGACCAAACTTTTATTGTCCATAACTCCAAAACGGTAGATGTTATCAAAATTTCTTTATTTTCGAATTAAGCAGGTAAATTTACACCTAAATATAACTATTCGGGAATTTTTTTATTAGATACTTAGCGTAGGCCTTAAAAATCAAATTACCCTTTATATCGTGAAAGTTTCTTGAATTTAAAGCTTCGTAAATTACATTACGCGCATTGCTAGAGAAAAAAATATGTAAACAATGTCATTAATGGCGGCCGGACAATGCGAAAGAGATCGAACTTAAATTGACGATAAATCAAAAATGGTAATTGAGCGCAATGCTCAAATATCATTTTCGAAATAACCAAACAATTTCACACCAGAATGGTACATTTTCGATACCGGGGGCATTTGATACTTCTACTGTAAATTAACTGGGTTAATTTTTAAATTTAATCAAATGCTTTCTTTCCTGTACACCGAGTAGCCATTGATACACTAACACTGAATGTGAATAAGGAAAGACGAGATACACGCCTGTAATGAACAAAAGATTTAATAAGGCCATAAATACAACTTACATACACATGTTTTTAAGATGATTTACACATGTCCGAAAAGAAATGATTTTATTCACACAGTTCCAAGGACGAGAATGTTTTAACAGAAAAAACGAACAAAGAAATAAACATACCAGCCTTTGTTTGACCGTCCGTAACAAGGTGAGTCAAAATTCCTTTATTTTTTCTCTACATTAGGCTGTTATACATGTTGTCCATTTTTCATGTGTGTAGACGCCCTAGTGGTTAGGAAGGTATTCCGTTCCTTAAAAATAGATGCCAAAATGAAAGAATTCTCCTCTATAAAGTGGCTGAATCCCCATGCGTTCAACCCAAGGGGAAACAACTGTTCTTTGCCTACACGGTGTTCTTAATAAGTCAAATCCTGTTTTTATTAAGAAGACAGAAATCAGCAATATATACTATATCAGGTGCACCTGAGTTCAAAGTATCTGAATGCCCACAAGGTCTTTGAACCCAGCCAAGTTGTTCAGGGGAGGGATAACAATTGTTTCCATTAAACAACACTTGTGTGATTAGATAGATAAGATTCAGTGCTTCTTGAATTTTCAAAGAGAAAGATTTAATTTCACTACACACATAGACGTGTATGTATGTGTGTACACGTGTTGTGAGTCTAGTCATCGACGAGGAGTTGTCCTCAGGCTTACACAGTAAACAAACTTCCCAGACATTTGATGACAAAACTAGGTCTGAAATATATATATATATATATTTTTAATTAAATATACAAAATTTTTCAGTTTGGCTTTTTTTAAAAACATCAAATGAGTATAAAAAAAATAGAAATATAAATTAAATACTTATGATGTGGCAATAACAGTAATCCAAAACACTAAATGGGAGATTATGATAGATTTTTTTACATACCCAATTTAATGCTGATAATTATATAGTTTGAAGCATAGAAACAGAAAACATCAATTACAATCAATTCCACGTAATATTAATAACAATAATTGAAACAGCAAAATGTGGTTTTAAGCACCAATGGTAATACGAGTCTCAAAATGGCAGATTACGTTTTATTTTTTTTACATACACATTCAATGATGATTCCTGTGTACAATGATGCATAGAAGCAGAAAACATCAATTACAATCAATTCCACGTAACATTAATAACCATAATTGAAACAGCAAAATGTGGTTTTAAGCACCAATGGTAATACAAGTCTCAAAATGGCAGATTACGTTTTATTTTTTTACATACACATTCAATGATGATTCTTGTGTACATTGATGCATAGGAAGAGAAAACATCAATTACAATCAATTCCACGTAATATTAATAACAATAATTAAAACAGCAAAATGTGGTTTTAAGCACCAACCGTTATTCAAGGCTCAAAATGGCAGATTACGTTTTATTTTTTTTACATACACATGCAATGAGGATTCTTGTGTACTTTGATGCATAGAAACAGAAAACATCAATTGCAATCAAATCCACGTAATATTAATAACAATTATTGAAACAGCAAAATGTGGTTTTAAGCACTACTGGTAATACAAGTCTCAAAATGGCAGACTACGTTTTATTTTTTTTACATCCTCATTCAATGATGATTCTTGTGTACAATGATGCATAGAAACAGAAAACATCAATTACAATCAATTCCACGTAATATTAATAACAATAATTGAAACAGCAAAATGTGGTTTTAAGCACCAATGGTTATTCAAAGCTCAAAATGGCAGATAATGTTTTATTTTTTTTACATACACATTCAATGATGATTCTTGTGTACAATGATGCATAGAAGCAGAAAACATCAATTACAATCAATTCCACGTAATATTAATAACAATAATTGAAACAGCAAAATGTGGTTTTAAGCACCAATGGTTATTCAAGGCTCAAAATGGCAGATTACGTTTTATTTTTTTTACATACCCATTCAATGATGATTCTTGTGTACATTGATGCATAGAAACAAAAAACATCAATTACAATCAATTCCACGTGATATTAATAACCATAATTGAAACAGCAAAATGTGGTTTTAAGCACTAATGGTAATACAAGTCTCAAAATGGCAGATTACGTTTAATTTTTTTACATGCCCATTCAATGATAATTCTTGTGTATAATGATGCATAGAAACAGAAAACATCAATTACAATCAATTCCACGTAATATTAATAACCATAATTGAAACATCAAAATGTGATTTTAAGCACCAATGGTAATACGAGTCTCAAAATGGCAGATTACGTTTTACTTTTTTTACATACCCATTCAATGATGATTCTTGTGTATAATGATGCATAGAAGCAGAATACATCAATTACAATCAATTCCACGTAATATTAATAACAATAATTGAAACAGCAAAATGTGGTTTTAAGCACGAATGGTAATACGAGTCTCAAAATGGCAGATTACGTTTTATTTTTTTTACATACCCATTCAATGATGATTCTTGTGTATAATGATGCATAGAAACAGAAAACATCAATTACAATCAATTCCCCGTAATATTAATAACAATAATTGAAACAGCAAAATGTGGTTTTAAGCACCAATGGTAATACGAGTCTCAAAATGGTAGATAACGTTTTATTTCTTTTACATACCCATTCAATGATGATTCTTGTGTACATTGATGCATAGAAACAGAAAACATCAATTACAATCAATTCCACGTGATATTAATAACCATAATTGAAACAGCAAAATGTGGTTTTAAGCACTAATGGTAATACAAGTCTCAAAATGGCAGATTACGTTTTATTTTTTTTACATGCCCATTCAATGATAATTCTTGTGTATAATGATGCATAGAAACAGAAAACATCAATTACAATCAATTCAACGTAATATTAATAACCATAATTGAAACATCAAAATGTGATTTTAAGCACCAATGGTAATACGAGTCTCAAAATGGCAGATTACGTTTTACTTTTTTTACAGACCCATTCAATGATGATTCTTGTGTATAATGATGCATAGAAGCAGAATACATCAATTACAATCAATTCCACGTAATATTAATAACAATAATTGAAACAGCAAAATGTGGTTTTAAGCACCAATGGTTATTCAAGGCTCAAAATGGCAGATTACGTTTTATTTTTTTTACATACCCATTCAATGATGATTCTTGTGTACATTGATGCATAGAAACAGAAAACATCAATTACAATCAATTCCACGTGATATTAATAACAATAATTGAAACAGCAAAATGTGGTTTTAAGCACTAATGGTAATACAAGTCTCAAAATGGCAGATTACGTTTTATTTTTTTTACATGCCCATTCAATGATAATTCTTGTGTATAATGATGCATAGAAACAGAAAACATCAATTACAATCAATTCCACGTAATATTAATAACCATAATTGAAACAGCAAAATGTGGTTTTAAGCACCAATGGTAATACGAGTCTCAAAATGGCAGATTACGTGTTATTTTTTTCACATACCCATTCAATGATGATTCTTGTGTATAATGATGCATAGAAACAGAAATCATCAATTACAATCAATTCCACGTAATATTAATAACAATAATTGAAACAGCAAAATGTGGTTTTAAGCACCAATGGTTATTCAAGGCTCACAATGGCAGATTACGTTTTATTTTTTTTACATACACATTCAATGATGATTCTTGTGTACATTGATGCATAGAAACAGAAAACATCAATTACAATCAATTCCACGTAATATTAATAAAATTACTTGAAACAGCAAAATGTGGTTTTAAGCACTAATGGCAATACAAGTCTCAAAATGGCAGATTACGTTTTATTTTTTTTACATACCCATTCAATGATGATTCTTGTGTATAATGATGCATAGAAACAGAAATCATCAATTACAATCAATTCCACGTAATATTAATAACAATAATTGAAACAGCGAAATGTGGGTTTAAGCACCAATGGTTATTCAAAGCTCAAAATGGCAGATTATGTTTTATTTTTTTACATACACTTTCAATGATGATTCTTGTGTACAATGATGCATAGAAGCAGAAAACATCAATTACAATCAATTCCACGTAATATTAATAACAATAATTGAAACAGCAAAATGTGGTTTTAAGCACCAATGGTTATTCAAGGCTCAAAATGGCAGATTACGTTTTATTTTTTTTACATGCCCATTCAATGATGATTCTTGTGTACATTGATGCATAGAAACAAAAAACATCAATTACAATCAATTCCACGTGATATTAATAACAATAAATGAAACAGCAAAATGTGGTTTTAAGCACTAATGGTAATACAAGTCTCAAAATGGCAGATTACGTTTTATTTTTTTTACATGCCCATTCAATGATAATTCTTGTGTATAATGATGCATAGAAACAGAAAACATCAATTACAATCAATTCCACGTAATATTAATAACCATAATTGAAACATCAAAATGTGGTTTTAAGCACCAATGGTAATACGAGTCTCAAAATGGCAGATTACGTTTTACTTTTTTTACATACCCATTCAATAATGATTCTTGTGTATAATGATGCATAGAAACAGAAAACTTCAATTACAATCAATTCCACGTAATATTAATAACAATAATTTAAACAGCAAAATGTGGTTTTAAGCACCAATGGTTATTCAAGGCTCAAAATGGCAGATTACGTTTTATTTTTTTTACATACACATTCAATGATGATTCTTGTGTACATTGATGCATAGAAACAGAAAACATCAATTACAATCAATTCGACGTAATATTAATAACAATAATTGAAACAGCAAAATGTGGTTTTAAGCACCAATGGTTATTCAAGGCTCAAAATGGCAGATTACGTTTTATTTTTTTACATACCCATTCAATGATGATTCTTGTGTACCATGATGCATAGAAGCAGAAACATCAATTACAATCAATTCCACGTAATATTAATAACAATAATTGAAACAGCAAAATGTGGTTTTAAGCACTAATGGTAATACAAGTCTCAAAATGGCAGATTACGTTTTATTTTTTTTACATACACATTCAATGATGATTCTTGTGTACATTGATGCATAGAAGCAGAAAACTTCAATTACAATCAATTCCACGTAATATTAATAACAATAATTGAAACAGCAAAATGTGTTTTTAAGCACCAATGGTTATTCAAGGCTCAAAATGGCAGATTCAGTTTTATTTTTTTTACATACACATTCAATGATGATTCTTGTGTACAATGATGCATAGAAGCAGAAAACATCAATTACAATCTATTCCACGTAATATTAATAACAATAATTGAAACAGCAAAATGTGGTTTTAAGCACCAATGGTAATACGAGTCTCAAAATGGCAGATTACGTTTTATTTTTTTCACATACCCATTCAATGATGATTCTTGTGTATAATGATGCATAGAAACAGAAAACATCAATTACAATCAATTCCACGTAATATTAATAAAATTACTTGAAACAGCAAAATGTGGTTTTAAGCACTAATGGTAATACAAGTCTCAAAATGGCAGATTACGTTTTATTTTTTTTACATACCCATTCAATGATGATTCTTGTGTATAATGATGCATAGAAACAGAAATCATCAATTACAATCAATTCCACGTAATATTAATAACAATAATTGAAACAGCAAAATGTGGGTTTAAGCACCAATGGTTATTCAAAGCTCAAAATGGCAGATTATGTTTTATTTTTTTTACATACACTTTCAATGATGATTCTTGTGTACAATGATGCATAGAAGCAGAAACATCAATTACAATCAATTCCACGTAATATTAATAACAATAATTGAAACAGCAAAATGTGGTTTTAAGCACTAATGGTAATACAAGTCTCAAAATGGCAGATTACGTTTTATTTTTTTTACATACACATTCAATGATGATTCTTGTGTACATTGATGCATAGAAGCAGAAAACTTCAATTACAATCAATTCCACGTAATATTAATAACAATAATTGAAACAGCAAAATGTGTTTTTAAGCACCAATGGTTATTCAAGGCTCAAAATGGCAGATTCAGTTTTATTTTTTTTACATACACATTCAATGATGATTCTTGTGTACAATGATGCATAAAAGCAGAAAACATCAATTACAATCTATTCCACGTAATATTAATAACAATAATTGAAACAGCAAAATGTGGTTTTAAGCACCAATGGTAATACGAGTCTCAAAATGGCAGATTACGTTTTATTTTTTTCACATACCCATTCAATGATGATTCTTGTGTATAATGATGCATAGAAACAGAAAACATCAATTACAATCAATTCCACGTAATATTAATAAAATTACTTGAAACAGCAAAATGTGGTTTTAAGCACTAATGGTAATACAAGTCTCAAAATGGCAGATTACGTTTTATTTTTTTTACATACCCATTCAATGATGATTCTTGTGTATAATGATGCATAGAAACAGAAATCATCAATTACAATCAATTCCACGTAATATTAATAACAATAATTGAAACAGCGAAATGTGGGTTTAAGCACCAATGGTTATTCAAAGCTCAAAATGGCAGATTATGTTTTATTTTTTTACATACACTTTCAATGATGATTCTTGTGTACAATGATGCATAGAAGCAGAAAACATCAATTACAATCAATTCCACGTAATATTAATAACAATAATTGAAACAGCAAAATGTGGTTTTAAGCACCAATGGTTATTCAAGGCTCAAAATTGCAGATTACGTTTTATTTTTTTTACATGCCCATTCAATGATGATTCTTGTGTACATTGATGCATAGAAACAAAAAACATCAATTACAATCAATTCCACGTGATATTAATAACCATAAATGAAACAGCAAAATGTGGTTTTAAGCACTAATGGTAATACAAGTCTCAAAATGGCAGATTACGTTTTATTTTTTTTACATGCCCATTCAATGATAATTCTTGTGTATAATGATGCATAGAAACAGAAAACATCAATTACAATCAATTCCACGTAATATTAATAACCATAATTGAAACATCAAAATGTGGTTTTAAGCACCAATGGTAATACGAGTCTCAAAATGGCAGATTACGTTTTACTTTTTTTACATACCCATTCAATAATGATTCTTGTGTATAATGATGCATAGAAACAGAAAACTTCAATTACAATCAATTCCACGTAATATTAATAACAATAATTTAAACAGCAAAATGTGGTTTTAAGCACCAATGGTTATTCAAGGCTCAAAATGGCAGATTACGTTTTATTTTTTTTACATACACATTCAATGATGATTCTTGTGTACATTGATGCATAGAAACAGAAAACATCAATTACAATCAATTCGACGTAATATTAATAACAATAATTGAAACAGCAAAATGTGGTTTTAAGCACCAATGGTTATTCAAGGCTCAAAATGGCAGATTACGTTTTATTTTTTTACATACCCATTCAATGATGATTCTTGTGTACCATGATGCATAGAAGCAGAAACATCAATTACAATCAATTCCACGTAATATTAATAACAATAATTGAAACAGCAAAATGTGGTTTTAAGCACTAATGGTAATACAAGTCTCAAAATGGCAGATTACGTTTTATTTTTTTTACATACACATTCAATGATGATTCTTGTGTACATTGATGCATAGAAGCAGAAAACTTCAATTACAATCAATTCCACGTAATATTAATAACAATAATTGAAACAGCAAAATGTGTTTTTAAGCACCAATGGTTATTCAAGGCTCAAAATGGCAGATTCAGTTTTATTTTTTTTACATACACATTCAATGATGATTCTTGTGTACAATGATGCATAGAAGCAGAAAACATCAATTACAATCTATTCCACGTAATATTAATAACAATAATTGAAACAGCAAAATGTGGTTTTAAGCACCAATGGTAATACGAGTCTCAAAATGGCAGATTACGTTTTATTTTTTTCACATACCCATTCAATGATGATTCTTGTGTATAATGATGCATAGAAACAGAAAACATCAATTACAATCAATTCCACGTAATATTAATAAAATTACTTGAAACAGCAAAATGTGGTTTTAAGCACTAATGGTAATACAAGTCTCAAAATGGCAGATTACGTTTTATTTTTTTTACATACCCATTCAATGATGATTCTTGTGTATAATGATGCATAGAAACAGAAATCATCAATTACAATCAATTCCACGTAATATTAATAACAATAATTGAAACAGCAAAATGTGGGTTTAAGCACCAATGGTTATTCAAAGCTCAAAATGGCAGATTATGTTTTATTTTTTTTACATACACTTTCAATGATGATTCTTGTGTACAATGATGCATAGAAGCAGAAACATCAATTACAATCAATTCCACGTAATATTAATAACAATAATTGAAACAGCAAAATGTGGTTTTAAGCACTAATGGTAATACAAGTCTCAAAATGGCAGATTACGTTTTATTTTTTTTACATACACATTCAATGATGATTCTTGTGTACATTGATGCATAGAAGCAGAAAACTTCAATTACAATCAATTCCACGTAATATTAATAACAATAATTGAAACAGCAAAATGTGTTTTTAAGCACCAATGGTTATTCAAGGCTCAAAATGGCAGATTCAGTTTTATTTTTTTTACATACACATTCAATGATGATTCTTGTGTACAATGATGCATAGAAGCAGAAAACATCAATTACAATCTATTCCACGTAATATTAATAACAATAATTGAAACAGCAAAATGTGGTTTTAAGCACCAATGGTAATACGAGTCTCAAAATGGCAGATTACGTTTTATTTTTTTCACATACCCATTCAATGATGATTCTTGTGTATAATGATGCATAGAAACAGAAAACATCAATTACAATCAATTCCACGTAATATTAATAAAATTACTTGAAACAGCAAAATGTGGTTTTAAGCACTAATGGTAATACAAGTCTCAAAATGGCAGATTACGTTTTATTTTTTTTCCATACCCATTCAATGATGATTCTTGTGTATAATGATGCATAGAAACAGAAATCATCAATTACAATCAATTCCACGTAATATTAATAACAATAATTGAAACAGCAAAATGTGGGTTTAAGCACCAATGGTTATTCAAAGCTCAAAATGGCAGATTATGTTTTATTTTTTTTACATACACTTTCAATGATGATTCTTGTGTACAATGATGCATAGAAGCAGAAAACATCAATTACAATCAATTCCACGTAATATTAATAACAATAATTGAAACAGCAAAATGTGGTTTTAAGCACCAATGGTTATTCAAGGCTCAAAATGGCAGATTACGTTTTATTTTTTTTACATACACATTCAATGATGATTCTTGTGTACATTGATGCATAGAAACAGAAAACATCAATTACAATCAATTCCACGTAATATTAATAACAATAATTTAAACAGCAAAATGTGGTTTTAAGCACCAATGGTTATTCAAGGCTCAAAATGGCAGATTACGTTTTATTTTTTTACATACCTATTCAATGATGATTCTTGTGTACCATGATGCATAGAAGCAGAAACATCAATTACAATCAATTCGACGTAATATTAATAACAATAATTGAAACAGCAAAATGTGGTTTTAAGCACCAATGGTTATTCAAGGCTCAAAATGGTAGATTACGTTTTATTTCTTTTACATAAACATTCAATGAGGATTCTTGTGTACATTGATGCATAGAAACAGAAAACATCAATTACAATCAATTCCACGTAATATTAATAACAATAATTGAAACAGCAAAATGTGGTTTTAAGCACCAATGGTAATACGAGTCTCAAAATGGCAGATTACGTTTTATTTTTTTTACATACCCATTCAATGATGATTCTTGTGTATAATGATGCATAGAAACAGAAAACATCAATTACAATCAATTCCCCGTAATATTAATAACAATAATTGAAACAGCAAAATGTGGTTTTAAGCACCAATGGTAATACGAGTCTCAAAATGGTAGATTACGTTTTATTTCTTTTACATAAACATTCAATGAGGATTCTTGTGTACATTGATGCATAGAAACAGAAAACATCAATTACAATCAATTCCACGTAATATTAATAACAATAATTGAAACAGCAAAATGTGGTTTTAAGCACCAATGGTTATTCAAGGCTCAAAATGGCAGATTACGTTTTATTTTTTTTACATACCCATTCAATGATGATTCTTGTGTACATTGATGCATAGAAACAGAAAACATCAATTACAATCAATTCCACGTGATATTAATAACAATAATTGAAACAGCAAAATGTGGTTTTAAGCACTAATGGTAATACAAGTCTCAAAATGGCAGATTACGTTTTATTTTTTTTACATGCCCATTCAATGATAATTCTTGTGTATAATGATGCATAGAAACAGAAAACATCAATTACAATCAATTCCACGTAATATTAATAACCATAATTGAAACAGCAAAATGTGGTTTTAAGCACCAATGGTAATACGAGTCTCAAAATGGCAGATTACGTGTTATTTTTTTCACATACCCATTCAATGATGATTCTTGTGTATAATGATGCATAGAAACAGAAATCATCAATTACAATCAATTCCACGTAATATTAATAACAATAATTGAAACAGCAAAATGTGGTTTTAAGCACCAATGGTTATTCAAGGCTCACAATGGCAGATTACGTTTTATTTTTTTTACATACACATTCAATGATGATTCTTGTGTACATTGATGCATAGAAACAGAAAACATCAATTACAATCAATTCCACGTAATATTAATAAAATTACTTGAAACAGCAAAATGTGGTTTTAAGCACTAATGGTAATACAAGTCTCAAAATGGCAGATTACGTTTTATTTTTTTTACATACCCATTCAATGATGATTCTTGTGTATAATGATGCATAGAAACAGAAATCATCAATTACAATCAATTCCACGTAATATTAATAACAATAATTGAAACAGCAAAATGTGGGTTTAAGCACCAATGGTTATTCAAAGCTCAAAATGGCAGATTATGTTTTATTTTTTTTACATACACTTTCAATGATGATTCTTGTGTACAATGATGCATAGAAGCAGAAAACATCAATTACAATCAATTCCACGTAATATTAATAACAATAATTGAAACAGCAAAATGTGGTTTTAAGCACCAATGGTTATTCAAGGCTCAAAATGGCAGATTACGTTTTATTTTTTTTACATACCCATTCAATGATGATTCTTGTGTACATTGATGCATAGAAACAAAAAACATCAATTACAATCAATTCCACGTGATATTAATAACCATAATTGAAACAGCAAAATGTGGTTTTAAGCACTAATGGTAATACAAGTCTCAAAATGGCTGATTACGTTTTATTTTTTTTACATGCCCATTCAATGATAATTCTTGTGTATAATGATGCATAGAAACAGAAAACATCAATTACAATCAATTCCACGTAATATTAATAACCATAATTGAAACATCAAAATGTGGTTTTAAGCACCAATGGTAATACGAGTCTCAAAATGGCAGATTACGTTTTACTTTTTTTACATACCCATTCAATAATGATTCTTGTGTATAATGATGCATAGAAACAGAAAACTTCAATTACAATCAATTCCACGTAATATTAATAACCATAATTGAAACAGCAAAATGTGGTTTTAAGCACCAATGGTTATTCAAGGCTCAAAATGGCAGATTACGTTTTATTTTTTTTACATACACATTCAATGATGATTCTTGTGTACATTGATGCATAGAAACAGAAAACATCAATTACAATCAATTCCACGTAATATTAATAACAATAATTTAAACAGCAAAATGTGGTTTTAAGCACCAATGGTTATTCAAGGCTCAAAATGGCAGATTACGTTTTATTTTTTTACATACCCATTCAATGATGATTCTTGTGTACCATGATGCATAGAAGCAGAAACATCAATTACAATCAATTCCACGTAATATTAATAACAATAATTGAAACAGCAAAATGTGGTTTTAAGCACTAATGGTAATACAAGTCTCAAAATGGCAGATTACGTTTTATTTTTTTTACATACCCATTCAATGATGATTCTTGTGTACATTGATGCATAGAAGCAGAAAACTTCAATTACAATCAATTCCACGTAATATTAATAACAATAATTGAAACAGCAAAATGTGTTTTTAAGCACCAATGGTTATTCAAGGCTCAAAATGGCAGATTCAGTTTTATTTTTTTTACATACACATTCAATGATGATTCTTGGGTACAATGATGCATAGAAGCAGAAAACATCAATTACAATCTATTCCACGTAATATTAATAACAATAATTGAAACAGCAAAATGTGGTTTTAAGCACCAATGGTAATACGAGTCTCAAAATGGCAGATTACGTTTTATTTTTTTCACATACCAATTCAATGATGATTCTTGTGTATAATGATGCATAGAAACAGAAAACATCAATTACAATCAATTCCACGTAATATTAATAAAATTACTTGAAACAGCAAAATGTGGTTTTAAGCACTAATGGTAATACAAGTATCAAAATGGCAGATTACGTTTTATTTTTTTTACATACCTATTCAATGATGATTCTTGTGTATAATGATGCATAGAAACAGAAATCATCAATTACAATCAATTCCACGTAATATTAATAACAATAATTGAAACAGCAAAATGTGGGTTTAAGCACCAATGGTTATTCAAAGCTCAAAATGGCAGATTATGTTTTATTTTTTTTACATACACTTTCAATGATGATTCTTGTGTACATTGATGCATAGAAACAGAAAACATCAATTACAATCAATTCCACGTAATATTAATAACAATAATTTAAACAGCAAAATGTGGTTTTAAGCACCAATGGTTATTCAAGGCTCAAAATGGCAGATTACGTTTTATTTTTTTACATACCTATTCAATGATGATTCTTGTGTACCATGATGCATAGAAGCAGAAACATCAATTACAATCAATTCGACGTAATATTAATAACAATAATTGAAACAGCAAAATGTGGTTTTAAGCACCAATGGTTATTCAAGGCTCAAAATGGTAGATTACGTTTTATTTCTTTTACATAAACATTCAATGAGGATTCTTGTGTACATTGATGCATAGAAACAGAAAACATCAATTACAATCAATTCCACGTAATATTAATAACAATAATTGAAACAGCAAAATGTGGTTTTAAGCACCAATGGTAATACGAGTCTCAAAATGGCAGATTACGTTTTATTTTTTTTACATACCCATTCAATGATGATTCTTGTGTATAATGATGCATAGAAACAGAAAACATCAATTACAATCAATTCCCCGTAATATTAATAACAATAATTGAAACAGCAAAATGTGGTTTTAAGCACCAATGGTAATACGAGTCTCAAAATGGTAGATTACGTTTTATTTCTTTTACATAAACATTCAATGAGGATTCTTGTGTACATTGATGCATAGAAACAGAAAACATCAATTACAATCAATTCCACGTAATATTAATAACAATAATTGAAACAGCAAAATGTGGTTTTAAGCACCAATGGTTATTCAAGGCTCAAAATGGCAGATTACGTTTTATTTTTTTTACATACCCATTCAATGATGATTCTTGTGTACATTGATGCATAGAAACAGAAAACATCAATTACAATCAATTCCACGTGATATTAATAACAATAATTGAAACAGCAAAATGTGGTTTTAAGCACTAATGGTAATACAAGTCTCAAAATGGCAGATTACGTTTTATTTTTTTTACATGCCCATTCAATGATAAGTCTTGTGTATAATGATGCATAGAAACAGAAAACATCAATTACAATCAATTCCACGTAATATTAATAACCATAATTGAAACAGCAAAATGTGGTTTTAAGCACCAATGGTAATACGAGTCTCAAAATGGCAGATTACGTGTTATTTTTTTCACATACCCATTCAATGATGATTCTTGTGTATAATGATGCATAGAAACAGAAATCATCAATTACAATCAATTCCACGTAATATTAATAACAATAATAGAAACAGCAAAATGTGGTTTTAAGCACCAATGGTTATTCAAGGCTCACAATGGCAGATTACGTTTTATTTTTTTTACATACACATTCAATGATGATTCTTGTGTACATTGATGCATAGAAACAGAAAACATCAATTACAATCAATTCCACGTAATATTAATAAAATTACTTGAAACAGCAAAATGTGGTTTTAAGCACTAATGGTAATACAAGTCTCAAAATGGCAGATTACGTTTTATTTTTTTTACATACCCATTCAATGATGATTCTTGTGTATAATGATGCATAGAAACAGAAATCATCAATTACAATCAATTCCACGTAATATTAATAACAATAATTGAAACAGCAAAATGTGGGTTTAAGCACCAATGGTTATTCAAAGCTCAAAATGGCAGATTATGTTTTATTTTTTTTACATACACTTTCAATGATGATTCTTGTGTACAATGATGCATAGAAGCAGAAAACATCAATTACAATCAATTCCACGTAATATTAATAACAATAATTGAAACAGCAAAATGTGGTTTTAAGCACCAATGGTTATTCAAGGCTCAAAATGGCAGATTACGTTTTATTTTTTTTACATACCCATTCAATGATGATTCTTGTGTACATTGATGCATATAAACAAAAAACATCAATTACAATCAATTCCACGTGATATTAATAACCATAATTGAAACAGCAAAATGTGGTTTTAAGCACTAATGGTAATACAAGTCTCAAAATGGCAGATTACGTTTTATTTTTTTTACATGCCCATTCAATGATAATTCTTGTGTATAATGATGCATAGAAACAGAAAACATCAATTACAATCAATTCCACGTAATATTAATAACCATAATTGAAACATCAAAATGTGGTTTTAAGCACCAATGGTAATACGAGTCTCAAAATGGCAGATTACGTTTTACTTTTTTTACATACCCATTCAATAATGATTCTTGTGTATAATGATGCATAGAAACAGAAAACTTCAATTACAATCAATTCCACGTAATATTAATAACAATAATTTAAACAGCAAAATGTGGTTTTAAGCACCAATGGTTATTCAAGGCTCAAAATGGCAGATTACGTTTTATTTTTTTTACATACACATTCAATGATGATTCTTGTGTACATTGATGCATAGAAACAGAAAACATCAATTACAATCAATTCCACGTAATATTAATAACAATAATTTAAACAGCAAAATGTGGTTTTAAGCACCAATGGTTATTCAAGGCTCAAAATGGCAGATTACGTTTTATTTTTTTACATACCCATTCAATGATGATTCTTGTGTACCATGATGCATAGAAGCAGAAACATCAATTACAATCAATTCCACGTAATATTAATAACAATAATTGAAACAGCAAAATGTGGTTTTAAGCACCAAAGGTTATTAAAAGCTCAAAATGGCAGATTAAGTTTTATTTTTTTTACATACACATTCAATGATGATTCTTGTGTACAATGATGCATAGAAGCAGAAAACATCAATTAAAATCAATTCCGCGTAATATTACTAACAATAATTGAAACAGCAAAATGTGGTTTTAATCACCAATGGTTATTCAAGGCTCAAAATGGCAGATTACGTTTTATTTTTTTTACATACACATTCAATGATGATTCTTGTGTACATTGATGCATAGAAGCAGAAAACTTCAATTACAATCAATTCCACGTAATATTAATAACAATAATTGAAACAGCAAAATGTGTTTTTAAGCACCAATGGTTATTCAAGGCTCAAAATGGCAGATTCAGTTTTATTTTTTTTACATACACATTCAATGATGATTCTTGTGTACAATGATGCATAGAAGCAGAAAACATCAATTACAATCTATTCCACGTAATATTAATAACAATAATTGAAACAGCAAAATGTGGTTTTAAGCACCAATGGTAATACGAGTCTCAAAATGGCAGATTACGTTTTATTTTTTTCACATACCCATTCAATGATGATTCTTGTGTATAATGATGCATAGAAACAGAAAACATCAATTACAATCAATTCCACGTAATATTAATAACAATAATTGAAACAGCAAAATGTGGTTTTAAGCACCAATGGTTATTCAAAGCTCAAAATGGCAGATAATGTTTTATTTTTTTACATACCCATTCAATGATGATTCTTGTGTACAATGATGCATAGAAGCAGAAAACATCAATTACAATCAATTCCACGTAATATTAATAACAATAATTGAAACAGCAAAATGTGGTTTTAAGCACCAATGGTTATTCAAGGCTCAAAATGGCAGATTACGTTTTATTTTTTTTACATACCCATTCAATGATGATTCTTGTGTACATTGATGCATAGAAACAGAAAACATCAATTACAATCAATTCCACGTGATATTAATAACAATAATTGAAACAGTAAAATGTGGTTTTAAGCACTAATGGTAATACAAGTCTCAAAATGGCAGATTACGTTTTATTTTTTTTACATGCCCATTCAATGATAATTCTTGTGTATAATGATGCATAGAAACAGAAAACATCAATTACAATCAATTCCACGTAATATTAATAAAATTACTTGAAACAGCAAAATGTGGTTTTAAGCACTAATGGTAATACAAGTCTCAAAATGGCAGATTACGTTTTATTTTTTTTACATACCCATTCAATGATGATTGTTGTGTATAATGATGCATAGAAACAGAAATCATCAATTACAATCAATTCCACGTAATATTAATAACAATAATTGAAACAGCAAAATGTGGTTTTAAGCACCAAAGGTTATTAAAAGCTCAAAATGGCAGATTAAGTTTTATTTTTTTTACATACACATTCAATGATGATTCTTGTGTACAATGATGCATAGAAGCAGAAAACATCAATTAAAATCAATTCCGCGTAATATTACTAACAATAATTGAAACAGCAAAATGTGGTTTTAATCACCAATGGTTATTCAAGGCTCAAAATGGCAGATTACGTTTTATTTTTTTTACATACACATTCAATGATGATTCTTGTGTACATTGATGCATAGAAGCAGAAAACTTCAATTACAATCAATTCCACGTAATATTAATAACAATAATTGAAACAGCAAAATGTGTT
The DNA here is from genome assembly GCA_963932145.1 of Acanthosepion lycidas. Lineage (NCBI taxonomy): Eukaryota > Metazoa > Mollusca > Cephalopoda > Sepiida > Sepiidae > Acanthosepion > Acanthosepion lycidas. The sequence goes on along the minus strand of OZ010592.1, from coordinate 105,593,275 downwards.
TTTAAGCACCAATGGTTATTCAAGGCTCAAAATGGCAGATTCAGTTTTATTTTTTTTACATACACATTCAATGATGATTCTTGTGTACAATGATGCATAGAAGCAGAAAACATCAATTACAATCTATTCCACGTAATATTAATAACAATAATTGAAACAGCAAAATGTGGTTTTAAGCACCAATGGTAATACGAGTCTCAAAATGGCAGATTACGTTTTATTTTTTTCACATACCCATTCAATGATGATTCTTGTGTATAATGATGCATAGAAACAGAAAACATCAATTACAATCAATTCCACGTAATATTAATAACAATAATTGAAACAGCAAAATGTGGTTTTAAGCACCAATGGTTATTCAAAGCTCAAAATGGCAGATAATGTTTTATTTTTTTACATACCCATTCAATGATGATTCTTGTGTACAATGATGCATAGAAGCAGAAAACATCAATTACAATCAATTCCACGTAATATTAATAACAATAATTGAAACAGCAAAATGTGGTTTTAAGCACCAATGGTTATTCAAGGCTCAAAATGGCAGATTACGTTTTATTTTTTTTACATACCCATTCAATGATGATTCTTGTGTACATTGATGCATAGAAACAGAAAACATCAATTACAATCAATTCCACGTGATATTAATAACAATAATTGAAACAGTAAAATGTGGTTTTAAGCACTAATGGTAATACAAGTCTCAAAATGGCAGATTACGTTTTATTTTTTTTACATGCCCATTCAATGATAATTCTTGTGTATAATGATGCATAGAAACAGAAAACATCAATTACAATCAATTCCACGTAATATTAATAAAATTACTTGAAACAGCAAAATGTGGTTTTAAGCACTAATGGTAATACAAGTCTCAAAATGGCAGATTACGTTTTATTTTTTTTACATACCCATTCAATGATGATTGTTGTGTATAATGATGCATAGAAACAGAAATCATCAATTACAATCAATTCCACGTAATATTAATAACAATAATTGAAACAGCAAAATGTGGGCTTAAGCACCAATGGTTATTCAAAGCTCAAAATGGCAGATTATGTTTTATTTTTTTTACATACACTTTCAATGATGATTCTTGTGTACAATGATGCATAGAAGCAGAAAACATCAATTACAATCAATTCCACGTAATATTAATAACAATAATTGAAACAGCAAAATGTGGTTTTAAGCACCAATGGTTATTCAATGCTCAAAATGGCAGATTACGTTTTATTTTTTTTACATACACATTCAATGATGATTCTTGTGTACATTGATGCATAGAAGCAGAAAACTTCAATTACAATCAATTCCACGTAATATTAATAACAATAATTGAAACAGCAAAATGTGGTTTTAAGCACCAATGGTTATTCAAGGCTCAAAATGGCAGATTCAGTTTTATTTTTTTTACATACACATTCAATGATGATTCTTGTGTACAATGATGCATAGAAGCAGAAAACATCAATTACAATCTATTCCACGTAATATTAATAACAATAATTGAAACAGCAAAATGTGGTTTTAAGCACCAATGGTAATACGAGTCTCAAAATGGCAGATTACGTTTTATTTTTTTCACATACCCATTCAATGATGATTCTTGTGTATAATGATGCATAGAAACAGAAAACATCAATTACAATCAATTCCACGTAATATTAATAACAATAATTGAAACAGCAAAATGTGGTTTTAAGCACCAATGGTTATTCAAAGCTCAAAATGGCAGATAATGTTTTATTTTTTTTACATACCCATTCAATGATGATTCTTGTGTACAATGATGCATAGAAGCAGAAAACATCAATTACAATCAATTCCACGTAATATTAATAACAATAATTGAAACAGCAAAATGTGGTTAAAGCACCAATGGTTATTCAAGGCTCAAAATGGCAGATTACGTTTTATTTTTTTTACATACCCATTCAATGATGATTCTTGTGTACATTGATGCATAGAAACAGAAAACATCAATTACAATCAATTCCACGTGATATTAATAACAATAATTGAAACAGCAAAATGTGGTTTTAAGCACCAATGGTTATTCAAGGCTCAAAATGGCAGATTACGTTTTATTTTTTTACATACACATTCAATGATGATTCTTGTGTACATTGATGCATAGAAGCAGAAAACTTCAATTACAATCAATTCCACGTAATATTAATAACAATAATTGAAACAGCAAAATGTGGTTTTAAGCACCAATGGTTATTCAAGGCTCAAAATGGCAGATTCAGTTTTATTTTTTTTACATACCCATTCAATGATGATTCTTGTGTATAATGATGCATAGAAACAGAAAACATCAATTACAATCAATTCCACGTAATATTAATAACAATAATTGAAACAGCAAAATGTGGTTTTAAGCACCAATGGTTATTCAAAGCTCAAAATGGCAGATAATGTTTTATTTTTTTTACATACACATTCAATGATGATTCTTGTGTACAATGATGCATAGAAGCAGAAAATATCAATTACAATCATTTCCACGTAATATTAATAACAATAATTGAAACAGCAAAATGTGGTTTTAAGCACCAATGGTTATTCAAGGCTCAAAATGGCAGATTACGTTTTATTTTTTTTACATACCCATTCAATTATGATTCTTGTGTACATTGATGCATAGAAACAAAAAACATCAATTACAATCAATTCCACGTGATATTAATAACCATAATTGAAACAGCAAAATGTGGTTTTAAGCACTAATGGTAATACAAGTCTCAAAATGGCAGATTACGTTTTATTTTTTTTACATGCCCATTCAATGATAATTCTTGTGTATAATGATGCATAGAAACAGAAAACATCAATTACAATCAATTCCACGTAATATTAATAACCATAATTGAAACATCAAAATGTGATTTTAAGCACCAATGGTAATACGAGTCTCAAAATGGCAGATTACGTTTTACTTTTTTTACATACCCATTCAATGATGATTCTTGTGTATAATGATGCATAGAAACAGAAAACTTCAATTACAATCAATTCCACGTAATATTAATAACAATAATTGAAACAGCAAAATGTGGTTTTAAGCACCAATGGTTATTCAAGTCTCAAAATGGCAGATTACGTTTTATTTTTTTTACATACACATTCAATGATGATTCTTGTGTACATTGATGCATAGAAACAGAAAACATCAATTACAATCAATTCCCCGTAATATTAATAACAATAATTGAAACAGCAAAATGTGGTTTTAAGCACCAATGGTAATACGAGTCTCAAAATGGCAGATTACGTTTTATTTTTTTTACATACCCATTCAATAATGATTCTTGTGTATAATGATGCATAGAAGCAGAATACATCAATTACAATCAATTCCACGTAATATTAATAACAATAATTGAAACAGCAAAATGTGGTTTTAAGCACCAATGGTTATTCAAGGCTCAAAATGGCAGATTACGTTTTATTTTTTTTACATACCCATTCAATGATGATTCTTGTGTATAATGATGCATAGAAGCAGAATACATCAATTACAATCAATTCCACGTAATATTAATAACAATAATTGAAACAGCAAAATGTGGTTTTAAGCACCAATGGTTATTCAAAGCTCAAAATGGCAGATTACGTTTTATTTTTTTACATACACATTCAATGATGATTCTTGTGTACATTGATGCATAGGAAGAGAAAACATCAATTACAATCAATTCCACGTAATATTAATAACAATAATTAAAACAGCAAAATGTGGTTTTAAGCACTAATGGTAATACGAGTCTCAAAATGGCAGATTACGTTTTATTCTTTTCACATACCCATTCAATGATGATTCTTGTGTATAATGATGCATAGAAACAGAAATCATCAATTACAATCAATTCCACGTAATATTAATAACAATAATTGAAACAGCAAAATGTGGTTTTAAGCACCAATAGTTATTCAAGGCTCAAAATGGCAGATTCAGTTTTATTTTTTTTACATACACATTCAATGATGATTCTTGTGTACAATGATGCATAGAAGCAGAAAACATCAATTACAATCTATTCCACGTAATATTAATAACAATAATTGAAACAACAAAACGTGGTTTTAAGCACCAAAGGTTATTCAAGGCTCAAAATGGAAGATTATGTTTTATTTTTTTTACATACACATTCAATGATGATTCTTGTGTACAATGATGCATAGAAGCAGTAAACATCAATTACAATCAATTCCACGTAATATTAATAACAATAATTGAAACAGCAAATTGTGGTTTTAAGCACCAACCGTTATTCAAGGCTCAAAATGGCAGATTACGTTTTATTTTTTTTACATACACATGCAATGATGATTCTTGTGTACTTTGATGCATAGAAACAGAAAACATCAATTACAATCAAATCCACGTAATATTAATAACAATTATTGAAACAGCAAAATGTGGTTTTAAGCACCAAAGGTAATACGAGTCTCAAAATGGCAGATTACGTTTTATTTTTTTCACATACCCATTCAATGATGATTCTTGTGTATAATGATGCATAGAAACAGAAATCATCAATTACAATCAATTCCACGTAATATTAATAACAATAATTGAAACAGCAAAATGTGGTTTTAAGCACCAATGGTTATTCAAGGCTCACAATGGCAGATTACGTTTTATTTTTTTTACATACACATTCAATGATGATTCTTGTGTACATTGATGCATAGAAACAGAAAACATCAATTACAATCAATTCCACGTAATATTAATAACAATACTTGAAACAGCAAAATGTGGTTTTAAGCACTAATGGTAATACAAGTCTCAAAATGGCAGATTACGTTTTATTTTTTTTACATACCCATTCAATGATGATTCTTGTGTACATTCATGCATAGAAACAGAAAACATTAATTACAATCAATTCCACGTAACATTAATAACAATAATTGAAACAGCAAAATGTGGTTTTAAGCACCAATGGTTATTCAAAGCTCAAAATGGCAGATTACGTTTTTTTTTACATACACATTCAATGATGATTCTTGTGTACATTGATGCATAGAAACAGAAAACATCAATTACAATCAATTCGACGTAATATTAATAACAATAATTTAAACAGCAAAATGTGGTTTTAAGCACCAATGGTTATTCAAGTCTCAAAATGGCAGATTACGTTTTATTTTTTTTACATACACATTCAATGATGATTCTTGTGTACATTGATGCATAGAAGCAGAAAACATCAATTACAATCAATTCCATGTAATATTAATAAAAAGAATGGAAGATTCAATATTTGTAGTTTTAAGCCCTAACTCTGACCCAAGGCTCAAATATGGCAGATTATGATTTTTTATTTTAAATACCTATTGTAACGTTGTTTTGTAGTTATGATGCATAGTTACAGAAAATATTAATCATAATCAATTTCATGTAAGATTAATAACAATATTCGCGGTTTTAATCACTAATGGTAATCCAATCCTCAAAATTGTGGATTATATCTTATTTTTTACATACCCATTTTATTGCTCATTTTATGTAGGTTGATGCATAGTAACAGATAACATCAATTACAAATAATAACTGTTGTTGGTAACCATTCTGAGAAGAGGACAACTATGAATTCCAAACTAGCAAGCTCCATCCTATAATAAACCTACTATTTGCTATACTCGTCAGGGGTCTATGGAACTTGAGAGTTTTGGCCTTGATACTTTTCAGGGGATCTACATGACTTGAGAGCAGTGGCACCATACTCCTTAAGGGGTCTATTGGTCTTGGGAATTGTGTCCCAGACCTCCAGAATGTTGGTCTGAGTGATGATCTATGGAGACTGTGTGCAGCCCAGACTCTATATCTACTCCCTCTAGGCCATACCGACAAAACCCAAAGGAACACAAAGCACTACATTTGGGGATGGCTTTGTTGCAGGAGTTGCCAGAAAGTTGTCAGCCAACTGGCTTCGGGGATTCACTCTGGTTTGGATTTTCTGTTTCGATTTACTTCCATCGCCTTTTCTGTGTTTGTGTATGACCACAGAGCAGCAGAGGTTTAAAATTAAAATCAGTTTTCCTTTCCCCTAGATGGACTGACTTCTTGGGCAGTCAAGCTCCATCTACCCAAAGCAACTGGTTATGAGGTGCCGGTTGTCTGCCATTGCCCATTCTTCAGCTTGGAGCTGAACTTAGTTGTCAGAAGCTATTTGTGATGCATGCTACAGAAGCATTTTATACACAGTGGGTGCTTGTACCTCTGTCAACTCCTGCTATGGCAACCTTTTGAAAATATATAATTTATGTATGTATATAAATGTGACGTCGTCCCCTGGTCGCAGCGCCAACCGTGTCGTTCTATCCTAGTCTACCACGGCACCAACTGTGACGTCCTGATTCCCAGTCTGCCTACCCACGTTGTGAATTGATCTAGGCAGAGGAAATCAATCAGTCGTCAGGGCCGTACGGCAAACCGAGTTCAACGGGGGTGATACCACACAAATATGCATAAAAGGCAATAAAATGAAAACTCAAAAGTTCAAAGTATCAAAGAAAAAGGTAACAAACTTTATGTCTAGTTGTTCGGTACATAGGACTGCATCTATCTCCCGACCCGTTCTATGGATTGTGACACGTCGTTTTCCGCTAGGCAAGTTTTAACACTTCAAGTCGTCTGCTCTCTAAGAAATTGGTGTTTCGGTGGGTCTTTGGACGAAAGTCAAAAGAAAAATTTATTTCGGTGATATGGATCTAAGTCGCTCTTCAAAATAATTGTTCTTGGTTTGAAGAGATGGGTCCGGAAAATGTGCGTGAATCCTGGTCAGCTATCTGCGAGGCTTGCCTCAACCGGAGACTGACTCTGGGAACTGCTGGGTCTCGACTCATTTCTGCTCGTTGTGGCTTCGTTTATATGGGCGCCGACCAAAACCGGGGTGAGTTTGTCGGCGCCGGGGGGTTCCTCGATAAGTCTAAATACATATCCACCTCTCTGGTTAGGAATTTCCACCTTTTTCCATTTTTGGGAACCTTTCCTCACTCCCACCTTCTCATCATACTTCAGAGGGGCGTGAACTGCCCTCCCCACATCTTCGTGGCAACCTCTCTTACTCATCCTCCAGATTGGCGGCAACAGCCTCTCTCGTGCATCACGTGATCACCACTCGACCAATGATGTCTCAGTCGGGCGTGGACGAATCTTGCTTAAAAAAAAATTATCTCTTCCCTTTCCCTTTTCTTCCCCTTAATGATTTATCATTTCTCCAGCCGCGAACGGGACAATATGATAATGGCGGTCATAACTCTTGTTCTACACGTGGTTTACGTCAGGTATTTTATCGCTAATTATCAGAATGTGTGGTCTTCTTGACACGGTCTCAAAAAGAAACATCTCCAAAGTTCCAGTCAGTCTGTCGCCTCGAAGAAAGAAAGAAAAACACATTCGTTTTCCCTCAGTACAAATTCCTGATAACAAAATTTTATTATCGCAGGCCAAGAAGGTTCCGTTGGACGCTCGTGGGTGTTTTTTTTTAATTTTTCATATCTGCCCAAGTCCTTTTAGTTGTCTGTTTTTCGTCACTTAACGAAATAACATTTTCATTTGAATTTTTTTTTCTTTCTTTGGCCAGCCGGTCTGTAGTTGATAATAAGATGTCTTCCCGTACCAATAGTTTGTTTTCATATCCTTAGATAACACAGCCGATGCCAAAACATATCTGATTCTTTCCCTCTTTCCCTTTCTTTTTACTCAGAATTTCCCTGTCATTGTAATGACACTCTTTCGCCATTTGTTACTTATCAAAATATCCCTTTATCCATTGTCTCTTAGCTGTGTGTGTGTTCTTGCTTATCACTCACGATTCGGTTCTTAGCCTCTCCTTTCCTTCTTTTCTTTCTTTTCCCTTTCTGCCTCGTTAAATGGTGCCACATAAATATGTTTTAGAAGTTCCCCAAAAATTAATGTATTTTTGTAAATGTATAAACTTTTAGCTAAACAAAAACATTATAAAGCAAGACAAATTATGAAATAGTCATATATAAATAAACAAACACAAATACTGAAAAGTTTGTCAATTGTAGAAGTAGAAAATGAAAATATAAATTAGGATTTTGGCCTAAAATATATGGATATGATGAAGTCATTATATTAATTAGTATAAAATAATTTATATACTACCTTTTTGATAGTACTAGCATCTAAACTATCAACTGATAAAAAAGAACAAGAGTAGAAAATTCAAAATTGCTAAAAATATAACTTTAAGCAAAAACAGAGTGTAAAAATAAGACAAAGGATCTTCTTTCAGAATAATGGTGCAAAAACTAAATCCTAATGCAGAAAAATTTGGTAACTGTAGAAAAAGTTAAAAAAATATATTACTTCAAAGTAAACAAATGAATAAATATAATAATCATAATATATATAACGAATGAAGTTGGTCTAAGTCCTGTCAAATCTAATGAGGACTTCCCCTTGGGAACTCTGGTTTGAATTCTGCTGGAGGGTGCACATTTTTCTAAAAAGATTTCTAAAATATTCAGGATGGTAGATGTAAATAAATAAATGTACTGCTTAATAAATGAATGAAAAAAAACAGAGCATCTACTCAAATATGAGTATCTATTTAAAAAAATAATGTTTAAAGAAATAAATTAAAAAAATATGTCAGATTTAATCAATTTTCCTACAAAAATAACAAACGATAAAAATTATAATTTCAAATTATAAATTATTATATTATTTATAAGCAATATTTACAGTTAAACTTAAAATCTGTAGGTTGCCATTTGTTCCTGCAGTAAGCTGGTTGCCAAACAAGTCTATAGAACCCAATATGTCCTGCTATTGTTGTTAGCTAACAGCAGTAAATGATCTCAGCTCAGCTTTTTCAATCAGCTGCAGATTGTCAATTGTTTTGGTTCAGCAATGAATGACTTCAACACAGAGAATTTTAACTTAGCTATTTTTATTAATCATATCAACATCTAATCTATCTGGAGGGTGGGGCGCTGTTTCGGGCACAAAAGAGAACATGTTTACATCTCTTGATCGGTAAGAACAAACTTGCTGAAACCTTTCTCCTATCGATCTTTCCCACGCTAGCTCAGCGAATAAACTTTCTTATTATAGCCCCATCTGGCCCCCATCAACCTCTAGACATTGGAACAAAGATAAACTTACTTTAAAAATAATAGTCTGCTAAACTATTACTTAAAACTATTTAATCCATAGCAGGGGGAGGAGAGATGGTTTCGTACCTTTCCCAAGGTTATTTGCATGAAAGTGAATGTAACCAATTCAAATGGAATTCAAACTTGGCAATTTCCAATTTCTCATTCTGTTCCATTATCCATTACCCAACAATGCACATCCACTAATATTGCCATTTTTGTGAATATCAATTTAAAATAAATATAATTAACCTATAATTTATGAAGAAAGATAACAATTATTTAAAAGTATTTAAAATATAATGTAAACATATATCATGCAAGAATCACCTGAGCTTTACACCAACCAGCCAGTGATTACCCCCCCCCCATTGCATTCCAATTCTTGATTTTGTTGATATGTATTGAAAGCTGGGAATAGGTGCCATACATGCTCACAATGGGTACCATGATGAAAGACAAATGACACGTGAAGAAATAAGAATACAAATCCTGGCAGAGCAGGATTTGGGAGAGATGACAAAAAGACAAACGCTATTAAGAAGTCAAAAAGAATTGTGGAGAGTCGTGATCACCAAAATCCTGAAGGAACACAGCACATAGAAGAAATAATGCTGGATATTTGTGTCTTCAAATTTTGTTGCGGTGTCCCGATTTCTCCTTCCACCTTTACAGAGTCCCTGCTGTTAATGTTAACACTGATTTCAATGATTATATATATATATATATATATAAACAAACATGAACATTGAAGTCAACACTCAGAGGCAACAGACTGTTTCATACTAAATGCAATCTATTGCCTGTCAGTGTTGACTTCAATGTTCACTTTTACATTTACATACACTTTATCTTTGATATTGAGCACTTTATCTCATAAATATAGCATACCTTAAAACTATATTTCTTCATATACACACACACACACACATATATATATATATATATATATATATATATATATATATATATATATATATATATATATATATACACACAAGTACAGCGTTGGTACACATGGAATAAAATTCCAATAAACAAAAACACTGTTCTTTAAAGATTGCTCAATATAGAGTAGAACTAATAATATTTATTCAAATTTATAACACATTCATATGCATGTTATAAGATCACTACAAAATTTTGTAGTGATGTTATGACAAGTTTTGTGGGTCGAAATAGCTGCCCGCTTGCCTCTACCGGCTGCCTTTTTCCAGCAGTTGTCTGCGTGTGGCGACACTCAGCGACAGCAACCTTTTGTCTACCACCATTTGGCTCATCGTTAGATACGTGTCTACTGCTCATCGGTAAATGGCATGTATTTCCTCGAACTCGCTCGCCTGACCAGTGCTGGTGTATGATTTCGTTTCTGTTCGTTATTCACTCCATCAGTTTTCAGTGGAACTGTCGTTGCTGCAGCTTTTCTCGTGTCTCCTTCTGTAGCCAGGAGAGCATGCCAAGCCTGTCGAAATGCGGCGTCGGCTGCACCTCCCGCAACGCATTCGTTGTCGTCGCCAATAACGAAACGATCGCACACACGAAAGTACGATACCTGGTTGATCCTGCCAGTAGTCATATGCTTGTCTCAAAGCTTAAGCCATGCAAGTAAATTCATGCCACACATTAGAACGTGCAAAACCGCGAATGGCTTAGGACCCGGACCTAATCCTTGGGACCGTAATCCTCCTTGGAGGCGATGGATAACTGTGGCAATTCTAGAGCTAATACATGTGACGCAGGCCGCGATCGGTCGGTGCGTCGTTGTCACCTGCGTGCCGTCACGTGTGTGGGCACCCGCGTCGACCGTTACAAATCGCGACGCTACATAAACTGAGACTGATGCGTGTCATCCGTCCTCTTGTCGCGGTCGTCGTCTTTTCCCTCTAGGTGAGGGCGGCGGGGCCAAAGGGCGGCATGCTCCGCTTTGGTGACTCTGGATAACTCACTGGTCGATTGCACTGGATTTCACGCCTGGCGACGGGTCTCTCGATGGTCCGCCCTATTGACTGTCGATGGTCAGTTAAGTGCCTACTGTGATTACTACGGGGAATCGGGGTTCGATTCCGGATAGGGAGCATGCAAAACGGCTACCACATCTAAGGAAGGCAGCAGGCACACAAATTACCCACTCCCAGTACTGGGAGGTAGTGATGAAAAATAACGACACGGGACTCTGTCAAAGCCCCGCAATCGGAATGAGTACACTTCAAATCCGTTAACGGGGACCAACTGGAGGGCAAGTCTGGTGCTAGCAGCCGCGGTAATTCCAGCTCCGGTAGCGTATATAAAAGTTGTTACGTTTAAAAAGCTTGTAGTCCGAACCGAGTTCATGGTCGCATTCGCTGCCCAGAGGCAGCGGCGCCATCGTCCGTCGTTGACTTTGGTTGTCCGTGCGCCGTCCCAGCCCTTTCCGCCAGTGTCAACCGCTTGCACATCCGCCACGCAGTCCTGCCGGCAAAGTTACGCGGAGAAATAGCAGGTGTTTCCGGCAGGTTTGCTGCGGAGATGTGGGGGTCCCGCGAGCGTTGTCATCTGCAGCGCCGCCAGATCGTTTCGTTCGGCGCGCGTGGTCTAAAGGCAATGCAGTTAAAGTGCAGTTCCTGTCGTCGGTGGCCACACCGCACTACCGATCGAACGGTCCGGTAAGGTCCTCAGATCTGGCCGACCTCCGCCGCCATTTCCCGCGCGTGTTTTACTGGCCTTGACGTTCCATGCCTGGAGAACATGACTGAACACGATCGTTTAGAGGAAGTAAAAATCGTAACAAGGTTTCCGTAGGTGAACCTGCGGAGGGATCATTATCGATGACTAGCCGCGATTGAGTCGAGTCACTATCTTCTTCGGGAGATGACTCAACGGTTGGGACTCGTAGTGAGCGGGTATCGACGACAGGAAATAAAAGGTTGTTCAGTCGCGTGTATCAAGTTATTGTCAGTGTAAGGCCTACGCTCGTTTTGCGGCAGCAGGCAAAAAGGCTGCGCCAGCATCGCATGGACGTCCCGCTCGCGTCTGCTGCAGCAGCCGCGGATGCCTCCTCGTTCAACATAAAAGTCCTCTGCTCCCCGCGCGGGATGGTCGCCGTCACATCTCCGTGTCCCACCGAATTACGCCCAACCATGCCGTTTTCATACCGCTTCTACGTCCCACAGGGAGGTTGAGTTCGGATAGACATGCATGCAATTCGAGTGACGCCGCTGCCAGCTAAGATCGCGAGATGGACGTCGTCACGCCTCCACTTCCCGCCAACGTGGTCTCATGTAACTGGCGCTGTCCACGGCGCTATTAATGTCCTCGACAAATTGTGGCACTTGCCGGGGTACCAGTTTGCTGTGGATGTCGACCGTTACGGTCGCGCTCGCGCCTATTCTCGACCTCCTTTCTCCTCCTCCTCGCACACATTTTTTAAACCGGTTGCGAAAACAACCCAAAAGAAACAAAAACCCTGAACAGGGCATCACTCGGCTCTCAATTTGCATCAGTTCTCGCGGCTGGTCGCTAAGATTGTGAGACTCAATGAATGTCGACACCTCGAACACATATTGCGGCCTCAATATCCCTTGTCTCAGGGGCCTGTCCGACCGAGAGGCAAAATGGTCTGTTTTCTCATTCGTTAGTTGAGAGGCATCTCACCGTCCGCCGCGTCATTCTTTTTTTCTCACGCAGAGGAAACTGAGACGTTGAAGGATGGAAGGTCCTTCGTCTCCGGCTTGCAGACCGCTGAGTCGCTTCCGTTACGACCGCGAGCAGCCGTTGATTGCAAGACGACGACCACGCGTAAAAAGCAGCGGAAACGTCGTTTCGTTTTCGGAGATCGAAATACAAACCTTGGGCGTCTCGATGAAAGTCTATGCCGCTGCCGCCGCGTCATTGTGCATGGTTTAAATTTTGTTGTCAAATGTCGCGCACGTATGCGCGAAAAACAAACTTTTCCTTTGCGCTTTATATTTTTATTTACCTTGTTTAATTTATCATTATAGACAGGCAAATCCCTCCTCTAAAATCCGCTTAAAAATATTTTTCATTCGAATTCATAGAGTGAGCATAGCAGGCAAAGGAGTCGACTGGGTTTAATTGGGTTTACCTTGAAAAGGTTTGTGGGCGCAAAGTGGGAGATCACTGTATATTTCTATTCTGTTTTGCACTTTATATTTATATTTAAGCTTTTAATTTAGCATTATGGACAGGCAAATCACTCCTGTAAAATCTGCTAAAAAAATATTTTTCATTAGAATTTATGGAGTGAGTGAAGGAGGCAAAGGAGTCGACTGATATAAGTAGGATTTCTTGAAAATTTTTTAGGGACGTCACTTTAATTTAGCATTATGGACTTTTAAACGGTTCTTGAAAGTATTTTACATGCGAATACATGGAGTGAGCGTAGCAAGCAAAGGAGTCGACTCATATAATTGGGATTTCCTTGAAAAATTTTGTGGGCGCAAAGTGGGGGATCACTGTATATTTCTCTGCCGCTGCCCGCTTTATATTTTGATTTACTTTCTTTCATTTAGCATTAGGGACAGGCAAATCCTTCCAATAAAACTTGCTTCAAAAATTTTTTCATTTGAATTCATGGATTGAGCGTGTCTTGCAAAGGATTCGAATCATAAAATTAGGATTTCCTTGAAAAAATTTGTGAGCGCAAAGTGGGGGTTCACTGCATATTTTGCTTCTGCTTTGCGCTTTATATTTACATTTTTCATTTAGCATTAAGAACAGGCAAATCCCTCCTCTAAAACCTGCATAAAAATATTTTTCATTCAAATTCATGGAGTGAGCGTAGCATGCAATGGAGTCGAATAATATAATTGGGACGTCCTTGAAAAATTTTGTGGACGCAAATTGGGTGATCACTGTATATATTTCTTCTGTTTCCGCGTCATATTTACATTTACCTTCTTTAATTTAGAATTATGGACAGGAAACTTGCTCCTCTAAAACCTGCTTCAAAATATCTTTCATTCAACTTCATGGAGTGAGCGTAACATGATACGGAGTAGACAAATGTAATTGGGATTTCATTGAAAAATTTTCTGGACGCAAAGTGGGTAATCTCTATCTATAAAAGGCAGGATGTGTGTGTGTGTTTGTGTGTGTAACGAATGCAACGTCGGATTTGCACCAAAATTCACATGCACATGCTACAAGTAAGTGGAAAGGCCAAGACCAACATTGCATTTCCCAACTCCCATCGATAGTGGAAATAGTTGATTTTTTCATGCTACTAAGGCAATTTTCATGTAGTTTGCGGCCATCTTCAACTGGCCAGAGTGAGAGCCTAAAGCTAGCTGCCAGGAATAGGCAGGAAGATTGTAATGGCCAGCGTGAGAACCAACAGCTGACTGACACGAATGTTAATTAGCATGCCCGCATGGTCAGAAAATCGATAGCTGCATTCGTCAGAAGTAGGAAAAAATTCAATCTGCAATGCACTTTACTCCAATTGTCTCATTAGCTTGCGTAAAGTCAAAGTTGATTATGATTCCGGAGAACTGGGTTGGGTATGAAAACATAGTTGTTAACATATTTTTCATACCGTGATCGTAAAATGGAAAGGATTCGACTCATAAGACTAGGATTTAGAGGAAAAAGATTGTGGGCACAAAATGGGTGATCACACTACATTCTCTTCTGTTTCCTATTTATATTTATATTTAACTTCTTCAATTTAGCATTATGGACAGGGAAAGACCTAATCTAAAACCTACAAAAAAATATTTTACCTTCAAATTCATACCGTGATCGTAGCATGCATGGTATCGACACATATGACTGGGATATCCATGAAAAAGATTGTGGCCAGAAAATGGGTGATCACTGTACATTTCTCTCCTGTTTCCTATTTCTATTTCTATTTTACTTCCTTAATTTAGCATTATGGACAGGGAAAGACTTAATCTAAGATCTGCAAAAAAATATTTTGCCTTCAAATTCATACCGTGATCGTAGCATGCATGGACTCGACTCATATGACTGGGATTTCCATGAAAAAGAGAGTGGGCCCAAAATGGGTGATCACTGTATATTTCTCTTCTGTTTCCTATTTATATTTCTATTTTACTTCCTTAATTTAGCATTATGGACAGAAAAGAATTAATATAAATCTGCAAAAAAATATTTTGCCTTCAAATATATACCGTGATCGGAGCATGCATGGACTTAACTCATATGACAGGGATTTCTATCAAAAAGATTGTGGGCAGAAAATGGGAGATCACTGTACATTTCTCTTCTGTTTCCTATTTATATTTATATTTTACTTCCTTAATTTATCATTATGGTCAGGTAAAGACCTAATCTAAAATCTGCAAAAAAATATTTTGCCTTCAAATTCATGCCGTGATCGTAGCATGCATGGACTCGACTCATATGACTGGGATTTCCATGAAAAAGATTGTGCAGTAAATGGGTGATCACTGTAAATTTCTCTTCTGTTTCCTATATATATTTCTATTTTATTTCCTTAATTTATCATTATGGTCAGGTAAAGACCTAATCTAAAATCTGCAAAAAAATATTTTGCCTTCAAATTCATGCCGTGATCGTAGCATGCATGGACTCGACTCATATGACTGGGATTTCCATGAAAAAGATTGTGGGCAGAAAATGGGTGATCTCTGTACATTTCTCTTCTGTTTCCTATTTATATTTATATTTTATTTCCTTAATTTAGCATTATGGAAAGTGAAAGACCTAATCTAAGATCTTCAAAAAAATATTTTGCCTTCAAATTCATATCGTGATCGTAGCATCCATGGACACGACTCATATGACTGGGATTTCCATGAAAAAGATTGTCGGCAGAAAATGGCTGATCACTGAACATTTCTCTACTGTTTCCTATTTATATTTATATTTTACTTCCTTAATTTAGAATTATGGAGAGGGAAAGACCTAATCTAAGTTCTGCAAAAAATAATTTGCCTTCAAATTAATACCGTGAACGTAGCATGCATGGACTCGACTCATATGATTAGGATTTCCATGAAAAAGATTGTGGGTAGAAAATGGGTGATCACTGTACATTTCTCTTCTGTTTCCTATTTATATTTATATTTTACTTCCTTAATTTAGCAATATGGACAGGGAAAGACCTAATCTAAGATCTGCAAAAAAATATTTTGCCTTCAAATTCATACCGTGATCGTGGCATGCATGGACTCGACTCATATGACTGGGATTTCCATGAAAAAGGTTGTGGGCATAAAATGGGTGATCACTGTACATTTCTCTTCTGTTTCCTATTTAGATTTCTATTTTACTTCCTTAATTTAGCATTATGGAAAGGGAAAAAACTAATCTAAGATCTTCAAAAAAAAATTTTGCCTTCAAATTCATACCGTGATCGTAGCATGCAAGGACTCGACTCATCTGATTGGGATCTCCATGAAAAAGATTGTGGGCAGAAAATGGGTGATCACTGTACATTTCTCTTCTGATTCCTATTTATATTTATATTTTACTTCCTTAATTTAGCATTATGGACATGGAAAGACCTAATCTAAAATCTGCAAAAAAATATTTTGCCTTCAAATTCATACCGTGATCGTAGCATGCATGGACTCGACTCATATGACTGGGATTTCTATGAAAAAGATTGTGGGCAGAAAATGGGTGATCACTGTACATTTCTCTTCTGTTTCCCATTACTATTTCTATTTTACTTCCTCAATTTAGCATTATGGAGAGGGAAAGACCTAATCTAAGATCTGCAAAAAAATATTTTGCCTTCAAATTCATGACGTGATCGTAGCATGCATGGACTCGACTCATATGACTGGGATTTCTATGAAAAAGATTGTGCGCAGAAAATGGTTGATCACTGTACATTTCTCTTCTGTTTCCTATTTATATTTATATTTTACTTTCTTAATTTAGCATTATGGACAGGGAAAGACCTAAACTAAGGTCTGCAAAAAAATATTTTGCCTTCAAATTCATACCGTGATTGTAGCATGCATAGACTCGTCTCATATGACTGGGTTTTCCATGAAAAAGATTGTGGGCAGAAAATAGGTGATCATTGTACATTTCTCTTCTGTTTCCTATTTATATTTCTATTTTACTTCTTTAATTTAGCATTATGGACAGGGAAAGACCTAATCTAAGATCTGCAAAAAAATATTTTGCCTTCAAATTCATACCGTGATCGTAGCATGCATGGACTCGACACATATGACTGGGATTTCTATGAAAAAGATTGTGGGCAGAAAATGTGTGATCACTGTACATTTCTCTTCTGTTTCCTATTTATATTTATATTTTACTTCCTTAATTTAGCATTATGGACAGGGAAAGACCTAAACTAAGGTCTGCAAAAAAATATTTTGCCTTCAAATTCATACCGTGATCGTAGCATGCATGGACTCAACTCATATGACTGGGATTTCCATGAAAAAGATTGTGGGCAGAAAATGGTTGATCACTGTACATTTCTCTTCTGTTTCCTATTTATATTTATATTTTACTTTCTTAATTTAGCATTATGGACAGGGAAATACCTAATCTAAAATCTGCACAACAATATTTTGCCTTCAAATTCATACCGCGATCGTAGCATGCATGGACTCGACTCATATGACTGGGATTTCCATGAAAAAGATTGTGGGCCGAAAATGGGTGATCACTGTACATTTCTCTTCTTTTTCGTATTTATATTTCTATTTTACTTCCTTAATTTAGCATTATGGACAGGGAAGACCGAAACTAAGGTCTGCAAAAAAATATTTTGCCTTCAAGTTCATACCGTGATCGTAGCATGCATGGACTCGACTCATATGACTGGGATTTCCATGAAAAAGATTGTGGGTAGAAAATGGGTGATCACTGTACATTTCTCTTCTGTTTCCTATTTATATTTCTATTTTACTTCCTTAATTTAGCATTATGGACAGGGAAAGTGCTAATCTAATATCTGCAAAAAAACATTTTGCCTTCAAATTCATACCGTGATCGTAGCATGCATGAACTCGACTCATATGACTGGGATTTCCATGAAAAAGATTGTGGGTAGAAAATGGGTGATCACTGTACATTTCTCTTCTGTTTCCTATTTATATTTCTATTTTACTTCCTTAATTTAACATTATGGACAGGGAAAAAACTAATCTAAGATCTTCAAAAAAAAATTTTGCCTTCAAATTCATACCGTGATCGTAGCATGCAAGGACTCGACTCATATGACTGGGATTTCTATGAAAAAGATTGTGGGCAGAAAATGGTTGATCACTGTACATTTCTCTTCTGTTTCCTATTTATATTTATATTTTACTTTCTTAATTTAGCATTATGGACAGGGAAAGACCTAAACTAAGGTCTGCAAAAAAATATTTTGCCTTCAAATTCATACCGTGATTGTAGCATGCATAGACTCGTCTCATATGACTGGGTTTTCCATGAAAAAGATTGTGGGCAGAAAATAGGTGATCATTGTACATTTCTCTTCTGTTTCCTATTTATATTTCTATTTTACTTCTTTAATTTAGCATTATGGACAGGGAAAGACCTAATCTAAGATCTGCAAAAAAATATTTTGCCTTCAAATTCATACCGTGATCGTAGCATGCATGGACTCGACACATATGACTGGGATTTCTATGAAAAAGATTGTGGGCAGAAAATGTGTGATCCCTGTACATTTCTCTTCTGTTTCCTATTTATATTTATATTTTACTTCCTTAATGTAGCATTATGGACAGGGAAAGACCTAAACTAAGGTCTGCAAAAAAATATTTTGCCTTCAAATTCATACCGTGATCGTAGCATGCATGGACTCAACTCATATGACTGGGATTTCCATGAAAAAGATTGTGGGCAGAAAATGGTTGATCACTGTACATTTCTCTTCTGTTTCCTATTTATATTTATATTTTACTTTCTTAATTTAGCATTATGGACAGGGAAATACCTAATCTAAAATCTGCACAACAATATTTTGCCTTCAAATTCATACCGCGATCGTAGCATGCATGGACTCGACTCATATGACTGGGATTTCCATGAAAAAGATAGTGGGCCGAAAATGGGTGATCACTGTACATTTCTCTTCTTTTTCGTATTTATATTTCTATTTTACTTCCTTAATTTAGCATTATGGACAGGGAAGACCGAAACTAAGGTCTGCAAAAAAATATTTTGCCTTCAAATTCATACCGTGATTGTAGCAGGCATGGACTCGAATCATATACTGGGATTTCCATGAAAAAGATTGTGGGCAGAAAATGCGTGATCACTGTACATTTCTCTTCTGTTTCCTATTTATATTTATATTTTACTTCCTAAATTTAGCAATATGGACAGGGAAAGACCTAATCTAAGATCTGCAAAAAAATATTTTGCCTTCAAGTTCATACCGTGATCGTAGCATGCATGGACTCGACTCATATGACTGGGATTTCCATGAAAAAGATTGTGGGTAGAAAATGGGTGATCACTGTACATTTCTCTTCTGTTTCCTATTTATATTTCTATTTTACTTCCTTAATTTAGCATTATGGACAGGGAAAGTGCTAATCTAATATCTGCAAAAAAACATTTTGCCTTCAAATTCATACCGTGATCGTAGCATGCATGAACTCGACTCATATGACTGGGATTTCCATGAAAAAGATTGTGGGTAGAAAATGGGTGATCACTGTACATTTCTCTTCTGTTTCCTATTTATATTTCTATTTTACTTCCTTAATTTAACATTATGGACAGGGAAAAAACTAATCTAAGATCTTCAAAAAAAAATTTTGCCTTCAAATTCATACCGTGATCGTAGCATGCAAGGACTCGACTCATCTGATTGGGATCTCCATGAAAAAGATTGTGGGCAGAAAATGGGTGATCACTGTACATTTCTCTTCTGATTCCTGTTTATATTTATATTTTACTTCCTTAATTTAGCATTATGGGCATGGAAAGACCTAATCTAAAATCTGCAAAATTATTTAGCCTTCAAATTCATACCCTGATCGTAGCATGCATGGATTCGACACATATGACTGGGATTTCTATGAAAAAGATTGTGGGCAGAAAATGGGTGTTCACTGTACATTTCTCTTCTGTTTCCTATTTATATTTATATTTTACTTCCTTAATTTAGCATTATGGACATGGAAAGACTTAAACTAAGGTCTGCAAAAAAAATATGTTGCCTTCAAATTCATACCGTGATCGTAGCATGCATGGACTCGACTCATATGACTGGGATTTCCATGAAAAAGATTGTGGGCAGAAAATGGGTGATCACTGTATATTTCTCTTCTGTTTTTTCCATTTATATTTATATTTTACTTCCTTCATTTAGCATTATGGACAGGGAAAGAGCTAATCTAAGATCTGCAAAAAAAATGTTGCCTGAAACTTCATACCGTGATCGTAGCATGCATGTACTCGACTCACATGACTGGGATTTCCATGAAAAAGATTTTAGGTAGAAAATGGGTGATCACTGTACATTTCTCTTCTGTTTCCTATTTATATTAATATTTTACTTCCTTAATTTAGCATTATAGACAGGGAAAGACCTAAATTAAGGTCTGCAAAAAAATATTTTGCCTTCAAATTTATCCCGTGATCGTAGCATGCATGGACTCGACTCATATGATTGGGATTTCCATGAAAAAGATTGTGGGCAGAAAATGGTTGATCACTGTACATTTCTCTTCTGTTTCCTATTTATATTTATATTTTACTTTCTTAATTTAGCATTATGGACAGGGAAAGATCTAATCTAAGGTCTGCAAAAAATATTTTGCCTTCAAATTCATGACGTGAACGTAGCATGCGTGGACTCGACTCATATGACTGGGATTTCTATGAAAAAGATTGTGGGCAGAAAATGGGTGATCACTGTACATTTCTCTTCTGTTTCGTATTTATATTTCTATTTTATTTCCTTAATTTAGCATTATGGACAGGGAAAAACCTAATCTAAGATCTGCAAAAAAATATTTTGCCTTCAAATTCATACCGTGATCGTAGCATGCATGGACTCGACACATATGACTGGGATTTCCATGAAAAAGATTGTGGGCAGAAAATGAGTGATCACTGTACATTTCTTTTCTGTTTCCTATTTATATTTATATTTTACTTCTTTAATTTAGCATTATGGACAGGGAAAGACCTAATCTAAGATCTGCAAAAAAATATTTTGCCTTCAAATTCATACCGTGATCGTAGCATGCATGGACTCGACACATATGACTGGGATTTCTATGAAAAAGATTGTGGACAGAAAATGGGTGATCACTGTACATTTCTCTTCTGTTTCCTATTTATATTTATATTTTACTTCCTTAATTTAGCATTATGGACAGGGAAAAACCTAAACTAAGGCCTGCAAAAAAATATTTTGCCTTCAAGTTCATACCGTGATCGTAGCATGCATGGACTCGACTCATATGATTGGGATTTCCATGAAAAAGATTGTGGGCAGAAAATGGTTGATCACTGTACATTTCTCTTCTGTTTCCTATTTATATTAATATTTTACTTCCTTAATTTAGCATTATAGACAGGGAAAGACCTAAACTAAGGTCTGCAAAAAAATATTTTGCCTTCAAATTTATTCCGTGATCGTAGCATGCATGGACTCGACTCATATGATTGGGATTTCTATGAAAAAGATTGCGGGCAGAAAATGGTTGATCACTGTACATTTCTCTTCTGTTTCCTATTTATATTTATATTTTACTTTCTTAATTTAGCATTAAGGACAGGGAAAGACCTAAACTAAGGTCTGCAAAAAAATATTTTGCCTTCAAATTCATACCGTGATCGTAGCATGCATGGACTCGACTCATATGACTGGGATTTCCATGAAAAAGATTGTGGGCAGAAAATGAGTGATCACTGTACATTTCTTTTCTGTTTCCTATTTATATTTATATTTTACTTCTTTAATTTAGCATTATGGACAGGGAAAGACCTAATCTAAGATCTGCAAAAAAATATTTTGCCTTCAAATTCATGACGTGATCGTAGCATGCATGGACTCGAATCATATGACTGGGATTTCTATGAAAAAGTTTGTGGGCAGAAAATGGGTGATCACTGTACATTTCTCTTCTGTTTCCTATTTATATTTTACTTCCTTAATTTAGCATTATGGACAGGGAAAGACCTAAACTAAGGTCTGCAAAAAATATTTTGCCTTCAAGTTCATACCGTGATCGTAGCATGCATGGAGTCGACTCATATGACTGGCATTTCCATGAAAAAGATTGTGGGCAGAAAATGGGTGATCACTGTACATTTCTCTTCTTTTTCCTATTTATATTTATATTTTACTTCCTTAATTTAGCATTATGGACAGGGAAAGACCTAATCTAAGATCTGCAAAAAAATATTTTGCCTTCAAATTCATACCGTGATCGTAGCATGCATGGACTCGACTCATATGACTGGGATTTCCATGAAAAAGATTGTGGGCAGAAAATGGGTGATCACTGTACATTTCTCTTCTGTTTCCTATTTATATTTATATTTTACTTCCTTAATTTAACATTATGGACAGGGAAAGACCTAATCTAAGATCTACAAAAAAATATTTTGCCTTCAAATTCATACCGTGATCGTAGCATGCATGGACTCGACTCATATGACTGGGATTTCTATGAAAAAGATTCTGGGCAGAAAATGGGTGATCACTGTACATTTCTCTTCCATTTCCTATTTATATTTCTATTTTACCTTCTTAACTTAGCATTATGCACAGCGAAAGATCTAAACTAAGGTCTGCAAAAAAATATTTTGCCTTCAAATTCATACCGTGATCGTAGCATGCATGGACTCGACACATATGACTGGGATTTCTATGAAAAAGATTGTGGACAGAAAATGGGTGATCACTGTACATTTCTCTTCTGTTTCCTATTTATATTTATATTTTACTTTCTTAATTTAGCATTAAGGACAGGGAAAGACCTAAACTAAGGTCTGCAAAAAAATATTTTGCCTTCAAATTCATACCGTGATCGTAGCATGCATGGACTCGACTCATATGACTGGGATTTCCATGAAAAAGATTGTGGGCAGAAAATGAGTGATCACTGTACATTTCTTTTCTGTTTCCTATTTATATTTATATTTTACTTCTTTAATTTAGCATTATGGACAGGGAAAGACCTAATCTAAGATCTGCAAAAAAATATTTTGCCTTCAAATTCATACCGTGATCGTAGCATGCATGGACTCGACTCATATGACTGGGATTTCTATGAAAAACATTGTGGGCAGAAAATGGGTGATCACTGTACATTTCTCTTCTGTTTCGTATTTATATTTATATTTTACTTTCTTAATTTAGCATTAAGGACAGGGAAAGACCTAAACTAAGGTCTGCAAAAAAATATTTTGCCTTCAAATTCATACCGTGATCGTAGCATGCATGGACTCGACTCATATGATTGGGATTTCCATGAAAAAGATTGTGGGCAGAAAATGAGTGATCACTGTACATTTCTTTTCTGTTTCCTATTTATATTTATATTTTACTTCTTTAATTTAGCATTATGGACAGGGAAAGACCTAATCTAAGATCTGCAAAAAAATATTTTGCCTTCAAATTCATACCGTGATCGTAGCATGCATGGACTCGACTCATATGACTGGGATTTCCATGAAAAAGATTGTGGGCAGAAAATGAGTGATCACTGTACATTTCTTTTCTGTTTCCTATTTATATTTATATTTTACTTCTTTAATTTAGCATTATGGACAGGGAAAGACCTAATCTAAGATCTGCAAAAAAATATTTTGCCTTCAAATTCATGACGTGATCGTAGCATGCATGGACTCGACTCATATGACTGGGATTTCTATGAAAAACATTGTGGGCAGAAAATGGGTGATCACTGTACATTTCTTTTCTGTTTCCTATTTATATTTATATTTTACTTCCTCAATTTAGCATTATGGACAGGGAAAGACCTAAACTAAGGTCTGCAAAAAAATATTTTGCCTTCAAATTCATGACGTGTTCGTAGCATGCATGGACTCGAATCATATGACTGGGATTTCTATGAAAAAGTTTGTGGGCAGAAAATGGGTGATCACTGTACATTTCTCTTCTGTTTCCTATTTATATTTTACTTCCTTAATTTAGCATTATGGACAGGGAAAGACCTAAACTAAGGTCTGCAAAAAATATTTTGCCTTCAAGTTCATACCGTGATCGTAGCATGCATGGACTCGACTCATATGACTGGCATTTCCATGAAAAAGATTGTGGGCAGAAAATGGGTGATCACTGTACATTTCTCTTCTTTTTCCTATTTATATTTATATTTTACTTCCTTAATTTAGCATTATGGACAGGGAAAGACCTAATCTAAGATCTGCAAAAAAATATTTTGCCTTCAAATTCATACCGTGATCGTAGCATGCATGGACTCGACTCATATGACTGGGATTTCCATGAAAAAGATTGTGGGCAGAAAATGGGTGATCACTGTACATTTCTCTTCTGTTTCCTATTTGTATTTATATTTTACTTCCTTAATTTAACATTATGGACAGGGAAAGACCTAATCTAAGATCTACAAAAAAATATTTTGCCTTCAAATTCATACCGTGATCGTAGCATGCATGGACTCGACTCATATGACTGGGATTTCTATGAAAAAGATTCTGGGCAGAAAATGGGTGATCACTGTACATTTCTCTTCCATTTCCTATTTATATTTCTATTTTACCTTCTTAACTTAGCATTATGCACAGCGAAAGATCTAAACTAAGGTCTGCAAAAAAATATTTTGCCTTCAAATTCATACCGTGATCGTAGCATGCATGGACTCGACACATATGACTGTGATTTCTATGAAAAAGATTGTGGACAGAAAATGGGTGATCACTGTACATTTCCCTTCTGTTTACTATTTATATTTACATTTTACTTCCTTGATTTAGCATTATAAACAGTGAAAGACCTAAGCTAATATCTGCAAAAAATATTTTGCCTTCAAATTTATACCGTGATCGTAGCACGCATGGACTCGATTCATATGATTGGGATTTCCATGAAAAAGATTGTGGACAGAAAATGGTTGATCACTGTACATTTCTCTTCTGTTTCCTATTTATATTTATATTTTACTTCCTTAATTTAGAATTATGGACAGGGAAAGACCTAAACTAAGGTCTGCAAAAAAATATTTTGCCTTCAAATTCATACCGTGATCGTAGCATGCATGGACTCGACACATATGACTGGGATTTCTATGAAAAAGATTGTGGGCAGAAAATGGGTGATCACTCTACATTTCTCTTCTGTTTCCTATTTATATTTATATTTTACTTCCTTAATTTAGCATTATGGACAGGGAAAGACCTAAACTAAGGTCTGCAAAAAAATATTTTCCCTTCAAATATATATCGTGATCGTAGCATGCATGGACTCGACTCATATGACTGGGATTTCCAAGAAAAAGATTGTGGGCAGAAAATGGGTGATCACTGTACATTTCTCTTCTTTTTCCTATTTATATTTATATTTTACTTCCTTGATTTAGCATTATGGGCAGGGAAAGACCTTATCGAAATCTGCAAAAAAATATTTTGCCTTCAAATTTATCCCGTGATCGTAGCATGCATGGACTCGACTCATATGATTGGGATTTCCATGAAAAAGTTTGTGGGCAGATAATGGTTGATCACTGTACATTTCTCTTCTGTTTCCTATTTATATTTATATTTTACTTCCTTAATTTAGAATTATGGACAGGGAAAGACATAAATAAGGTCTGCAAAAAAATATTTTGCCTTCAAATTCATGACGTGATCGTAGCATGCATGGACTCGACTCATATGACTGGGATTTCTATGAAAACGATTGTGGGCAGAAAATGGGTGATCACTGTACATTTCTCTTCTGTTTCCTATTTATATTTATATTTTACTTCCTTAATTTAACATTATGGACAGGGAAAAACTAATCTAAGATCTTCCAAAAAATATTTTACCTTCAAATTCATACCGTGATCGTAGCATGCAAGGACTCGACTCATCTGATTGGGATCTCCATGAAAAAGATTGTGGGCAGAAAATGGTTGATCACTGTACAATTCACCTCTGTTTCCTATTAATATTAATATTTTACTTCCTTAATTTAGCATTATAGACAGGGAAAGACCGAAACTAAGTTCTGCAAAAAAATATTTTGCCTTCAAATTTATCCCGTGATCGTAGCATGCATGGACTCGACTCATATGATTGGGATTTCCATGAAAAACATTGTGGGCAGAAAATGGTTGATCACTGTACATTTATCTTCTGTTTCCTATTTATATTTATATTTTACTTCCTTAATTTAGAATTACGGACAGGGAAAGACATAACTAAGGTCTGCAAAAAATATTTTGCCTTCAAATACATACCGTGATCGTAGCATGCATGGACTCGACTCATATGATTGGGATTTCCATGAAAAACATTGTGGGCAGAAAATGGTTGATCACTGTACATTTATCTTCTGTTTCCTATTTATATTTCTATTTTATTTCCTTAATTTAGCATTATGGACAGGGAAAGACCTGAACTAAGGTCTGCAAAAAAATATTTTGCCTTCAAGTTCATACCCTGATCGTAGCACGCATGGACTCGACTCATATGACTGGGATTTCCGTGAAAAAGATTGTGGGCAGAGAATGGGTGATCACTGTACATTTCTCTTCTGTTTCCTATTTATATTTATATTTTACTTCTTTAATTTAGCATTATGGACAGGGAAAGACCTAATCTAAGATCTGCAAAAAAATATTTTGCCTTCAAGTTCATACCGTGATCGTATCATGCATGGACTCGACTCATATGATTGGGATTTTCATGAAAAAGATTGTGGGCACAAAATGCGTGATCACTGTACATTTCTCTTCTGTTTCCTATTTATATTAATATTTTATTTCCTTAATTTAGCATTATAGACAGGGAAAGACCTAAACTAAGGTCTGCAAAAAAAGATTTTGCCTTCAAATTCATACCGTGATCGTAGCATGCATGGACTCGACACATATGACTGGGATTTCTATGAAAAAGATTGTGGGCAGAAAATGGGTGATCACTGTACATTTCTCTTCTGTTTCCTATTTATATTTTACTTCCTTAATTTAGCATTATGGACAGGGAAAGACCTAAACTAAGGTCTGCAAAAAAATATTTTCCCTTCAAATATATATCCTGAACGTAGCATGCATGGACTCGACTCAGATGACTGGGATTTCTATGAAAAGGATTGTGGACAGAAAATGGGTGAGCACTGTACATTTCCCTTCTGTTTCCTATTTATATTTTCTATTTTACTTCCTTGATTTAGAATTATGGACAGTGAAAGACCTAATCTAAAATCTGCAAAAAAATACTTTGCCTTCAAATTCATACCGTGATCGTAGCATGCATGGACTCGAATCATATGAGTGGGATTTCCATGAAATAGATTGTGGGCAGAAAATGGGTGATCACTGTACATTTCTCTTCTGTTTCCTATTTATATTTATATTTTACTTCCTTGATTTAGCATTATAAACAGTGAAAGACCTAATCTAATATCTGCAAAAAATATTTTGCCTTCAAATTTATACCGTGATCATAGCATGCATGGACTCGATTCATATGATTGTGATTTCCATTAAAAAGATTGTGGGCAGAAAATGGTTGTTCCCTGTACATTTCTCTTCTGTTTCCTATTTATATTTCTATTTTACTTCCTTAATTTAGCATTATCGACAAAGAAAGACCTAATCTAATACCAGCAAAAAAATTTTTTGCCACCAAATTCATACCGTGATCGTAGCATGCATGGACTCGACTCATATGACTGGGATTTCCATGAAACAGATTGTGGGCAGAAAATGGGTGATCACTGTACATTTCTCTTCTGTTTCCTATTTATATTTATATTTTACTTCTTTAATTTAGCATTATGGACAGGGAAAGACCTAATCTAAGATCTGCAAAAAAATATTTTGCCTTCAAATTCATACCGTGATCGTAGCATGCATGGACTCGACATATATGACTGGGATTTCTATGAAAAAGATCGTGGGCAGAAAATGGGTGATCACTGTAAATTTCTCTTCTGTTTCCTATTTATATTTATATTTTACTTCCTTAATTTAGCATTATGGACAGTGAAAGACCTAAACTAAGGTCTGCAAAAAAATATTTTCCCTTCAAATATATTTCGTGATCGTAGCATGCATGGACTCGACTCATATGACTGGGATTTCCATGAAAAAGATTGTGGGCAGAAAATGGGTGATCACTGTACATTTCTCTTCTTTTTCATATTTATATTTATATTTTACTTCCTCAATTTAGCATTATGGACAGGGAAAGACCTTATCTAAATCTGAAAAAAAATATTTTGCCTTCCAATTTATCCCGTGATCGTAGCATGCATGGACTCGACTCATATGACTGGGATTTCCATGAAAAAGTTTGTGGGCAGATAATGGTTGATCACAGTACATTTCTCTTCTGTTTCCTATTTATATTTATATTTTACTTCCTTAATTTAGAATTATGGACAGGGAAAGACATAACTAAGGTCTGCAAAAAAATATTTTGCCTTCAAATTCATGACGTGATCGTAGCATGCATGGACTCGACTCATATGACTGGGATTTCTATGAAAAAGATTGTGGGCAGAAAATGGGTGATCACTGTACATTTCTCTTCTGTTTCCTATTTATATTTCTATTTTACCTCCTCAATTTAGCATTATGGACAGGGAAAGACCTAATCTAAGATCTACAAAAAAATATTTTGCCTTCAAATTTATACCGTGATCGTAGCATGCATGGACTCGACTCATATGACTGGGATTTCCATGAAAAAGATTGTGGGCAGAAAATGGGTGATCACTGTACATTTCTCTTCTGTTTCCTATTTATATTTTACTTCCTTAATTTAACATTATGGACAGGGAAAGACCTAATCTAAGATCTACAAAAAAATATTTTGCCTTCAAATTTATACCGTGATCGTAGCATGCATGGACTCGACTCATATGACTGGGATTTCTATGAAAAAGATTGTGGGCAGAAAATGGGTGATCACTGTACATTTCTCTTCCGTTTCCTATTTATATTTATATTTTACTTTCTTAATTTAGCATTATGCACAGCGAAAGTTCTAAACTAAGGTCTGCAAAAATATATTTTGCCTTCAAATTCATACCGTGATCGTAGCATGGATGGACTCGACTCATATGACTGGGATTTCCATGAAAAAGATTGTGGGAAAAAATGGGTGATCCCTGTACATTTCTCTTCTGTTTCCTATTTATATTTCTATTTTACTTCCTTAATTTAGCATTATCGACAAAGAAAGACCTAATCTAAGATCAGCAAAAAAATTTTTTGCCACCAAATTCATACCGTGATCGTAGCATGCATGGACTCGACTCATATGACTGGGATTTCCATGAAAAAGATTGTGGGCAGAAAATGGGTGATCACTGTACATTTCTCTTCTGTTTCCTATTTATATTTATATTTTACCTCCTCAATTTAGCATTATGGAAAGGGAAATACCTAATCTAAGATCTGCAAAAAAATATTTTGCCTTCAAATACATAACTTGATCGTAGCATGCATGGACTCGACTCATATGACTGGGATTTCTATGCAAAAGATTGTGGACAGAAAATGGGTGATCACTGTACATTTCTCTTCTGTTTCCTCTTTATATTTATATTTACTTCCTTAATTTAGCATTATGGACAGGGAAAGACCTAATCCAAGATCTGCAAAAAATATTTTGCCTTCAAATTCATGCCGTGATCGTAGCATGCATGGACTTGACTCATATGACTGGGAATTCCATGAAAAAGATTGTGGGCAGAAAATGGGTGATCACTGTACATTTCTCTTCACTTTCCTATTACTATTTCTATTTTACTTCCTTAATTTAGCATTATGGACAGGGAAAGACCTAAACTAAGGTCTGCAAAAAAATATTTTCCCTTCAAATTCATACCGTGATCGTAGCATGCATGGACTCGACTCATATGACTGGGATTTCCAAGAAAAAGATTGTGGGCAGAAAATGGGTGATCACTGGACATTTCTCTTCTGATTCCGATTTATATTTATATTTTACTTCCTTAATTTAGCATTATGGACAGGGAAAGACCTAATCTATGTTCTGCAAAAAACATTTTTGCCTCGAAATTCATACCGTGATTGTAGCATGCATGGACTCGACTCATATGACTGGGATTTCCATGAAAAAGTTTGTGGGCAGGAAATGGGTGATCACTGTACATTTCTCTTCTGTTTCCGATTTATATTTATATTTTACTTCTTTAATTTAGCATTATGGACAGGGAAAGACCTAATCTAAGATCCGCAAAAAAATATTTTGCCTTCAAATTCATGACGTGAACGTAGCATGCGTGGACTCGACTCATATGACTGGGATTTCTATGAAAAAGATGGTGGGCAGAAAATGGGTGATCACTGTACATTTCTCTTCTGTTTCGTATTTATATTTCTATTTTATTTCCTTAATTTAGCATTATGGACAGGGAAAGACCTGAACTAAGGTCTTCAAAAAAATAATTTGCCTTCAAGTTCATACCGTGATCGTAACACGCATGGACTCGACTCATATGACTGGGATTTCCGTGAAAAAGATTGTGGGCAGAAAATGGGTGATCACTGTACATTTCTCTTCTGTTTCCTATTTATATTTATATTTTACTTCTTTAATTTAGCATTATGGACAGGGAAAGACCTAATCTAAGATCTGCAAAAAAATATTTTGCCTTCAAGTTCATACCGTGATCGTAGCATGCATGGACTCGACTCATATGATTGGGATTTCCATGAAAAAGATTGTGGGCACAAAATGCGTGATAACTGTACATTTCTCTTCTGTTTCCTATTTATATTAATATTTTATTTCCTTAATTTAGCATTATAGACAGGGAAAGACCTAAACTAAGGTCTGCAAAAAAATATTTTGCCTTCAAATTTATCCCCTGATCGTAGCATGCATGGACTCGACTCATATGATTGGGATTTCCATGAAAAAGATTGTGGGCAGAAAATGGTTGATCACTGTACATTTCTCTTCTGTTTCCTATTTATATTTATATTTTACTTTCTTAATTTAGCATTAAGGACAGGGAAAGACCTAAACTAAGGTCTGCAAAAAAAGATTTTGCCTTCAAATTCATACCGTGATCGTAGCATGCATGGACTCGACACATATGACTGGGATTTCTATGAAAAAGATTGTGGGCAGAAAATGGGTGATCACTGTACATTTCTCTTCTGTTTCCTATTTATATTTTACTTCCTTAATTTAGCATTATGGACAGGGAAAGACCTAAACTAAGGTCTGCAAAAAAATATTTTCCCTTCAAATTTATACCGTGATCATAGCATGCATGGACTCGATTCATATGATTGGGATTTCCATTAAAAAGATTGTGGGCAGAAAATGGTTGATCACTGTACATTTCTCTTCTGTTTCCTATTTATATTCATATTTTACTTCCTTAATTTAGAATTATGGACAGGGAAAGACCTAAACTAAGGTCTGCAAAAAAATATTTTGCCTTGAAGTTCATACCGTGATCGTAGCATGCATGGACTCGTCTCATATCACTGGGATTTCCATGAAAAAGATTGTGGGGAGAAAATGGGTGATCACTGTACATTTCTCTTCTGTTTCCTATTTATATTTATATTTTACTTCTTTAATTTAGCATTATGGACAGGGAAAGACCTAATCTAAGATCTGCAAAAAAATATTTTGCCTTCAAATTCATACCGTGATCGTAGCATGCATGGACTCGACATATATGACTGGGATTTCTATGAATAAGATTGTGGGCAGAAAATGGGTGATCACTGTACATTTCTCTTCTTTTTCCTATTTATATTTATATTTTACTTCCTTAATTTAGCATTATGGACAGTGAAAGACCTAAACTAAGGTCTGCAAAAAAATATTTTCCCTTCAAATATATTTCGTGATCGTAGCATGCATGGACTCGACTCATATGACTGGGATTTCCATGAAAAAGATTGTGGGCAGAAAATGGGTGATCACTGTACATTTCTCTTCTGTTTCCTATTTATATTTATATTTTACTTCCTCAATTTAGAATTATGGACAGGGAAAGACATAACTAAGGTCTGCAAAAAAATATTTTGCCTTCAAATTCATGACGTGATCGTAGCATGCATGGACTCGACTCATATGACTGGGATTTCTATGAAAAAGATTGTGGGCAGAAAATGGGTGATCACTGTACATTTCTCTTCTGTTTCCTATTTATATTTCTATTTTACCTCCTCAATTTAGCATTATGGACAGGGAAAGACCTAATCTAAGATCTACAAAAAAATATTTTGCCTTCAAATTTATACCGTGATCGTAGCATGCATGGACTCGACTCATATGACTGGGATTTCCATGAAAAAGATTGTGGGCAGAAAATTGATCACTGTACATTTCTCTTCTGTTTCCTATTTATATTTATATTTTACCTCCTCAATTTAGCATTATGGACAGGGAAAGACCTAATCTATGATCTACAAAAAAATATTTTGCCTTCAAATTTATACCGTGATCGTAACATGCATGGACTCGACTCATATGACTGGGATTTCTATGAAAAAGATTGTGGGCAGAAAATGGGTGATCACTGTACATTTCTCTTCCGTTTCCTATTTATATTTCTATTTTACTTTCTTAATTTAGCATTATGCACAGCGAAAGTTCTAAACTAAGGTCTGCAAAAATATATTTTGCCTTCAAATTCATACCGTGATCGTAGCATGGATGGACTCGACTCATATGACTGGGATTTCCATGAAAAAGATTGTGGGAAAAAATGGGTGATCCCTGTACATTTCTCTTCTGTTTCCTATTTATATTTCTATTTTACTTCCTTAATTTAGCATTATCGACAAAGAAAGACCTAATCTAAGATCAGCAAAAAAATTTTTTGCCACCAAATTCATACCGTGATCGTAGCATGCATGGACTCGACTCATATCACTGGGATTTCCATGAAAAAGATTGTGGGCAGAAAATGGGTGATCACTGTACATTTCTCTTCTGTTTCCTATTTATATTTATATTTTACCTCCTCAATTTAGCATTATGGAAAGGGAAATACCTAATCTAAGATCTGCAAAAAAATATTTTGCCTTCAAATACATACCTTGATCGTAGCATGCATGGACTCGACTCATATGACTGGGATTTCTATGCAAAAGATTGTGGACAGAAAATGGGTGATCACTGTACATTTCTCTTCTGTTTCCTATTTATATTTATATTTACTTCCTTAATTTAGCATTATGGACAGGGAAAGACCTAATCCAAGATCTGCAAAAAATATTTTGCCTTCAAATTCATGCCGTGATCGTAGCATGCATGGACTTGACTCATATGACTGGTAATTCCATGAAAAAGATTGTGGGCAGAAACTGGGTGATCACTGTACATTTCTCTTCACTTTCCTATTACTATTTCTATTTTACTTCCTTAATTTAGCATTATGGACAGGGAATTACATAATCTAAAACCTGCAAAAAAAAATTTCCCTTCAAATTCATACCGTGATCGTAGCATGCACGGACTCGTCTCATATGAATGGGATTTCCATGAAAAACATTGCGGGCAGAAAATGGGTGATCACTGTACATTTCTCTTCTGTTTCCTATTTATATTTCTATTGTACTTCCTTGATTTAGCATTATAAACAGTGAAAGACCTAATCTAATATCTGCAAAAAATATTTTGCCTTCAAATTCATACCGTGATCATAGCATGCATGGACTCGATTCATATGATTGGGATTTCCATTAAAAAGATTGTGGGCCGAAAATGGGTGATCACTGTACATTTCTCTTCTGTTTCCTATTTATATTTTACTTTCTTAATTTAGCATTATGGACAGGGAAAGACCTAATCTAAGTTCTGCAAAAAAATATTTTCCCTTCAAATTCATACCGTGATCGTAGCATGCATGGACTCGACTCATATGACTGGGATTTCCAAGAAAAAGATTGTGGGCAGAAAATGGGTGATCACTGTACATTTCTCTTCTGATTCCGATTTATATTTATATTTTACTTCCTTAATTTAGCATTATGGACAGGGAAAGACCTAATCTATGTTCTGCAAAAAAAATTTTTGCCTCGAAATTCATACCGTGATTGTAGCATGCATGGACTCGACTCATATGACTGGGATTTCCATGAAAAAGTTTGTGGGCAGGAAATGGGTGATCACTGTACATTTCTCTTCTGTTTCCGATTTATATTTATATTTTACTTCTTTAATTTAGCATTATGGACAGGGAAAGACCTAATCTAAGATCCGCAAAAAAATATTTTGCCTTCAAATTCATGACGTGAACGTAGCATGCGTGGACTCGACTCATATGACTGGGATTTCTATGAAAAAGATGGTGGGCAGAAAATGGGTGATCACTGTACATTTCTCTTCTGTTTCGTATTTATATTTCTATTTTATTTCCTTAATTTAGCATTATGGACAGGGAAAGACCTGAACTAAGGTCTTCAAAAAAATATTTTGCCTTCAAGTTCATACCGTGATCGTAACACGCATGGACTCGACTCATATGACTGGGATTTCCGTGAAAAAGATTGTGGGCAGAAAATGGGTGATCACTGTACATTTCTCTTCTGTTTCCTATTTATATTTATATTTTACTTCTTTAATTTAGCATTATGGACAGGGAAAGACCTAATCTAAGATCTGCAAAAAAATATTTTGCCTTCAAGTTCATACCGTGATCGTAGCATGCATGGACTCGACTCATATGATTGGGATTTCCATGAAAAAGATTGTGGGCACAAAATGCGTGATCACTGTACATTTCTCTTCTGTTTCCTATTTATATTAATATTTTATTTCCTTAATTTAGCATTATAGACAGGGAAAGACCTAAACTAAGGTCTGCAAAAAAATATTTTGCCTTCAAATTTATCCCCTGATCGTAGCATGCATGGACTCGACTCATATGATTGGGATTTCCATGAAAAAGATTGTGGGCAGAAAATGGTTGATCACTGTACATTTCTCTTCTGTTTCCTATTTATATTTTACTTCCTTAATTTAGCATTATGGACAGGGAAAGACCTAAACTAAGGTCTGCAAAAAAATATTTTCCCTTCAAATATATATCCTGATCGTAGCATGCATGGACTCGACTCATATGACTGGGATTTCTATGAAAAGGATTGTGGACAGAAAATGGGTGAGCACTGTACATTTCCCTTCTGTTTCCTATTTATATTTTCTATTTTACTTCCTTGATTTAGAATTATGGACAGTGAAAGACCTAATCTAAAATCTGCAAAAAAATATTTTGCCTTCAAATTCATACCGTGATCGTAGCATGCATGGACTCGAATCATATGAGTGGGATTTCCATGAAATAGATTGTGGGCAGAAAATGGGTGATCACTGTACATTTCTCTTCTGTTTCCTATTTATATTTCTATTTTACTTCCTTGATTTAGCATTATAAAAAGTGAAAGACCTAATCTAATATCTGCAAAAAATATTTTGCCTTCAAATTTATAACCTGATCATAGCATGCATGGACTCGATTCATATGATTGGGATTTCCATTAAAAAGATTGTGGGCAGAAAATGGTTGATCACTGTACATTTCTCTTCTGTTTCCTATTTATATTCATATTTTACTTCCTTAATTTAGAATTATGGACAGGGAAAGACCTAAACTAAGGTCTGCAAAAAAATATTTTGCCTTCAAGTTCATACCGTGATCGTAGCATGCATGGACTCGTCTCATATCACTGGGATTTCCATGAAAAAGATTGTGGGGAGAAAATGGGTGATCACTGTACATTTCTCTTCTGTTTCCTATTTATATTTATATTTTACTTCTTTAATTTAGCATTATGGACAGGGAAAGACCTAATCTAAGATCTGCAAAAAAATATTTTGCCTTCAAATTCATACCGTGATCGTAGCATGCATGGACTCGACATATATGACTGGGATTTCTATGAATAAGATTGTGGGCAGAAAATGGGTGATCACTGTACATTTCTCTTCCTTTTCCTATTTATATTTATATTTTACTTCCTTAATTTAGCATTATGGACAGTGAAAGACCTAAACTAAGGTCTGCAAAAAAATATTTTCCCTTCAAATATATTTCGTGATCGTAGCATGCATGGACTCGACTCATATGACTGGGATTTCCATGAAAAAGATTGTGGGCAGAAAATGGGTGATCACTGTACATTTCTCTTCTGTTTCCTATTTATATTTCTATTTTACTTCCTCAATTTAGCATTATGGACAGGGAAAGACCTTATCTAAATCTGCAAAAAAATATTTTGCCTTCCAATTTATCCCGTGATCGTAGCATGCATGGACTCGACTCATATGACTGGGATTTCCATGAAAAAGTTTGTGGGCAGATAATGGTTGATCACTGTACATTTCTCTTCTGTTTCCTATTTATATTTATATTTTACTTCCTTAATTTAGAATTATGGACAGGGAAAGACATAACTAAGGTCTGCAAAAAAATATTTTGCCTTCAAATTCATGACGTGATCGTAGCATGCATGGACTCGACTCATATGACTGGGATTTCTATGAAAAAGATTGTGGGCAGAAAATGGGTGATCACTGTACATTTCTCTTCTGTTTCCTATTAATATTTATATTTTACCTCCTCAATTTAGCATTATGGACAGGGAAAGACCTAATCTAAGATCTACAAAAAAATATTTTGCCTTCAAATTTATACCGTGATCGTAGCATGCATGGACTCGACTCATATGACTGGGATTTCCATGAAAAAGATTGTGGGCAGAAAATTGATCACTGTACATTTCTCTTCTGTTTCCTATTTATATTTCTATTTTACCTCCTCAATTTAGCATTATGGACAGGGAAAGACCTAATCTATGATCTACAAAAAAATATTTTGCCTTCAAATTTATACCGTGATCGTAACATGCATGGACTCGAATCATATGAGTGGGATTTCCATGAAATAGATTGTGGGCAGAAAATGGGTGATCACTGTACATTTCTCTTCTGTTTCCTATTTATATTTCTATTTTACTTCCTTGATTTAGCATTATAAAAAGTGAAAGACCTAATCTAATATCTGCAAAAAATATTTTGCCTTCAAATTTATAACCTGATCATAGCATGCATGGACTCGATTCATATGATTGGGATTTCCATTAAAAAGATTGTGGGCAGAAAATGGTTGATCACTGTACATTTCTCTTCTGTTTCCTATTTATATTCATATTTTACTTCCTTAATTTAGAATTATGGACAGGGAAAGACCTAAACTAAGGTCTGCAAAAAAATATTTTGCCTTCAAGTTCATACCGTGATCGTAGCATGCATGGACTCGTCTCATATCACTGGGATTTCCATGAAAAAGATTGTGGGGAGAAAATGGGTGATCACTGTACATTTCTCTTCTGTTTCCTATTTATATTTATATTTTACTTCTTTAATTTAGCATTATGGACAGGGAAAGACCTAATCTAAGATCTGCAAAAAAATATTTTGCCTTCAAATTCATACCGTGATCGTAGCATGCATGGACTCGACATATATGACTGGGATTTCTATGAATAAGATTGTGGGCAGAAAATGGGTGATCACTGTACATTTCTCTTCCTTTTCCTATTTATATTTATATTTTACTTCCTTAATTTAGCATTATGGACAGTGAAAGACCTAAACTAAGGTCTGCAAAAAAATATTTTCCCTTCAAATATATTTCGTGATCGTAGCATGCATGGACTCGACTCATATGACTGGGATTTCCATGAAAAAGATTGTGGGCAGAAAATGGGTGATCACTGTACATTTCTCTTCTGTTTCCTATTTATATTTCTATTTTACTTCCTCAATTTAGCATTATGGACAGGGAAAGACCTTATCTAAATCTGCAAAAAAATATTTTGCCTTCCAATTTATCCCGTGATCGTAGCATGCATGGACTCGACTCATATGACTGGGATTTCCATGAAAAAGTTTGTGGGCAGATAATGGTTGATCACTGTACATTTCTCTTCTGTTTCCTATTTATATTTATATTTTACTTCCTTAATTTAGAATTATGGACAGGGAAAGACATAACTAAGGTCTGCAAAAAAATATTTTGCCTTCAAATTCATGACGTGATCGTAGCATGCATGGACTCGACTCATATGACTGGGATTTCTATGAAAAAGATTGTGGGCAGAAAATGGGTGATCACTGTACATTTCTCTTCTGTTTCCTATTAATATTTATATTTTACCTCCTCAATTTAGCATTATGGACAGGGAAAGACCTAATCTAAGATCTACAAAAAAATATTTTGCCTTCAAATTTATACCGTGATCGTAGCATGCATGGACTCGACTCATATGACTGGGATTTCCATGAAA
Source organism: Acanthosepion lycidas (assembly GCA_963932145.1). Classification (NCBI taxonomy): domain Eukaryota; kingdom Metazoa; phylum Mollusca; class Cephalopoda; order Sepiida; family Sepiidae; genus Acanthosepion; species Acanthosepion lycidas. The sequence continues at coordinate 105,554,696 of OZ010592.1, read as the reverse complement.
AAGATTGTGGGCAGAAAATTGATCACTGTACATTTCTCTTCTGTTTCCTATTTATATTTCTATTTTACCTCCTCAATTTAGCATTATGGACAGGGAAAGACCTAATCTATGATCTACAAAAAAATATTTTGCCTTCAAATTTATACCGTGATCGTAACATGCATGGACTCGACTCATATGACTGGGATTTCTATGAAAAAGATTGTGGGCAGAAAATGGGTGATCACTGTACATTTCTCTTCCGTTTCCTATTTATATTTCTATTTTACTTTCTTAATTTAGCATTATGCACAGCGAAAGTTCTAAACTAAGGTCTGCAAAAATATATTTTGCCTTCAAATTCATACCGTGATCGTAGCATGGATGGACTCGACTCATATGACTGGGATTTCCATGAAAAAGATTGTGGGAAAAAATGGGTGATCCCTGTACATTTCTCTTCTGTTTCCTATTTATATTTCTATTTTACTTCCTTAATTTAGCATTATCGACAAAGAAAGACCTAATCTAAGATCAGCAAAAAAATTTTTTGCCACCAAATTCATACCGTGATCGTAGCATGCATGGACTCGACTCATATGACTGGGATTTCCATGAAAAAGATTGTGGGCAGAAAATGGGTGATCACTGTACATTTCTCTTCTGTTTCCTATTTATATTTATATTTTACCTCCTCAATTTAGCATTATGGAAAGGGAAATACCTAATCTAAGATCTGCAAAAAAATATTTTGACTTCAAATACATACCTTGATCGTAGCATGCATGGACTCGACTCATATGACTGGGATTTCTATGCAAAAGATTGTGGACAGAAAATTGGTGATCACTGTACATTTCTCTTCTGTTTCCTATTTATATTTATATTTACTTCCTTAATTTAGCATTATGGACAGGGAAAGACCTAATCCAAGATCAGCAAAAAATATTTTGCCTTCAAATTCATGCCGTGATCGTAGCATGCATGGACTTGACTCATATGACTGGGAATTCCATGAAAAAGATTGTGGGCAGAAACTGGGTGATCACTGTACATTTCTCTTCACTTTCCTATTACTATTTCTATTTTACTTCCTCAATTTAGCATTATGGACAGGGAATTACATAATCTAAAACCTGCAAAAAAAAATTTCCCTTCAAATTCATACCGTGATCGTAGCATGCACGGACTCGTCTCATATGAATGGGATTTCCATGAAAAACATTGCGGGCAGAAAATGGGTGATCACTGTACATTTCTCTTCTGTTTCCTATTCATATTTATATTTTACTTCCTTAATTTAGCATTATGGACAGGGAAAGACCTAATCAAAGATCTGCAAAAAAATATTTTGGCTTCAAATTCATACCGTGATCGTAGCATGCATGGACTCGACTTATATGACTGGGATTTCCATGAAAAAGATTGTGGGCAGAAAATGGGTGATCACTGTACATTTCTCTTCTGTTTCCTATTTATATTTTACTTTCTTAATTTAGCATTATGGACAGGGAAAGACCTAATCTAAGTTCTGCAAAAAATATTTTCCCTTCAAATTCATACCGTGATCGTAGCATGCATGGACTCGACTCATATGACTGGGATTTCCAAGAAAAAAGATTGTGGGCAGAAAATGGGTGATCACTGGACATTTCTCTTCTGATTCCGATTTATATTTATATTTTACTTCCTTAATTTAGCATTATGGACAGGGAAAGACCTAATCTATGTTCTGCAAAAAAAATTTTTGCCTCGAAATTCATACCGTGATCGTAGCATGGCTGGACTCGACTCATATGGCTGGGATTTCCAGGAAAAAGATTGTGGGCAGAAAATGGGTGATCAATGTACATTTCTTTTCTGTTTCCGATTTATATTTATATTTTACTTCCTTAATTTAGCATTATGGACAGGGAAAGACCTAATCTAAGATCTGCAAAAAATATTTTTCCTTCAAATTCATACCGTGACCGTAGCAAGCATGGACTTGACTCATATGACTGGGATTTTCATGAAAAAAAATGTGAGCAGGAAATGGGTGATCACTGTACATTTCTCTTCTGTTTCCTATTTATATTTATATTTTACTTCCTGAATTTAGCATTATGGACAGGGAAAGACCTAATCTAAGATCTGCAAAAAAATATTTTGCCTTCAAATTCATACCTTGATCGTAGCATGCATGGACTCGACTAATATGCCAGGGATTTCCATTAAAAACATTGTGGGCAGCAAATGGGTGATCACTGTACATTTCTCTTCTGTTTCTTATTCATATTTATATTTTACATTCTTAATTTAGCATTATGGACAGGGAAAGACATTATCTATGCTCTGCACACAAATATTTTGCCTTCAAATTCATACCGTGATCGTAGCATGCATGGACTCGACTCATATGACTGGGATTTCTATGAAAAAGATTATGGGCCGAAACTGGGTGATCACTGTACATTTCTCTTCTGTTTAATCAAAGATCTGCAAAAAAATATTTTGCCTTCCAATTTATACCGTGATAGTAGCATGCTTGGATTCGACTCATATAACTAGGATTTCAATGAAAAAGGTTCTGGGCATAAAATGGTTGATCCCTGTACATGTCTCTTCAGTTTCCTATTTATATTCATATTTTACTTCCTTAATTTAGCATTATGGACAGCGAAAGATCTAATCTAAGATCTGCAAAAAAATATTTTGCCTTCAAATTCATACCATGATCGTAGCATGAAAGGACTTGACTCATATGACTGGGATTTCCATGAAAAAGATTGTGGGCAGAAAATGGGTGATCACTGTACCTTTCTCTACTGTTTCCTATTTATATTTATATTTTACTTCCTCAATTTAGCATTATGCACAGGGAAAGACCTATTCTAAGATCTACAAAAAAATATTTTGCCTTCAAATTCATACCGTGATCGTAGCATGCATGGATTCGACTCATATGACTGGGATTTCCATGATAAAGATTGTGGTCAGAAAATGGGTGATCACTGTGTATTTCTCTTCTGTTTCCTATTTATATTTATATTTTACTTCCTTCATTTAGTTTTATGGACAGGGAAAGACCTAATCTAAGAGCTGCAAGAATATATTTTGCCTTCAAATTCATGCAGTGATCGTACCATGCATGGACTTGACTCATATGACTGGGATTTCCATTAAAAAGTTAATGGGCACAAAATGGGTGATCTCTGTATATTTCTCTTCTGTTTCCTATTTATATTTATATTTTACTTCCTCAATTTAGCATTATGGACAGGGAAAGACCTAATCTAAGATCTGCAAAAAAAAATTTTGCCTTCAAATTCATACCGTGATCGTAGCATGCGTGGAATCGACTCATATGACTGGGATTTCCATGAAAAAGATTGTGTGCACAAAATGGGTGATTACTGTACATTTCTCTTCTGTTTCCCATTACTATTTCTATTGTACTTCCTGAATTTAGCATTATGGACAGGGAAAGACCTAATCTAAGACCTGCAAAAAAATATTTTGCCTTCAAATTCATATCGTGATCGTAGCATGCATGGATTCGACTCATAGGACTGCGATTTCCATGAAAAAGATTGTGGGCAAAAAATGTGTGATCACTGTACATTTCTCTTCTGTTTCCCATTACTATTTCTATTTTACTTCCTGAATTTAGTATTATGGACAGGGAAAGACCTAATCTAAGATCTGCAAAAAAATATTTTGCCTTCAAATTCATACCGTGATCGTAGCATGCCTGGACTCGTCTCATAGGACTGGGATTTCCATGAAAAAGATTGTGGGCAGAAAATGTGTGATCACTGTACATTTCTCTTCTGTTTCCCATTACTATTTCTATTTTACTTCCTCAATTTAGCATTATGGACAGGTAAAGACCTAATCTAAGATTTGCAAAAAAATATTTTGCCTTCAAATTCATACCGTGATCGTAGCATGCATGGACTCGACTCATATGACTGGGATTTCCATGAAAAAGATTGTGGGCACAAAATGGGTGATCACTGTACATTTCTCTTCTGTTTCCCATTACTATTTCTATTTTACTTCCTCAATTTAGCATTATGGACAGGGAAAGACCTAATCTAAGATCTGCAAAAAAATATTTTGCCTTCAAATTCATACCGTTATCGTAGCATGCATGGACTCGACTCATATGACTGGGATTTCCATGAAAAAGATTGTGGGCACAAAATGCGTGATCACTGTACATTTCTCTTCTGTTTCCCATTACTATTTCTATTTTACTTCCTCAATTTAGCATTATGGACAGGTAAAGACCTAATCTAAGATTTGCAAAAAAATATTTTGCCTTCAAATTCAAACCGTGATCGTAGCATGCATGGACTCGACTCATATGACTGGGATTTCCATGAAAAAGATTGTGGGCACAAAATGGGTGAACTCTTACATTTCTCTCCTATTTCCCATTACTATTTCTATTTTACTTCCTCAATTTAGCATTATGGACAGGGAAAGACCTAATCTAAGATCAGCAAAAAAATATTTTGCATTCAAATTCATACCGTGATCGTAGCATGCATTGACTCGACTCATATGACTGGGATTTCCATGAAAAAGATTGTGGGCACAAAATGCGTGATCACTGTACATTTCTCTTCTGTTTCCCATTACTATTTCTATTTTACTTCCTCAATTTAGCATTATGGACAGGGAAAGACCTAATCTAAGATCTGCAAAAAAATATTTTGCCTTCAAATTCATACCGTGATCGTAGCATGCCTGGACTCGACTCATATGACTGGGATTTCCATGAAAAAGATTGTGGGCACAAAATGCGTGATCACTGTACATTTCTCTTCTGTTTCCCATTACTATTTCTATTTTACTTCCTCAATTTAGCATTATGGACAGGGAAAGACATAATCTAAGATCTGCAAAAAAATATTTTGCCTTCAAATTCATACCGTGATCGTAGCATGCCTGGACTCGACTCATATGACTGGGATTTCCATGAAAAAACATTGTGGGCACAAAATGCGTGATCACTGTACATTTCTCTTCTGTTTCCCATTACTATTTCTATTTTACTTCCTCAATTTAGCATTATGGACAGGGAAAGACCTAATCTAAGATCTGCAAAAAAATATTTTGCCTTCAAATTCATACCGTGATCGTAGCATGCATGGACTCGACTCATATGACTGGGATTTCCATGAAAAAGATTGTGGGCACAAAATGCGTGATCACTGTACATTTCTCTTCTGTTTCCCATTACTATTTCTATTTTACTTACTCAATTTAGCATTATGGACAGGGAAAGACCTAATCTAAGATCAGCAAAAAAATATTTTGCCTTCAAATTCATACCGTGATCGTAGCATGCATGGACTCGACTCATATGACTGGGATTTCCATGAAAAAGATTGTGGGCACAAAATGGGTGAACACTGTACATTTCTCTCCTATTTCCCATTACTATTTCTATTTTACTTCCTCAATTTAGCATTATGGACAGGGAAAGACCTAATCTAAGATCAGCAAAAAAATATTTTGCCTTCAAATTCATACCGTGATCGTAGCATGCCTTGACTCGACTCATATGACTGGGATTTCCATGAAAAAGATTGTGGGCACAAAATGCGTGATCACTGTACATTTCTCTTCTGTTTCCCATTACTATTTCTATTTTACTTCCTCAATTTAGCATTATGGACAGGGAAAGACCTAATCTAAGATCTGCAAAAAAATATTTTGCCTTCAAATTCATACCGTGATCGTAGCATGCCTGGACTCGACTCATATGACTGGGATTTCCATGAAAAAGATTGTGGGCACAAAATGCGTGATCACTGTACATTTCTCTTCTGTTTCCCATTACTATTTCTATTTTACTTCCTCAATTTAGCATTATGGACAGGGAAAGACCTAATCTAAGATCTGCAAAAAAATATTTTGCCTTCAAATTCATACCGTGATCGTAGCATGCATGGACTCGACTCATATGACTGGGATTTCCATGAAAAAGATTGTGGGCACAAAATGCGTGATCACTGTACATTTCTCTTCTGTTTCCCATTACTATTTCTATTTTACTTACTCAATTTAGCATTATGGACAGGGAAAGACCTAATCTAAGATCAGCAAAAAAATATTTTGCCTTCAAATTCATACCGTGATCGTAGCATGCCTGGACTCGACTCATATGACTGGGATTTCCATGAAAAAGATTGTGGGCACAAAATGCGTGATCACTGTACATTTCTCTTCTGTTTCCCATTACTATTTCTATTTTACTTCCTCAATTTACCATTATGGACAGGGAAAGACCTAATCTAAGATCTGCAAAAAAATATTTTGCCTTCAAATTCATACCGTGATCGTAGCATGCCTGGACTCGACTCATATGACTGGGATTTCCATGAAAAAGATTGTGGGCACAAAATGCGTGATCACTGTACATTTCTCTTCTGTTTCCAATTACTATTTCTATTTTACTTCCTCAATTTAGCATTATGGACAGGGAAAGACCTAATCTAAGATCTGCAAAAAAATATTTTGCCTTCAAATTCATACCGTGATCGTAGCACGCCTGGACTCGACTCATATGACTGGGATTTCCATGAAAAAGATTGTGGGCACAAAATGCGTGATCACTGTACATTTCTCTTCTGTTTCCCATTACTATTTCTATTTTACTTCTTCAATTTAGCATTATGGACAGGGAAAGACCTAATCTAAGATTTGCAAAAAAATATTTTGCCTTCAAATTCATACCGTGATCGTAGCATGCCTGGACTCGACTCATATGACTGGGATTTCCATGAAAAAGATTGTGGGCACAAAATGCGTGATCACTGTACATTTCTCTTCTGTTTCCCATTACTATTTCTATTTTACTTCCTGAATTTAGCATTATGGACAGGGAAAGACCTAATCTAATATCTGCAAAAAAATATTTTCCCTTCAAATTCATACCGTGATCGTAGCATGCCTGGACTCGACTCATATGACTGGGATTTCCATGAAAAAGATTGTGGGCACAAAATGCGTGATCACTGTACATTTCTCTTCTGTTTGCCATTACTATTTCTATTTTACTTCCTCAATTTACCATTATGGACAGGGAAAGACCTAATCTAAGATCTGCAAAAAAATATTTTGCCTTCAAATTCATACCGTGATCGTAGCATGCCTGGACTCGACTCATATGACTGGGATTTCCATGAAAAAGATTGTGGGCACAAAATGCGTGATCACTGTACATTTCTCTTCTGTTTCCAATTACTATTTCTATTTTACTTCCTCAATTTAGCATTATGGACAGGGAAAGACCTAATCTAAGATCTGCAAAAAAATATTTTGCTTTCAAATTCATACCGTGATCGTAGCATGCCTGGACTCGACTCATATGACTGGGATTTCCATGAAAAAGATTGTGGGCACAAAATGCGTGATCACTGTACATTTCTCTTCTGTTTCCCATTACTATTTCTATTTTACTTCATCAATGTAGCATTATGGACAGGGAAAGACCTAATCTAAGATCTGCAAAAAAATATTTTGCCTTCAAATTCATACCGTGATCGTAGCATGCCTGGACTCGACTCATATGACTGGGATTTCCATGAAAAAGATTGTGGGCATAAAATGCGTGATCACTGTACATTTCTCTTCTGTTTCCCATTACTATTTCTATTTTACTTCCTCAATTTAGCATTATGGACAGGGAAAGACCTAATCTAAGATCTGCAAAAAAATATTTTGCCTTCAAATACATACCGTGACCGTAGCATGCCTGGACCCGACTCATATGACTGGGATTTCCATGAAAAAGATTGTGGGCACAAAATGCGTGATCACTGTACATTTCTCTTCTGTTTCCCATTACTATTTCTATTTTACTTCCTCAATTTAGCATTATGGACAGGGAAAGACCTAATCTAAGATCTGCAAAAAAATATTTTGCCTTCAAATTCATACCGTGATCGTAGCATGCCTGGACTCGACTCATATGACTGGGATTTCCAAGAAAAATATTGTGGGCACAAAATGCGTGATCACTGTACATTTCTCTTCTGTTTCCCATTACTATTTCTATTTTACTTCCTGAATTTAGCATTATGGACAGGGACAGACCTAATCTAAGATGTGCAAAAAAATATTTTGTCTTCAAATTCATACCGCTATCGTAGCATGTATGGACTCGACTCATATGACTGGGATTTCCATGAAAAAGATTGTGGGCACAAAATGGGTGATCACTGTACATTTCTCTTCTGTTTCCCATTACTATTTCTATTTTACTTCCTGAATTTAGCATTATGGACAGGGAAAGACCTAATCTAAGATCTGCAAAAAAAGATATTGACTTCAAATTCATACCGTGATCGTAGCATGCATGGACTCGACTCATATGACTGGGATTTCCATGAAAAAGATTGGGGGCAGAAAATGGGTGATCACTGTACATTTCTCTTCTGTTTCCTATTTATATTTATATTTTACTTCCTCAATTTAGGATTATGGACAGGGAAAGACCTAATCTAAGATCTGCACAAAAATATTTTGCCTTCAAATTCATACCGTGATCGTAGTATGCATGGACTCGACTCATATGACTGGGATTTCCATGAAAAAGATGGGGGGCAGAAAATGGGTGATCACTGTACATTTCTCTTCTGTTTCCTATTTATATTTATATTTTACTTCCTTCATTTAGCATTATGGACAGGGAAAGACCTAATCTAAGATCTGCAAAAAAATATTTTGCTTTCAAATTCATACCGTGATCGTAACATGCATGGACTCGACTCATATGACTGGGATTTCCATGAAAAAGATTGTGGGCAGAAAATCGGTGATAACTGTACATTTCTCTTCTCTTTCTTATTTATATTTCTATTTTACTTCCTCAATTTAGCATTATGGACAGGAAAAGATCTAATCTAAATTCTGCAAAAAAATATTTTGCCTTCAAATTCATACCGTGATCGTAGCAGGTATGGAATCGACTCATATGACTGGGATTTCCATGAAAAAGATTGTGGGCAGAAAATGGGTGATCACTGTACATTTCTCTTCTGTTTCCTATTTATATTTCTATTTTACTTCCTTCATTTAGCATTATGGACAGGGAAAGACCTAATCTAAGATCTGCAAAAAATATTTTGCTTTCAAATTCCTACCGTGATCGTAGCATGCATGGACACGACTCATATGACTAGGATTTCCATGAAAAAGATTGTGGGCAGAAATTCGGTGATCACTGTACATTTCTCTTCTGTTTCCTATTTATATTTATATTTTACTTCCTTCATTTAGCATTATGGACAGGGAAAGACCTAATCTAAGCTCTGCACAAAAATATTTTGCCTTCAAATTCATACCGTGATCTTAGGTTGCATGGACTCGACTCATATGACTGGGATTTCCATGAAAAAGATTGTGGGTCGAAAATGGGTGATCACTGTAGATTTCTCTTCTGTTTCCTATTTATATTTCTATTTTACCTCCTCAATTTAGCATTATGGACAGGGAAAGACCTAATCTCAAATCTGCACAAAAATATTTTGCCTTCAAATTCATGCCGTGATCGTAGCATGCATGGACTCGACTCATATGACTGGGATTTCCATGAAAAAGATTGTGGGCCGAAAATGGGTGATCACTGTACATTTCTCTTCTGTTTCCTATTTATATTTCTATTTTACCTCCTCAATTTAGCATTATGGACAGGGAAAGACCTAATCTAAGTTCTGCACAAAAATATTTTGCCTTCAAATTCATACCGTGATCGTAGCATGCGTGGACTCGACTCATATGACTGGGATTTCCATGAAAAAGATTGTGGGCCGAAAATGGGTGATCACTGTACATTTCTCTTCTGTTTCCTATTTATATTTCTATTTTACCTCCTCAATTAAGCATTATGGACAGGGAAAGACCTAATCTAAAATCTGCCCAAAAATATTTTGCCTTCAAATTCATACCGTGATCGTAGCATGCATGGAATCGACTCGTATGACTGGGATTTCCATGAAAAACATTGTGGGCCCAAAATGGGTGATCAGTGTACATTTCTCTTCTGTTTCCTATTTATATTTCTATTTTACTTCCTTCATTTAGCATCATGGACAGGGAAAGACCTAATCTAAGCTCTGCACAAAAATATTTTGCCTTCAAATTCATACCGTGATCGTAGCATGCATGGACTCGACTCATATGACTGGGATTTCCATGAAAAAGATTGTGGGCAGAAAATGGGTGGTCACTGTACATTTCTCTTCTGTTTCCTATTTTTATTTCTATTTGACTTTCTACATTTAGCATTATTGACCGGGAAAGACCTAATCTAAGTTCTGCAAAAAAATATTTTGCCTTCAATTTCATACCGCGATCGTAGCAGGTATGGACTTGACTCATATGACTGGGATTTCCATGAAAAAGATTGTGGGCAGAAAATGGGTGATCACTGTACATTTCTCTTCTGTTTCCTATTAATATTTCTATTTTACTTCCTTCATTTAGCATTATGGACAGGGAAAAACCTAATCTAAGCTCTGCACAAAAATATTTTGCCTTCAAATTCATACCGTGATCTTAGGTTGCATGGACTCGTCTCATATGACTGGGATTTCCATGAAAAAGATTGTGGGCCGAAAATGGGTGATCACTGTACATTTCTCTTCTGTTTCCTATTTATATTTATATTTTACCTCCTCAATTTAGCAGTATGGACAGGGAAAGATCTAATCTAAAATCTGCCCAAAAATATTTTGCCTTCAAATTCATACCGTGATCGTAGCATGCATGGACTCGACTCATATGACTGGGATTTCCATGAGAAAGTTTTTTGGCCGAAAATGGGTGATCACTGTACATTTCTCTTCTGTTTCCTATTTATATTTCTATTTTACCTCCACAATTTAGCATTATATACAGGGAAAGACCTAATCTAAGATCTGCACAAAAATATTTTACCTTCAAATTCATACCGTGATCGTAGCATGCATGGACTCGACTCATATGACTGGGATTTCAATGAAAAAGATTGTGGGCCGAAAATGGGTGATCACTGTACATTTCTCTTCTGTTTCCTATTTATATTTCTATTTTATCTCCTCAATTTATCATTATAGACAGGGAAAGACCTAATCAAAGCTCTGCACAAAAATATTTTGGCTTCAAATTTATACCGTGATCGTAGCATGCATGGACTCGACTCATATGACTGGGATTTCCATGAAAAAGATTGTGGGCCGAAAATGGGTGATCACTGTACATTTCTCTTCTGTTTCCTATTTATATTTCTATTTTACCTCCTCAATTTATCATTATGGTCAGGGAAAGACCTAATCAAAGGTCTGCACAAAAATATTTTGCCTTCAATTTCATACCGTGATCGTAGCATGCATGAACTCGACTCATATGACTGGGATTTCCATGAAAAAGTTTTTCGGCTGAAAATGGGTGATCACTGTACATTTCTCTTCTGTTTCCTATTTATATTTCTATTTTACCTCCTCAATTTATCATTATGGACAGGGAAATGCCTAATCTAAAATCTGCACAAAAATATTTTGCCTTCAAATTCATACCGTGATCGTAGCATGCATGGACTCGACTCATATGACTGGGATTTCGATGAAAAAGATTGTCGGCCGAAAATGGGTGATCACTATACACTTCTCTTCTGTTTCCTATTTATATTTATATTTTACCTCCTCAATTTACCATTATGGACAGGGAAAGACATAATCTAAAATCTGCACAAAAATATTTTGCCTTCAAATTCATACCGTGATCGTAGCATGCATGGACTCGACTCATATGACTGGGATTTCCATGAAAAAGTTTTTCGGACGAAAATGGGTGATCACTGTACATTTCTCTTCTGTTTCCTATTTATATTTCTATTTTACCTCCTCAATTTATCATTATCGACAGGGAAAGACCTAATCAAAGCTCTGCATAAAAATATTTTGCCTTCAAATTTATACCGTGATCGTAGCATGCATGGACTCGACTCATATGACTGGGATTTCCATGAAAAAGATTGTTGGCCGAAAATGGGTGATCACTGTACATTTCTCTTCTGTTTCCTCTTCATATTTCTATTTTACCTCCACAATTTAGCATTATATACAGGGAAAGACCTAATCTAAGATCTGCACAAAAATATTTTACCTTTAAATTCATACCGTGATCGTAGCATGCATGGACTCGACTCATATGACTGGGATTTCCATGAAAAAGATTGTGGGCCGAAAATGGGTGATCACTGTACATTTCTCTTCTGTTTCCTATTTATATTTCTATTTTACCTCCTCAATTTATCATTATGGTCAGGGAAAGACCTAATCAAAGCTCTGCACAAAAATATTTTGCCTTCAAATTTATACCGTGATCGTAGCATGCATGGACTCGACTCATATGACTGGGATTTCCATGAAAAAGATTGTGGGCCGAAAATGGGTGATCACTGTACACTTCTCTTCTGTTTCCTATTTATATTTCTATTTTACCTCCTCAATTTAGCATTATGGACAGGGAAAGACCGAATCTAAAATCTGCCCAAAAATATTTTGCCTTCAATTTCATACCGTGATCGTAGCATGCATGGACTCGACTCATATGACTGGGATTTCCATGAAAAAGATTGTGGTCCGAAAATGGGTGATCACTGTACATTTCTCTTCTGTTTCCTATTTATATTTCTATTTTACCTCCTCAATTTAGCATTATGGACAGGGAAATACCTAATCTAAAATCTGCACAAAAATATTTTGCCTTCAAATTCATACCGTGATCGTAGCATGCATGGACTCGACTCATATGACTGAGATTTCCATGAAAAAGATTGTGGGCCGAAAATGGGTGATCACTGTACATTTCTCTGTTGTTTCCTATTTATATTTCTATTTTACTTCCTTCATTTAGCATTATGGACAAGGAAAGACCTAATCTAAGCTCTGCACAAAAGTATTTTGCCTTCAAATTCATACCGTGATCGTAGCATGCATGGACTCGACTCATATGACTGGGATTTCCATGAAAAAGATTGTTGGCCGAAGATGGGTGATCACTATACACTTCTCTTCTGTTTCCTATTTATATTTCTATTTTACCTCCTCAATTTAGTATTATGGACAGGGAAAGACATAATCTAAAATCTGCACAAAAATATTTTGCCTTCAAATTCATACCGTGATCGTAGCATGCATGGACTCGACTCATATGACTGGGATTTCCATGAAAAAGTTTTTCGGCCGAAAATGGGTGATCACTGTACATTTCTCTTCTGTTTCCTATTTATATTTATATTTTACCTCCTCAATTTAGCATTATGGACAGGGAAAGACCTAATCTAAAATCTGCCCAAAAATATTTTGCCTTCAAATTCATACCGTGATCGTAGCATGCATGGACTCGACTCATATGACTGGGATTTCCATGAAAAAGTTTTTCGGCCGAAAATGGGTGATCACTGTACATTTCTCTGTTGTTTCTATTTATATTTCTATTTTACTTCCTTCATTTAGCATTATGGACTAGGAAAGACCTAATCTAAGCTCTGCACAAAAATATTTTGCTTCAAATTCATACCGTGATCGTAGCATGAATGGACTCGACTCATATGACTGGGATTTCCATGAAAAAGATAGTGGGCCGAAAATGGGTGATCACTGAACATTTCTCTTCTGTTTCCTATTTATATTTCTATTTTACCTCCACAATTTAGCATTATATACAGGGAAAGACGTAATCTAAGATCTGCACAAAAATATTTTACCTTCAAATTCATACCGTGATCGTAGCATGCATGGACTCGACTCATATGACTGGAATTTCCATGAAAAAGATTGTGGGCCGAAAATGGGTGATCACTGTACATTTCTCTTCTGTTTCCTATTTATATTTCTATTTTATCTCCTCAATTTATCATTATGGACAGGGAAAGACATAATCTAAAATCTGCACAAAAATATTTTGCCTTCAAATTCATACCGTGATCGTAGCATGCATGGACTCGACTCATATGACTGGGATTTCCATGAAAAAGTTTTTCGGACGAAAATGGGTGATCACTGTACATTTCTCTTCTGTTTCCTATTTATATTTCTATTTAACTTCCTTCATTTAGCATTATGGACAGGGAAAGACCTAATCTAAGCTCTGCACAAAAATATTTCGCCTTCAAATTCATACCGTGATCGTAGCATGCATGGACTCGACTCATATGACTGGGATTTCCATGAAAAAGATTGTGGGCCGAAAATGGGTGATCACTGTACATTTCTCTTCTGTTTCCTATTTATATTTCTATTTTACCTCCTCAATTTAGCATTATGGACAGGGAAATACCTAATCTAAAATCTGCACAAAAATATTTTGCCTTCAAATTCATACCGTGATCGTAGCATGCATGGACTCGACTCATATGACTGAGATTTCCATGAAAAAGATTGTGGGCCGAAAATGGGTGATCACTGTACATTTCTCTGTTGTTTCCTATTTATATTTCTATTTTACTTCCTTCATTTAGCATTATGGACAAGGAAAGACCTAATCTAAGCTCTGCACAAAAATATTTTGCCTTCAAATACATACCGTGATCGTGGCATGCATGGACTCGACTCATATGACTGGGATTTCCATGAAAAAGATTGTGGGCCGAAAATGGGTGATCACTGTACATTTCTCTTCTGTTTCCTATTTATATTTATATTTTACCTACTCAATTTAGCATTATGGACAGGGAAAGACATAATCTAAGATCTGCACAAAAATATTTTACCTTCAAATTCATACCGTGATCGTAGCATGCATGGACTCGACTCATATGACTGGGATTTCCATGAAAAAGATTGTGGGCCGAAAATGGGTGATCACTGTACATTTCTCTGTTGTTTCCTATCTATATTTTTTATTTTACTTCCTTCATTTAGCATTATGGACAGGGAAAGACCTAATCTAAGCTCTGCACAAATATATTTTGCCTTCAAATTCATACCGTGATCTTAGCATGCATGGACTCGACTCATATGACTGGGATTTCCATGAAAAAGTTTGTGGGCCGAAAATGGGTGATCACTGTACATTTCTGTTCTGTTTCCTATTTATATTTCTATTTTACCTCCTCAATTTATCATTATGGACAGGGAAAGACATAATCAAAGATCTGCACAAAAATATTTTGCCTTCAAATTTATACCGTGATCGTAGCATGCATGGACTCGACTCATATGACTGGGATTTCCATGAAAAAGATTGTGGGCTTAAAATGGGTGATCACTGTACATTTCTCTTCTGTTTCCTATCTATATTTATATTTTACCTCCACAATTTAGCATTATATACAGGGAAAGACCTAATCTAAGATCTGCACAAAAATATTTTACCTTCAAATTCATACCGTGATCGTAGCATGCATGGACTCGACTCATATGTCTGGGATTTCCATGAAAAAGATTGTGGGCCGAAAATGGGTGATCACTGTACATTTCTCTTCTGTTTCCTATTTATATTTATATTTTACCTCCTCAATTTATCATTATGGACTGGGAAATACCTAATCTAAAATCTGCACAAAAATATTTTGCCTTCAAATTCATACCGTGATCGTAGCATGCATGGACTCGACTCATATGACTGGGATTTCCATGAAAAAGATTGTTGGCCGAAGATGGGTGATCACTATACATTTCTCTTCTGTTTCCTATTTATATTTCTATTTTACCTCCTCAATTTAGCATTATGGACAGGGAAAGACATAATCTAAAATCTGCACAAAAATATTTTGCCTTCAAATTCATACCGTGATCGTAGCATGCATGGACTCGACTCATATGACTGGGATTTCCATGAAAAAGATTGTGGGCCGAAAATGGGTGATCACTGTACATTTCTCTTCTGTTTCCTATTTCTATTTCTATTTTACTTCCTTCATTTAGCATTATGGACAGGGAAAGACCTAATCTAAGCTCTGCCCAAAAATATTTTGCCTTCAAATTCATACCGTGATCTTAGCATGCATGGACTCGACTCATATGACTGGGATTTCCATGAAAAAGATTGTGGGCCGAAAATGGGTGATCACTGTACATTTCTCTTCTGTTTCCTATTTATATTTCTATTTTACCTACTCAATTTAGCATTATGGACAGGGAAAGACCTAATCTAAAATCTGCCCAAAAATATTTTGCCTTCAAATTCATACCGTGATCGTAGCATGCATGGACACGACTCATATGACTGGGATTTCCATGAAAAAGTTTTTCGGCCGAAAATGGGTGATCACTGTACATTTCTCTGTTGTTTCTATTTATATTTCTATTTTACTTCCTTCATTTAGCATTATGGACTAGGAAAGACCTAATCTAAGCTCTGCACAAAAATATTTTGCCTTCAAATTCATACCGTGATCGTGGCATGCATGGACTCGACTCATATGACTGGGATTTCCATGAAAAAGATAGTGGGCCGAAAATGGGTGATCACTGAACATTTCTCTTCTGTTTCCTATTTATATTTCTATTTTACCTCCACAATTTAGCATTATATACAGGGAAAGACCTAATCTAAGATCTGCACAAAAATATTTTACCTTCAAATTCATACCGTGATCGTAGCATGCATGGACTCGACTCATATGACTGGGATTTCCATGAAAATATTGTGGGCCGAAAATGGGTGATCACTGTACATTTCTCTTCTGTTTCCTATTTATATTTATATTTTACCTCCTCAA
Source organism: Acanthosepion lycidas (assembly GCA_963932145.1). Taxonomy (NCBI): domain Eukaryota; kingdom Metazoa; phylum Mollusca; class Cephalopoda; order Sepiida; family Sepiidae; genus Acanthosepion; species Acanthosepion lycidas. The sequence goes on along the minus strand of OZ010592.1, from coordinate 105,538,009 downwards.
TTAAGCATTATGGACAGGGAAAGACCTAATCTAAGCTCTGCACAAAAATATTTTGCCTTCAAATTCATACCGTGATCGTAGCATGCATGGACTCGACTCATATGACTGGGATTTCCATGAAAAAGATTGTGGGCCGAAAATGGGTGATTACTGTAAATTTCTCTGTTGTTTCCTATCTATATTTATATTTTACTTCCTTCATTTAGCATTATGGACAGGGAAAGACCTAATCTAAGCTCTGCACAAAAATATTTTGCCTTCAAATTCATACCGTGATCTTAGCATGCACTGACTCGACTCATATGACTGGAATTTCCATGAAAAAGATTGTGGGCCGAAAATGGGTGATCACTGAACATTTCTCTTCTGTTTCCTATTTATATTTATATTTTATCTCCTCAATTTATCATTATGGACAGGGAAAGACATAATCTAAAATCTGCACAAAAATATTTTGCCTTCAAATTCATACCGTGATCGTAGCATGCATGGACTCGACTCATATGACTGGGATTTCCATGAAAAAGATTGTCGGCCGAAAATGGGTGATCACTATACACTTCTCTTCTGTTTCCTATTCATATTTCTATTTTACCTCCTAAATTTAGCATTATGGACAGGGAAAGACCTAATCTAAAATCTGCCCAAAAATATTTTGCCTTCAAATTCATACCGTGATCGTAGCATGCATGGACTCGACTCATATGACTGGGATTTCCATGAAAAAGTTTTTCGGCCGAAAATGGGTGATCACTGTACATTTCTCTTCTGTTTCCTATTTATATTTATATTTTACCTCCTCAATTTAGCATTATGGACAGGGAAATACCTAATCTAAAATCTGCACAAAAATATTTTGCCTTCAAATTCATACCGTGATCGTAGCATGCATGGACTCGACTCATATGACTGGGATTTCCATGAAAAAGATTGTCGGCCGAAAATGGGTGATCACTGTACATTTCTCTTCTGTTTCCTATTTATATTTCTATTTTACCTCCTCAATTTAGCATTATGGACAGGGAAAGACCTAATCTAAAATCTGTACCAAAATAGTTTGCCTTCAAATTCATACCGTGATCGTAGCATGCATGGACTCGACTCATATGACTGAGATTTCCATGAAAAATGTTGTGGGCCGAAAATTGGTGATCACTGTACATTTCTCTGTTGTTTCCTATTTATATTTCTATTTTACTTCCTTCATTTAGCATTATGGACTAGGAAAGACCTAATCTAAGCTCTGCACAAAAATATTTTGCCTTCGAATTCATACCGTGATCGTGGCATGCATGGACTCGACTCATATGACTGGGATTTCCATGAAAAAGATTGTGGGCCGAAAATGGGTGATCACTGTACATTTCTCTTCTGTTTCCTATTTATATTTCTATTTTACCTCCACAATTTAGCATTATATACAGGGAAAGACCTAATCTAAGATCTGCACAAAAATATTTTGCCTTCAAATTCATATTGTGATCGTAGGATGCATGGACTCGACTCATATGACTGGGATTTCCATGAAAAAGATTGTGGGCAGAAAATGGGTGATCACTGTACATTTCTCTTCTGTTTCCTATTTATATTTATATTTTACATCTTCAATTTAGCATTATGGACAGGGAAAGACCTAATCTAAGCTCTGCACAAAAATATTTTGCCTTCAAATTCATACCGTGAACGTATCATGCATGGACTCGACTCATATGACTGGGATTTCCATGAAAAAGATTGTGGGCCGAAAATGGGTGATCACTGTACATTTCTCTTCTGTTTCCTATTCATATTTCTATTTTACCTCCTCAATTTAGCATTATGGACAGGGAAAGACCTAATCTAAAATCTGCACAAAAACATTTTGCCTTCAAATTCATACCGTGATCGTAGCATGCATGGACTCGACTCATATGACTGGGACTTCCATGAAAAAGATTGTGGGCCGAAAATCGGAGATCACTGTACATTTCTCTTCTGTTTCCTATTTATATTTATATTTTACCTCCTCAATTTAGCATTATGGACAGGGAAAGACCTAATCTAAGATCTGCACAAAAATATTTTGCCTTCAAATTCATACCGTGATCGTAGCATGCATGGACTCGACTCATATGACTGGGATTTTTATGAAAAAGATTGTGGGCCAAAAATGGGTGATCACTGTACATTTCTCTTCTATTTCCTATTTATATTTCTATTTTACCACCTCAATTTAGCATTATGGACAGGGAAAGACCTAATCTAAAATCTGCACAAAAATATTTTCCCTTCGAATTCATACCGTGATCGTAGCATGCATGGAGTCGACTCATATGACTGGGATTTCCATGAAAAAGATTGTGGGTGGAAAATAGGTGATCACTGTACATTTCTCTTCTGTTTCCTATTTATATTTATATTTTACAGCTTGTATTTAGCATTATGGACAGGGAAAGACCTAATCTAAGATCTGCACAAAAATATTTTGCCTTCAAATTCATACGGTGATCGTAGCATGCATGGACTCGACTCATATGACTGGGATTTCCATGAAAAAGATTGTGGGCCGAAAATGGGTGATCACTGTACATTTCTCTTCTGTTTCCTATTTATATTTTTATTTTACCTCCTCAATTTAGCATTATGGACAGGGAAAGACCTAATCTAAAATCTGAACAAAAATATTTTCCCTTCGAATTCATACCGTGATCGTAGCATGCATGGACTCGACTCATATGACTGGGATTTCCATGAAAAAGATTGTGGGCCGAAAATGGGTGATCACTGTACATTTCTCTTCTGTTTCCTATTTATATTTATATTTTACCTTCTCAATTTAGCATTATGTCCAGGGAAAGACCTAATCTAAGCTCTGCACAAAAATATTTTGCCTTCAAATTCATATTGTGATCGTAGGATGCATGGACTCGACTCATATGACTGGGATTTCCATGAAAAAGATTGGGGGCAGAAAATGGGTGATCACTGTACATTTCTCTTCTGTTTCCTATTTATATTTATATTTTAACTCCTCAATTTAGCATTATGGACAGGGAAAGACCTAATCTATGATCTGCACAAAAATATTTTGCCTTCGAATTCATACCGTGATCGTCGCATGCATGGACTCGACTCATATGACTGGGATTTCCATGAAAAAGATTGTGGGCCGAAAATGGGTGATTACTGTACATTTCTCTTCTGTTTCCTATTTATATTTATATTTTACCTTCTCAATTTAGCATTATGTCCAGGGAAAGACCTAATCTAAGCTCTGCACAAAAATATTTTGCCTTCAAATTCATATTGTGATCGTAGGATACATGGACTCGACTCATATGACTGGGATTTCCATGAAAAAGATTGGGGGCAGAAAATGGGTGATCACTGCACATTTCTCTTCTGTTTCCTATTTATATTTATATTTTACATCTTCAATTCAGCATTATGGACAGGGAAAGACCTAATCTAAGCTCTGCACAAAAATATTTTCCCTTCGAATTCATACCGTGATCGTAGCATGCATGGACTCGACTCATATGACTGGGATTTCCATGAAAAAGATTGTGGGCCGAAAATGGGTGATCACTGTACATTTCTCTTCTGTTTCCTATTTATATTTTTATTTTACCTCCTCAATTTAGCATTATGGACAGGGAAAGACCTAATCTAAAATCTGAACAAAAATATTTTCCCTTCGAATTCATACCGTGATCGTAGCATGCATGGACTCGACTCATATGACTGGGATTTCCATGAAAAAGATTGTGGGCCGAAAATGGGTGATCACTGTACATTTCTCTTCTGTTTCCTATTTATATTTATATTTTACCTTCTCAATTTAGCATTATGTCCAGGGAAAGACCTAATCTAAGCTCTGCACAAAAATATTTTGCCTTCAAATTCATACCGTGAACGTATCATGCATGGACTCGACTCATATGACTGGGATTTCCATGAAAAAGATTGTGGGCAGAAAATGGGTGATCACTGTACATTTCTCTTCTGTTTCCTATTTATATTTATATTTTACATCTTCAATTTAGCATTATGGACAGGGAAAGACCTAATCTAAGATCTGCACAAAAATATTTTGCCTTCAAATTCATACCGTGATCGTAGCATGCATGGACGACTCATATGACTGGGATTTCCATGAAAAAGATTGTGGGCCGAAAATGGGTGATCACTGTACATTTCTCTTCTGTTTCCTATTTATATTTTTATTTTACCTCCTCAATTTAGCATTATGGACAGGGAAAGACCTAATCTAAAATCTGCACAAAAATATTTTCCCTACTAATTCATACCGTGATCGTAGCATGCATGGAGTCGACTCATATGACTGGGATTTCCATGAAAAAGATTGTGGGCGGAAAATGGGTGATCACAGTACATTTCTCTTCTGTTTCCTATTTATATTTATATTTTACCTCCTCAATTTAGCATTATGGACAGGGAAAGACCTAATCTAAGATCTGCAGAAAAATATTTTGCCTTCAAATTCATACCGTGATCGTAGCATGCATGGACTCGACTCATATGACTGGGATTTCCATGAAAAAGATTGTGGGCCGAAAAGGGGTGATCACTGTACATTTCTCTTCTGTTTCCTATTTATATTTTTATTTTACCTCCTCAATTTAGCATTATGGACAGGGAAAGACCTAATCTAAAATCTGAACAAAAATATTTTCCCTTCGAATTCATACCGTGATCGTAGGATGCATGGACTCGACTCATATGACTGGGATTTCCATGAAAAAGATTGTGGTCCGAAAATGGGTGATCACTGTACATTTCTCTTCTGTTTCCTATTTATATTTATATTTTACCTTCTCAATTTAGCATTATGTTCAGGGAAAGACCTAATCTAAGCTCTGCACAAAAATATTTTGCCTTCAAATTCATATTGTGATCGTAGGATGCATGGACTCGACTCATATGACTGGGATTTCCATGAAAAAGATTGTGGGCAGAAAATGGGTGATCACTGTACATTTCTCTTCTGTTTCCTATTTATATTTCTATTTTGCCTCCTGAATTTAGCATTATGGACAGGGAAAGACCTAATCTAAAATCTGCACAAAAATATTTTGCCTTCAAATTCATACGGTGATCGTAGCATGCATGGACTCGACTCATATGACTGGGATTTCCATGAAAAAGATTGTGGGCCGAAAATGGGTGATCACTGTACATATCTCTTCTGTTTCCTATTCATATTTCTATTTTACCTCCTCAATTTAGCATTATGGACAGGGAAAGACCTAATCTAAAATCTGCACAAAAATATTTTGCCTTCAAATTCATACCGTGACCGTAGCATGCATGGACTCGACTCATATGACTGGGATTTCCATGAAAAAGATTGTAGGCCGAAAATCGGAGATCACTGTACATTTCTCTACTGTTTCCTATTCATATTTATATTTCACCTCCTCAATTTAGCATTATGGACAGGGAAAGACCTAATCTAAAATCTGCACAAAAATATTTTGCCTTCAAATTCATACCGTGATCGTAGCATGGATGGACTCGACTCATATAACTGGGATTTCCACGAAAAAGATTGTGGGCCGAAAAAAGGTGATCACTGTACATTTGACTTCTGTTTCCTATTTATATTTCTATTTTACCTCCTCAATTTAGCATTATGGACAGGGAATGACCTAATCTAAGATCTGCACAAAAATATTTTGCCTTCAAATTCATACCGTGATCGTAGCATGCATGGACTCGACTCATATGACTGGGATTTCCATGAAAAAGATTGTGGGCCGAAAATGGGTGATCACTGTACATTTCTCTTCTGTTTCCTATTTATATTTCTATTTTACCTCCTCAATTTAGCATTATGGAAAGGGAATGACCTAATCTAAGATCTGCACAAAAATATTTTGGCTTCAAATTCATACCGTGAATGTAACATGCATGGGATCGACTCATATGACTGGGATTTCCATGAAAAAGATTGTGGGCCGAAAATGGTGATCACTGTACATTTGTCTTCTGTTTCCTATTTATATTTCTATTTTACCTCCTCAATTTAGCATTATGGACAGGGAATGACCTAATCTAAGATCTGCACAAAAATATTTTGCCTTCAAATTCATTCCGTGATCGTAGCATCCATGGACTCGACTCATATGACTGGGATTTCCATGAAAAAGATTGTGGGCCGAAAATGGGTGATCACTGTACATTTCTCTTCTGTTTCCTATTTATATTTCTATTTTACCTCCTCAATTTAGCATTATGGACAGGGAAAGACCTAATCTAAAATCTGCACAAAAATATTTTGCCTTCAAATTCATACCGTGATCGTAGCATGCATGGACTCGACTCATACGACTGGGATTTCCATGAAAAAGATTGTGGGCGGAAAATGGGTGATCACTGTACATTTCTCTTCTGTTTCCTATTTATATTTATATTTTACCTCCTTTATTTAGCATTATGGACAGGGAATGACTTAATCTAAGATCTGCACAAAAATATTTTGCCTTCAAATTCATACCGTGATCGTAGCATGCATGGAGTCGACTCATATGACTGGGATTTCCATGAAAATGATTGTGGGCCGAAAATGGGTGATCACTGTACATTTCTCTTCTGTTTCCTATTTATATTTCTATTTTACCTCTTCAATTTAGCATTATGGACAGGGAAAGACCTAATCTAAAATCTGCACAAAAATATTTTGCCTTCAAATTCATACCGTGATCGTAGCATGCATGGACTCGACTCATATGACTGGGATTTCCATGAAAAAGATTGTGGGCCGAAAATCGGAGATCACTGTACATTTCTCTTCTGTTTCCTAATTATATTTATATTTTACCTCCTCAATTTAGCATTATGGCCAGGGAAAGACCTAATCTAAAATCTGCACAAAAATATTTTGCCTTCAAATTCATACCGCGATCGTAGCATGGATGGACTCGACTCATATGACTGGGATTTCCATGAAAAAGATTGTGGGCCGAAAATGGGTGATCACTGTACATTTCTCTTCTGTTTCCTATTTATATTTCTATTTTACCTCCTCAATTTAGCATTATGGACAGGGAATGACCTAATCTAAGATCTGCACAAAAATATTTTGCCTTCAAATTCATACCGTGATCGTAGCATGCATGGACTCGACTCATATGACTGGGATTTCCATGAAAAAATTGTGGGTCGAAAATGGGTGATCACTGTACATTTCTCTTCTGTTTCCTATTTATATTTATATTTTACCTCCTCAATTTAGCATTATGGAGAGGGAAAGACCTAATCTAAAATCTGCACAAAAATATTTTGCCTTCAAATTCATACCGTGAATGTAACATGCATGGAATCGACTCATATGACTGGGATTTCCATGAAAAAGATTGTGGGCCGAAAATGGGTGATCACTGTACATTTCTCTTCTGTTTCCTATTTATATTTCTCTTTTACCTCCTCAATTTAGCATTATGGACAGGGAAAGACCTAATCTAAAATCTGCACAAAAATATTTTGCCTTCAAATACATACCGTGATCGTAGCATGCATGGACTCGACTCATATGACTGGGATTTCCATGAAAAAGATTGTGGGCCGAAAATGGGAGATCACTGTACATTTCTCTTCTGTTTCCTATTTATATTTCTATTTTACCTCCTCAATTTAGCATTATGGACAGGGAAAGACCTAATCTAAAATCTGCACAAAAATATTTTGCCTTCAAATTCATACCGTGATCGTAGCATGCATGGACTCGACTCATATGACTGGGATTTCCATGAAAAAATTGTCGGCCGAGAATGGGTTATCACTGTACATTTCTCTTCTGTTTCCTATTTATATTTCTATTTTACCTCCTCAATTTAATATTATGGACAGGGAAAGACCTAATCTAAAATCTGCACAAAAATATTTTGCCTTCAAATTCATACCGTGATCGTAGCATGCATGGACTCGACTCATATGACTGGGATTTCCATGAAAAAGATTGTGGGCCGAAAAAAGGTGATCACTGTACATTTGTCTTCTGTTTCCTATTTATATTTTACCTCCTCAATTTAGCATTATGGACAGGGAAAGACCTAATCTAAGATCTGCAAAAAAATATTTTGCCTTCAAATTCATACCGTGATCGTAGCATGCATGGACTCGACTCATATGACTGGGATTTCCATGAAAAAGATTGTTGGCCGAAAATGGGTGATCACTGCACATTTCTCTTCTGTTTCCCATTACTATTTCTATTTTACTTCCTCAATTTAGCATTATGGACAGGGAAAGACCTAATCTAATATCTGCAAAAAAATATTTTGCCTTCAAATTCATACTGTGATCGTAGCATGCATCGACTCGACTCATATGACTGGGATTTCCATGAAAAAGATTGTGGGCAGAAAATGGGTGATCACTGTACATTTCTCTTCTGTTTCCCATTACTATTTCTATTTTACTTCCTCAATTTAGCATTATGGACAGGGAAAGACGTAATCTAAGATCTGCTCAAAAATATTTTGCCTTCAAATTCATACCGTGATCGTAGCATGCATGGACTCGAATCATATGACTGGGATTAAAATGAAAAAGATTGTGGGCAGAAAATGGGTGATCACTGTACATTTCTCTTCTGTTTCCTATTTATATTACTATTTTACTTCCTCAATTTAGCATTATGGACAAGGAAAGACCTAATCTAAGATCTGCACAAAAATATTTTACCTTCAAATTCATACCTTGATCGTAACATGCATGGACTCGACTCATATGACTGGGATTAAAATGAAAAAGATTGTGGGCAGAAAAGGGGTGATCACTGTACATTTCTCTTCTGTTTCCTATTTATATTTATATTTTACCTCCTAAATTTAGCATTATGAACAGGGAAAGACGAAATCTAAGATCTGCAAAAAAATATTTTGCCTTGAAATTCATACGTTGATCGTAGCATACATGGACTCGACTCATATGACTGGGATTTCCATAAAAAAGATTGTGGGCAGAAAATGGGTGATCACTGTACATTTCTCTTCTGTTTCCTATTTATATTTGTATTTTACCTCCTCAATTTAGCATTATGGACAGGGAAAGACCTAATCTAAGATCTGCAAAAAATATTTTGCCTTCAAATTCATACCGTGATCGTAGCATGCATGGACTCGACTCATATGACTGGGATTTCCATGAAAAAGATTGTGGGCAGAAAATGGGTGATCACTGTACATTTCTCTTCTGTTTCCCATTACTATTTCTATTTTACTTCCTCAATTTAGCATTATGGACAGGGAAAGACCTAATCTAAGATCTGCAAAAAAATATTTTGCCTTCAAATTCATACTATGATCGTAACATGCATGGAATCGACTCATATGACTGGGATTTCCATGAAAAAGATTGTGGGCAGAAAATGGGTGATCACTGTACATTTCTCTTCTGTTTCCCATTACTATTTCTATTTTACTTCCTCAATTTAGCATTATGGACAGGGAAAGACGTAATCAAAGATCTGCTCAAAAATATTTTGCCTTCAAATTCATACCGTGATCGTAGCATGCATGGACTCGAATCATATGACTGGGATTAAAATGAAAAAGATTGTGGGCAGAAAATGGGTGATCACTGTACATTTCTCTTCTGTTTCCTATTTATATTACTATTTTACTTCCTCAATTTAGCATTATGGACAAGGAAAGACCTAATCTAAGATCTGCACAAAAATATTTTACCTTCAAATTCATACCTTGATCGTAACATGCATGGACTCGACTCATATGACTGGGATTAAAATGAAAAAGATTGTGGGCAGAAAAGGGGTGATCACTGTACATTTCTCTTCTGTTTCCTATTACTATTTCTCTTTTACTTCCTCAATTTAGCATTATGGACAGGGAAAGACCTCATCTAAGATCTGCAAAAAAATATTTTGCCTTCAAATTCATACCGTGATCGTAGCATGCATGGACTCGACTCATATGACTGGGATTTCCATGAAAAAGATTGTGGGCAGAAAATGGGTGATCACTGTACATTCCTCTTCTGTTTCCTATTACTATTTCTCTTTTACTTCCTTAATTTAGCATTATGGACAGGGAAAGGCCTAATCTAATATCTGCAAAAAAATATTTTGCCTTCAAATTCATACTGTGATCGTAGCATGCATGGACTCGACTCATATGACTGGGATTTCCATGAAAAAGATTGTGGGGCGAAAAAAGGTGATGACTGTACATTTGACTTCTGTTTTCTATTTATATTTCTATTTTACCTCCTCAATTTAGCATTATGGGCAGGGAATGACCTAATCTAAGATCTGCACAAAAATATTTTGCCTTCAAATTCATACCGTTATCGTAGCATGCATGGACTCGACTCATATGACTTGGATTTCCATGAAAAAGATTGTGGGCCGGAAATGGGTGATCACTGTACATTTCTCTTCTGTTTCCTATTTATATTTATATTTTACCTCCTAAATTTAGCATTATGAACAGGGAATGACCTAATCTAAGATCTGCACAAAAATATTTTGCCTTCAAATTCATTCCGTGAACGTAGCATCCATGGACTCGACTCATATGACTGGGATTTCCATGAAAAAGATTGTAGACCGAAAATGGGTGATCACTGCACATTTCTCCTCTGTTTCCTATTTATATTTATATTTTACCTCCTTAATTTAGCATTATGGACAGGGAAAGACCTAATCTAATATCTGCAAAAAAATATTTTGCCTTCAAATTCATACTGTGATCGTAGCATGCATGGACTCGACTCATATGACTGGGATTTCCATGAAAAAGATTGTGGGCAGAAAATGGGTGATCACTGTACATTTCTCTTCTGTTTCCCATTACTATTTCTATTTTACTTCCTCAATTTAGCATTATGGACAGGGAAAGACGTAATCTAAGATCTGCTCAAAAATATTTTGCCTTCAAATTCATACCGTGATCGTAGCATGCATGGACTCGAATCATATGACTGGGATTAAAATGAAAAAGATTGTGGGCAGAAAATGGGTGATCACTGTACATTTCTCTTCTGTTTCCTATTTATATTACTATTTTACTTCCTCAATTTAGCATTATGGACAAGGAAAGACCTAATCTAAGATCTGCACAAAAATATTTTACCTTCAAATTCATACCTTGATCGTAACATGCATGGACTCGACTCATATGACTGGGATTAAAATGAAAAAGATTGTGGGCAGAAAAGGGGTGATCACTGTACATTTCTCTTCTGTTTCCTATTTATATTTATATTTTACCTCCTAAATTTAGCATTATGAACAGGGAAAGACGAAATCTAAGATCTGCAAAAAAATATTTTGCCTTGAAATTCATACGTTGATCGTAGCATACATGGACTCGACTCATATGACTGGGATTTCCATAAAAAAGATTGTGGGCAGAAAATGGGTGATCACTGTACATTTCTCTTCTGTTTCCTATTTATATTTGTATTTTACCTCCTCAATTTAGCATTATGGACAGGGAAAGACCTAATCTAAGATCTGCAAAAAAATATTTTGCCTTCAAATTCATACCGTGATCGTAGCATGCATGGACTCGACTCATATGACTGGGATTTCCATGAAAAAGATTGTGGGCAGAAAATGGGTGATCACTGTACATTTCTCTTCTGTTTCCCATTACTATTTCTATTTTACTTCCTCAATTTAGCATTATGGACAGGGAAAGACCTAATCTAATATCTGCAAAAAAATATTTTGCCTTCAAATTCATACTATGATCGTAACATGCATGGAATCGACTCATATGACTGGGATTTCCATGAAAAAGATTGTGGGCAGAAAATGGGTGATCACTGTACATTTCTCTTCTGTTTCCCATTACTATTTCTATTTTACTTCCTCAATTTAGCATTATGGACAGGGAAAGACGTAATCTAAGATCTGCTCAAAAATATTTTGCCTTCAAATTCATACCGTGATCGTAGCATGCATGGACTCGAATCATATGACTGGGATTAAAATGAAAAAGATTGTGGGCAGAAAATGGGTGATCACTGTACATTTCTCTTCTGTTTCCTATTTATATTACTATTTTACTTCCTCAATTTAGCATTATGGACAAGGAAAGACCTAATCTAAGATCTGCACAAAAATATTTTACCTTCAAATTCATACCTTGATCGTAACATGCATGGACTCGACTCATATGACTGGGATTAAAATGAAAAAGATTGTAGGCCGAAAATGGGTGATCACTGCACATTTCTCCTCTGTTTCCTATTTATATTTATATTTTACCTCCTTAATTTAGCATTATGGACAGGGAAAGACCTAATCTAATATCTGCAAAAAAATATTTTGCCTTCAAATTCATACCTTGATCGTAGCATGCATGGACTCGACTCATATGACTGGGATTTCCATGAAAAAGATTGTGGGCAGAAAATGGGTGATCACTGTACATTTCTCTTCTGTTTCCCATTACTATTTCTATTTTACTTCCTCAATTTAGCATTATGGACAGGGAAAGACGTAATGTAAGATCTGCTCAAAAATATTTTGACTTCAACTTCATACCGTGATCGTAGCATGCATGGACTCGAATCATATGACTGGGATTAAAATGAAAAAGATTGTGGGCAGAAAATGGGTGATCACTGCACATTTCTCTTCTGTTTCCTATTTATATTACTATTTTACTTCCTCAATTTAGCATTATGGACAAGGAAAGACCTAATCTAAGATCTGCACAAAAATATTTTACCTTCAAATTCATACCTTGATCGTAACATGCATGGACTCGACTCATATGACTGGGATTAAAATGAAAAAGATTGTGGGCAGAAAAGGGGTGATCACTGTACATTTCTCTTCTGTTTCCTATTTATATTTATATTTTACCTCCTAAATTTAGCATTATGAACAGGGAAAGACGAAATCTAAGATCTGCAAAAAAATATTTTGCCTTGAAATTCATACGTTGATCGTAGCATACATGGACTCGACTCATATGACTGGGATTTCCATAAAAAAGATTGTGGGCAGAAAATGGGTGATCACTGTACATTTCTCTTCTGTTTCCTATTTATATTTGTATTTTACCTCCTCAATTTAGCATTATGGACAGGGAAAGACCTAATCTAATATCTGCAAAAAAATATTTTGCCTTCAAATTCATACTATGATCGTAACATGCATGGAATCGACTCATATGACTGGGATTTCCATGAAAAAGATTGTGGGCAGAAAATGGGTGATCACTGTACATTTCTCTTCTGTTTCCCATTACTATTTCTATTTTACTTCCTCAATTTAGCATTATGGACAGGGAAAGACGTAATCTAAGATCTGCTCAAAAATATTTTGCCTTCAAATTCATACCGTGATCGTAGCATGCATGGACTCGAATCATATGACTGGGATTAAAATGAAAAAGATTGTGGGCAGAAAATGGGTGATCACTGTACATTTCTCTTCTGTTTCCTATTTATATTACTATTTTACTTCCTCAATTTAGCATTATGGACAAGGAAAGACCTAATCTAAGACCTGCACAAAAATATTTTACCTTCAAATTCATACCTTGATCGTAACATGCATGGACTCGACTCATATGACTGGGATTAAAATGAAAAAGATTGTGGGCAGAAAAGGGGTGATCACTGTACATTTCTCTTCTGTTTCCTATTACTATTTCTCTTTTACTTCCTCAATTTAGCATTATGGACAGGGAAAGACCTCATCTAAGATATGCAAAAAAATATTTTGCCTTCAAATTCATACCGTGATCGTAGCATGCATGGACTCGACTCATATGACTGGGATTTCCATGAAAAAGATTGTGGGCAGAAAATGGGTGATCACTGTACATTCCTCTTCTGTTTCCTATTACTATTTCTCTTTTACTTCCTTAATTTAGCATTATGGACAGGGAAAGACCTAATCTAAGATCTGCAAAAAAATATTTTGCCTTCAAATACATGCCGTGATCGTAGCATGCATGGACTCGACACATATGACTGGCATTTCCATGAAAAAGATAGTGGGCAGAAAATGGTTGATCACTGTACATTTCTCTTCTGTTTTCTTATTTATATTTCTATTTTACCTCCTCAATTTAGCATTATGAACAGGGAAAGACCTAATCTAAGCTCTGCACAAAAATATTTTGCCTTCAAATTCATACCGTGATCGTAGCATGCATGGACTCGACGCATATGACTGGGATTTCCATGAAAAAGATTGTGGGCCGACAATGGGGGATCACTGTACATTTCTCTTCTGTTTCCTATTTATATTTCTATTTTACCTCCTCAATTTAGCATTATGGAGATGGAAAGACCTAATGTATGCTCTGCAAAAAAATATTTTGCCTTCAAATTCATACCGTGATCATAGCATGCATGGACTCGACTCATATGACTGGGATTTCCATGAAAAAGATTGTGGGCAGAAAATGGGTGATCACTGTACATTTCTCTTCTGTTTCCTATTCATAATTCTATTTAATTCCTCAATTTAGCATTATGGACAGGGAAAGTCCTAATCTAAGATCTGCAAAAAAATATTTTGCCTTGAAATTCATACCTTGATTGTAGCATGTATGGACTGGACTCATATGACTGGGATTTCCATGAAAAAGATTGTGGGCAGAAAATGGGTGATCACTGTACATTTCTCTTCTGTTTCCTATTTATATTTATATTTTACTACCTTAATTTAGCATTATGGACAGGGAAAGACCTAATCTAAGATCTGCCAAAAAGTATTTTGCCTTCAAATTCATACCGTGATCGTAGCATGCATGGACTCGACTCATATGACTGGGATTTCCATGAAAAAGATTGTGGGCAGAAAATGGGTGATCACTGTACATTTCTCTTCTGTTTCCTATTTATATTTCTATTTTACTTCCTTCATTTAGCATTATGGACAGGGAAAGACCTAATCTAAGATCTGCAAAAAATATTTTGCCTTCAAATTCATACCGTGATCGTAGCATGTATGGACTCGACTCATATGACTGGGATTTCCATGAAAAAGATTGAGGGCAGAAAATGGGTGATGACTGTACATTTCTCTTCTGTTTCCTATTTATATTTATATTTTACTTCCGTAATTTAGCATTATGGACAGGGAAAACCAAATCTAAGATCTGCAAAAAAATATTTTGCCTTCAAATTTATACCGTGATCGTAGCATGCCTGGACTCGACTCATATGACTGCGATTTCCATGAAAAAGATTGTGGGCAGAAAATGGGTTATCACTGTAGATTTTTCTTCTGTTTCCTATTTATATTTATATTTTACCTCCTCAATTTAGCATTATGGACAGTCTAAGACCGAATCTAAGATCTGCACGAAAATATTTTGCCTTCAAATTCATACCGTGATCGTAGCATATATGGACTCGACTCATATGATTGGGATTTCCATGAAAAAGATTGTTGGCCGAAAATGGTTGATCACTGTACATTACTCTTCTATTTCCTATTTACATTTCTATTTTACCTCCTGAATTTAGCATTATGGACAGGGAATGACCTAATCTAATATCTGCACAAAAATATTTTGCCTTCAAATTCATACCGTGTTCGTAGCATGCTTGGACTCTACTCATATGACTGGGATTTCCATGAAAAAGATTGTGGGCCGAAAATGGGTGATCACTGTACATTTCACTTCTGTTTCCTATTTATATTTCTATTTTACTTCCTCAATTTAGCATTATGGACAGGGAAATACCAAATCTAAGATCTCCAAAAAAATATTTTGCCTTGAAATTCATACCGTGATCGTAGCATGCATGGACTCGACTCATATGACTGGGATTTCCATGAAAATGATTTTGGGCAGAAAATGGGTGATCACTGTACATTTCTCTTCTGTTTCCTATTTATATTTCTATTTTACCTCCTCAATTTTGCATTATGGACAGGGAAAGACCTAATCTAAGATCTGCAAAAAAATATTTTGCCTTCAAATTCATACCGTGATCGTAGCATGCATGGACTCGACTCATATGACTGGGATTTCCATGAAAAAGATTGTGGGCAGAAAATGGGTGATCACTGTACATTTCTCTTCTGTTTCCTATTTATATTTATATTTTACTTCCTTCATTTAGCATTATTGACAGGGAAAGACCTAATCTAAGTTCTGCAAAAAAAAAATTTTACCTTCAAATTCATACCGTGATCGTAGCATGCATGGACTCGACTTATATGACTGGGATTTCCATGAAAAAGATTCTGGGCAGAAAATGGGTGATCACTGTACAATTCACTTCTGTTTCCTAATTATATTTGTATTTTACTTCCTCAATTTAGCATTATGGACAGGGAAAGACCTAATCTAAGATCTGCAAAAAAATATTTTGCCTTCAAATTCATACCGTGATCGTAGCATGCATGGACTCGACTCATATGACTGGGATTTCCATGAAAAAGATTGTGGGCAGAAAATGTGTGATCAATGAACATTTCTCTTCTGTTTCCTATTCATATTTATATTTTACTTCCTTCATTTAGCATTATGGACAGGGAAAGACCTAATCTAAGATGTGCAAAAAAATATTTTGCCTTCAAATTCATACCGTGATCGTAGCATGCATGGACTCGAATCATATGACTGGGATTTCCATGAAAAAGATTGTGGGCAGAAAATGTGTGATCACTGTATATTTCTCTTCTGTTTCCAATTGATATTTCTATTTTACCTCCTCAATTTAGCATTATGGACAGGGAAAGACCTAATCTAAGATCTGCAAAAAAATATTTTGCCTTCAAATTCATACCGTGATCGTAGCATGCATGGACTCGACTCATATGACTGGGATTTCCATGAAAAAGATTGTGGGCAGAAAATGGGTGATCACTGTACATTTCTCTTCTGTTTCCTATTTATATTTCTATTTTACCTCCTCAATTTAGCATTATGGATAGGGAAAGACCTAATCCAATATCTGCACAAAAATACTTTGCCTTCAAATTCATACCATGTTCGTAGCATGCTTGGACTCGACTCATATGACTGGGATTTCCATGAAAAAGATTGTGGGCCGAAAATGGGTGATCACTGTACATTTCACTTCTGTTTCCTATTTATATTTCTATTTTACTTCCTCAATTTAGCATTATGGACAGGGAAATACCAAATCTAAGATCTCCAAAAAAATATTTTGCCTTGAAATTCATACCGTGATCGTAGCATGCATGGACTCGACTCATATGACTGGGATTTCCATGAAAATGATTTTGGGCAGAAAATGGGTGATCACTGTACATTTCTCTTCTGTTTCCTATTTATATTTCTATTTTACCTCCTCAATTTTGCATTATGGACAGGGAAAGACCTAATCTAAGATCTGCAAAAAAATATTTTGCCTTCAAATTCACACCGTGATCGTAGCATGCATGGACTCGACTCATATGACTGGGATTTCCATGAAAAAGATTGTCGGCAGAAAATGGGTGATCACTGTACATTTCTCTTCTGTTTCCTATTTATATTTATATTTTACCTCCTCAATTTAGCATTATGGACAGGGAAAGACCTAATTTAAGCTCTGCAGAAAAATATTTTGCCTTCAAAATCATACCGTGATCGTAGCATGCATGGACTCGACTCATATGACTGGGATTTCCATGAAAAAGATTGTGGGCAGAAAATGTGTGATCACTGAACATTTCTCTTCTGTTTCCTACTTATATTTATATTTTACTTCCTTCATTTAGCATTATGGACAGGGAAAGACCTAATCTAAGATCTGCAAAAAAATATTTTGCCTTCAACTTCATACCGTGATCGTAACATGCATGGACTCGACTGATATGACTGGGATTTCCATGAAAAAGATTGGGGGCAGAAAATGTGTGATCACTGTACTTTTCTCTTCTGTTTCCTATTCATATTTATATTTTACTTCCTTCATTTAGCATTATGGACAGGGAAAGACCTAATCTAAGATGTGCAAAAAAATATTTTGCCTTCAAATTCATACCGTGATCGTAGCATGCATGGACTCGACTCATATGACTGGGATTTCCATGAAAAAGATTGTGGGCAGAAAATGTGTGATCACTGTATATTTCTCTTCTGTTTCCAATTGACATTTCTATTTTACCTCCTCAATTTAGCATTATGGACAGGGAAAGACCTAATCTAAGATCTGCAAAAAAATATTTTGCCTTCAAATTCATACCGTGATCGTAGCATGCATGGACTCGACTCATATGACTGGGATTTCCATGAAAAAGATTGTGGGCAGAAAATGGGTGATCACTGTACATTTCTCTTCTGTTTCCTATTTATATTTCTATTTTACCTCCTCAATTTTGCATTATGGACAGGGAAAGACCTAATCTAAGATCTGCAAAAAAATATTTTGCCTTCAAATTCATACCATGATCGTAGCATGCATGGACTAGACTCATATGACTGGGATTTCCATGAAAAAGATTGTGGGCAGAAATGGGTGGTCACTGTACATTTCCCTTCTGTTTCCTATTTCTATTTCTATTTTACTTCCTTGATTTAGCATTATGGACAGGGAAAGACCTTATCTAAATCTGCAAAAACATATTTTGCCTTCAAATTTATCCCGTGATCGTAGCATACATGGACTCGACTCATATGATTGGGATTTCCATGAAACAGATTGTGGGCAGAAAATGGGTGATCACTGTACATTTCTCTTCTGTTTCCTATTTATATTTTACTTCCTTCATTTAGCATTATGGACAGGGAAAGACCTAATCTAAGATCTGCAAAAAAATATTTTGCCTTCAAATTTATACCGTGATCGTAGCATGCATGGACTCGACTCAAATGATTGGGATTTCCATGAAAAAGATTGTAGGCAGAAAATGCTTGATCACTGTACATTTCTCTTCTGTTTCCTATTTATATTTATATTTTACTTTCTTAATTTAGCATTATGGACAGGGAAAGACCTAATCTAAGATGTGCAAAAAAATATTTTGCCTTCAAATTCATACCGTGATCGTAGCATGCATGGACTCGACTCATATGACTGGGATTTCCATGAAAATGATTGTGGGCAGAAAATGTGTGATCACTGTATATTTCTCTTCTGTTTCCAATTGATATTTCTATTTTACCTCCTCAATTTAGCATTATGGACAGGGAAAGACCTAATCTAAGATCTGCAAAAAAATATTTTGCCTTCAAATTCATACCGTGATCGTAGCATGCATGGACTCGACTCATATGACTGGGATTTCCATGAAAAAGATTGTGGACCAGAAAATGGGTGATCACTGTACATTTCTCTTCTGTTTCCTATTTATATTTCTATTTTACCTCCTCAATTTAGCATTATGGATAGGGAAAGACCTAATCCAATATCTGCACAAAAATACTTTGCCTACAAATTCATACCGTGTTCGTAGCATGCTTGGACTCGACTCATATGACTGGGATTTCCATGAAAAAGATTGTGGGCCGAAAATGGGTGATCACTGTACATTTCACTTCTGTTTCCTATTTATATTTCTATTTTACTTCCTCAATTTAGCATTATGGACAGGGAAATACCAAATCTAAGATCTCCAAAAAAATATTTTGCCTTGAAATTCATACCGTGATCGTAGCATGCATGGACTCGACTCATATGACTGGGATTTCCATGAAAATGATTTTGGGCAGAAAATGGGTGATCACTGTACATTTCTCTTCTGTTTCCTATTTATATTTCTATTTTACCTCCTCAATTTTGCATTATGGACAGGGAAAGACCTAATCTAAGATCTGCAAAAAAATATTTTGCCTTCAAATTCATACCGTGATCGTAGCATGCATGGACTCGACTCATATGACTGGGATTTCCATGAAAAAGATTGGGGGCAGAAAATGGGTGATCACTGTACATTTCTCTTCTGTTTCCTATTTATATTTCTATTTTACTTCCTCAATTTAGCATTATGGACAGGGAAAGACCTAATCTAAGCTCTGCAAAAGAATATTTTGCCTTCAAATTCATACCGTGATCGTAGCATGCATGGACTCGACTCATATGACTGGGATTTCCATGAAAAAGATTGTGGGCAGAAAATGGGTGATCACTGTACATTTCTCTTCTGTTTCCTATTTATATTTATATTTTACTTCCTTCATTTAGCATTATTGACAGGGAAAGACCTAATCTAAGTTCTGCAAAAAAAAAATTTTACCTTCAAATTCATACCGTGATCGTAGCATGCATGGACTCGACTTATATGACTGGGATTTCCATGAAAAAGATTCTGGGCAGAAAATGGGTGATCACTGTACAATTCACTTCTGTTTCCTAATTATATTTGTATTTTACTTCCTCAATTTAGCATTATGGACAGGGAAAGACCTAATCTAAGATCTGCAAAAAAATATTTTGCCTTCAAATTCATACCGTGATCGTAGCATGCATGGACTCGACTCATATGACTGGGATTTCCATGAAAAAGATTGTGGGCCGAAAATGGGTGATCACTGTACATTTCTCTTCTGTTTCCTATTTATATTTATATTTTACCTCCTCAATTTAGCATTATGGACAGGGAAAGACCTAATTTAAGCTCTGCAGAAAAATATTTTGCCTTCAAAATCATACCGTGATCGTAGCATGCATGGACTCGACTCATATGACTGGGATTTCCATGAAAAAGATTGTGGGCAGAAAATGTGTGATCACTGAACATTTCTCTTCTGTTTCCTATTTATATTTATATTTTACTTCCTTCATTTAGCATTATGGACAGGGAAAGACCTAATCTAAGATCTGCAAAAAAATATTTTGCCTTCAACTTCATACCGTGATCGTAACATGCATGGACTCGACTCATATGACTGGGATTTCCATGAAAAAGATTGGGGGCAGAAAATGTGTGATCACTGTACTTTTCTCTTCTGTTTCCTATTCATATTTATATTTTACTTCCTTCATTTAGCATTATGGACAGGGAAAGACCTAATCTAAGATGTGCAAAAAAATATTTTGCCTTCAAATTCATACCGTGATCGTAGCATGCATGGACTCGACTCATATGACTGGGATTTCCATGAAAAAGATTGTGGGCAGAAAATGTGTGATCACTGTATATTTCTCTTCTGTTTCCAATTGATATTTCTATTTTACCTCCTCAATTTAGCATTATGGAGAGGGAAAGACCTAATCTAAGATCTGCAAAAAAATATTTTGCCTTCAAATTCATACCGTGATCGTAGCATGCATGGACTCGACTCATATGACTGGGATTTCCATGAAAAAGATTGTGGGCAGAAAATTGGTGATCACTGTACATTTCTCTTCTGTTTCCTATTTATATTTCTATTTTACCTCCTCAATTTAGCATTATGGATAGGGAAAGACCTAATCCAATATCTGCACAAAAATACTTTGCCTTCAAATTCATACCATGTTCGTAGCATGCTTGGACTCGACTCATATGACTGGGATTTCCATGAAAAAGATTGTGGGCCGAAAATGGGTGATCACTGTACATTTCACTTCTGTTTCCTATTTATATTTCTATTTTACTTCCTCAATTTAGCATTATGGACAGGGAAATACCAAATCTAAGATCTCCAAAAAAATATTTTGCCTTGAAATTCATACCGTGATCGTAGCATGCATGGACTCGACTCATATGACTGGGATTTCCATGAAAATGATTTTGGGCAGAAAATGGGTGATCACTGTACATTTCTCTTCTGTTTCCTATTTATATTTCTATTTTACCTCCTCAATTTTGCATTATGGACAGGGAAAGACCTAATCTAAGATCTGCAAAAAAATATTTTGCCTTCAAATTCACACCGTGATCGTAGCATGCATGGACTCGACTCATATGACTGGGATTTCCATGAAAAAGATTGTCGGCAGAAAATGGGTGATCACTGTACATTTCTCTTCTGTTTCCTATTTATATTTATATTTTACCTCCTCAATTTAGCATTATGGACAGGGAAAGACCTAATTTAAGCTCTGCAGAAAAATATTTTGCCTTCAAAATCATACCGTGATCGTAGCATGCATGGACTCGACTCATATGACTGGGATTTCCATGAAAAAGATTGTGGGCAGAAAATGTGTGATCACTGAACATTTCTCTTCTGTTTCCTACTTATATTTATATTTTACTTCCTTCATTTAGCATTATGGACAGGGAAAGACCTAATCTAAGATCTGCAAAAAAATATTTTGCCTTCAACTTCATACCGTGATCGTAACATGCATGGACTCGACTGATATGACTGGGATTTCCATGAAAAAGATTGGGGGCAGAAAATGTGTGATCACTGTACTTTTCTCTTCTGTTTCCTATTCATATTTATATTTTACTTCCTTCATTTAGCATTATGGACAGGGAAAGACCTAATCTAAGATGTGCAAAAAAATATTTTCCCTTCAAATTCATACCGTGATCGTAGCATGCATGGACTCGACTCATATGACTGGGATTTCCATGAAAAAGATTGTGGGCAGAAAATGTGTGATCACTGTATATTTCTCTTCTGTTTCCAATTGACATTTCTATTTTACCTCCTCAATTTAGCATTATGGACAGGGAAAGACCTAATCTAAGATCTGCAAAAAAATATTTTGCCTTCAAATTCATACCGTGATCGTAGCATGCATGGACTCGACTCATATGACTGGGATTTCCATGAAAAAGATTGTGGGCAGAAAATGGGTGATCACTGTACATTTCTCTTCTGTTTCCTATTTATATTTCTATTTTACCTCCTCAATTTTGCATTATGGACAGGGAAAGACCTAATATAAGATCTGCAAAAAAATATTTTGCCTTCAAATTCATGCCGTGATCGTAGCATGCATGGACTAGACTCATATGACTGGGATTTCCATGAAAAAGATTGTGGGCAGAAATGGGTGGTCACTGTACATTTCCCTTCTGTATCCTATTTCTATTTCTATTTTACTTCCTTGATTTAGCATTATGGACAGGGAAAGACCTTATCTAAATCTGCAAAAAAATATTTTGCCTTCAAATTTATCCCGTGATCGTAGCATACATGGACTCGACTCATATGATTGGGATTTCCATGAAACAGATTGTGGGCAGAAAATGGGTGATCACTGTACATTTCTCTTCTGTTTCCTATTTATATTTATATTTTACTTCCTTCATTTAGCATTATGGACAGGGAAAGACCTAATCTAAGATCTGCAAAAAAATATTTTGCCTTCAAATTTATACCGTGATCGTAGCATGCATGGACTCGACTCAAATGATTGGGATTTCCATGAAAAAGATTGTAGGCAGAAAATGCTTGATCACTGTACATTTCTCTTCTGTTTCCTATTTATATTTATATTTTACTTTCTTAATTTAGCATTATAGACAGGGAAAGACCTAATCTAAGATCTGCAAAAAAATATTTTGCCTTCAAATTCATACCGTGATCGTAGCATGCATGGACTCGACTCATATGACTGGGATTTCCATGAAAAAGATTGTGGGCAGAAAATGTGTGATCACTGAACATTTCTCTTCTGTTTCCAATTTATATTTATATTTTACTTCCTTCATTTAGCATTATGGACAGGGAAAGACCTAATCTAAGATCTGCAAAAAAATATTTTGCCTTCAAATTCATACCGTGATCGTAACATGCATGGACTCGACTCATATGACTGGGATTTCCATGAAAAAGATTGGGGGCAGAAAATGTGTGATCACTGTACTTTTCTCTTCTGTTTCCTATTCATATTTATATTTTACTTCCTTCATTTAGCATTATGGACAGGGAAAGACCTAATCTAAGATGTGCAAAAAAATATTTTGCCTTCAAATTCATACCGTGATCGTAGCATGCATGGACTCGACTCATATGACTGGGATTTCCATGAAAAAGATTGTGGGCAGAAAATGTGTGATCACTGTATATTTCTCTTCTGTTTCCAATTGATATTTCTATTTTACCTCCTCAATTTAGCATTATGGACAGGGAAAGACCTAATCTAAGATCTGCAAAAAAATATTTTGCCTTCAAATTCATACCGTGATCGTAGCATGCATGGACTCGACTCATATGACTGGGATTTCCATGAAAAAGATTGTGGGCAGAAAATGGGTGATCACTGTACATTTCTCTTCTGTTTCCTATTTATATTTATATTTTACCTCCTCAATTTAGCATTATGGATAGGGAAAGACCTAATCCAATATCTGCACAAAAATACTTTGCCTTCAAATTCATACCATGTTCGTAGCATGCTTGGACTCGACTCATATGACTGGGATTTCCATGAAAAAGATTGTGGGCCGAAAATGGGTGATCACTGTACATTTCACTTCTGTTTCCTATTTATATTTCTATTTTACTTCCTCAATTTAGCATTATGGACAGGGAAATACCAAATCTAAGATCTCCAAAAAAATATTTTGCCTTGAAATTCATACCGTGATCGTAGCATGCATGGACTCGACTCATATGACTGGGATTTCCATGAAAATGATTTTGGGCAGAAAATGGGTGATCACTGTACATTTCTCTTCTGTTTCCTATTTATATTTCTATTTTACCTCCTCAATTTTGCATTATGGACAGGGAAAGACCTAATCTAAGATCTGCAAAAAAATATTTTGCCTTCAAATTCACACCGTGATCGTAGCATGCATGGACTCGACTCATATGACTGGGATTTCCATGAAAAAGATTGTCGGCAGAAAATGGGTGATCACTGTACATTTCTCTTCTGTTTCCTATTTATATTTATATTTTACCTCCTCAATTTAGCATTATGGACAGGGAAAGACCTAATTTAAGCTCTGCAGAAAAATATTTTGCCTTCAAAATCATACCGTGATCGTAGCATGCATGGACTCGACTCATATGACTGGGATTTCCATGAAAAAGATTGTGGGCAGAAAATGTGTGATCACTGAACATTTCTCTTCTGTTTCCTACTTATATTTATATTTTACTTCCTTCATTTAGCATTATGGACAGGGAAAGACCTAATCTAAGATCTGCAAAAAAATATTTTGCCTTCAACTTCATACCGTGATCGTAACATGCATGGACTCGACTGATATGACTGGGATTTCCATGAAAAAGATTGGGGGCAGAAAATGTGTGATCACTGTACTTTTCTCTTCTGTTTCCTATTCATATTTATATTTTACTTCCTTCATTTAGCATTATGGACAGGGAAAGACCTAATCTAAGATGTGCAAAAAAATATTTTGCCTTCAAATTCATACCGTGATCGTAGCATGCATGGACTCGACTCATATGACTGGGATTTCCATGAAAAAGATTGTGGGCAGAAAATGTGTGATCACTGTATATTTCTCTTCTGTTTCCAATTGACATTTCTATTTTACCTCCTCAATTTAGCATTATGGACAGGGAAAGACCTAATCTAAGATCTGCAAAAAAATATTTTGCCTTCAAATTCATACCGTGATCGTAGCATGCATGGACTCGACTCATATGACTGGGATTTCCATGAAAAAGATTGTGGGCAGAAAATGGGTGATCACTGTACATTTCTCTTCTGTTTCCTATTTATATTTCTATTTTACCTCCTCAATTTTGCATTATGGACAGGGAAAGACCTAATCTAAGATCTGCAAAAAAATATTTTGCCTTCAAATTCATACCATGATCGTAGCATGCATGGACTAGACTCATATGACTGGGATTTCCATGAAAAAGATTGTGGGCAGAAATGGGTGGTCACTGTACATTTCCCTTCTGTTTCCTATTTCTATTTCTATTTTACTTCCTTGATTTAGCATTATGGACAGGGAAAGACCTTATCTAAATCTGCAAAAAAATATTTTGCCTTCAAATTTATACCGTGATCGTAGCATGCATGGACTCGACTCAAATGATTGGGATTTCCATGAAAAAGATTGTAGGCAGAAAATGCTTGATCACTGTACATTTCTCTTCTGTTTCCTATTTATATTTATATTTTACTTTCTTAATTTAGCATTATGGACAGGGAAAGACCTAATCTAAGATCTGCAAAAAAATATTTTGCCTTCAAATTCATACCGTGATCGTAGCATGCATGGACTCGACTCATATGACTGGGATTTCCATGAAAAAGATTGTGGGCAGAAAATGTGTGATCACTGAACATTTCTCTTCTGTTTCCAATTTATATTTATATTTTACTTCCTTCATTTAGCATTATGGACAGGGAAAGACCTAATCTAAGATCTGCAAAAAAATATTTTGCCTTCAAATTTATACCGTGATCGTAGCATGCATGGACTCGACTCAAATGATTGGGATTTCCATGAAAAAGATTGTGGGCAGAAAATGCTTGATCACTGTACATTTCTCTTCTGTTTCCTATTTATATTTATATTTTACTTTCTTAATTTAGCATTATGGACAGGGAAAGACCTAATCTAAGATCTGCAAAAAAATATTTTGCCTTCAAATTCATGACGTAATCGTAGCATGCATGGACTCGACTCTTATGACTGGGATTTCTATGAAAAAGATTGTGGACAGAAAATGGGTGATCACTGTACATGTCTCTTCTGTTTCCTATTTATATTTATATTTTACTTCCTTAATTTAGCATTATGGACTGGGAAAGACCTAATCTGAGATCTGCAAAAAAATATTTTGCCTTCAAATTCATACCGTGATCGTAGCATGCCTGGACTCGACTCTTATGACTGGGATTTCCATGAGAAAGATTGTGGGCAGAAAATGTGTGATCACTGTACATTTCTCTTCTGTTTCCTATATATATTTCTATTTTACTTCCTCAATTTACCATTATGGACAGGGAAAGACCTAATCTAAAATCTGCACAAAAATATTTTGCCTTCAAATTCATACCGTGATTGTAGCATGCATGAACTCGACTCATATCAATGGGATTTCCATGAAAAAGTTTGAGGGCCGAAAATGGGTGATCACTGTACATTTCTCTTCTGTATTCTATTTATATTTCTATTTTACCTCCTCAATTTAGCATTATGGACACTGAAAGATCTAATCTAAGCTCTGCAAAAAAATATTTTGCCTTCAAATACATACCGTGATCGTAGCATGCATGGACTCGACACATATGACTGGGATTTCCATGAAAAAGATAGTGGGCAGAAAATGGTTGATCACTGTACATTTCTCTTCTGTTTCCTATTTATATTTCTATTTTACCTCCTCAATTTAGCATTATGAACAGGGAAAGACCTAATCTAAGCTCTGCACAAAAATATTTTGCCTTCAAATTCATACTGTGATCGTAGTATGCATGGACTCGACGCATATGACTGGGATTTCCATGAAAAAGATTGTGGGCCGACAATGGGTGATCACTGTACATTTCTCTTCTTTTTCCTATTTATATTTCTATTTTACCTCCTCAATTTAGCATTATGGAGAGGGAAAGACCTAATGTATGCTCTGCAAAAAAATATTTTGCCTTCAAATTCATACCGTGATCATAGCATGCATGGACTCGACTCATATGACTGGGATTTCCATGAAAAAGATTGTGGGCAGAAAATGGGTGATCACTGTACATTTCTCTTCTGTTTCCTATTTATAATTCTATTTAATTCCTCAATTTAGCATTATGGACAGGGAAAGTCCTAATCTAAGATCTGCAAAAAAATATTTTGCCTTGAAATTCATACCTTGATCGTAGCATGTATGGACTGGACTCATATGACTGGGATTTCCATGAAAAAGATTGTGGGAAGAAAATGGGTGATCACTGTACATTTCTCTTCTGTTTCCTATTTATATTTATATTTTACTACCTTAATTTAGCATTATGGACAGGGAAAGACCTAATCTAAGATCTGCCAAAAAGTATTTTGCCTTCAAATTCATACCGTGATCGTAGCATGCATGGACTCGACTCATATGACTGGGATTTCCATGAAAAAGATTGTGGGCAGAAAATGGGTGATCACTGTACATTTCTCTTCTGTTTCCTATTTATATTTATATTTTACTTCCGTAATTTAGCATTATGGACAGGGAAAACCAAATCTAAGATCTGCAAAAAAATATTTTGCCTTCAAATTTATACCGTGATCGTAGCATGCATGGACTCGACTCATATGACTGCGATTTCCATGAAAAAGATTGTGGGCAGAAAATGGGTGATCACTGTACATTTCTCTTCTGTTTCCTATTTATATTTCTATTTTACTTCCTTCATTTAGCATTATGGATAGGGAAAGACCTAATCTAAGATCTGCAAAAAAATATTTTGCCTTCAAATTCATATGGTGATCGTAGCATGCATGGACACGACTCATATGACTGGGATTTCCATGAAAAAGATTGTGGGCACAAAATGCATGATCACTGTACATTTCTCTTCTGTTTCCTATTTATATTTCTATTTTACTCCCTTCATTTAGCATTATTGACAGGGAAAGACCTAATCTAATTTCTGCACAAAAATATTTTGCCTTCAAATTCATACCGTGATCGTAGCATATATGGACTCGACTCATATGACTGGGATTTCCATGAAAAAGATTGTGGGCACAAAATGCGTGATCACTGTACATTTCTCTTCTGTTTCCAATTGATATTTCTATTTTACCTCCTTGATTTAGCATTATGGACAGGGAAAGACCTAATCTAAGATCTGCAAAAAAATATTTTGCCTTCAAATTCATACCGTGATCGTAGCATGCATGGACTCGACTCATATGACTGGGATTTCCATGAAAAAGATTGGGGGCAGAAAATGGGTGATCACTGTACATTTCTCTTCTGTTTCCTAATTATATTTGTATTTTACTTCCTCAATTTAGCATTATGGACAGGGAAAGACCTAATCTAAGATCTGCAAAAAAATATTTTGCCTTCAAATTCATACCGTGATCGTAGCATGCATGGACTCGACTCATATGACTGGGATTTCCATGAAAAAGATTGTGGGCAGAAAATGGGTGATCACTGTACATTTCTCTTCTGTTTCCTATTTATATTTATATTTTACCTCCTCAATTTAGCATTATGGACAGGGAAAGACCTAATTTAAGCTCTGCAGAAAAATATTTTGCCTTCAAAATCATACCGTGATCGTAGCATGCATGGACTCGACTCATATGACTGGGATTTCCATGAAAAAGATTGTGGGCCGAAAATGGGTGATCACTGTACATTTCTCTTCTGTTTCCTATTCATATTTATATTTTACTTCCTTCATTTAGCATTATGGACAGGGAAAGACCTAATCTAAGATCTGCAAAAAAATATTTTGGCTTCAAATTCATACTGTGATCGTAGCATGCATGGACTCGACTCATATGACTGGGATTTCCATGAAAAAGATTTTGGGCAGAAAATGGGTGATCACTGTACATTTCTCTTCTGTTTCCTATTTATATTTATATTTTACCTCCTCAATTTTGCATTATGGACAGGGAAAGACCTAATCTAAGATCTGCAAAAAAATATTTTGCCTTCAAATTCATACCGTGATCGTAGCATGCATGGACTAGACTCATATGACTGGGATTTCCATGAAAAAGATTGTGGGCAGAAATGGGTGGTCACTGTACATTTCCCTTCTGTTTCCTATTTCTATTTCTATTTTACTTCCTTGATTTAGCATTATGGACAGGGAAAGACCTTATCTCAATCTGCAAAAAAATATTTTGCCTTCAAATTTATCCCGTGATCGTAGCATACATGGACTCGACTCATATGATTGGGATTTCCATGAAACAGATTGTTGGCAGAAAATGGGTGATCACTGTACATTTCTCTTCTGTTTCCTATTTATATTTATATTTTACTTCCTTCATTTAGTATTATGGACAGGGAAAGACCTAATCTAAGATCTGCAAAAAAATATTTTGCCTTCAAATTTATACCGTGATCGTAGCATGCATGGACTCGACTCAAATGATTGGGATTTCCATGAAAAAGATTGTGGGCAGAAAATGCTTGATCACTGTACATTTCTCTTCTGTTTCCTATTTATATTTATATTTTACTTTCTTAATTTAGCATTATGGACAGGGAAAGACCTAATCTAAGATCTGCAAAAAAATATTTTGCCCTCAAATTCATACCGTGATCGTAGCATGCATGGACTCGACTCATATGACTGGGATTTCCATGAAAAAGATTGTGGGCAGAAAATGTGTGATCACTGAACATTTCTCTTCTGTTTCCTATTTATATTTATATTTTACTTCCTTCATTTAGCATTATGGACAGGGAAAGACCTAATCTAAGATCTGCAAAAAAATATTTTGCCTTCAAATTTATACCGTGATCGTAGCATGCATGGACTCGACTCAAATGATTGGGATTTCCATGAAAAAGATTGTGGGCAGAAAATGCTTGATCACTGTACATTTCTCTTCTGTTTCCTATTTATATTTATATTTTACTTTCTTAATTTAGCATTATGGACAGGGAAAGACCTAATCTAAGATCTGCAAAAAAATATTTTGCCTTCAAATTCATGACGTGATCGTAGCATGCATGGACTCGACTCTTATGACTGGGATTTCTATGAAAAAGATTGTGGACAGAAAATGGGTGATCACTGTACATGTCTCTTCTGTTTCCTATTTATATTAATATTTTCCTTCCTTAATTTAGCATTATAGACAGGGAAAGACCTAAACTAAGGTCTGCAAAAAAATATTTTGCCTTCAAATTTATCCCGTGATCGTAGCATGCATTGATTCGACTCATATGATTGGGATTTCCATGTAAAAGATTGTGGGCAGAAAATGGTTGATCACTGTACATTTCTCTTCTTTTTCCTATTTCTATTTCTATTTTACTTCCGTGATTTAGCATTATGGACAGGGAAAGACCTTATCTAAATCCGCAAAAAAATATTTTGCCTTCAAATTTATCCCGTGATCGTAGCCTGCATGGACTCGACTCATATGATTGGGATTTCCATGAAAAAGATTGTGGGCAGAAAATGGTTGATCACTGTACATTTCTCTACTGTTTCCTATTTATATTTATATTTTACTTCCTTAATTTAGAATTATGGACAGAGAAAGACATAACTAAGGTCTGCAAAAAAATATTTTGCCTTCAAATTCATACCGTGATCGTAGCATGCATGGACTCGACTAATATGACTGGGATTTCCATGAAAAAGATTGTGGGCACAAAATGCGTGATCACTGTACATTTCTCTTCTGTTTCCCATTACTATTTCTATTTTACTTCCTGAATTTAGCATTATGGACAGGGAAAGACCTAATCTAAGGTCAGCAAAAAAATATTTTGCCTTCAAATTCATACCGTGATCGTAGCATGCATGGACTCGACTCATATGACTGGGATTTCCATGAAAAGATTTTGGGCACAAAATGGGTGATCACTGTACATTTCTCTTCTGTTTCCCATTACTATTTCTATTTTACTTCCTGAATTTAGCATTATGGACAGGGAAAGACCTAATCTAAGATCTGCAAAAAAATACTTTGCCTTCAAATTCATACCGTGATCGTAGCATGCATGGACTCGACTCATATGACTGGGATTTCTGTGAAAAGAAGGTTGACAGAAAATGGGTGATCACTGTACATTTCTCTTCTGTTTCCTATTTATATTTATATTTTACTTCCTTAATTTAGCATTATGGACAGGGAAAGACCTAATCTAAGATCTGCAAAAAATATTTTGCCTTCAAATTCATACCGTGACCATAGCATGCATGGACTCGACTCATATGACTCGGATTTCCATGAAAAAGATTGTGGGCACAAAATGCGTGATCACTGTACATTTCTCTTCTGTTTCCCATTACTATTTCTATTTTACTTCCTCAATTTAGCATTATGGACAGGGAAAGACCTAATCTAAGATGTGCAAAAAAATATTTTGCCTTCAAATTCATACCGTGATCGTAGTATGCCTGGAATCGACTCATATGACTGGGATTTCCATGAAAAAGATTATGGGCACAAAATGGGTGATCACTGTACATTTCTCTTCTGTTTCCCATTACTATTTCTATTTTACTTCCTGAATTTAGCATTATGGACAGGGAAAGACCTAATCTAAGATCTGCAAAAAAATATTTTGCCTTCAAATTCATACCGTGATCGTAGCATGCATGGACTCGACTCATATGATTGGGATTTCCATGAAAAAGTTTGTGGGCAGAAAATGGTTGATCACTGTACATTTCTCTTCTGTTTCCTATTTATATTTATATTTTACTTCCTTAATTTAGAATTATGGACAGGGAAAGACATAACTAAGGTCTGCAAAGAAATATTTTGACTTCAAATTCATACCGTGACCGTAGCATGCATGGACTTGACTCATATGACTGGGATTTCCATGAAAAAGATTGTGGGCAGAAAATGAGTGATCAATGTACATTTCTTTTCTGTTTCCTATTTATATTTATATTTTACTTCTTTAATTTAGCATTATGGACAGGGAAAGACCTAATCTAAGATCTGCAAAAAAATATTTTGCCTTCAAATTCATGACGTGATCGTAGCATGCATGGACTCGACTCATATGACTGGGATTGCCATGCAAAAGATTGTGGGCAGAAAATGGGTGATCACTGTACATTTCTCTACTTTTTCCTATTTATATTTATATTTTACCTTCTCAATTTAGCATTATGGACAGGGAAAGACCTAATCGAAGATCTGCAAAAAAATATTTTTCCTTCAAATTCATACCGTGATCGTAGCATGCATGGACTCGACTCATATGATTGGGATTTCCATGAAAAAGATTGTGGGCAGAAAATGGTTGATCACTGTACATTTCTCTTCTGTTTCCTATTTATATTTATATTTTACTTCCTTAATTTAGAATTATGGACAGGGAAAGACATAACTAAGGTCTGCAAAAAAATATTTTGCCTTCAAATTCATACCGTGATCGTAGCATGCATGGACTCGACTAATATGACTGGGATTTCCATGAAAAAGATTGTGGGCACAAAATGCGTGATCACTGTACATTTCTCTTCTGTTTCCCATTACTATTTCTATTTTACTTCCTGAATTTAGCATTATGGACAGGGAAAGACCTAATCTAAGATCAGCAAAAAAATATTTTGCCTTCAAATTCATACCGTGATCGTAGCATGCATGGACTCGACTCATATGACTGGGATTTCCATGTAAAAGATTGTGGGCACAAAATGGGTGATCACTGTACATTTCTCTTCTGTTTCCCATTACTATTTGTACTTTCCTTCCTGAATTTAGCATTATGGACAGGGAAAGACCTAATCTAAGATCTGCAAAAAAATATTTTGCCTTCAAATTCATACCGTGATCGTAGCATGCCTGGAATCGACTCATATGACTGGGATTTCCATGAAAAAGATTGTGGGCACAAAATGGGTGAGCACTGTACATTTCTCTTCATTTTCCCATTACTATTTCTATTTTACTTCCTCAATTTAGCATTATGGACAGGGAAAGACCTAATCTAAGATCTGCAAAAAAATATTTTGCCTTCAAATTCATACCGTGATCGTAGCATGCCTGGACTCGACTCATATGACTGGGATTTCCATGAAAAAGATTGTGGGCACAAAATGCGTGATCACTGGACATTTCTCTTCTGTTTCCCATTACTATTTCTATTTTACTTCCTGAATTTAGCATTATGGACAGGGAAAGACCTAATCTAAGATCTGCAAAAAAATATTTTGCCTTCAAATTCATACGGTGAACGTAGCATGCATGGACTCGACTCATATGACTGGGATTTCCATGAAAAAGATTGTGGGCACAAAATGCGTGATCACTGGACATTTCTCTTCTGTTTCCCATTACTATTTCTATTTTACTTCCTGAATTTATCATTATGGACAGGGAAAGACCTAATCTAAGATCAGCAAAAAAATATTTTGCCTTCAAATTCATACCGTGATCGTAGCATGCATGGACTCGACTCATATGACTGGGATTTCCATGTAAAAGATTGTGGGCACAAAATGGGTGATCACTGTACATTTCTCTTCTGTTTCCCATTACTATTTGTACTTTCCTTCCTGAATTTAGCATTATGGACAGGGAAAGACCTAATCTAAGATCTGCAAAAAAATATTTTGCCTTCAAATTCATACCGTGATCGTAGCATGCCTGGAATCGACTCATATGACTGGGATTTCCATGAAAAAGATTGTGGGCACAAAATGGGTGAGCACTGTACATTTCTCTTCATTTTCCCATTACTATTTCTATTTTACTTCCTCAATTTAGCATTATGGACAGGGAAAGACCTAATCTAAGATCTGCAAAAAAATATTTTGCCTTCAAATTCATACCGTGATCGTAGCATGCCTGGACTCGACTCATATGACTGGGATTTCCATGAAAAAGATTGTGGGCACAAAATGCGTGATCACTGGACATTTCTCTTCTGTTTCCCATTACTATTTCTATTTTACTTCCTGAATTTAGCATTATGGACAGGGAAAGACCTAATCTAAGATCTGCAAAAAAATATTTTGCCTTCAAATTCATACGGTGAACGTAGCATGCCTGGACTCGACTCATACGACTGGGATTTCCATGAAAAAGATTGTGGGCACAAAATGGGTGATCACTCTACATTTCTCTTCTGTTTCCCATTACTATTTCTATTTTACTTCCTCAATTTAGCATTATGGACAGGGAAAGACCTAATCTAAGATCTGCAAAAAAATATTTTGCCTTCAAATTCATACCGTGATCGTAGCATGCATGGACTCGACTCATATGACTGGGATTTCCATGAAAAAGACTGTGGGCCCAAAATGGGTGATCACTGTACATTTCTCTTCTGTTTCCCATTACTATTTCTATTTTACTTCCTGAATTTAGCATTATGGACAGGGAAAGACCTAATCTAAGATGTGCAAAAAAATATTTTGCCTTCAAATACATACCGTGATCGTAGCATGCATGGACTCGACTCATATGACTGGGATTTCCATGAAAAAGATTGCGGGCACAAAATGCGTGATCACTGTACATTTCTCTTCTGTTTCCCATTACTATTTCTATTTTACTTCCTTCATTTAGCATTATGGACAGGGAAAGACCTAATCTAAGATGCGCAAAAAAATATTTTGCCTTCAAATTCATACCGTGATCGTAGCATGCCTGGACTCGACTCATATGACTGGGATTTCGATGAAAAAGATTGTGGGCACAAAATGGGTGATCACTGTACATTTCTCTTCTGTTTCCCATTACTATTTCTATTTTACTTCCTGAATTTAGCATTATGGACAGGGAAAGACCTAATCTAAGATCAGCAAAAAAATATTTTGCCTTCAAATTCATACCGTGATCGTAGCATGCCTGGAATCGACTCATATGACTGGGATTTCCATGAAAAAGATTGTGGGCACAAAATGGGTGAGCACTGTGCATTTCTCTTCATTTTCCCATTACTATTTCTATTTTACTTCCTCAATTTAGCATTATGGACAGGGAAAGACCTAATCTAAGATCTGCAAAAAAATATTTTGCCTTCAAATTCATACCGTGATCGTAGCTTGCCTGGACTCGACTCATATGACTGGGATTTCCATGAAAAATATTGTGGGCACAAAATGGGTGATCACTGGACATTTCTCTTCTGTTTCCCATTACTATTTCTATTTTACTTCCTGAATTTAGCATTATGGACAGGGAAAGACCTAATCTAAGATCTGCAAAAAAATATTTTGCCTTCAAATTCATACGGTGAACGTAGCATGCCTGGACTCGACTCATACGACTGGGATTTCCATGAAAAAGATTGTGGGCACAAAATGCGTGATCATTGTACATTTCTCTTCTGTTTCCCATTACTATTTCTATTTTACTTCCTCAATTTAGCATTATGGACAGGGAAAGACCTAATCTAAGATCTGCAAAAAAATATTTTGACTTCAAATTCATACCGTGATCGTAGCATGCATGGACTCGACTCATATGACTGGGATTTCCATGAAAAAGATTGTGGGCACAAAATGGGTGATCACTGTACATTTCTCTTCTGTTTCCCATTAATATTTCTATTTTACTTCCTGAATTTAGCATTATGGACAGGGAAAGACCTAATCTAAGATGCGCAAAAAAATATTTTGCCTTCAAATTCATACCGTGATCGTAGCATGCCTGGACTCGTCTCATATGACTGGGATTTCCATGAAAAAGATTGTGGGCACAAAATGGGTGATCACTCTACATTTCTCTTCTGTTTCCCATTACTATTTCTATTTTACTTCCTCAATTTAGCATTATGGACAGGGAAAGACCTAATCTAAGATCCGCAAAAAAATATTTTGCCTTCAAATTCATACCGTGATCGTAGCATGCATGGACTCGACTCATATGACTGGGATTTCCATGTAAAAGATTGTGGGCACAAAATGGGTGAGCACTGTACATTTCTCTTCTGTTTCCCATCAATATTTCTATTTTACTTCCTCAATTTAGCATTATGGACAGGGAAACACCTAATCTAAGATCTGCAAAAAAATATTTTGCCTTCAAATTCATACCGTGATCGTAGCATGCATGGACTCGACTCATATGACTGGGATTTCCATGAAAAAGATTGTGGGCACAAAATGGGTGATCACTGTACATTTCTCTTCTGTTTCCCATTAATATTTCTATTTTACTTCCTGAATTTAGCATTATGGACAGGGAAAGACCTAATCTAAGATGCGCAAAAA
Organism: Acanthosepion lycidas; assembly: GCA_963932145.1. NCBI lineage: Eukaryota > Metazoa > Mollusca > Cephalopoda > Sepiida > Sepiidae > Acanthosepion > Acanthosepion lycidas. Next base: position 105,501,415 of record OZ010592.1, on the reverse strand, counting down.
AATATTTTGCCTTCAAATTCATACCGTGATCGTAGCATGACTAGACTCGACTCATATGACTGGGATTTCCATGAAAAAGATTGTGGGCACAAAATGGGTGATCACTGTACATTTCTCTTCTGTTTCCCATTACTATTTCTATTTTACTTCCTCAATTTAGCATTATGGACAGGGAAAGACCTAATCTAAGATCTGCAAAAAAATATTTTGCCTTCAAATTCATACCGTGATCGTAGCATGCATGGACTCGACTCATATGACTGGGATTTCCATGTAAAAGATTGTGGGCACAAAATGGGTGATCACTGTACATTTCTCTTCTGTTTCCCATTACTATTTCTACTTTCCTTCCTGAATTTAGCATTATGGACAGGGAAAGACCTAATCCTAGATCTGCAAAAAAATATTTTGCCTTCAAATTCATACCGTGATCGTAGCATGCCTGGAATCGACTCATATGACTGGGATTTCCATGAAAAAGATTGTGGGCACAAAATGGGTGAGCACTGTACATTTCTCTTCTGTTTCCCATTACTATTTCTATTTTACTTCCTCAATTTAGTATATGGACAGGGAAAGACCTAATCTAAGATCTGAAAAAAAATATTTTGCCTTCAAATTCATACCGTGATCGTAGCATGCCTGGACTCGACTCATATGACTGGGATTTCCATGAAAAAGATTGTGGGCACAAAATGGGTGATCACTGGACATTTCTCTTCTGTTTCCCATTACTATTTCTATTTTACTTCCTGAATTTAGCATTATGGACAGGGAAAGACCTAATCTAAGATCTGCAAAAAAATATTTTGCCTTCAAATTCATACGGTGAACGTAGCATGCCTGGACTCGACTCATACGACTGGGATTTCCATGAAAAAGATTGTGGGCACAAAATGCGTGATCATTGTACATTTCTCTTCTGTTTCCCATTACTATTTCTATTTTACTTCCTCAATTTAGCATTATGGACAGGGAAAGACCTAATCTAAGATCTGCAAAAAAATATTTTGACTTCAAATTCATACCGTGATCGTAGCATGCATGGACTCGACTCATATGACTGGGATTTCCATGAAAAAGATTGTGGGCACAAAATGGGTGATCACTGTACATTTCTCTTCTGTTTCCCATTAATATTTCTATTTTACTTCCTGAATTTAGCATTATGGACAGGGAAAGACCTAATCTAAGATGCGCAAAAAAATATTTTGCCTTCAAATTCATACCGTGATCGTAGCATGCCTGGACTCGACTCATATGACTGGGATTTCCATGAAAAAGATTGTGGGCACAAAATGGGTGATCACTCTACATTTCTCTTCTGTTTCCCATTACTATTTCTATTTTACTTCCTCAATTTAGCATTATGGACAGGGAAAGACCTAATCTAAGATCAGCAAAAAAATATTTTGCCTTCAAATTCATACCGTGATCGTAGCATGCATGGACTCGACTCATATGACTGGGATTTCCATGTAAAAGATTGTGGGCACAAAATGGGTGATCACTGTACATTTCTCTTCTGTTTCCCATTACTATTTCTACTTTCCTTCCTGAATTTAGCATTATGGACAGGGAAAGACCTAATCTAAGATCTGCAAAAAAATATTTTGCCTTCAAATTCATACCGTGATCGTAGCATGCCTGGAATCGACTCATATGACTGGGATTTCCATGAAAAAGATTGTGGGCACAAAATGAGTGAGCACTGTACATTTCTCTTCTGTTTCCCATTACTATTTCTATTTTACTTCCTCAATTTAGTATATGGACAGGGAAAGACCTAATCTAAGATCTGCAAAAAGATATTTTGCCTTCAAATTCATACCGTGATCGTAGCATGCCTGGACTCGACTCATATGACTGGGATTTCCATGAAAAAGATTGTGGGCACAAAATGGGTGATCACTGGACATTTCTCTTCTGTTTCCCATTACTATTTCTATTTTACTTCCTGAATTTAGCATTATGGACAGGGAAAGACCTAATCTAAGATCTGCAAAAAAATATTTTGCCTTCAAATACATACCGTGATCGTAGCATGCATGGACTCGACTAATATGACTGGGATTTCCATGAAAAAGATTGTGGGCACAAAATGGGTGATCACTGTACATTTCTCTTCTGTTTCCCATTACTATTTCTATTTTACTTCCTCAATTTAGCATTATGGACAGGGAAAGACCTAATCTAATATCTGCAAAAAAATATTTTGCCTTGAAATTCATACCGTGATCGTAGCATGCCTGGACTCGACTCATATGACTGGGATTTCCATGAAAAAGATTGTGGGCACAAAATGGGTGATCACTGGACATTTCTCTTCTGTTTCCCATTACTATTTCTATTTTACTTCCTGAATTTAGCATTATGGACAGGGACAGACCTAATCTAAGATCTGCAAAAAAATATTTTGCCTTGAAATTCATACCGTGATCGTAGCATGCCTGGACTCGACTCATATGACTGGGATTTCCATGAAAAAGATTGTGGGCACAAAATGGGTGATCACTGGACATTTCTCTTCTGTTTCCCATTACTATTTCTATTTTACTTCCTGAATTTAGCATTATGGACAGGGAAAGACCTAATCTAAGATCTGCAAAAAAATATTTTGCCTTCAAATTCATACGGTGAACGTAGCATGCCTGGACTCGACTCATACGACTGGGATTTCCATGAAAAAGATTGTGGGCACAAAATGCGTGATCATTGTACATTTCTCTTCTGTTTCCCATTACTATTTCTATTTTACTTCCTCAATTTAGCATTATGGACAGGGAAACACCTAATCTAAGATTTGCAAAAAAATATTTTGCCTTCAAATTCATACCGTGATCGTAGCATGCCTGGAATCAACTCATATGACTGGGATTTCCATGAAAAAGATTGTGGGCACAAAATGGGTGAGCAATGTACATTTCTCTTCTGTTTCCCATCAATATTTCTATTTTACTTCCTCAATTTAGCATTATGGACAGGGAAAGACCTAATCTAAGATCTGCAAAAAAATATTTTGCCTTCAAATTCATATCGTGATCGTAGCATGCATGGACTCGACTCATATGACTGGGATTTCCATGAAAAAGACTGTGGGCCCAAAATGGGTGATCACTGTACATTTCTCTTCTGTTTCCCATTACTATTTCTATTTTACTTCCTGAATTTAGCATTATGGACAGGGAAAGACCTAATCTAAAATGTGCAAAAAAATATTTTGCCTTCAAATACATACCGTGATCGTAGCATGCATGGACTCGACTAATATGACTGGGATTTCCATGAAAAAGATTGTGGGCACAAAATGCGTGATCACTGTACATTTCTCTTCTGTTTCCCATTACTATTTCTATTTTACTTCCTCAATTTAGCATTATGAACAGGGAAAGACCTAATCTAAGATCTGCAAAAAAATATTTTGCCTTCAAATTCATACGGTGAACGTAGCATGCCTGGACTCGACTCATACGACTGGGATTTCCATGAAAAAGATTGTGGGCACAAAATCCGTGATCATTGTACATTTCTCTTCTGTTTCCCATTACTATTTCTATTTTACTTCCTCAATTTAGCATTATGGACAGGGAAAGACCTAATCTAAGATCTGCAAAAAAATATTTTGCCTTCAAATTCATACCGTGATCGTAGCATGCATGGACTCGACTCATATGACTGGGATTTCCATGAAAAAGATTGTGGGCACAAAATGGGTGATCACTGTACATTTCTCTTCTGTTTCCCATTACTATTTCTATTTTACTTCCTCAATTTAGCATTATGGACAGGGAAAGACCTAATCTAAGATCAGCAAAAAAATATTTTGCCTTCAAATTCATACCGTGATCGTAGCATGCATGGACTCGACTCATATGACTGGGATTTCCATGTAAAAGATTGTGGGCACAAAATGGGTGATCACTGTACATTTCCCTTCTGTTTTCCATTACTATTTCTACTTTCCTTCCTGAATTTAGCATTATGGACAGGGACAGACCTAATCTAAGATCTGCAAAAAAATATTTTGCCTTGAAATTCATACCGTGATCGTAGCATGCCTGGACTCGACTCATATGACTGGGATTTCCAAGAAAAAGATTGTGGGCACAAAATGGGTGATCACTGGACATTTCTCTTCTGTTTCCCATTACTATTTCTATTTTACTTCCTGAATTTAGCATTATGGACAGGGAAAGACCTAATCTAAGATCTGCAAAAAAATATTTTGCCTTCAAATTCATACGGTGAACGTAGCATGCCTGGACTCGACTCATACGACTGGGATTTCCATGAAAAAGATTGTGGGCACAAAATGCGTGATCATTGTACATTTCTCTTCTGTTTCCCATTACTATTTCTATTTTACTTCCTCAATTTAGCATTATGGACAGGGAAACACCTAATCTAAGATCTGCAAAAAAATATTTTGCCTTCAAATTCATACCGTGATCGTAGCATGCCTGGAATCAACTCATATGACTGGGATTTCCTTGAAAAAGATTGTGGGCACAAAATGGGTGAGCACTGTACATTTCTCTTCTGTTTCCCATCAATATTTCTATTTTACTTCCTCAATTTAGCATTATGGACAGGGAAAGACCTAATCTAAGATCTGCAAAAAAATATTTTGCCTTCAAATTCATACCGTGATCGTAGCATGCATGGACTCGACTCATATGACTGGGATTTCCATGAAAAAGACTGTGGGCCCAAAATGGGTGATCACTGTACATTTCTCTTCTGTTTCCCATTACTATTTCTGTTTTACTTCCTGAATTTAGCATTATGGACAGGGAAAGACCTAATCTAAAATGTGCAAAAAAATATTTTGCCTTCAAATACATACCGTGATCGTAGCATGCATGGACTCGACTAATATGACTGGGATTTCCATAAAAAAGATTGTGGGCACAAAATGCGTGATCACTGTACATTTCTCTTCTGTTTCCCATTACTATTTCTATTTTACTTCCTCAATTTTGCATTATGGACAGGGAAAGACCTAATCTAAGATCTGCAAAAAAATATTTTGCCTTGAAATTCATACCGTGATCGTAGCATGCCTGGACTCGACTCATATGACCGGGATTTCCATGAAAAAGATTGTGGGCGCAAAATGGGTGATCACTGGACATTTCTCTTCTGTTTCCCATTACTATTTCTATTTTACTTCCTGAATTTAGCATTATGGACAGGGAAAGACCTAATCTAAGATCTGCAAAAAAATATTTTGCCTTCAAATTCATACACTGAACGTAGCATGCCTGGACTCGACTCATACGACTGGGATTTCCATGAAAAAGATTGTGGGCACAAAATGCGTGATCATTGTACATTTCTCTTCTGTTTCCCATTACTATTTCTATTTTACTTCCTCAATTTAGCATTATGGACAGGGAAAGACCTAATCTAAGATCTGCAAAAAAATATTTTGCCTTCAAATTCATACCGTGATCGTAGCATGCATGGACTCGACTCATATGACTGGGATTTCCTTGAAAAAGATTGTGGGGACAAAATGGGTGATCACTGTACATTTCTCTTCTGTTTCCCATTACTATTTCTATTTTACTTCCTCAATTTAGCATTATGGACAGGGAAAGACCTAATCTAAGATCAGCAAAAAAATATTTTGCCTTCAAATTCATACCGTGATCGTAGCATGCATGGACTCGACTCATATGACTGGGATTTCCATGTAAAAGATTGTGGGCACAAAATGGGTGATCACTGTACATTTCCCTTCTGTTTCCCATTACTATTTCTACTTTCCTTCCTGAATTTAGCATTATGGACAGGGACAGACCTAATCCAAGATCTGCAAAAAAATATTTTGCCTTGAAATTCATACCGTGATCGTAGCATGCCTGGACTCGACTCATATGACTGGGATTTCCATGAAAAAGATTGTGGGCACAAAATGGGTGATCACTGGACATTTCTCTTCTGTTTCCTATTACTATTTCTATTTTACTTCCTGAATTTAGCATTATGGACAGGGAAATACCTAATCTAAGATCTGCAAAAAAATATTTTGCCTTCAAATTCATACGGTGAACGTAGCATGCCTGGACTCGACTCATACGACTGGGATTTCCATGAAAAAGATTGTGGGCACAAAATGCGTGATCATTGTACATTTCTCTTCTGTTTCCCATTACTATTTCTATTTTACTTCCTCAATTTAGCATTATGGACAGGGAAACACCTAATCTAAGATCTGCAAAAAAATATTTTGCCTTCAAATTCATACCGTGATCGTAGCATGCCTGGAATCAACTCATATGACTGGGATTTCCATGAAATAGATTGTGGGCACAAAATGGGTGAGCACTGTACATTTCTCTTCTGTTTCCCATCAATATTTCTATTTTACTTCCTCAATTTAGCATTATGGACAGGGAAAGACCTAATCTAAGATCTGCAAAAAAATATTTTGCCTTCAAATTCATACCGTGATCGTAGCATGCATGGACTCGACTCATATGACTGGGATTTCCATGAAAAAAACTGTGGGCCCAAAATGGGTGATCACTGTACATTTCTCTTCTGTTTCCCATTACTATTTCTATTTTACTTCCTGAATTTAGCATTATGGACAGGGAAAGACCTAATCTAAAATGTGCAAAAAAATATTTTGCCTTCAAATACATACCGTGATCGTAGCATGCATGGACTCGACTAATATGACTGGGATTTCCATGAAAAAGATTGTGGGCACAAAATGCGTGATCACTGTACATTTCTCTTCTGTTTCCCATTACTATTTCTATTTTACTTCCTCAATTTTGCATTATGGACAGGGAAAGACCTAATCTAAGATCTGCAAAAAAATATTTTGCCTTGAAATTCATACCGTGATCGTAGCATGCCTGGACTCGACTCATATGACTGGGATTTCCATGAAAAAGATTGTGGGCACAAAATGGGTGATCACTGGACATTTCTCTTCTGTTTCCCATTACTATTTCTATTTTACTTCCTGAATTTAGCATTATGGACAGGGAAAGACCTAATCTAAGATCTGCAAAAAAATATTTTGCCTTCAAATTCATACGGTGAACGTAGCATGCCTGGACTCGACTCATACGACTGGGATTTCCATGAAAAAGATTGTGGGTACAAAATGCGTGATCATTGTACATTTCTTTTCTGTTTCCCATTACTATTTCTATTTTACTTCCTCAATTTAGCATTATGGACAGGGAAAGACCTAATCTAAGATCTGCAAAAAAATATTTTGCCTTCAAATTCATACCGTGATCGTAGCATGCATGGACTCGACTCATATGACTGAGATTTCCATGAAAAAGATTGCAGGCACAAAATGCGTGATCACTGTACATTTCTCTTCTGTTTCCCATTACTATTTCTATTTTACTTCCTTCATTTAGCATTATGGACAGGGAAAGACCTAATCTAAGATCTGCAAAAAAATATTTTGACTTCAAATTCATACCGTGATCGTAGCATGCATGGACTCGACTCATATGACTGGGATTTCCATGAAAAAGATTGTGGGCACAAAATGGGTGATCACTGTACATTTCTCTTCTGTTTCCCATTAATATTTCTATTTTACTTCCTGAATTTAGCATTATGGACAGGGAAAGACCTAATCTAAGATGCGCAAAAAATATTTTGCCTTCAAATTCATACCGTGATCGTAGCATGCCTGGACTCGACTCATATGACTGGGATTTCCATGAAAAAGATTGTGGGCACAAAATGGGTGATCACTGTACATTTCTCTTCTGTTTCCCATTACTATTTCTATTTTACTTCCTCAATTTAGCATTATGGACAGGGAAAGACCTAATCTAAGATCAGCAAAAAAATATTTTCCCTTCAAATTCATACCATGATCGTAGCATGCATGGACTCGACTCATATGACTGGGATTTTCATGTAAAAGATTGTGGGCGCAAAATGGGTGATCACTGTACATTTCTCTTCTGTTTCCCATTACTATTTCTACTTTCCTTCCTGAATTTAGCATTATGGACAGGGAAAGACCTAATCTAAGATCTGCAAAAAAATATTTTGCCTTCAAATTCATACCGTGATCGTAGCATGCCTGGAATCGACTCATATGACTGGGATTTCCATGAAAAAGATTGTGGGCACAAAATGGGTGAGCACTGTACATTTCTCTTCTGTTTCCCATTACTATTTCTATTTTACTTCCTCAATTTAGCATTATGGACAGGGAAAGACCTAATCTAAGATCTGCAAAAAAATATTTTGCCTTCAAATTCATACCGTGAACGTAGCATGCATGGACTCGACTCATATGACTGGGATTTCCATGAAAAAGATTGCGGGCACAAAATGCGTGATCACTGTACATTTCTCTTCTGTTTCCCATTAATATTTCTATTTTACTTATTGAATTTAGCATTATGGACAGGGAAAGACCTAATCTAAGATGCGCAAAAAAATATTTTGCCTTCAAATTCATACCGTGATCGTAGCATGCCTGGACTCGACTCATATGACTGGGATTTCCATGAAAAAGATTGTGGGCACAAAATGGGTGATCACTGGACATTTCTCTTCTGTTTCCCATTACTATTTCTATTTTACTTCCTGAATTTAGCATTATGGACAGGGAAAGACCTAATCTAAGATCTGCAAAAAAATATTTTGCCTTCAAATTCATACGGTGAACGTAGCATGCCTGGACTCGACTCATACGACTGGGATTTCCATGAAAAAGATTGTGGGCACAAAATGCGTGATCATTGTACATTTCTCTTCTGTTTCCCATTACTATTTCTATTTTACTTCCTCAATTTAGCATTATGGACAGGGAAAGACCTAATCTAAGATCTGCAAAAAAATATTTTGCCTTCAAATTCATACCGTGATCGTAGCATGCATGGACTCGACTCATATGACTGGGATTTCCATGAAAAAGATTGCGGGCACAAAATGCCTGATCACTGTACATTTCTCTTCTGTTTCCCATTACTATTTCTATTTTACTTCCTGAATTTAGCATTATGGACAGGGAAAGACCTAATCTAAGATCTGCAAAAAAATATTTTGACTTCAAATTCATACCGTGATCGTAGCATGCATGGACTCGACTCATATGACTGGGATTTCCATGAAAAAGATTGTGGGCACAAAATGGGTGATCACTGTACATTTCTCTTCTGTTTCCCATTAATATTTCTATTTTACTTCCTGAATTTAGCATTATGGACAGGGAAAGACCTAATCTAAGATCTGCAAAAAAATATTTTGCCTTCAAATTCATACCGTGATCGTAGCATGCCTGGAATCGACTCATATGACTGGGATTTCCATGAAAAAGATTGTGGGCACAAAATGGGTGATCACTGTACATTTCTCTTCTGTTTCCCATTACTATTTCTATTTTACTTCCTCAATTTAGCATTATGGACAGGGAAAGACCTAATCTAAGTTCTGCAAAAAAATATTTTGCCTTCAAATTCATACCGTGATCGTAGCATGCATGGACTCGACTCATATGACTGGGATTTCCATGAAAAAGATTGCGGGCACAAAATGCGTGATCACTGTACATTTCTCTTCTGTTTCCCATTACTATTTCTATTTTACTTCCTTCATTTAGCATTATGGACAGGGAAAGACCTAATCTAAGATCTGCAAAAAAATATTTTGACTTCAAATTCATACCGTGATCGTAGCATGCATGGACTCGACTCATATGAATGGGATTTCCATGAAAAAGATTGTGGGCACAAAATGGGTGATCACTGTACATTTCTCTTCTGTTTCCCATTAATATTTCTATTTTACTTCCTGAATTTAGCATTATGGACAGGGAAAGACCTAATCTAAGATACGCAAAAAAATATTTTGCCTTCAAATTCATACCGTGATCGTAGCATGCCTGGACTCGACTCATATGACTGGGATTTCCATGAAAAAGATTGTGGGCACAAAATGGATGATCACTGTACATTTCTCTTCTGTTTCCCATTACTATTTCTATTTTACTTCCTCAATTTAGCATTATGGACAGGGAAAGACCTAATCTAAGATCAGCAAAAAAATATTTTGCCTTCAAATTCATACCGTGATCGTAGCATGCATGGACTCGACTCATATGACTGGGATTTCCATGTAAAAGATTGTGGGCACAAAATGGGTGATCACTGTACATTTCTCTTCTTTTTCCCATTACTATTTCTACTTTCCTTCCTGAATTTAGCATTATGGACAGGGAAAGACCTAATCTAAGATCTGCAAAAAAATATTTTGACTTCAAATTCATACTGTGATCGTAGCGTGCCTGGAATCGACTCATATGACTGGGATTTCCATGAAAAAGATTGTGGGCACAAAATGGGTGATCACTGTACATTTCTCTTCTGTTTCCCATTACTATTTCTATTTTACTTCCTCAATTTAGCATTATGGACAGGGAAAGACCTAATCTAAGATGCGCAAAAAAATATTTTGCCTTCAAATTCATACCGTGATCGTAGCATGCCTGGACTCGACTCATATGACTGGGATTTCCATGAAAAAGATTGTGGGCACAAAATGGGTGATCACTGTACATTTCTCTTCTGTTTCCCATTACTATTTCTATTTTACTTCCTCAATTTAGCATTATGGACAGGGAAAGACCTAATCTAAGATCTGCAAAAAAATATTTTGCCTTCAAATTCATACCGTGATCGTAGCATGCATGGACTCGACTCATATGACTGGGATTTCCATGAAAAAGATTGCGGGCACAAAATGCGTGATCACTGTACATTTCTCTTCTGTTTCCCATTACTATTTCTATATTACTTCCTTCATTTAGCATTATGGACAGGGAAAGACCTAATCTAAGATCTGCAAAAAAATATTTTGCCTTCAAATTCATACCGTGATCGTAGCATGCCTGGAATCGATTCAGATGACTGGGATTTCCATGAAAAAGATTGTGGGCACAAAATGTGTGAGCACTGTACATTTCTCTTCTGTTTCCCATTACTATTTCTATTTTACTTCCTCAATTTAGCATTATGGACAGGGAAAGACCTAATCTAAGATCTGCAAAAAAATATTTTGCCTTCAAATTCATACCGTGAACGTAGCATGCATGGACTCGACTCATATGACTGGGATTTCCATGAAAAAGATTGCGGGCACAAAATGCGTGATCACTGTACATTTCTCTTCTGTTTCCCATTAATATTTCTATTTTACTTATTGAATTTAGCATTATGGACAGGGAAAGACCTAATCTAAGATGCGCAAAAAAATATTTTGCCTTCAAATTCATACCGTGATCGTAGCATGCCTGGACTCGACTCATATGACTGGGATTTCCATGAAAAAGATTGTGGGCACAAAATGGGTGATCACTGGACATTTCTCTTCTGTTTCCCATTACTATTTCTATTTTACTTCCTGAATTTAGCATTATGGACAGGGAAAGACCTAATCTAAGATCTGCAAAAAAATATTTTGCCTTCAAATTCATACGGTGAACGTAGCATGCCTGGACTCGACTCATACGACTGGGATTTCCATGAAAAAGATTGTGGGCACAAAATGCGTGATCATTGTACATTTCTCTTCTGTTTCCCATTACTATTTCTATTTTACTTCCTCAATTTAGCATTATGGACAGGGAAAGACCTAATCTAAGATCTGCAAAAAAATATTTTGCCTTCAAATTCATACCGTGATCGTAGCATGCATGGACTCGACTCATATGACTGGGATTTCCATGAAAAAGATTGCGGGCACAAAATGCCTGATCACTGTACATTTCTCTTCTGTTTCCCATTACTATTTCTATTTTACTTCCTGAATTTAGCATTATGGACAGGGAAAGACCTAATCTAAGATCTGCAAAAAAATATTTTGCCTTCAAATTCATACGGTGAACGTAGCATGCCTGGACTCGACTCATACGACTGGGATTTCCATGAAAAAGATTGTGGGCACAAAATGCGTGATCATTGTACATTTCTCTTCTGTTTCCCATTACTATTTCTATTTTACTTCCTCAATTTAGCATTATGGACAGGGAAAGACCTAATCTAAGATCTGCAAAAAAATATTTTGCCTTCAAATTCATACCGTGATCGTAGCATGCATGGACTCGACTCATATGACTGGGATTTCCATGAAAAAGATTGCGGGCACAAAATGCCTGATCACTGTACATTTCTCTTCTGTTTCCCATTACTATTTCTATTTTACTTCCTGAATTTAGCATTATGGACAGGGAAAGACCTAATCTAAGATCTGCAAAAAAATATTTTGACTTCAAATTCATACCGTGATCGTAGCATGCATGGACTCGACTCATATGACTGGGATTTCCATGAAAAAGATTGTGGGCACAAAATGGGTGATCACTGTACATTTCTCTTCTGTTTCCCATTAATATTTCTATTTTACTTCCTGAATTTAGCATTATGGACAGGGAAAGACCTAATCTAAGATCTGCAAAAAAATATTTTGCCTTCAAATTCATACCGTGATCGTAGCATGCCTGGAATCGACTCATATGACTGGGATTTCCATGAAAAAGATTGTGGGCACAAAATGGGTGATCACTGTACATTTCTCTTCTGTTTCCCATTACTATTTCTATTTTACTTCCTCAATTTAGCATTATGGACAGGGAAAGACCTAATCTAAGTTCTGCAAAAAAATATTTTGCCTTCAAATTCATACCGTGATCGTAGCATGCATGGACTCGACTCATATGACTGGGATTTCCATGAAAAAGATTGCGGGCACAAAATGCGTGATCACTGTACATTTCTCTTCTGTTTCCCATTACTATTTCTATTTTACTTCCTTCATTTAGCATTATGGACAGGGAAAGACCTAATCTAAGATCTGCAAAAAAATATTTTGACTTCAAATTCATACCGTGATCGTAGCATGCATGGACTCGACTCATATGAATGGGATTTCCATGAAAAAGATTGTGGGCACAAAATGGGTGATCACTGTACATTTCTCTTCTGTTTCCCATTAATATTTCTATTTTACTTCCTGAATTTAGCATTATGGACAGGGAAAGACCTAATCTAAGATCTGCAAAAAAATATTTTGCCTTCAAATTCATACCGTGATCGTAGCATGCCTGGACTCGACTCATATGACTGGGATTTCCATGAAAAAGATTGTGGGCACAAAATGGATGATCACTGTACATTTCTCTTCTGTTTCCCATTACTATTTCTATTTTACTTCCTCAATTTAGCATTATGGACAGGGAAAGACCTAATCTAAGATCAGCAAAAAAATATTTTGCCTTCAAATTCATACCGTGATCGTAGCATGCATGGACTCGACTCATATGACTGGGATTTCCATGTAAAAGATTGTGGGCACAAAATGGGTGATCACTGTACATTTCTCTTCTTTTTCCCATTACTATTTCTACTTTCCTTCCTGAATTTAGCATTATGGACAGGGAAAGACCTAATCTAAGATCTGCAAAAAAATATTTTGACTTCAAATTCATACTGTGATCGTAGCGTGCCTGGAATCGACTCATATGACTGGGATTTCCATGAAAAAGATTGTGGGCACAAAATGGGTGATCACTGTACATTTCTCTTCTGTTTCCCATTACTATTTCTATTTTACTTCCTCAATTTAGCATTATGGACAGGGAAAGACCTAATCTAAGATGCGCAAAAAAATATTTTGCCTTCAAATTCATACCGTGATCGTAGCATGCCTGGACTCGACTCATATGACTGGGATTTCCATGAAAAAGATTGTGGGCACAAAATGGGTGATCACTGTACATTTCTCTTCTGTTTCCCATTACTATTTCTATTTTACTTCCTCAATTTAGCATTATGGACAGGGAAAGACCTAATCTAAGATCTGCAAAAAAATATTTTGCCTTCAAATTCATACCGTGATCGTAGCATGCATGGACTCGACTCATATGACTGGGATTTCCATGAAAAAGATTGCGGGCACAAAATGCGTGATCACTGTACATTTCTCTTCTGTTTCCCATTACTATTTCTATATTACTTCCTTCATTTAGCATTATGGACAGGGAAAGACCTAATCTAAGATCTGCAAAAAAATATTTTGCCTTCAAATTCATACCGTGATCGTAGCATGCCTGGAATCGATTCAGATGACTGGGATTTCCATGAAAAAGATTGTGGGCACAAAATGTGTGAGCACTGTACATTTCTCTTCTGTTTCCCATTACTATTTCTATTTTACTTCCTCAATTTAGCATTATGGACAGGGAAAGACCTAATCTAAGATCTGCAAAAAAATATTTTGCCTTCAAATTCATACCGTGAACGTAGCATGCATGGACTCGACTCATATGACTGGGATTTCCATGAAAAAGATTGCGGGCACAAAATGCGTGATCACTGTACATTTCTCTTCTGTTTCCCATTAATATTTCTATTTTACTTATTGAATTTAGCATTATGGACAGGGAAAGACCTAATCTAAGATGCGCAAAAAAATATTTTGCCTTCAAATTCATACCGTGATCGTAGCATGCCTGGACTCGACTCATATGACTGGGATTTCCATGAAAAAGATTGTGGGCACAAAATGGGTGATCACTGGACATTTCTCTTCTGTTTCCCATTACTATTTCTATTTTACTTCCTGAATTTAGCATTATGGACAGGGAAAGACCTAATCTAAGATCTGCAAAAAAATATTTTGCCTTCAAATTCATACGGTGAACGTAGCATGCCTGGACTCGACTCATACGACTGGGATTTCCATGAAAAAGATTGTGGGCACAAAATGCGTGATCATTGTACATTTCTCTTCTGTTTCCCATTACTATTTCTATTTTACTTCCTCAATTTAGCATTATGGACAGGGAAAGACCTAATCTAAGATCTGCAAAAAAATATTTTGCCTTCAAATTCATACCGTGATCGTAGCATGCATGGACTCGACTCATATGACTGGGATTTCCATGAAAAAGATTGCGGGCACAAAATGCCTGATCACTGTACATTTCTCTTCTGTTTCCCATTACTATTTCTATTTTACTTCCTGAATTTAGCATTATGGACAGGGAAAGACCTAATCTAAGATCTGCAAAAAAATATTTTGACTTCAAATTCATACCGTGATCGTAGCATGCATGGACTCGACTCATATGACTGGGATTTCCATGAAAAAGATTGTGGGCACAAAATGGGTGATCACTGTACATTTCTCTTCTGTTTCCCATTAATATTTCTATTTTACTTCCTGAATTTAGCATTATGGACAGGGAAAGACCTAATCTAAGATCTGCAAAAAAATATTTTGCCTTCAAATTCATACCGTGATCGTAGCATGCCTGGAATCGACTCATATGACTGGGATTTCCATGAAAAAGATTGTGGGCACAAAATGGGTGATCACTGTACATTTCTCTTCTGTTTCCCATTACTATTTTTATTTTACTTCCTCAATTTAGCATTATGGACAGGGAAAGACCTAATCTAAGTTCTGCAAAAAAATATTTTGCCTTCAAATTCATACCGTGATCGTAGCATGCATGGACTCGACTCATATGACTGGGATTTCCATGAAAAAGATTGCGGGCACAAAATGCGTGATCACTGTACATTTCTCTTCTGTTTCCCATTACTATTTCTATATTACTTCCTTCATTTAGCATTATGGACAGGGAAAGACCTAATCTAAGATCTGCAAAAAAATATTTTGACTTCAAATTCATACCGTGATCGTAGCATGCATGGACTCGACTCATATGAATGGGATTTCCATGAAAAAGATTGTGGGCACAAAATGGGTGATCACTGTACATTTCTCTTCTGTTTCCCATTAATATTTCTATTTTACTTCCTGAATTTAGCATTATGGACAGGGAAAGACCTAATCTAAGATACGCAAAAAAATATTTTGCCTTCAAATTCATACCGTGATCGTAGCATGCCTGGACTCGACTCATATGACTGGGATTTCCATGAAAAAGATTGTGGGCACAAAATGGATGATCACTGTACATTTCTCTTCTGTTTCCCATTACTATTTCTATTTTACTTCCTCAATTTAGCATTATGGACAGGGAAAGACCTAATCTAAGATCAGCAAAAAAATATTTTGCCTTCAAATTCATACCGTGATCGTAGCATGCATGGACTCGACTCATATGACTGGGATTTCCATGTAAAAGATTGTGGGCACAAAATGGGTGATCACTGTACATTTCTCTTCTTTTTCCCATTACTATTTCTACTTTCCTTCCTGAATTTAGCATTATGGACAGGGAAAGACCTAATCTAAGATCTGCAAAAAAATATTTTGACTTCAAATTCATACTGTGATCGTAGCGTGCCTGGAATCGACTCATATGACTGGGATTTCCATGAAAAAGATTGTGGGCACAAAATGGGTGATCACTGTACATTTCTCTTCTGTTTCCCATTACTATTTCTATTTTACTTCCTCAATTTAGCATTATGGACAGGGAAAGACCTAATCTAAGATGCGCAAAAAAATATTTTGCCTTCAAATTCATACCGTGATCGTAGCATGCCTGGACTCGACTCATATGACTGGGATTTCCATGAAAAAGATTGTGGGCACAAAATGGGTGATCACTGTACATTTCTCTTCTGTTTCCCATTACTATTTCTATTTTACTTCCTCAATTTAGCATTATGGACAGGGAAAGACCTAATCTAAGATCTGCAAAAAAATATTTTGCCTTCAAATTCATACCGTGATCGTAGCATGCATGGACTCGACTCATATGACTGGGATTTCCATGAAAAAGATTGCGGGCACAAAATGCGTGATCACTGTACATTTCTCTTCTGTTTCCCATTACTATTTCTATTTTACTTCCTTCATTTAGCATTATGGACAGGGAAAGACCTAATCTAAGATCTGCAAAAAAATATTTTGCCTTCAAATTCATACCGTGATCGTAGCATGCCTGGAATCGATTCAGATGACTGGGATTTCCATGAAAAAGATTGTGGGCACAAAATGTGTGAGCACTGTACATTTCTCTTCTGTTTCCCATTACTATTTCTATTTTACTTCCTCAATTTAGCATTATGGACAGGGAAAGACCTAATCTAAGATCTGCAAAAAAATATTTTGCCTTCAAATTCATACCGTGATCGTAGCATGCATGGACTCGACTCATATGACTGGGATTTCCATGAAAAAGATTGTGGGCCGAAAATGGGTGATTACTGTACATTTCTCTGTTGTTTCCTATCTATATTTATATTTTACTTCCTTCATTTAGCATTATGGACAGGGAAAGACCTAATCTAAGCTCTGCACAAAAATATTTTGCCTTCAAATTCATACCGTGATCGTAGCATGCATGGACTCGACTCATATGACTGGGATTTCCATGTGAAAGATTGTGGGCACAAAATGGGTGATCACTGTACATTTCTCTTCTATTTCCCATTACTATTTCTACTTTCCTTCCTGAATTTAGCATTATGGACAGGGAAAGACCTAATCTAAGATCTGCAAAAAAATATTTTGCCTTCAAATTCATACCGTGATCGTAGCATGCGTGGAATCGATTCATATGACTGGGATTTCCATGAAAAAGATTGTGGGCACAAAATGGGTGAGCACTGTACATTTCTCTTCTGTTTCCCATTACTATTTCTATTTTACTTCCTCAATTTAGCATTATGGACAGGGAAAGACCTAATCTAAGATCTGCAAAAAAATATTTTGCCTTCAAATTCATACCGTGATCGTAGCATGCATGGACTCGACTCATATGACTGGGATTTCCATGAAAAAGATTGCGGGCACAAAATGCGTGATCATTGTACATTTCTCTTCTGTTTCCCATTACTATTTCTATTTTACTTCCTTCATTTAGCATTATGGACAGGGAAAGACCTAATCTAAGATCTGCAAAAAAATATTTTGACTTCAAATTCATACCGTGATCGTAGCATGCATGGACTCGACTCATATGACTGGGATTTCCATGAAAAAGATTGTGGGCACAAAATGGGTGATCACTGTACATTTCTCTTCTGTTTCCCATTAATATTTCTATTTTACTTCCTGAATTTAGCATTATGGACAGGGAAAGACCTAATCTAAGATACGCAAAAAAATATTTTGCCTTCAAATTCATACCGTGATCGTAGCATGCCTGGACTCGACTCATATGACTGGGATTTCCATGAAAAAGATTGTGGGCACAAAATGCGTGATCACTGTACATTTCTCTTCTGTTTTGCCATTACTATTTCTATTTTACTTCCTCAATTTAGCATTATGGACAGGGAAAGACCTAATCTAAGATCAGCAAAAAAATATTTTGCCTTCAAATTCATACCGTGATCGTAGCATGCATGGACTCGACTCATATGACTGGGATTTCCATGTAAAAGATTGTGGGCACAAAATGGGTGATCACTGTACATTTCTCTTCTTTTTCCCATTACTATTTCTACTTTCCTTCCTCAATTTAGCATTATGGACAGGGAAAGACCTAATCTAAGATCTGCAAAAAAATATTTTGACTTCAAATTCATACTGTGATCGTAGCATGCCTGGAATCGACTCATATGACTGGGATTTCCATGAAAAAGATTGTGGGCACAAAATGGATGATCACTGTACATTTCTCTTCTGTTTCCCATTACTATTTCTATTTTACTTCCTCAATTTAGCATTATGGACAGGGAAAGACCTAATCTAAGATGCG
Organism: Acanthosepion lycidas; assembly: GCA_963932145.1. Lineage (NCBI taxonomy): Eukaryota > Metazoa > Mollusca > Cephalopoda > Sepiida > Sepiidae > Acanthosepion > Acanthosepion lycidas. The sequence continues at coordinate 105,482,730 of OZ010592.1, read as the reverse complement.
CAAAAAAATATTTTGCCTTCAAATTCATACCGTGATCGTAGCATGCCTGGACTCGACTCATATGACTGGGATTTCCATGAAAAAGATTGTGGGCACAAAATGGGTGATCACTGTACATTTCTCTTCTGTTTCCCATTACTATTTCTATTTTACTTCCTCAATTTAGCATTATGGACAGGGAAAGACCTAATCTAAGATCTGCAAAAAAATATTTTGCCTTCAAATTCATACCGTGATCGTAGCATGCATGGACTCGACTCATATGACTGGGATTTCCATGAAAAAGATTGCGGGCACAAAATGCGTGATCACTGTACATTTCTCTTCTGTTTCCCATTACTATTTCTATTTTACTTCCTTCATTTAGCATTATGGACAGGGAAAGACCTAATCTAAGATCTGCAAAAAAATATTTTGCCTTCAAATTCATACCGTGATCCTAGCATGCCTGGAATCGATTCAGATGACTGGGATTTCCATGAAAAAGATTGTGGGCACAAAATGGGTGAGCACTGTACATTTCTCTTCTGTTTCCCATTACTATTTCTATTTTACTTCCTCAATTTAGCATTATGGACAGGGAAAGACCTAATCTAAGATCTGCAAAAAAATATTTTGCCTTCAAATTCATACCGTGATCGTAGCATGCATGGACTCGACTCATATGACTGGGATTTCCATGAAAAAGATTGCGGGCAAAAAATGCGTGATCACTGTACATTTCTCTTCTGTTTCCCATTACTATTTCTATTTTACTTCCTTCATTTAGCATTATGGACAGGGAAAGACCTAATCTAAGATCTGCAAAAAAATATTTTGACTTCAAATTCATACCGTGATCGTAGCATGCATGGACTCGACTCATATGACTGGGATTTCCATGAAAAAGATTGTGGGCACAAAATGGGTGATCACTGTACATTTCTCTTCTGTTTCCCATTAATATTTCTATTTTACTTCCTGAATTTAGCATTATGGACAGGGAAAGACCTAATCTAAGATCTGCAAAAAAATATTTTGCCTTCAAATTCATACCGTGATCGTAGCATGCCTGGAATCGACTCATATGACTGGGATTTCCATGAAAAAGATTGTGGGCACAAAATGGGTGAGCACTGTACATTTCTCTTCTGTTTCCCATTACTATTTCTATTTTACTTCCTCAATTTAGCATTATGGACAGGGAAAGACCTAATCTAAGATCTGCAAAAAAATATTTTGCCTTCAAATTCATACCGTGATCGTAGCATGCATGGACTCGACTCATATGACTGGGATTTCCATGAAAATGATTGCGGGCACAAAATGCGTGATCACTGTACATTTCTCTTCTGTTTCCCATTACTATTTCTATTTTACTTCCTCAATTTAGCATTATGGACAGGGAAAGACCTAATCTAATATCAGCAAAAAAATATTTTGCCTTCAAATTCATACCGTGATCGTAGCATGCATGGACTCGACTCATATGACTGGGATTTCCATGTAAAAGATTGTGGGCACAAAATGGGTGATCACTGTACATTTCTCTTCTGTTTCCCATTACTATTTCTACTTTCCTTCCTCAATTTAGCATTATGGACAGGGAAAGACCTAATCTAAGATCTGCAAAAAAATATTTTGCCTTCAAATTCATACCGTGATCGTAGCATGCATGGACTCGTCTCATATGACTGGGATTTCCATGAAAAAGATTGTGGGCAGAAAATGCGTGATCACTGTACATTTCTCTTCTGTTTCCCATTACTATTTCTATTTTACTTCCTGAATTTAGCATTATGGACAGGGAAAGACCTAATCTAAGATCTGCAAAAAAATATTTTGCCTTCAAATTCATACTGTGATCGTAGCATGCCTGGAATCGACTCATATGACTGGGATTTCCATGAAAAAGATTGTGGGCACAAAATGGGTGATCACTGTACATTTCTCTTCTGTTTCCCATTACTATTTCTATTTTACTTCCTCAATTTAGCATTATGGACAGGGAAAGACCTAATCTAAGATGCGCAAAAAAATATTTTGCCTTCAAATTCATACCGTGATCGTAGCATGCCTGGACTCGACTCATATGACTGGGATTTCCATGAAAAAGATTGTGGGCACAAAATGGGTGATCACTGTACATTTCTCTTCTGTTTCCCATTACTATTTCTATTTTACTTCCTCAATTTAGCTTTATGGACAGGGAAAGACCTAATCTAAGATCTGCAAAAAAATATTTTGCCTTCAAATTCATACCGTGATCGTAGCATGCATGGACTCGACTCATATGACTGGGATTTCCATGAAAAAGATTGCGGGCAAAAAATGCGTGATCACTGTACATTTCTCTTCTGTTTCCCATTACTATTTCTATTTTACTTCCTTCATTTAGCATTATGGACAGGGAAAGACCTAATCTAAGATCTGCAAAAAAATATTTTGACTTCAAATTCATACCGTGATCGTAGCATGCATGGACTCGACTCATATGACTGGGATTTCCATGAAAAAGATTGTGGGCACAAAATGGGTGATCACTGTACATTTCTCTTCTGTTTCCCATTAATATTTCTATTTTACTTCCTGAATTTAGCATTATGGACAGGGAAAGACCTAATCTAAGATGCGCAAAAAAATATTTTGCCTTCAAATTCATACCGTGATCGTAGCATGCCTGGACTCGACTCATATGACTGGGATTTCCATGAAAAAGATTGTGGGCAGAAAATGGGTGATCACTGTACATTTCTCTTCTGTTTCCCATTACTATTTCTATTTTACTTCCTCAATTTAGCATTATGGACAGGGAAAGACCTAATCTAAGATCAGCAAAAAAATATTTTGCCTTCAAATTCATACCGTGATCGTAGCATGCATGGACTCGACTCATATGACTGGGATTTCCATGTGAAAGATTGTGGGCACAAAATGGGTGATCACTGTACATTTCTCTTGTTTCCCATTACTATTTCTACTTTCCTTCCTGAATTTAGCATTATGGACAGGGAAAGACCTAATCTAAGATCTGCAAAAAAATATTTTGCCTTCAAATTCATACCGTGATCGTAGCATGCCTGGAATCGATTCAGATGACTGGGATTTCCATGAAAAAGATTGTGGGCACAAAATGGGTGAGCACTGTACATTTCTCTTCTGTTTCCCATTACTATTTCTATTTTACTTCCTCAATTTAGCATTATGGACAGGGAAAGACCTAATCTAAGATCTGCAAAAAAATATTTTGCCTTCAAATTCATACCGTGATCGTAGCATGCATGGACTCGACTCATATGACTGGGATTTCCATGAAAAAGATTGCGGGCAAAAAATGCGTGATCACTGTACATTTCTCTTCTGTTTCCCATTACTATTTCTATTTTACTTCATTCATTTAGCATTATGGACAGGGAAAGACCTAATCTAAGATCTGCAAAAAAATATTTTGACTTCAAATTCATACCGTGATCGTAGCATGCATGGACTCGACTCATATGACTGGGATTTCCATGAAAAAGATTGTGGGCACAAAATGGGTGATCACTGTACATTTCTCTTCTGTTTCCCATTAATATTTCTATTTTACTTCCTGAATTTAGCATTATTGACAGGGAAAGACCTAATCTAAGATCTGCAAAAAAATATTTTGCCTTCAAATTCATACCGTGATCGTAGCATGCCTGGAATCGACTCATATGACTGGGATTTCCATGAAAAAGATTGTGGGCACAAAATCGGTGAGCACTGTACATTTCTCTTCTGTTTCCCATTACTATTTCTATTTTACTTCCTCAATTTAGCATTATGGACAGGGAAAGACCTAATCTAAGATCTGCAAAAAAATATTTTGCCTTCAAATTCATACCGTGATCGTAGCATGCATGGACTCGACTCATATGACTGGGATTTCCATGAAAAAGATTGTGGGCAGAAAATGGGTGATCCCTGTACATTTCTCTTCTGTTTCCCATTACTATTTCTACTTTCCTTCCTCAATTTAGCATTATGGACAGGGAAAGACCTAATCTAAGATCTGCAAAAAAATATTTTGCCTTCAAATTCATACCGTGATCGTAGCATGCATGGACTCGTCTTATATGACTGGGATTTCCATGAAAAAGATTGTGGGCAGAAAATGCGTGATCACTGTACATTTCTCTTCTGTTTCCCATTACTATTTCTATTTTACTTCCTCAATTTAGCATTATGGACAGGGAAAGACCTAATCTAATATCAGCAAAAAAATATTTTGCCTTCAAATTCATACCGTGATCGTAGCATACCTGGACTCGACTCATATGACTGGGATTTCCATGAAAAAGATTGTGGGCACAAAATGGATGATCACTGTACTTTTCTATTCTGTTTCCCATTACTATTTCTATTTTACTTCCTGAATTTAGCATTGTGGATAGGGAAAGACCTAATCTAAAATCTGCAAAAAAATATTTTGCCTTGAAATTCATACCGTGATCGTCGCATGCCTGGACTCGACTCATATGACTGGGATTTCCATGAAAAAGATTGTGGGCACAAAATGCGTGATCACTGTATATTTCTCTTCTGTTTCCCATTACTATTTTTATATTACTTCCTCAATTTAGCATTATGGACAGAGAAAGACCTAATCTAAGATCTGCAAAAAAATATTTTGCCTACAAATTCATACCGTGATCGTAGCATGCCTGGACTCGTCTCATATGACTGGAATTTCCATGAAAAAGATTGTGGGCACAAAATGCGTTATCACTGTACATTTCTCTTCTGTTTCCCATTACTATTTCTATTTTACTTCCTCAATTTAGCATTATGGAGAGGGAAAGACCTAATCTAAGATCTGCAAAAAATATTTTCCCTTCAAATTCATACCGTGATCGTAGCATGCCTGGACTCGACTCATATGACTGAGATTTCCATGAAAAAGATTGTGGGCACAAAATGCGTGATCACTGTACATTTCTCTTCTGTTTCCCATTACTATTTCTATTTTACTTCCTCAATTTAGCATTATGGAGAGGGAAAGACCTAATCTAAGATCTGCAAAAAATGTTTTGCCTTCAAATTCATACCGTGATCGTAGCATGCATGGACTCGACGCATATGACTGGGATCTCCATGAAAAAGATTGTGGGCACAAAATGCGTGATCACTGTATATTTCTCTTCTGTTTCCCATTACTATTTCTATTTTACTTCCTCAATTTAGCATTATGGAGAGGGAAAGACCTAATCTAAGATCTGCAAAAAATATTTTGCCTTCAAATTCATACTGTGATCGTAGCATGCCTGGACTCGACTCATATGACTGGGATTTCCATGAAAAAGATTGTGCGCACAAAATGGATGATCACTGTACTTTTCTATTCTGTTTCCCATTACTATTTCTATTTTACTTCCTGAATTTAGCATTGTGGATAGGGAAAGACCTAATCTAAAATCTGCAAAAAAATATTTTGCCTTGAAATTCATACCGTGATCGTCGCATGCCTGGACTCGACTCATATGACTGGGATTTCCATGAAAAAGATTGTGGGCACAAAATGCGTGATCACTGTATATTTCTCTTCTGTTTCCCATTACTATATCTATTTTACTTCCTCAATTTAGCATTATGGACAGGGAAAGACCTAATCTAAGATCTGCAAAGAAATATTTTGCCTACAAATTCATACCGTGATCGTAGCATGCCTGGACTCGTCTCATATGACTGGGATTTCCATGAAAAAGATTGTGGGCACAAAATGCGTGATCACTGTACATTTCTCTTCTGTTTCCCATTACTATTTCTATTTTACTTCCTGAATTTAGCATTATGGACAGGGAAAGACCTAATCTAAGATCTGCAAAAAAATATTTTGCCTTCAAATTCATACCGTGATCGTAGCATGCATGGACTCGACTCATATGACTGGGATTTCCATGAAAAAGATTGCGGGCACATAATGCGTGATCACTGTACATTTCTCTTCTTTTTCCCATTACTATTTCTATTTTACTTCATCAATTTAGGATTATGGACAAGGAAAGACCTAATCTAAGATCTGCAAAAAAATATTTTGCCTTCAAATTCATACCGTGATCGTAGCATGCATGGACTCGACTCATATGACTGGGATTTCCATGAAAAAGATTGCGGGCACATAATGCGTGATCACTGTACATTTCTCTTCTTTTTCCCATTACTATTTCTATTTTACTTCCTGAATTTAGCATTGTGGACAGGAAAAGACCTAATCTAAGATCTGCAAAAAATATTTTGCAGTCAAATTCATACCGTGATCGTAGCATGCATGGACTCGACTCATATGACTGGGATTTCCATGAAAAAGATTGGGGGCACAAAATGGGTGATGACTGTACATTTCTCTTCTGTTTCCCATTAATATTTCTATTTTACTTCCTCAATTTAGCATTATGGACAGGGAAAGACCTAATCTAAGATCTGCAAAAAAATATTTTGCCTTCAAATTCATACCGTGATCGTAGCATGCATGGACTCGACTCATATGACTGGGATTTCCATGAAAAAGATTGTGGGCACAAAATGGGTGATCACTGTACATTTCTCTTCTGTTTCCCATTACTATTTCTATTTTACTTCCTCAATTTAGCATTATGGACAGGGAAAGACCTAATCTAAGATCTGCAAAAAAATATTTTGCCTTCAAATTCATACCGTGATCATAGCATGCCTGGACTCGACTCATATGACTGGGATTTCCATGAAAAAGATTGTGGGCACAAAATGCGTGATCACTGTACATTTCTCTTCTGTTTCCCATTACTATTTCTATTTTACTTCCTCAATTTAGCATTATGGACAGGGAAAGACCTAATCTAAGATCTGCAAAAAAATATTTTGCCTTCAAATTCATACCGTGATCGTAGCATGCCTGGACTCGACTCATATGACTGGGATTCCCATGAAAAAGATTGTGGGCACAAAATGGATGATCACTGTACTTTTCTCTTCTGTTTCCCATTACTATTTCTATTTTACTTCCTCAATTTAGCATTGTGGACAGTGAAAGACCTAATCTAAGATCTGCAAAAAAATATTTTGCCTTCAAATTCATACCGTGATCGTAGCATGCCTGGACTCGACTCATATGACTGGGATTTCCATGAAAAAGATTGTGGGCACAAAATGCGTGATCACTGTACATTTCTCTTCTGTTTCCCATTACTATTTCTATTTTACTTCCTGAATTTAGCATTATGGACAGGGAAAGACCTAATCTAAGATCTGCAAAAAAATATTTTGCCTTCAAATTCATACCGTGATCGTAGCATGCATGGACTCGACTCATATGACTGGGATTTCCATGAAAAAGATTGCGGGCACATAATGCGTGATCACTGTACATTTCTCTTCTTTTTCCCATTACTATTTCTATTTTACTTCATCAATTTAGCATTATGGACAGGGAAAGACCTAATCTAAGATCTGCAAAAAAATATTTTGACTTCAAATTCATACCGTGATCGTAGCATGCATGGACTCGACTCATATGACTGGGATTTCCATGAAAAAGATTGCGGGCACATAATGCGTGATCACTGTACATTTCTCTTCTTTTTCCCATTACTATTTCTATTTTACTTCCTGAATTTAGCATTATGGACACGGAAAGACCTAATCTAAGATCTGCAAAAAAATATTTTGCCTTCAAATTCATACCGTAATCGTAGCATGCATGGACTCGACTCATATGACTGGGATTTCCATGAAAAAATTGTGGGCAAAAAATGGGTGATCACTGTACATTTCTCTTCGGTTTCCCATTAATATTTCTATTTTACTTCCTGAATTTAGCATTATGGACACGGAAAGACCTAATCTAAGATCTGCAAAAAAATATTTTGCCTTCAAATTCATACCGTGATCGTAGCATGCATGGACTCGTCTCATACGACTGGAATTTCCATGAAAAAGATTGTGGGCAGAAAATGCGTGATCACTGTACATTTCTCTTCTGTTTCCCATTACTATTTCTATTTTACTTCCTGAATTAACATTATGGACAGGGAAAGACCTAATCTAAGATTTGCAAAAAAATATTTTGCCTTCAAATTCATACCGTAATCGTAGCATGCCTGGACTCGACTCATATGTCTGGGATTTCCATGAAAAAGATTGCGGGCACATAATGCGTGATCACTGTACATTTCTCTTCTTTTTCCCATTACTATTTCTATTTTACTTCCTGAATTTAGCATTGTGGACAGGAAAAGACCTAATCTAAGATCTGCAAAAAATATTTTGCAGTCAAATTCATACCGTGATCGTAGCATGCATGGACTCGACTCATATGACTGGGATTTCCATGAAAAAGATTGGGGGCACAAAATGGGTGATGACTGTACATTTCTCTTCTGTTTCCCATTAATATTTCTATTTTACTTCCTCAATTTAGCATTATGGACAGGGAAAGACCTAATCTAAGATCTGCAAAAAAATATTTTGCCTTCAAATTCATACCGTGATCGTAGCATGCATGGACTCGACTCATATGACTGGGATTTCCATGAAAAAGATTGTGGGCACAAAATGGGTGATCACTGTACATTTCTCTTCTGTTTCCCATTACTATTTCTATTTTACTTCCTCAATTTAGCATTATGGACAGGGAAAGACCTAATCTAAGATCTGCAAAAAAATATTTTGCCTTCAAATTCATACCGTGATCATAGCATGCCTGGACTCGACTCATATGACTGGGATTTCCATGAAAAAGATTGTGGGCACAAAATGCGTGATCACTGTACATTTCTCTTCTGTTTCCCATTACTATTTCTATTTTACTTCCTCAATTTAGCATTATGGACAGGGAAAGACCTAATCTAAGATCTGCAAAAAAATATTTTGCCTTCAAATTCATACCGTGATCGTAGCATGCCTGGACTCGACTCATATGACTGGGATTCCCATGAAAAAGATTGTGGGCACAAAATGGATGATCACTGTACTTTTCTCTTCTGTTTCCCATTACTATTTCTATTTTACTTCCTCAATTTAGCATTGTGGACAGTGAAAGACCTAATCTAAGATCTGCAAAAAAATATTTTGCCTTCAAATTCATACCGTGATCGTAGCATGCCTGGACTCGACTCATATGACTGGGATTTCCATGAAAAAGATTGTGGGCACAAAATGCGTGATCACTGTACATTTCTCTTCTGTTTCCCATTACTATTTCTATTTTACTTCCTGAATTTAGCATTATGGACAGGGAAAGACCTAATCTAAGATCTGCAAAAAAATATTTTGCCTTCAAATTCATACCGTGATCGTAGCATGCATGGACTCGACTCATATGACTGGGATTTCCATGAAAAAGATTGCGGGCACATAATGCGTGATCACTGTACATTTCTCTTCTTTTTCCCATTACTATTTCTATTTTACTTCATCAATTTAGCATTATGGACAGGGAAAGACCTAATCTAAGATCTGCAAAAAAATATTTTGACTTCAAATTCATACCGTGATCGTAGCATGCATGGACTCGACTCATATGACTGGGATTTCCATGAAAAAGATTGCGGGCACATAATGCGTGATCACTGTACATTTCTCTTCTTTTTCCCATTACTATTTCTATTTTACTTCCTGAATTTAGCATTATGGACACGGAAAGACCTAATCTAAGATCTGCAAAAAAATATTTTGCCTTCAAATTCATACCGTAATCGTAGCATGCATGGACTCGACTCATATGACTGGGATTTCCATGAAAAAATTGTGGGCACAAAATGGGTGATCACTGTACATTTCTCTTCGGTTTCCCATTAATATTTCTATTTTACTTCCTGAATTTAGCATTATGGACACGGAAAGACCTAATCTAAGATCTGCAAAAAAATATTTTGCCTTCAAATTCATACCGTGATCGTAGCATGCATGGACTCGTCTCATACGACTGGAATTTCCATGAAAAAGATTGTGGGCAGAAAATGCGTGATCACTGTACATTTCTCTTCTGTTTCCCATTACTATTTCTATTTTACTTCCTGAATTAACATTATGGACAGGGAAAGACCTAATCTAAGATTTGCAAAAAAATATTTTGCCTTCAAATTCATACCGTAATCGTAGCATGCCTGGACTCGACTCATATGTCTGGGATTTCCATGAAAAAGATTGTGGGCACAAAATGGGTGATCACTGTACATTTCTCTTCTGTTTCCCATTACTATTTCTATTTTACTTCCTCAATTTAGCATTATGGACAGGGAAAGACCTAATCTAAGATCTGCAAAAAAATATTTTGCCTTCAAATTCATACCGTGATCATAGCATGCCTGGACTCGACTCATATGACTGGGATTTCCATGAAAAAGATTGTGGGCACAAAATGCGTGATCACTGTACATTTCTCTTCTGTTTCCCATTACTATTTCTATTTTACTTCCTCAATTTAGCATTATGGACAGGGAAAGACCTAATCTAAGATCTGCAAAAAAATATTTTGCCTTCAAATTCATACCGTGATCGTAGCATGCCTGGACTCGACTCATATGACTGGGATTCCCATGAAAAAGATTGTGGGCACAAAATGGATGATCACTGTACTTTTCTCTTCTGTTTCCCATTACTATTTCTATTTTACTTCCTCAATTTAGCATTGTGGACAGTGAAAGACCTAATCTAAGATCTGCAAAAAAATATTTTGCCTTCAAATTCATACCGTGATCGTAGCATGCCTGGACTCGACTCATATGACTGGGATTTCCATGAAAAAGATTGTGGACACAAAATGCGTGATCACTGTACATTTCTCTTCTGTTTCCCATTACTATTTCTATTTTACTTCCTGAATTTAGCATTATGGACAGGGAAAGACCTAATCTAAGATCTGCAAAAAAATATTTTGCCTTCAAATTCATACCGTGATCGTAGCATGCATGGACTCGACTCATATGACTGGGATTTCCATGAAAAAGATTGCGGGCACATAATGCGTGATCACTGTACATTTCTCTTCTTTTTCCCATTACTATTTCTATTTTACTTCATCAATTTAGCATTATGGACAGGGAAAGACCTAATCTAAGATCTGCAAAAAAATATTTTGCCTTCAAATTCATACCGTGATCGTAGCATGCATGGACTCGACTCATATGACTGGGATTTCCATGAAAAAGATTGCGGGCACATAATGCGTGATCACTGTACATTTCTCTTCTTTTTCCCATTACTATTTCTATTTTACTTCCTGAATTTAGCATTATGGACACGGAAAGACCTAATCTAAGATCTGCAAAAAAATATTTTGCCTTCAAATTCATACCGTAATCGTAGCAGGCATGGACTCGACTCATATGACTGGGATTTCCATGAAAAAATTGTGGGCACAAAATGGGTGATCACTGTACATTTCTCTTCGGTTTCCCATTAATATTTCTATTTTACTTCCTGAATTTAGCATTATGGACACGGAAAGACCTAATCTAAGATCTGCAAAAAAATATTTTGCCTTCAAATTCATACCGTGATCGTAGCATGCATGGACTCGTCTCATACGACTGGAATATCCATGAAAAAGATTGTGGGCAGAAAATGCGTGATCACTGTACATTTCTCTTCTGTTTCCCATTACTATTTCTATTTTACTTCCTGAATTAACATTATGGACAGGGAAAGACCTAATCTAAGATCTGCAAAAAAAAATTTTCACTTCAAATTCATAGCGTGATCGTAGCATACATGGACTCGACTCATATGACTGGGATTTCCATGAAAAAGATATTGGGCACAAAATGGGTGATCACTGTACATTTCTCTTCTGTTTCCCATTACTATTTCTATTTTACTTCCTCAATTTAGCAATATGGACAGGGAAAGACCTAATCTAAGATCTGCAAAAAAATATTTTGCCTTCAAATTCATACCGTGATCGTAGCATTCATGGACTCGTCTCATATGACTGGGATTTCAATGAAAAAGATTGTTGGCAAAAAATGGGTGATCACTGTACATTTCTCTTCTGTTTCCCATTACTATTTCTATTTTACTTCCTCAATTTAGCATTATGGACAGGGAAAGACCTAATCTAAGATCTGCAAAAAAATATTTTGCCTTCAAATTCATACCGTGATCGTAGCATGCATGGACTCGACTCATATGACTGGGATTTCCATGAAAAAGATTGTGGGCACAAAATGCGTGATCACTGTACATTTCTCTTCTGTTTCCCATTACTATTTCTATTTTACTTCCTCAATTTTGCATTATGGACAGGGAAAGACCTAATCTAAGATCTGCAAAAAAATATTTTGCCTTCAAATTCATACCGTGATCGTAGCATGCCTGGACTCGACTCATATGACTGGGATTTCCATGAAAAAGATTGTGGGCACAAAATGCGTGATCACTGTACATTTCTCTTCTGTTTCCCATTACTATTTCTATTTTACTTCCTGAATTTAGCATTATGGACAGGGAAAGACCTAATCTAAGATCTGCAAAAAAATATTTTGCCTTCAAATTATTACCGTAATCGTAGCATGCATGGACTCGACTCATATGACTGGGGTTTCCATGAAAAAGATTGTGGACACAAAATGGATGATCACTGTACTTTTCTCTTCTGTTTCCCGTTACTATTTCTTTTTTACTTCCTGAATTTAGCATTGTGGACAGGGAAAGACCTAATCTAAGATCTGCAAAAAAATATTTTGCCTTCAAATTCATACCGTGATCGTAGCATGCATGGGCTCGTCTCATATGACTGGGATTTCCATGAAAAAGATTGTGGGCACAAAATGCGTGATCACTGTACATTTCTCTTCTGTTTCCCATTACTATTTCTATTTTACTTCCTGAATTTAGCATTATGGACAGGGAAAGACCTAATCTAAGATCTGCAAAAAAATATTTTGCCTTCAAATTCATACCGTGATCATAGCATGCCTGGACTCGACTCATATGACTGGGATTTCCATGAAAAAGATTGTGGGCACAAAATGCGTGATCACTGTACATTTCTCTTCTGTTTCCCATTACGATTTCTATTTTACTTCCTCAATTTAGCATTATGGACAGGGAAAGACCTAATCTAAGATCTGCAAAAAATATTTTGCCTTCAAATTCATACCGTGATCGTAGCATGCCTGGACTCGACTCATATGACTGGGATTCCCATGAAAAAGATTGTGGGCACAAAATGGATGATCACTGTACTTTTCTCTTCTGTTTCCCATTACTATTTCTATTTTACTTCCTCAATTTAGCATTGTGGACAGTGAAAGACCTAATCTAAGATCTGCAAAAAAATATTTTGCCTTCAAATTCATACCGTGATCGTAGCATGCCTGGACTCGACTCATATGACTGGGATTTCCATGAAAATGATTGTGGGCACAAAATGCGTGATCACTGTACATTTCTCTTCTGTTTCCCATTACTATTTCTATTTTACTTCCTGAATTTAGCATTATGGACAGGGAAAGACCTAATCTAAGATCTGCAAAAAAATATTTTGCCTTCAAATTCATACCGTGATCGTAGCATGCATGGACTCGACTCATATGACTGGGATTTCCATGAAAAAGATTACGGGCACATAATGCGTGATCACTGTACATTTCTCTTCTTTTTCCCATTACTATTTCTATTTTACTTCATCAATTTAGCATTATGGACAGGGAAAGACCTAATCTAAGATCTGCAAAAAAATATTTTGCCTTCAAATTCATACCGTGATCGTAGCATGCATGGACTCGACTCATATGACTGGGATTTCCATGAAAAAGATTGTGGGCACAAAATGCGTGATCACTGTACATTTCTCTTCTGTTTCCCATTACTATTTCTATTTTACTTCCTGAATTTAGCATTATGGACATGGAAAGACCTAATCTAAGATCTGCAAAAAAATATTTTGCCTTCAAATTCATACCGTAATCGTAGCATTCATGGACTCGACTCATATGACTGGGGTTTCCATGAAAAAGATTGTGGGCACAAAATGGATGATCACTGTACTTTTCTCTTCTGTTTCCCGTTACTATTTCTATTTTACTTCCTGAATTTAGCATTGTGGACAGGAAAAGACCTAATCTAAGATCTGCAAAAAAATATTTTGCCTTCAAATTCATACCGTGATCGTAGCATGCATGGACTCGACTCATATGACTGGGATTTCCATGAAAAAGATTGGGGGCACAAAATGGGTGATGACTGTACATTTCTCTTCTGTTTCCCATTAATATTTCTATTTTACTTCCTGAATTTAGCATTATGGACAGGGAAAGACCTAATCTAAGATCTGCAAAAAAATATTTTGACTTCAAATTCATAGCGTGATCGTAGCATGCACGGACTCGACTCATATGACTGGGATTTCCATGAAAAAGATTGTGGGCACAAAATGGGTGATCACTGTACATTTCTCTTCTGTTTCCCATTACTATTTCTATTTTACTTCCTCAATTTTGCATTATGGACAGGGAAAGACCTAATCTAAAATCTGCAAAAAAATATTTTACCTTCAAATTCATACCGTGATCGTAGCATGCCTGGACTCGACTCATATGACTGGGATTTCCATGAAAAAGATTGTGGGCACAAAATGCGTGATCACTGTACATTTCTCTTCTGTTTCCCATTACTATTTCTATTTTACTTCCTGAATTTAGCATTATGGACAGGGAAAGACCTAATCTAAGATCTGCAAAAAAATATTTTGCCTTCAAATTATTACCGTAATCGTAGCATGCTTGGACTCGACTCATATGACTGGGGTTTCCATGAAAAAGATTGTGGACACAAAATGGATGATCACTGTACTTTTCTCTTCTGTTTCCCGTTACTATTTCTTTTTTACTTCCTGAATTTAGCATTGTGGACAGGGAAAGACCTAATCTAAGATCTGCAAAAAAATATTTTGCCTTCAAATTCATACCGTGATCGTAGCATGCATGGGCTCGTCTCATATGACTGGGATTTCCATGAAAAAGATTGTGGGCAGAAAATGCGTGATCACTGTACATTTCTCTTCTGTTTCCCATTAATATTTCTATTTTACTTCCTGAATTTAGCATTATGGACAGGGAAAGACCTAATCTAAGATCTGCAAAAAAATATTTTGCCTTCAAATTCATACCGTAATCGTAGCATGCCTGGACTCGACTCATATGACTGGGATTTCCATGAAAAAGATTGTGGGCACAAAATGCGTTATCACTGTAAATTTATCTTCTGTTTCCCATTACTATTTCTATTTTACTTCCTCAATTTAGCATTATGGAGGGGGAAAGACCTAATCTAAGATCTGCAAAAAAATATTTTGCTTTCAAATTCATACCGTGATCGTAGCATGCATGGACTCGACTCATATGACTGGGATTTCCATGAAAAAGATTGGGGGCACATAATGCGTGATCACTGTACATTTCTCTTTTTTTCCCATTACTATTTCTATTTTACTTTCTGAATTTAGCATTATGGAGAGGGAAAGACCTAATCTAAGATCTGCAAAAAAATATTTTGCCTTCAAATTCATACCGTGATCGTAGCATGCATGGACTCGTCTCATACGACTGGAATTTCCATGAAAAAGATTGTGGGCAGAAAATGCGTGATCACTGTACATTTCTCTTCTGTTTCCCATTACTATTTCTATTTTACTTCCTGAATTAACATTATGGACAGGGAAAGACCTAATCTAAGATCTGCAAAAAAATATTTTGCCTTCAAATCCATACCGTAATCGTAGCATGCCTGGACTCGACTCATATGTCTGGGATTTCCATGAAAAAGATTGTGGGCAGAAAATGCGTGATCACTGTACATTTCGCTTCTGTTTCCCATTACTATTTCTATTTTACTTCCTCAATTTAGCATTACAGACAAAGAAAGACCTAATCTAAGATCTGCAAAAAAATATTTTGACTTCAAATTCATAGCGTGATCGTAGCATACATGGACTCGACTCATATGACTGGGATTTCCATGAAAAAGATATTGGGCACAAAATGGGTGATCACTGTACATTTCTCTTCTGTTTCCCATTACTATTTCTATTTTACTTCCTCAATTTAGCATTATGGACAGGGAAAGACCTAATCTAAGATCTGCAAAAAAATATTTTGCCTTCAAATTCATACCGTGATCGTAGCATGCATGGACTCGTCTCATATGACTGGGATTTCAATGAAAAAGATTGTGGGCAGAAAATGTGTGATCACTGTACATTTCTCTTCTGTTTCCCATTACTATTTCTATTTTACTTCCTCAATTTAGCATTATGGACAGGGAAAGACCTAATCTAAGATCTGCAAAAAAATATTTTGCCTTCAAATTCATACCGTGAACGTAGCATGCCTGGACTCGACTCATATGACTGGGATTTCCATGAAAAAGATTGTGGGCACAAAATGCGTGATCACTGTACATTTCTCTTCTGTTTCCCATTACTATTTTACTTCCTGAATTTAGCATTATGGACAGGGAAAGACCTAATCTAAGATCTGCGAAAAAATATTTTAACTTCAAATTCATACCGTAATCGTAGGATGCCTGGACTCGACTCATATGACTGGGATTTCCATGAAAAAGATTGTGGGCACAAAATGCGTGATCACTGTACATTTCTCTTCTGTTTCCCATTACTATTTCTATTTTACTTCCTCAATTTAGCATTATGGACAGGGAAAGACCTAATCTAAGATCTGCAAAAAAAATATTTTGCCTTCAAATTCATACCGTGTTCGTAGCATGCCTGGACTCGACTCATATGACTGGGATTTCCATGAAAAAGATTGTGGGCACAAAATGGGTGATCACTGTACATTTCTCTTCTGTTTCCCATTACTATTTCTATTTTACTTCATCAATTTAGCATTATGGACAGGGAAAGACCTAATCTAAGATCTGCAAAAAAATATTTTGCCTTCAAATTCATACCGTGATCGTAGCATGCCTGGACTCGACTCATATGACTGGGATTTCAGTGAAAAAGTTTGTGGGCACAAAATGCGTGATCACTGTACATTTCTCTTCTGTTTCCCATTACTATTTCTATTTTACTTCATCAATTTAGCATTATGGACAGGGAAAGACCTAATCTAAGATCTGCAAAAAAATATTTTGACTTCAAATTCATACCGTGATCGTAGCATGCATGGACTCGACTCACATGACTGGGATTTCCATGAAAAAGATTGTGGGCACAAAATGGGTGATCACTGTACATTTCTCTTCTGTTTCCCATTACTATTTCTATTTTACTTCCTGAATTTAGCATTATGGACAGGGAAAGACCTAATCTAAGATCTGCAAAAAAATATTTTGCCTTCAAATTCATACCGTGATCGTAGCATGCCTGGACTCGACTCATATGACTGGGATTTCCATGAAAAAGATTGTGGGCACAAAATGCGTGATCACTGTACATTTCTCTTCTGTTTCCCATTACTATTTCTATTTTACTTCCTCAATTTAGCATTATGGACAGGGAAAGACCTAATCTAAGATCTGCAAAAAAATATTTTGCCTTCAAATTCATACCGTGATCGTAGCATGCCTGGACTCATCTCATATGACTGGGATTTCCATGAAAAAGTTTGTGGGCAGAAAATATGTGATCACTGTACATTTCTCTTCTGTTTCCCATTACTATTTCTATTTTACTTCATCAATTTAGCATTATGGACAGGGAAAGACCTAATCTAAGATCTGCAAACAATATTTTGACTTCAAATTCATACCGTGATCGTAGCATGCATGGACTCGACTCATATGACTGGGATTTCCATGAAAAAGATTGTGGGCACAAAATGCCTGATCACTGTACATTTCTCTTCTGTTTCCCATTACTATTTCTATTTTACTTCCTGAATTTAGCATTATGGACAGGGAAAGACCTAATCGAAGATCTGAAAAAAAATATTTTGACTTCAAATTCATACTGTGATCGTAGCATGCCTGGACTCGACTCATATGACTGGGATTTCCATGAAAAAGATTGTGGGCACAAAATGGGTGATCACTGTACATTTCTCTTCTGTTTCCCATTACTATTTCTATTTTACTTCCTGAATTTAGCATTATGGACAGGGAAAGACCTAATCTAAGATCTGCAAAAAAAAATTTTGCCTTCTAATTCATACCGTAATCGTAGCATGCCTGGACTCGACTCATATGACTGGGATTTCCATGAAAAAGATTGTGGGCACAAAATGGGTGATCACTGTACATTTCTCTTCTGTTTCCCATTACTACTTCTATTTTACTTCCTGAATTTAGCATTATGGACAGGGAAAGACCTAATCTAAGATCTGCAAAAAAATATTTTGCCTTCAAATTCATACCGTGATCGTAGCATGCCTGGACTCAACTCATATAACTGGGATTTCCATGAAAAAGATTGTGGGCTCAAAATGGGTGATCACTGTACATTTCTCTTCTGTTTCCCATTACTATTTCTATTTTACTTTCTTCAATTTAGTATTATGGACAGGGAAAGACCTAATCTAAGGTCAGCAAAAAAATATTTTGCCTTCAAATTCATACCGTGATCATAGGATGCATGGACTCGACTCATATGACTGTGATTTCCATGAAAAAGATTGTGGGCACAAAATGGGTGATCACTGTACATTTCTCTTCTGTTTCACATTACTATTTCTATTTTACTTCCTGAATTTAGCATTATGGACAGGGAAAGACCTAATCTAAGACCTGCAAAAAAATATTTTGCCTTCAAATTCATACCGTGATCGTAGCATGCCTGGACTCAACTCATATGACTGGGATTTCCATGAAAAAGATTGTGGGCACAAAATGCGTGATCACTGTACATTTCTCTTCTGTTTCCCATTACTATTTCTATTTTACTTCCTCAATTTAGCATTATGGACAGGGAAAGAACTAATCTAAGATCTGCAAAAAAATATTTTGCCTTCAAATTCATAGCGTGATCGTAGCATGCATGGACTCGTCTCTTATGACTGGGATTTCCATGAAAAAGATTGTGGGCAGAAAATGTGTGATCACTGTACATTTCTCTTCTGTTTCACATTAATATTTCTATTTTACTTCCTAATTTAGCATTATGGACAGGGAAAGACCTAATCTAAGATCTGCAAAAAAATATTTTGACTTCAAATTCATACCGTGATCGTAGCATGCATGGACTCGACTCATATGACTGGGATTTCCATGAAAAAGATTGTGGGCACAAAATGCGTGATCATTGTACATTTCTCTTCTGTTTCCCATTAATATTTCTATTTTGCTTCCTCAATTTAGCATTATGGACAGGGAAAGACCTAATCTAACATCTGAAAAAAAATATTTTGCCTTCAAATTCATACCGTAATCGTAGCATGCCTGGACTCGACTCATATGACTGGGATTTCCATGAAAAAGTTTGTGGGCACAAAATGGGTGATCACTGTACATTTCTCTTCTGTTTCCCATTACTTTTTCTATTTTACTTCCTCAATTTAGCATTATGGACAGGGAAAGACCTAATCTAAGATCTGAAAAAAAATATTTTGCCTTCAAATTCATACCGTGATCGTAGCATGCCTGGACTCAACTCATATAACTGGGATTTCCATGAAAAAGATTGTGGGCACAAAATGGGTGATCACTGTACATTTCTCTTCTGTTTCCCATTACTATTTCTATTTTACTTCCTGAATTTAGCATTATCGACAGGGAAAGACCTAATCTAAGATGTGCAAATAAATATTTTGCCTTCAAATTCATACCGTGATCGTAGCATGCATGGACTCGACTCATATGACTGGGATTTCCATGAAAAAGATTGTGGGCACAGAATGGGTGATCACTGTACATTTCTCTTCTGTTTCCCATTACTATTTCTATTTTACTTTCTTCAATTTAGTATTATGGACAGGGAAAGACCTAATCTAAGGTCAGCAAAAAAATATTTTGCCTTCAAATTCATACCGTGATCGTAGCATGCATGGACTCGACTCATATGACTGGGATTTCCATGAAAAAGATTGTGGGCACAAAATGGGTGATCACTGTACATTTCTCGTCTGTTTCACATTACTATTTCTATTTTACTTCCTGAATTTAGCATTATGGACAGGGAAAGACCTAATCTAAGACCTGCAAAAAAATATTTTGCCTTCAAATTCATAGCGTGATCGTAGCATGCATGGACTCGTCTCTTATGACTGGGATTTCCATGAAAAAGATTGTGGCCAGAAAATGTGTGATCACTGTACATTTCTCTTCTGTTTCACATTAATATTTCTATTTTACTTCCTAATTTAGCATTATGGACAGGGAAAGACCTAATCTAAGATCTGCAAAAAAATATTTTGACTTCAAATTCATAAAGTGATCGTAGCATGCATGGACTCGACTCATATGACTGGGATTTCCATGAAAAAGATTGTGGGCACAAAATGGGTGATCACTGTACATTTCTCTTCTGTTTCCCATTACTACTTCTATTTTACTTCCTGAATTTAGCATTATGGACAGGGAAAGACCTAATCTAAGATCTGCAAAAAAATATTTTGCCTTCAAATTCATACCGTAATCGTAGCATGCCTGGACTCGACTCATATGACTGGGATTTCCATGAAAATGATTGTGGGCACAAAATGCGTGATCACTGTACATTTCTCTTCTGTTTCCCATTACTATTTCTATTTTACTTCCTGAATTTAGCATTATGGACAGGGAAAGACCTAATCTAAGATCTGCAAAAAAATATTTTGCCTTCAAATTCATACCGTGATCGTAGCATGCCTGGACTCAACTCATATAACTGGGATTTCCATGAAAAAGATTGTGGGCAGAAAATGGGTGATCACTGTACATTTCTCTTCTGTTTCCCATTACTATTTCTATTTTACTTCCTGAATTTAGCATTATGGACAGGGAAAGACCTAATCTAAGGTCAGCAAAAAAATATTTTGCCTTCAAATTCATACCGTGATCGTAGCATGCATGGACTCGACTCATATGACTGGGATTTCCATGAAAAAGATTGTGGGCACAAAATGGGTGATCACTGTACATTTCTCTTCTGTTTCACATTACTATTTCTATTTTACTTCCTGAATTTAGCATTATGGACAGGGAAAGACCTAATCTAAGACCTGCAAAAAAATATTTTGCCTTCAAATTCATACCGTGATCGTAGCATGCCTGGACTCAACTCATATGACTGGGATTTCCATGAAAAAGATTGTCGGCACAAAATGCGTGATCACTGTACATTTCTCTTCTGTTTCCCATTACTATTTCTATTTTACTTCCTCAATTTAGCATTATAGACTGGGAAAGACCTAATCTAAGATCTGCAAAAAAATATATTGCCTTCAAATTCATACCGTGATCGTAGAATGCATGGACTCGTCTCTTATGACTGGGATTTCCATGAAAAAGATTGTGGGCAGAAAATGTGTGATCACTGTACATTTCTCTTCTGTTTCACATTAATATTTCTATTTTACTTCCTCAATTTAGCATTATGGACAGGGAAAGAACTAATCTAAGATATGCAAAAAAATATTTTGCCTTCAAATTCATAGCGTGATCGTAGCATGCATGGACTCGTCTCTTATGACTGGGATTTCCATGAAAAAGATTGTGGGCAGAAAATGTGTGATCACTGTACATTTCTCTTCTGTTTCACATTAATATTTCTATTTTACTTCCTAATTTAGCATTATGGACAGGGAAAGACCTAATCTAAGATCTGCAAAAAAATATTTTGACTTCAAATTCATACCGTGATCGTAGCATGCATGGACTCGACTCATATGACTGGGATTTCCATGAAAAAGATTGTGGGCACAAAATGGGTGATCACTGTACATTTCTCTTCTGTTTCCCATTACTATTTCTATTTTACTTTCTTCAATTTAGCATTATGGACAGGGCAAGACCTAATCTAAGGTCAGCAAAAAAATATTTTGCCTTCAAATACATACCGTGATCGTAGCATGCATGGACTCGACTCATATGACTGGGATTTCCATGAAAAAGATTGTGGGCACAAAATGGGTGATCACTGTACATTTCTCTTCTGTTTCCCATTACTATTTCTATTTTACTTCCTGAATTTAGCATTATGGACAGGGAAAGACCTAATCTAAGACCTGCAAAAAAATATTTTGCCTTCAAATTCATACCGTGATCGTAGCATGCCTGGACTCGACTCATACGACTGGGATTTCCATGAAAAAGATTGTGGGCACAAAATGCATGATCACTGTACATTTCTCTTCTGTTTCCCATTACTATTTCTATTTTACTTCCTCAATTTAGCATTATGGACAGGGAAAGACCTAATCTAAGATCTGAAAAAAAATATTTTGCCTTCAAATTCATACCGTGATCGTAGCATGCCTGGACTCGACTCATATGACTGGGATTTCCATGAAAAAGATTGTGGGCACAAAATGCGTGATCACTGTACATTTCTCTTCTGTTTCCCATTACTATTTCTATTTTACTTCCTCAATTTAGCATTATGGACAGGGAAAGACCCAATCTAAGATCTGACAAAAAATATTTTGCCTTCAAATTCATACCGTGATCGTAGCATGCCTGGACTCGACTCATATGACTGGGATTTCCATGAAAAAGATTGTGGGCACAAAATGCATGATCACTGTACATTTCTCTTCTGTTTCCCATTACTATTTCTATTTTACTTCCTCAATTTAGCATTATGGACAGGGAAAGACCTAATGTACGATCTGCAAAAAAATATTTTACCTTCAAATTCATACCGTGATCGTAGCATGCCTGGACTCGACTCATATGACTGGGATTTCCATGAAAAAGATTGTCGGCACAAAATGGGTGATCTCTGTACATTTCTCTTCTGTTTCCCATTACTATTTCTATTTTACTTCCTCAATTTAGCATTATGGACAGGGAAAGACCTAATCTAAGATCTGCAAAAAAATATTTTGCCTTCTAATTCATACCGTAATCGTAGCATGCCTGGACTCGACTCATAAGACTGGGATTTCCATGAAAAAGATTGTGGGCACAAAATGGGTGATCACTGTACATTTCTCTTCTGTTTCCCATTACTATTTCTATTTTACTTCCTGAATTTAGCATTATCGACAGGGAAAGACCTAATCTAAGATGTGCAAATAAATATTTTGCCTTCAAATTCATACCGTGATCGTAGCATGCATCGACTCGCCTCATATGACTGGGATTTCCATGAAAAAGATTGTGGGCACAAAATGGGTGATCACTGTACATTTCTCTTCTGTTTCCCATTACTATTTCTATTTTACTTCCTGAATTTAGCATTATGGACAGGGAAAGACCTAATCGAAGATCTGCAAAAAAATATTTTGACTTCAAATTCATACCGTGATCGTAGCATGCATGGACTCGACTCATATGACTGGGATTTCCATGAAAAAGATTGTGGGCACAGAATGGGTGATCACTGTACATTTCTCTTCTGTTTCCCATTACTATTTCTATTTTACTTTCTTCAATTTAGTATTATGGACAGGGAAAGACCTAATCTAAGGTCAGCAAAAAAATATTTTGCCTTCAAATTCATACCGTGATCGTAGTATGCATGGACTCGACTCATATGACTGGGATTTCCATGAAAAAGATTGTGGGCACAAAATGGGTGATCACTGTACATTTCTCTTCTGTTTCCCATTACTATTTCTATTTTACTTCCTAATTTAGCATTATGGACAGGGAAAGACCTAATCTAAGATCTGCAAAAAAATATTTTGACTTCAAATTCATACCGTGATCGTAGCATGCATGGACTCGACTCATATGACTGGGATTTCCATGAAAAAGATTGTGGGCACAAAATGGGTGATCACTGTACATTTCTCTTCTGTTTCCCATTACTATTTCTATTTTACTTACTCAATTTAGCATTATGGACAGGGAAAGACCTAATCTAAGGTTAGCAAAAAAATATTTTGCCTTCAAATACATACCGTGATCGTAGCATGCATGGACTCGACTCATATGACTGGGATTTCCATGAAAAAGATTGTGGGCACAAAATGGGTGATCACTGTACATTTCTCTTCTGTTTCCCATTACTATTTCTATTTTACTTCCTGAATTTAGCATTATAGACAGGGAAAGACCTAATCTAAGACCTGCAAAAAAATATTTTGCCTTCAAATTCATACCGTGATCGTAGCATGCATGGACTCGACTCATATGACTGGGATTTCCATGAAAAAGATTGTGGGCACAAAATGCGTGATCACTGTACATTTCTCTTCTGTTTCCCGTTACTATTTCTATTTTACTTCCTCAATTTAGCATTATGGACAGGGAAAGACCTAATCTAAGATCTGCAAAAAATATTTTGCCTTCAAATTGATACCGTGAACGTAGCATGCCTGGACTGGACTCATATGACTGGGATTTCCATGAAAAAGATTGTGGGCACAAAATGCATGATCACTGTACATTTCTCTTCTGTTTCCCAATACTATTTCTATTTTACTTCCTCAATTTAGCATTATGGACAGGGAAAGACCTAATCTAAGATCTGCAAAAAAATATTTTGACTTCAAATTCATACCGTGATTGTAGCATGCATGGACTCGACTCATATGACTGGGATTTCCATGAAAAAGATTGTGGGCACAAAATGGGTGATCACTGTACATTTCTCTTCTGTTTCCCATTACTATTTCTATTTTACTTTTTCAATTTAGCATTATGGACAGGGAAAGACCTAATCTAAGATCTGCAAAAAAAAATTTGCCTTCAAATTCATACCGTGATCGTAGCATGCATGGACTCGTCTCTTATGACTGGGATTTCCATGAAAAAGATTGTGGGCAGAAAATGTGTGATCACTGTACATTTCTCTTCTGTTTCACATTAATATTTCTATTTTACTTCCTGAATTTAGCATTATGGACAGGGAAAGACCTAATCTAAGATCTGCAAAAAAATATTTTGCCTTCAAATTCATACCGTGATCGTAGCATGCATGGACTCGTCTCTTATGACTGGGATTTCCATGAAAAAGATTGTGGGCAGAAAATGTGTGATCACTGTACATTTCTCTTCTGTTTCACATTAATATTTCTATTTTACTTCCTCAATTTAGCATTATGGACAGGGAAAGACCTAATCTAAGATCTGCAAAAAAATATTTTGCCTTCAAATTCATACCGTGATCGTAGCATGCATGGACTCGTCTCATATGACTGGGATTTCCATGAAAAAGATTGTGGGCAGAAAATGCGTGATCACTGTACATTTCTCTTATGTTTCCCATTACTATTTCTATTTTACTTCCTGAATTTAGCATTCTGGACAGGGAAAGACGTAATCTACGATGTGCAAAAAAATATTTTGCCTTCAAATTCATACCGTGATCGTAGCATGCATGGACTCGACTCATATGACTGGGATTTCCATGAAAAAGATTGTGGGCACAAAATGGGTGATCACTGTACATTTCTCTTCTGTTTCCCATTACTATTTCTATTTTACTTCCTAATTTAGCATTATGGACAGGGAAAGACCTAATCTAAGATCTGCAAAAAAATATTTTGACTTCAAATTCATACCGTGATCGTAGCATGCATGGACTCGACTCATATGACTGGGATTTCCATGAAAAAGATTGTGGGCACAAAATGGGTGATCACTGTACATTTCTCTTCTGTTTCCCATTACTATTTCTATTTTACTTTCTTCAATTTAACATTATGGACAGGGAAAGACCTAATCTAAGATCTGCAAAAAAATATTTTGCCTTCAAATTCATACCGTGAACGTAGCATGCCTGGACTCGACTCATATGACTGGGATTTCCATGAAAAAGATTGTGGGCACAAAATGCATGATCACTGTACATTTCTCTTCTGTTTCCCAATACTATTTCTATTTTACTTCCTCAATTTAGCATTATGGACAGGGAAAGACCTAATCTAAGATCTGCAAAAAAATATTTTGACTTCAAATTCATACCGTGATCGTAGCATGCATGGACTCGACTCATATGACTGGGATTTCCATGAAAAAGATTGTGGGCACAAAATGGGTGATCACTGTACATTTCTCTTCTGTTTCCCATTACTATTTCTATTTTACTTCCTGAATTTAGCATTATAGACAGGGAAAGACCTAATCTAAGACCTGCAAAAAAATATTTTGCCTTCAAATTCATACCGTGATCGTAGCATGCATGGACTCGACTCATATGACTGGGATTTCCATGAAAAAGATTGTGGGCACAAAATGCGTGATCACTGTATATTTCTCTTCTGTTTCCCGTTACTATTTCTATTTTACTTCCTCAATTTAGCATTATGGACAGGGAAAGACCTAATCTAAGATCTGCAAAAAAATATTTTGCCTTCAAATTCATACTGGGAACGTAGCATGCCTGGACTCGACTCATATGACTGGGATTTCCATGAAAAAGATTGTGGGCAGAAAATGTGTGATCACTGTAGATTTCTCTTCTGTTTCCCAATACTATTTCTATTTTACTTCCTCAATTTAGCATTATGGACAGGGAAAGACCTAATCTAAGATCTGAAAAAAAATATTTTGCCTTCAAATTCATACCGTGATCGTAGCATGCCTGGACTCGACTCATATGACTGGGATTTCCATGAAAAAGATTGTGGGCACAAAATGGGTGATCACTGTACATTTCTCTTCTGTTTCACATTACTATTTCTATTTTACTTCCTCAATTTATCATTATGGACAGGGAAAGACCTAATCTAAGATCTGCAAAAAAATATTTTGCCTTCAAATTCATACCGTGAACGTAGCATGCATGGACTCGTCTCTTATTACTGGGATTTCCATGAAAAAGATTGTGGGCAGAAAATGTGTGATCACTGTACATTTCTCTTCTGTTTCACATTAATATTTCTATTTTACTTCCTCAATTTAGCATTATGGACAGGGAAAGACCTAATCTAAGATCTGCAAAAAAATATTTTGCCTTCAAATTCATACCGTGATCGTAGCATGCATGGACTTGTCTCATATGACTGGTATTTCCATGAAAAAGATTGTGGGCAGAAAATGTGTGATCACTGTACATTTCTCTTCTGTTTCCCATTACTATTTCTATTTTACTTACTCAATTTAGCATTATGGACAGGGAAAGACCTAATCTAAGATCTGCAAAAAAATATTTTGCCTTCAAATTCATACCGGGAACGTAGCATGCCTGGACACGACTCATATGTCTGGGATTTCCATGAAAAAGATTGTGGACAGAAAATGCGTGATCACTGTACATTTCTCTTCTGTTTTCCATTACTATTTCTATTTTACTTCCTCAATTTAGCATTATGGACAGGGAAAGACGTATCTAAGATCTGCAAAAAAATATTTTGCCTTCAAATTCATACCGTGATCGTAGCATGCCTGGACTCAACTCATATGACTGGGATTTCCATGAAAAAGATTGTGGGCACAAAATGCGTGATCACTGTACATTTCTCTTCTGTTTCCCCTTACGGTTTCTATTTTACTTCCTCAATTTAGCATTATGGACAGGGAAAGACCTAATCTAAGATCTGCAAAAAAATATTTTGCCTTCAAATTCATACCGTGATCGCAGCATGCATGGACTCGTCTCATATGACTGGGATTTCCATGAAAAAGATTGTGGGCACAAAATGGGTGATCACTGTACATTTCTCTTCTGTTTCCCATTACTATTTCTATTTATTTCCTCAATTTAGCATTATGGACAGGGAAAGACCTAATCTAAGATCTGCAAAAAAATATTTTGCCTTCAAATACATACCGTGATCGTAGCATGCATGGACTCGTCTCATATGACTGGGATTTCAATGAAAAAGATTGTTGGCAGAAAATGTGTGATCACTGTACATTTCTCTTCTGTTTCCCATTACTATTTCTATATTACTTCCTCAATTTAGCATTATGGACAGGGAAAGTCCTAATCTAAGATCTGCAAAAAAATATTTTGCCTTCAAATTCATACCGTGATCGTAGCATGCATGGACTCGTCTCATATGACTGGGATTTCCATGAAAAAGATTGTGGGCAGAAAATGTGTGATCACTGTACATTTCTCTTCTGTTTCCCATTACTATTTCTATTTTACTTCCTCAATTTAGCATTATGGACAGGGAAAGACCTAATCTAAGATCTGCAAAAAAATATTTTGCCTTCAAATTCATACCGTGATCGTAGCATGCACGGACTCGACTCATATGACTGGGATTTCCATGAAAAAGATTGTGGGCACAAAATGGGTGATCACTGTACATTTCTCTTCTGTGTCCCATTAATATTTCTATTTTACTTCCTGAATTTAGCATTATGGACAGGGAAAGACCTAATCCAAGATCTGCAAAAAAATATTTTGCCTTCAAATTCATACCGTGATCGTAGCATGCATGGACTCGACTCATATGACTGGGATTTTCATGAAAAAGATTGTGGGCACAAAATGCGTTATCACTGTACATTTCACTTCTGTTTCCCATTACTATTTCTATTTTACTTCCTCAATTTAGCATTATGGACAGGGAAAGACCTAATCTAAGATCTGCAAAAAAATATTTTGCCTTCAAATTCATACCGTGATCGTAGCATGCCTGGACTCGACTCATATGACTGGGATTTCCATGAAAAAGATTGTGGGCACAAAATGCGTGATCACTGTACATTTCTCTCGTGTTTCCTATTACTATTTCTATTTTACTTCCTGAATTTAACATTATGGACAGGGAAAGACCTAATCTAAGATCTGCAAAAAAATATTTTGCCTTCAAATTCATACCGTGATCATAGCATGCCTGGACTCGACTCATACGACTGGGATTTCCATGAAAAAGATTGTGGGCAGAAAATGTGTGATCACTGTACATTTCTCTTCTGTTTCCCATTACTATTTCTATATTACTTCCTCAATTTAGCATTATGGACAGGGAAAGTCCTAATCTAAGATCTGCAAAAAAATATTTTGCCTTCAAATTCATACCGTGATCGTAGCATGCATGGACTCGTCTCATATGACTGGGATTTCCATGAAAAAGATTGTGGGCAGAAAATGTGTGATCACTGTACATTTCTCTTCTGTTTCCCATTACTATTTCTATTTTACTTCCTCAATTTAGCATTATGGACAGGGAAAGACCTAATCTAAGATCTGCAAAAAAATATTTTGCCTTCAAATTCATACCGTGATCGTAGCATGCACGGACTCGACACATATGACTGGGATTTCCATGAAAAAGATTGTGGGCACAAAATGGGTGATCACTGTACATTTCTCTTCTGTGTCCCATTACTATTTTACTTCCTGAATTTAGCATTATGGACAGGGAAAGACCTAATCCAAGATCTGCAAAAAAATATTTTGCCTTCAAATTCATACCGTGATCGTAGCATGCATGGACTCGACTCATATGACTGGGATTTCCATGAAAAAGATTGTGGGCACAAAATGGGTGATCACTGTACATTTCTCTTCTGTTTCCCATTACTATTTCTATTTTACTTCCTGAATTTAGCATTATAGACAGGGAAAGACCTAATCTAAGACCTGCAAAAAAATATTTTGCCTTCAAATTCATACCGTGATCGTAGCATGCATGGACTCGACTCATATGACTGGGATTTCCATGAAAAAGATTGTGGGCACAAAATGCGTGATCACTGTACATTTCTCTTCTGTTTCCCGTTACTATTTCTATTTTACTTCCTCAATTTAGCATTATGGACAGGAAAAGACCTAATCTAAGATCTGCAAAAAAATATTTTGCCTTCAAATTCATACCGGGAACGTAGCATGCCTGGACTCGACTCATATGACTGGGATTTCCATGAAAAAGATTGTGGGCACAAAATGCATGATCACTGTACATTTCTCTTCTGTTTCCCAATACTATTTCTATTTTACTTCCTCAGTTTATCATTATGGACAGGGAAAGACCTAATCTAAGATCTGCAAAAAAATATTTTGCCTTCAAATTCATACCGTGAACGTAGCATGCACGGACTCGTCTCTTATTACTGGGATTTCCATGAAAAAGATTGTGGGCAGAAAATGTGTGATCACTGTACATTTCTCTTCTGTTTCACATTAATATTTCTATTTTACTTCCTCAATTTAGCATTATGGACAGGGAAAGACCTAATCTAAGATCTGCAATAAAATATTTTGCCTTCAAATTCATACCGTGATCGTAGCAGGCATGGACTTGTCTCATATGACTGGGATTTCCATGAAAAAGATTGTGGGCAGAAAATGTGTGATCACTGTACATTTCTCTTCTGTTTCCCATTACTATTTCTATTTTACTTACTCAATTTAGCATTATGGACAGTGAAAGACCTAATCTAAGATCTGCAAAAAAATATTTTGCCTTCAAATTCATACCTGATCGCAGCATGCATGGACTCGTCTCATATGACTGGGATTTCAATGAAAAAGATTGTGGGCAGAAAATGTGTGATCACTGTACATTTCTCTTCTGTTTCCCATTACTATTTCTATATTACTTCCTCAATTTAGCATTATGGACAGGGAAAGACCTAATCTAAGATCTGCAAAAAAATATTTTGCCTTCAAATTCATACCGTGATCGTAGCATGCATGGACTCGTCTCATATGACTGGGATTTCCATGAAAAAGATTGTGGGCACAAAATGGGTGATCACTGTACATTTCTCTTCTGTGTCCCATTACTATTTCTATTTTACTTCCTGAATTTAGCATTATGGACAGGGAAAGACCTAATCCAAGATCTGCAAAAAAATATTTTGCCTTCAAATTCATACCGTGATCGTAGCATGCATGGACAGGACTCATATGACTGGGATTTTCATGAAAAAGATTGTGGGCACAAAATGCGTTATCACTGTAAATTTCTATTCTGTTTCCCATTACTATTTCTATTTTACTTCCTCAATTTAGCATTATGGACAGGGAAAGACCTAATCTAAGATCTGCAAAAAAATATTTTGCCTTCAAATTCATACCGTGATCGTAGCATGCCTGGATTCGACTCATATGACTGGGATTTCCATGAAAAAGATTGTGGGCACAAAATGCGTGATCACTGTACATTTCTCTCGTGTTTCCTATTACTATTTCTATTTTACTTCCTGAATTTAACATTATGGACAGGGAAAGACCTAATCTAAGATCTGCAAAAAAATATTTTGCCTTCAAATTCATACCGTGATCATAGCATGCCTGGACTCGACTCATACGACTGGGATTTCCATGAAAAAGATTGTGGGCAGAAAATGTGTGATCACTGTACATTTGTCTTCTGTTTCCCATTACTATTTCTATATTACTTCCTCAATTTAGCATTATGGACAGGGAAAGTCCTAATCTAAGATCTGCAAAAAAATATTTTGCCTTCAAATTCATACCGTAATCGTAGCATGCATGGACTCGTCTCATATGACTGGGATTTCCATGAAAAAGATTGTGGGCAGAAAATGTGTGATCACTGTACATTTCTCTTCTGTTTCCCATTACTATTTCTATTTTACTTCCTCAATTTAGCATTATGGACAGGGAAAGACCTTATCTAAGATCTGCAAAAAAATATTTTGCCTTCAAATTCATACCGTGATCGTAGCATGCACGGAGTCGACTCATATGACTGGGATTTCCATGAAAAAGATTGTGGGCACAAAATGGGTGATCACTGTACATTTCTCTTCTGTGTCCCATTACTATTTCTATTTTACTTCCTGAATTTAGCATTATGGACAGGGAAAGACCTAATCCAAGATCTGCAAAAAAATATTTTGCCTTCAAATTCATACCGTGATCGTAGCATGCATGGACTCGACTCATATGACTGGGATTTTCATGAAAAAGATTGTGGGCACAAAATGCGTTATCACTGTACATTTCTCTTCTGTTTCCCATTACTATTTCTATTTTACTTCCTCAATTTAGCATTATGGACAGGGAAAGACCTAATCTAAGATCTGCAAAAAAAATATTTTGCCTTCAAATTCATACCGTGATCGTAGCAAGCCTGGACTCGACTCATATGACTGGGATTTCCATGAAAAAGATTGTGGGCACAAAATGCGTGATCACTGTACATTTCTCTCGTGTTTCCTATTACTATTTCTATTTTACTTCCTGAATTTAACATTATGGACAGGGAAAGACCTAATCTAAGGTCTGCAAAAAAATATTTTGCCTTCAAATTCATACCGTGATCGTAGCATGCCTGGACTCGACTCATATGACTGGGATTTCCATGAAAAAGATTGTGGGCACAAAATGCGTGATCACTGTACATTTCTCTTCTGTTTCCCATTACTATTTCTATTTTACTTCCTCAATTTAGCATTATGGACAGGGAAAGACCTAATCTAAGATCTGCAAAAAAATATTTTGACTTCAAATTCATACCGTGATCGTAGCATGCCTGGACTCGACTCATATGACTGGGATTTCCATGAAAAAGATTGTGGGCACAAAATGCGTGATCACTGTACATTTCTCTTCTGTTTCCCATTACTATTTCTATTTTACTTCCTGAATTTAGCATTATGGACAGGGAAAGACCTAATCTAAGATCTGTAAAAAAATATTTTGCCTTCAAATTCATACCGTGATCGTAGCATGCCTGGACTCGACTCATATGACTGGGATTTCCATGAAAAAGATTGTGGGCACAAAATGCGTGATCACTGTACATTTCTCTTCTGTTTCCCATTACTATTTCTATTTTACTTCCTCAATTTAGCATTATGGACAGGGAAAGACCTAATCTAAGATCTGCAAAAAAATATTTTGCCTTCAAATTCATACCGTGATTGTAGCATGCATGGACTCGACTCATATGACTGGGATTTCCATGAAAAAGATTGTGGGGACAAAATGGGTGATCACTGTACATTTCTCTTCTGTTTCCCATTACTATTTCTATTTTACTTTCTGAATTTAGCATTATGGACACGGAAAGACCTAATCTAAGATCTGCAAAAAAATATTTTGCCTTCAAATTCATACCGTGATCGTAGCATCCCTGGACTCGACTCATATGACTGGGATTTCCATGAAAAAGATTGTGGGCACAAAATGCGTGATCACTGTACATTTCTCTTCTGTTTCCCATTACTATTTCTATTTTACTTCCTCAATTTAGCATTATGGACAGGGAAAGACCTAATCTAAGATCTGCAAAAAAATATTTTGACTTCAAATTCATACCGTGATCGTAGCATGCCTGGACTCGACTCATATGACTGGGATTTCCATGAAAAAGATTGTGGGCACAAAATGCGTGATCACTGTACATTTCTCTTCTGTTTCCCATTACTATTTCTATTTTACTTCCTCAATTTAGCATTATGGACAGGGAAAGACCTAATCTAAGATCTGCAAAAAAATATTTTGACTTCAAATTCATACCGTGATCGTAGCATGCCTGGACTCGACTCATATGACTGGGATTTCCATGAAAAAGATTGTGGGCACAAAATGCGTGATCACTGTACATTTCTCTTCTGTTTCCCATTACTATTTCTATTTTACTTCCTCAATTTAGCATTATGGACAGGGAAAGACCTAATCTAAGATCTGCAAAAAAATATTTTGCCTTCAAATTCATACCGTGATTGTAGCATGCATGGACTCGACTCATATGACTGGGATTTCCATGAAAAAGATTGTGGGCACAAAATGGGTGATCACTGTACATTTCTCTTCTGTTTCCCATTACTATTTCTATTTTACTTCCTCAATTTAGCATTATGGACAGGGAAAGACCTAATCTAAGATCTGCAAAAAAATGTTTTGCCTTCAAATTCATACCGTGATAGTAGCATGCATGGACTCGACTCATATGACTGGGATTTCCATGAAAAAGATTGTGGGCACAAAATGGGTGATCACTGTACATTTCTCTTCTGTTTCCCATTACTATTTCTATTTTACTTCCTCAATTTAGCATTATGGACAGGGAAAGACCTAATCTAAGATCTGCAAAAAAATATTTTGCCTTCAAATTCATACCGTGATCGTAGCATGCATGGACTCGACTCATATGACTGGGATTTCCATGAAAAAGATTGTGGGCACAAAATGCGTGATCACTGTACATTTCTCTTCTGTTTCCCATTACTATTTCTATTTTACTTCCTCAATTTAGCATTATGGACAGGGAAAGACCTAATCTAAGATCTGCAAAAAAATATTTTGCCTTCAAATTCATACCGTGATCGTAGCATGCCTGGACTCGACTCATATGACTGGGATTTCCATGAAAAAGATTGTGGGCACAAAATGCGTGATCACTGTACATTTCTCTTCTGTTTCCCATTACTATTTCTATTTTACTTCCTCAATTTAGCATTATGGACAGGGAAAGACCTAATCTAAGATCTGCAAAAAAATATTTTGACTTCAAATTCATACCGTGATCGTAGCATGCCTGGACTCGACTCATATGACTGGGATTTCCATGAAAAAGATTGTGGGCACAAAATGCGTGATCACTGTACATTTCTCTTCTGTTTCCCATTACTATTTCTATTTTACTTCCTGAATTTAGCATTATGGACAGGGAAAGACCTAATCTAAGATCTGTAAAAAAATATTTTGCCTTCAAATTCATACCGTGATCGTAGCATGCCTGGACTCGACTCATATGACTGGGATTTCCATGAAAAAGATTGTGGGCACAAAATGGGTGATCACTGTACATTTCTCTTCTGTTTCCCATTACTATTTCTATTTTACTTCCTCAATTTAGCATTATGGACAGGGAAAGACCTAATCTAAGATCTGCAAAAAAATGTTTTGCCTTCAAATTCATACCGTGATAGTAGCATGCATGGACTCGACTCATATGACTGGGATTTCCATGAAAAAGATTGTGGGCACAAAATGGGTGATCACTGTACATTTCTCTTCTGTTTCCCATTACTATTTCTATTTTACTTCCTCAATTTAGCATTATGGACAGGGAAAGACCTAATCTAAGATCTGCAAAAAAATATTTTGCCTTCAAATTCATACCGTGATCGTAGCATGCATGGACTCGACTCATATGACTGGGATTTCCATGAAAAAGATTGTGGGCACAAAATGCGTGATCACTGTACATTTCTCTTCTGTTTCCCATTACTATTTCTATTTTACTTCCTCAATTTAGCATTATGGACAGGGAAAGACCTAATCTAAGATCTGCAAAAAAATATTTTGCCTTCAAATTCATACCGTGATCGTAGCATGCCTGGACTCGACTCATATGACTGGGATTTCCATGAAAAAGATTGTGGGCACAAAATGCGTGATCACTGTACATTTCTCTTCTGTTTCCCATTACTATTTCTATTTTACTTCCTCAATTTAGCATTATGGACAGGGAAAGACCTAATCTAAGATCTGCAAAAAAATATTTTGACTTCAAATTCATACCGTGATCGTAGCATGCCTGGACTCGACTCATATGACTGGGATTTCCATGAAAAAGATTGTGGGCAAAAAATGCGTGATCAGTGTACATTTCTCTTCTGTTTCCCATTACTATTTCTATTTTACTTCCTGAATTTAGCATTATGGACAGGGAAAGACCTAATCTAAGATCTGTAAAAAAATATTTTGCCTTCAAATTCATACCGTGATCGTAGCATGCCTGGACTCGACTCATATGACTGGGATTTCCATGAAAAAGATTGTGGGCACAAAATGCGTGATCACTGTACATTTCTCTTCTGTTTCCCATTACTATTTCTATTTTACTTCCTCAATTTATCATTATGGACAGGGAAAGACCTAATCTAAGATCTGCAAAAAAATATTTTGCCTTCAAATTCATACCGTGATTGTAGCATGCATGGACTCGACTCATATGACTGGGATTTCCATGAAAAAGATTGTGGGGACAAAATGGGTGATCACTGTACATTTCTCTTCTGTTTCCCATTACTATTTCTATTTTACTTTCTGAATTTAGCATTATGGACACGGAAAGACCTAATCTAAGATCTGCAAAAAAATATTTTGCCTTCAACTTCATACCGTGATCGTAGCATGCCTGGACTCGACTCATATGACTGGGATTTCCATGAAAATGATTGTGGGCACAAAATGCGTGATCACTGTACATTTCTCTTCTGTTTCCCATTACTATTTCTATTTTACTTCCTCAATTTAGCATTATGGACAGGGAAAGACCTAATCTAAGATCTGCAAAAAAATATTTTGCCTTCAAATTCATACCGTGATTGTAGCATGCATGGAATCGACTCATATGACTGGGATTTCCATGAAAAAGATTGTGGGCACAAAATGGGTGATCACTGTACATTTCTCTTCTGTTTCCCATTACTATTTCTATTTTACTTCCTCAATTTAGCATTATGGACAGGGAAAGACCTAATCTAAGATCTGCAAAAAAATGTTTTGCCTTCAAATTCATACCGTGATAGTAGCATGCATGGACTCGACTCATATGACTGGGATTTCCATGAAAAAGATTGTGGGCACAAAATGGGTGATCACTGTACATTTCTCTTCTGTTTCCCATTACTATTTCTATTTTACTTCCTCAATTTAGCATTATGGACAGGGAAAGACCTAATCTAAGATCTGCAAAAAAATATTTTGCCTTCAAATTCATACCGTGATCGTAGCATGCATGGACTCGACTCATATGACTGGGATTTCCATGAAAAAGATTGTGGGCACAAAATGCGTGATCACTGTACATTTCTCTTCTGTTTCCCATTACTATTTCTATTTTACTTCCCCAATTTAG
Source organism: Acanthosepion lycidas (assembly GCA_963932145.1). Taxonomy (NCBI): domain Eukaryota; kingdom Metazoa; phylum Mollusca; class Cephalopoda; order Sepiida; family Sepiidae; genus Acanthosepion; species Acanthosepion lycidas. Next base: position 105,446,014 of record OZ010592.1, on the reverse strand, counting down.
CATTATGGACAGGGAAAGACCTAATCTAAGATCTGCAAAAAAATATTTTGCCTTCAAATTCATACCGTGATCGTAGCATGCCTGGACTCGACTCATATGACTGGGATTTCCATGAAAAAGATTGTGGGCACAAAATGCGTGATCACTGTACATTTCTCTTCTGTTTCCCATTACTATTTCTATTTTACTTCCTCAATTTAGCATTATGGACAGGGAAAGACCTAATCTAAGATCTGCAAAAAAATATTTTGACTTCAAATTCATACCGTGATCGTAGCATGCCTGGACTCGACTCATATGACTGGGATTTCCATGAAAAAGATTGTGGGCACAAAATGCGTGATCACTGTACATTTCTCTTCTGTTTCCCATTACTATTTCTATTTTACTTCCTGAATTTAGCATTATGGACAGGGAAAGACCTAATCTAAGATCTGTAAAAAAATATTTTGCCTTCAAATTCATACCGTGATCGTAGCATGCCTGGACTCGACTCATATGACTGGGATTTCCATGAAAATGATTGTGGGCACAAAATGCGTGATCACTGTACATTTCTCTTCTGTTTCCCATTACTATTTCTATTTTACTTCCTCAATTTAGCATTATGGACAGGGAAAGACCTAATCTAAGATCTGCAAAAAAATATTTTGCCTTCAAATTCATACCGTGATTGTAGCATGCATGGAATCGACTCATATGACTGGGATTTCCATGAAAAAGATTGTGGGCACAAAATGGGTGATCACTGTACATTTCTCTTCTGTTTCCCATTACTATTTCTATTTTACTTCCTCAATTTAGCATTATGGACAGGGAAAGACCTAATCTAAGATCTGCAAAAAAATGTTTTGCCTTCAAATTCATACCGTGATAGTAGCATGCATGGACTCGACTCATATGACTGGGATTTCCATGAAAAAGATTGTGGGCACAAAATGGGTGATCACTGTACATTTCTCTTCTGTTTCCCATTACTATTTCTATTTTACTTCCTCAATTTAGCATTATGGACAGGGAAAGACCTAATCTAAGATCTGCAAAAAAATATTTTGCCTTCAAATTCATACCGTGATCGTAGCATGCATGGACTCGACTCATATTACTGGGATTTCCATGAAAAAGATTGTGGGCACAAAATGCGTGATCACTGTACATTTCTCTTCTGTTTCCCATTACTATTTCTATTTTACTTCCCCAATTTAGCATTATGGACAGGGAAAGACCTAATCTAAGATCTGCAAAAAAATATTTTGCCTTCAAATTCATACCGTGATCGTAGCATGCCTGGACTCGACTCATATGACTGGGATTTCCATGAAAAAGATTGTGGGCACAAAATGCGTGATCACTGTACATTTCTCTTCTGTTTCCCATTACTATTTCTATTTTACTTCCTCAATTTAGCATTATGGACAGGGAAAGACCTAATCTAAGATCTGCAAAAAAATATTTTGACTTCAAATTCATACCGTGATCGTAGCATGCCTGGACTCGACTCATATGACTGGGATTTCCATGAAAAAGATTGTGGGCACAAAATGCGTGATCACTGTACATTTCTCTTCTGTTTCCCATTACTATTTCTATTTTACTTCCTGAATTTAGCATTATGGACAGGGAAAGACCTAATCTAAGATCTGTAAAAATATATTGTGCCTTCAAATTCATACCGTGATCGTAGCATGCCTGGACTCGACTCATATGACTGGGATTTCCATGAAAAAGATTGTGGGCACAAAATGCGTGATCACTGTACATTTCTCTTCTGTTTCCCATTACTATTTCTATTTTACTTCCTCAATTTAGCATTATGGACAGGGAAAGACCTAATCTAAGATCTGCAAAAAAATATTTTGCCTTCAAATTCATACCGTGATTGTAGCATGCATGGACTCGACTCATATGACTGGGATTTCCATGAAAAAGATTGTGGGCACAAAATGCGTGATCACTGTACATTTCTCTTCTGTTTCCCATTACTATTTCTATTTTACTTCCTCAATTTAGCATTATGGACAGGGAAAGAACTAATCTAAGACCTGCAAAAAAATATTTTGCCTTCAAATTCATACCGTGATAGTAGCATGCATGGACTCGACTCATATGACTGGGATTTCCATGAAAAAGATTGTGGGCACAAAATGCGTGATCACTGTACATTTCTCTTCTGTTTCCCATTACTATTTCTATTTTACTTCCTCAATTTAGCATTATGGACAGGGAAAGACCTAATCTAAGATCTGCAAAAAAATATTTTGCCTTCAAATTCATACCGTGATTGTAGCATGCATGGAATCGACTCATATGACTGGGATTTCCATGAAAAAGATTGTGGGCACAAAATGGGTGATCACTGTACATTTCTCTTCTGTTTCCCATTACTATTTCTATTTTACTTCCTCAATTTAGCATTATGGACAGGGAAAGACCTAATCTAAGTTCTGCAAAAAAATATTTTGCCTTCAAATTCATACCGTGATTGTAGCATGCATGGACTCGACTCATATGACTGGGATTTCCATGAAAAAGATTGTGGGGACAAAATGGGTGATCACTCTACATTTCTCTTCTGTTTCCCATTACTATTTCTATTTTACTTCCTCAATTTAGCATTATGGACAGGGAAAGACCTAATCTAAGATCTGCAAAAAAATATTTTGCCTTCAAATTCATACCATGATCGTAGCATGCCTGGACTCGACTCATATGACTGGGATTTCCATGAAAAAGATTGTGGGCACAAAATGCGTGATCACTGTACATTTCTCTTCTGTTTCCCATTACTATTTCTATTTTACTTCCTCAATTTAGCATTATGGACAGGGAAAGACCTAATCTAAGATCTGCAAAAAAATATTTTGCCTTCAAATTCATACCGTGATCGTAGCATGCCTGGACTCGACTCATATGACTGGGATTTCCATGAAAAAGATTGTGGGCACAAAATGCGTGATCACTGTACATTTCTCTTCTGTTTCCCATTACTATTTCTATTTTACTTCCTCAATTTAGCATTATGGACAGGGAAAGACCTAATCTAAGATCTGCAAAAAAATGTTTTGCCTTCAAATTCATACCGTGATTGTAGCATGCATGGACGTGACTCATATGACTGGGATTTCCATGAAAAAGATTGTGGGCACAAAATGGGTGATCACTGTACATTTCTCTTCTGTTTCCCATTACTATTTCTATTTTACTTCCTCAATTTAGCATTATGGACAGGGAAAGACCTAATCTAAGATCTGCAAAAAAATATTTTGCCTTCAAATTCATACCGTGATTGTAGCATGCATGGACTCGACTCATATGACTGGGATGTCCATGAAAAAGATTGTGGGGACAAAATGGGTGATCACTGTACATTTCTCTTCTGTTTCCCATTACTATTTCTATTTTACTTTCTGAATTTAGCATTATGGACAGGGAAAGACCTAATCTAAGATCTGCAAAAAAATATTTTGCCTTCAAATTCATACCGTGATCGTAGCATGCCTGGACTCGACTCATATGACTGGGATTTCCATGAAAAAGATTGTGGGCACAAAATGCGTGATCACTGTACATTTCTCTTCTGTTTCCCATTACTATTTCTATTTTACTTCCTGAATTTAGCATTATGGACAGGGAAAGACCTAATCTAAGATCTGCAAAAAAATATTTTGCCTTCAAATTCATACCGTGATCGTAGCATGCATGGACTCGACTCATATGACTGGGATTTCCATGAAAAAGATTGTGGGCACAAAATGCGTGATCACTGTACATTTCTCTTCTGTTTCCCATTACTATTTCTATTTTACTTCCTGAATTTAACATTATGGGCAGGGAAAGACCTAATCTAAGATCTGCAAACATAATATTTTGCCTTCAATTTCATACCGTGATCGTAGCATGCATGGACTCGACTCATATGACTGGGATTTCCATGAAAAAGATTGTGGGCACAAAATGCGTGATCACTGTACATTTCTCTTCTCTTTCCCATTACTATTTATATTTTACTTCCTCAATTTAGCATTATGGACAGGGAAAGACCTAATCTAAGATCTGCAAAAAAATATTTTGCCTTCAAATTCATACCGTGATTGTAGCATGCATGGACTCGACTCATATGACTGGGATTTCCATGAAAAAGATTGTGGGGACAAAATGGGTGATCACTGTACATTTCTCTTCTGTTTCCCATTACTATTTTACTTCCTGAATTTAGCATTATGGACAGGGAAAGACCTAATCTAAGATCTGCAAAAAAATATTTTGCCTTCAAATTCATACCGTGATCGTAGCATGCCTGGACTCGAGTCATATTACTGGGATTTCCATGAAAAAGATTGTGGGCACAAAATGCGTGATCACTGTACATTTCTCTTCTGTTTCCCATTACTATTTCTACTTACTTCCTCAATTTAGCATTATGGACAGGGAAAGACCTAATCTAAGATATTCAAAAAAATATTTTGCCTTCAAATTCATACCGTGATCGTAGCATGCATGGACTCGACTCATCTGACTCGGATTTCCATAAAAAATATTGTGTGCACAAAATGGGTGATCACTGTACATTTCTCTTCTGTTTCCTATTACTATTTCTATTTTACTTCCTGAATTTAGCATTATGGACAGGGAAAGACCTAATCTAAGATTTGCTAAAAAATATTTTGCCTTCAAATTCATACCGTGATCGTAGCATGAATGGACTCGACTCATCTGACTCGGATTTCCATGAAAAAATTGTGGGCACAAAATGGGTGATCACTGTACATTTCTCTTCTGTTTCCCATTACTATTTCTATTTTACTTCCTCAATTTAGCATTATGGACAGGGAAAGACCTAATCTAAGATCTGCAAAAAAATATTTTGCCTTCAAATTCATACCGTGATTGTAGCATGCATGGACTCGACTCATATGACTGGGATTTCCATGAAAAAGATTGTGGGCACAAAATGCGTGATCACTGTACATTTCTCTTCTGTTTCCCATTACTATTTCTATTTTACTTCCTGAATTAAGCATTATGGACAGGGAAAGACCTAATCTAAGATCTGCAAACATAATATTTTGCCTTCAACTTCATACCGTGATCGTAGCATGCATGGACTCGACTGATATGACTGGGATTTCCATGAAAAAGATTGTGGGCACAAAATGCGTGATCACTGTACATTTCTCTTCTGTTTCCCATTACTATTTCTATTTTACTTCCTGAATTTAACATTATGGGCAGGGAAAGAACTAATCTAAGATCTGCAAGAAAATATTTTGCCTTCAAATTCATACCGTGATCGTAGCATGCCTGGACTCGACTCATATGACTGGGATTTCCATGAAAAAGATTGTGGGCACAAAATGCGTGATCACTGTACATTTCTCTTCTGTTTCCCATTACTATTTCTATGTTACTTCCTCAATTTAGCATTATGGACAGGGAAAGACCTAATCTAAGATCTGCAAAAAAATTTTATCACTTCAACTTCATACCGTGATCGTAGCATGCCTGGACTCGACTCATATTACTGGGATTTCCATGAAAAAGATTGTGGGCACGAAATGCGTGATCGCTGTACATTTCTCTTCTGTTTCCCATTACTATTTCTATTTTACTTCCTCAATTTAGCATTATGGACAGGGAAAGACCTAATCTAAGATCTGCAAAAAAATATTTTGCCTTCAAATTCATACCGTGATCGTAGCATACATGGACTCGACTCATCTGACTCGGATTTCCATGAAAAATATTGTGTGCACAAAATGGGTGATCACTGTACATTTCTCTTCTGTTTCCTATTAATATTTCTATTTTACTTCCTGAATTTAACATTATGGATAGGGAAAGACCTAATCTAAGATCTGCAAAAAAATATTTTGCCTTCAAATTCATACCGTGATCGTAGCATGCATGGACTCGACTCATATGACTGGGATTTCCATGAAAAAGATTGTGTGCACAAAATGGGTGATCACTGTACATTTCTCTTCTGTTTCCCATTACTATTTCTATTTTACTTCCTGAATTTAGCATTATGAACAGGGAAAGACCTAATCAAAGATCTGCAAACATAATATTTTGCCTTCAAATTCATACCGTGATCGTAGCATGCATGGACTCGACTCATATGACTGGGATTTCCATGAAAAAGATTGTGGGCACAAAATGCGTGATCACTGTACATTTCTCTTCTGTTTCCCATTACTATTTCTATTTTACTTCCTCAATTTAGCATTATGGACAGAGAAAGACCTAATCTAAGATCTGCAAACATAATATTTTGCCTTCAAATTCATACCGTGATCGTAGCAGGCATGGACTCTACTCATCTGACTCGGATTTCCATGAAAAAATTGTGGGCACAAAATGGGTGATCACTGTACATTTCTCTTCTGTTTCCCATTACTATTTCTATTTTACTTCCTCAATTTAGCATTATGGACAGGGAAAGACCTAATCTAAGATCTGCAAAAAAATATTTTCCCTTCAACTTCATACCTTGATCGTAGCATGCCTGGACTCGACTCATATGACTGGGATTTCCATGAAAAAGATTGTGGGCACAAAATGCGTGATCACTGTACATTTCTCTTCTGTTTCCCATTACTATTTCTATTTTACTTCCTCAATTTAGCATTATGGACAGGGAAAGACCTAATCTAAGATCTGCAAAAAAATATTTTGCCTTCAAATTCATACCGTGAGCGTAGCATGCATGGACACGACTCATCTGACTCGGATTTCCATGAAAAATATTGTGTGCACAAAATGGGTGATCACTGTACATTTCTCTTCTGTTTCCTATTACTATTTCTATTTTACTTCCTGAATTTAACATTATGAACAGGGAAAGACCTAATCTAAGATCTGCAAAAAAATATTTTGCCTTCAAATTCATACCGTGATCGTAGCATGCATGGACTCGACTCATATGACTGGGATTTCCATGAAAAAGATTGTGTGCACAAAATGAGTGATCACTGTACATTTCTCTTCTGTTTCCCATTACTATTTCTATTTTACTTCCTGAATTTAGCATTATGGACAGGGAAAGACCTAATCTAAGATCTGCAAACATAATATTTTGCCTTCAAAATCCTACCGTCCACGTAGCATGCATGGACTTGACTCATATGACTGGGATTTCCATGAAAAAATTGTGGGCACAAATTGGGTGATCACTGTACATTTCTCTTCTGTTTCCCATTACTATTTCTATTTTACTCCTTAAATTTAGCATTATGGACAGGGAAAGACCTAATCTAAGATCTGCAAACATAATATTTTGCCTTCAAATTCATACCGTGATCGTAGCATGCATGGACTCGACTCATATGACTGGGATTTCCATGAAAAAGATTGTGGGCACAAAATGCGTGATCACTGTACATTTCTCTTCTGTTTCCCATTACTATTTCTATTTTACTTCCTGAATTTAGCATGATGGACAGGGAAGGACCTAATCTAAGTTATGCAAAAAAATATTTTGCCTTCAAATACATACCGTGATCGTAGCATGCATGGACTCGACTCATATGACTGGGATTTCCATGAAAAAGATTGTGTGCACAAAATGGGTGATCACTGTACATTTCTCTTCTGTTTCCCATTACTATTTCTATTTTACTTCCTGAATTTAGCATTATGAACAGGGAAAGACCTAATCTAAGATCTGCAAACATAATATTTTGCCTTCAAAATCCTACCGTCCACGTAGCATGCATGGACTTGACTCATATGACTGGGATTTCCATGAAAAAATTGTGGGCACAAATTGGGTGATCACTGTACATTTCTCTTCTGTTTCCCATTACTATTTCTATTTTACTCCTTAAATTTAGCATTATGGACAGGGAAAGACCTAATCTAAGATCTGCAAAAATATATTTTGCCTTCAAATTCATACCGTGATTGTAGCATGCCTGGACTCGACTCATATGACTGGGATTTCCATGAAAAAGATTGTGGGCACAAACTGCGTGATCACTGTACATTTCTCTTCTGTTTCCCATTACTATTTCTATTTTACTTCCTCAATTTAGCATTATGGACAGGGAAAGACCTAATCTAAGATCTGCAAACATAATATTTTGCCTTCAAATTCATACCGTGATCGTAGCATGCATGGACTCGACTCATATGACTGGGATTTCCATGAAAAAGATTGTGTGCACAAAATGGGTGATCACTGTACATTTCTCTTCTGTTTCTCATTACTATTTCTATTTTTCTCCCTCAATTTAGCATTATGGACAGGGAAAGACCTAATCTAAGTTCTGCAAAAAAATATTTTGCCTTCAAATTCATACCGTGATCGTAGCATGCATGGACTCAACTCATATGACTGGGATTTCCATGAAAAAGATTGTGTGCACAAAATGGGTGATCACTGTACATTTCTCTTCTGTTTCTCATTACTATTTCTATTTTACTTCCTGAATTTAGCATTATGGATAGGGAAAGACCTAATCTAAGATCTGCAAAAAAATATTTTGCCTTCAAATTCATACCGTGATCGTAGCATGCATGGACTCGACTGATATGACTGGGATTTCCATGAAAAAGATTGTGTGCACAAAATGGGTGATCACTGTACATTTCTCTTCTGTTTCTCATTACTATTTCTATTTTTCTCCCTCAATTTAGCATTATGGACAGGGAAAGACCTAATCTAATTTCTGCAAAAAAATATTTTGCCTTCAAATTCATACCGTCATCGTAGCATGCATGGACTGGACTCATATGAATGGAATTTCCATGAAAAAGATTGTGGGCCGAAAATGGGTGATCACTGTACATTTCTCTTCTGTTTCCTATTTATATTTATATTTTACCTCCTCAATTTAGCATTATGGACAGGGAAAGACCTAATCTAAGATCTGCACTAAAATATATAGCCTGCAAATTCATACCGTCATCGTAGCATGAATTGACTCGACTCATATGAATGGGATTTCCATGAAAAAGATTATGGGCCGAAAATGGGCGATCACTGTACTTTTCTCTTCTGTTTCCTATTTATATTTCTATTTTACCTCCTCAATTTAGCATTATGTACAGGGAAAGACCTAATCTAAGATCTGCCCAAAAATATTTAGCCTTCAAATTCATACCGTCATCGTAGCATGCATGGACTCGACTCATATGAATGGGATTTCCATGAAAAAGATTGTCGGCACAAAATGCGTGATCACTGTACATTTCTCTTCTGTTTCCCATTACTATTTCTATTTTACTTCCTCAATTTAGCATTATGGACAGGGAAAGACCTAATCTAAGATCTGCAAAAAAATATTTTGCCTTCAAATTCATACCGTGATCGTAGCATGCCTGGACTCGACTCATCTGACTGGGATTTCCATGAAAAAGATTGTGGGCACAAAATGGGTGATCACTGTACATTTCTCTTCTGTTTCCTATTACTATTTCTATTTTACTTCCAGAATTTAACATTATGGACAGGGAAAGACCTAATCTAAGATCTGCTAAAAAATATTTTGCCATCAAATTCATACCGTGATCGTAGCATGCATGGACTCGACTCATCTGTCTCGGATTTCCATGAAAAAATTGTGGGCACAAAATGGGTGATCACTGTACATTTCTCTTCTGTTTCCCATTACTATTTCTATTTTACTTCCTCAATTTAGCATTATGGACAGGGAAAGACCTAATCTAAGATCTGCAAAAAAATATTTTGCCTTCAAATTCATACCGTGATTGTAGCATGCATGGACTCGACTCATATGACTGGGATTTCCATGAAAAAGATTGTGGGCACAAAATGGGTAATCACTGTACATTTCTCTTCTGTTTCCCATTACTATTTCTATTTTACTTCCTGAATTTAGCATGATGGACAGGGAAGGACCTAATCTAAGTTATGCAAAAAAATATTTTGCCTTCAAATACATACCGTGATCGTAGCATGCATGGACTCGACTCATATGACTGGGATTTCCATGAAAAAGATTGTGTGCACAAAATGGGTGATCACTGTACATTTCTCTTCTGTTTCCCATTACTATTTCTATTTTACTTCCTGAATTTAGCATTATGAACAGGGAAAGACCTAATCTAAGATCTGCAAACATAATATTTTGCCTTCAAATTCATACCGTGATCGTAGCATGCATGGACTCAACTGATATGACTGGGATTTCCATGAAAAAGATTGTGGGCACAAAATGCGTGATCACTGTACATTACTCTTCTGTTTCCCATTACTATTTCTATTTTACTTCCTCAATTTAGCATTATGGACAGGGAAAGACCTAATCTAAGATCTGCAAAGAATATTTTGCCTTCAAAATCCTACCGTCCACGTAGCATGCATGGACTTGACTCATATGACTGGGATTTCCATGAAAAAATTGTGGGCACAAATTGGGTGATCACTGTACATTTCTCTTCTGTTTCCCATTACTATTTCTATTTTACTCCCTAAATTTAGCATTATGGACAGGGAAAGACCTAATCTAAGATCTGCTAAAAAAAATTTTGCCTTCAAATTCATACCGTGATCGTAGCATGCATGGACTCGACTCATCTGTCTCGGATTTCCATGAAAAAATTGTGGGCACAAAATGGGTGATCACTGTACATTTCTGTTTCCCATTACTATTTCTATTTTACTTCCTCAATTTAGCATTATGGACAGGGAAAGACCTAATCTAAGATCTGCAAAAAAATATTTTGCCTTCAAATTCATACCGTGATCGTAGCATGCCTGGACTCGACTCATATGACTGGGATTTCCATGAAAAAGATTGTGGGCACAAACTGCGTGATCACTGTACATTTCTCTTCTGTTTCCCATTACTATTTCTATTTTACTTCCTCAATTTAGCATTATGGACAGGGAAAGACCTAATCTAAGATCTGCAAAAAAATATTTTGCCTTCAAATTCATACCGTGATCGTAGCATGCCTGGACTCGACTCATCTGACTGGGATTTCCATGAAAAAGATTGTGGGCACAAAATGGGTGATCACTGTACATTTCTCTTCTGTTTCCTATTACTATTTCTATTTTACTTCCAGAATTTAACATTATGGACAGGGAAAGACCTAATCTAAGAACTGCAAAAAAATATTTTGCCTTCAAATTCATACCGTGATCGTAGCATGCATGGACTCGAGTCATCTGACTCGGATTTCCATGAAAAAATTGTGGGCACAAAATGGGTGATCACTGTACATTTCTCTTCTGTTTCCCATTACTATTTCTATTTTACTTCCTCAATTTAGCATTATGGACAGGGAAAGACCTAATCTAAGATCTGCAAAAAAATATTTTGCCTTCAAATTCATACCGTGATCGTAGCATGCCTGGACTCGACTCATCTGACTGGGATTTCCATGAAAAAGATTGTGGGCACAAAATGGGTGATCACTGTACATTTCTCTTCTGTTTCCTATTACTATTTCTATTTTACTTCCAGAGTTTAACATTATGGACAGGGAAAGACCTAATCTAAGAACTGCAAAAAAATATTTTGCCTTCAAATTCATACCGTGATCGTAGCATGCATAGACTCGAGTCATCTGATTCGGATTTCCATGAAAAAATTGTGGGCACAAAATGGGTGATCACTGTACATTTCTCTTCTGTTTCCCATTACTATTTCTATTTTACTTCCTCAATTTAGCATTATGGACAGGGAAAGACCTAATCTAATATCAGCAAAAAAATATTTTGCCTTCAAATTCATACCGTGATCGTAGCATGCCTGGACTCGACTCATATGACTGGGATTTCCATGAAAAAGATTGTCGGCACAAAATGGGTGATCACTGTACATTTCTCTTCTGTTTCCCATTACTATTTCTATTTTACTTCCTCAATTTAGCATTATGGACAAGGAAAGACCTGACCTGAGATCTGCAAAAAAATATTTTGCCTTCAAATTCATACCGTGATCGTAGCATGCATGGACTCGACTCATCTGACTCGGATTTCCATGAAAAATATTGTGTGCACAAAATGGGTGATCACTGTACATTTCTCTTCTGTTTCCTATTACTATTTCTATTTTACTTCCTGAATTTAACATTATGGACAGGGAAAGACCTAATCTAAGATCTGCTAAAAAATATTTTACCTTCAAATTCATACCGTGATCGTAGCATGAATGGACTCGACTCATCTGTCTCGGATTTCCATGAAAAAAATGTGGGCACAAAATGGGTGATCACTGTACATTTCTCTTCTGTTTCCCATTACTATTTCTATTTTACTTCCTCAATTTAGCATTATGGACAAGGAAAGACCTAACCTAAGTTCTGCAAAAAAATATTTTGCCTTCAAATTCATACCGTGATCGTAGCATGCATGGACTCGACTCATCTGACTCGGATTTCCATGAAAAATATTGTGTGCACAAAATGGGTGATCACTGTACATTTCTCTTCTGTTTCCTATTACTATTTCTATTTTACTTCCTGAATTTAACATTATGGACAGGGAAAGACCTAATCTAAGATCTGCAAAAAAATATTTTGCCTTCAAAATCATACCATCAACGTAGCATGCATGGACTTGACTCATATGACTGGGATTTCCATGAAAAAATTGTGGGCACAAAATGGGTGATCACTGTACATTTCTCTTCTGTTTCTCATTACTATTTCTATTTTACTCCCTCAATTTAGCATTATGGACAGGGAAAGACCTAATCTAAGTTCTGCAAAAAAATATTTTGCCTTCAAATTCATACCGTGATCGTAGCATGCATGGACTCGACTCATATGACTGGGATTTCCATGAAAAATATTGTGTGCACAAAATGGGTGATCACTGTACATTTCTCTTCTGTTTACCATGACTATTTCTATTTTACTTCCTGAATCAGCATTATGGACAGGGAAAGACCTAATCTAAGATCTGCAAAAAAATATTTTGCCTTCAAATTCATACCGTGATCGTAGCATGCATGGACTCGACTGATATGACTGGGATTTCCATGAAAAAGATTGTGGGCACAAAATGCGTGATCACTGTACATTTCTCTTCTGTTTCCCATTACTATTTCTATTTTACTTCCTCAATTTAGCATTATGGAGAGGGAAAGACCTAATCTAAGATCTGCAAAAAATATTTTGCCTTCAAATTCATACCGTGATCGTAGCATGCCTGGACTCGACTCATATGACTGAGATTTCCATGAAAATATTGTGGGCACAAAATGCGTGATCACTGTAAATTGTTCTTCTGTTTCCCATTATTATTTCTAATTTACTTCCTGAATTTAGCATTATGGACAGGGAAAGACCTAATCTAAGATCTGCAAAAAAATATTTTGCCTTCAAATTCATACCGTGATCGTAGCATGCATGGACTCGACTGATATGACTGGGATTTCCATGAAAAAGATTGTGGGCACAAAATGCGTGATCACTGTACATTTCTCTTCTGTTTCCTATTACTATTTCTATTTAACTTCCTGAATTTAGCATTATGGACAGGGAAAGAAATAATCTAAAATCTGCAAAAAAATATTTTGCCTTCCAAATCATACCGTGACCGTAGCATGCATGGACTCGACTCATATGACTGGGATTTCCATGAAAAAGATTGTGGGCACAAAATGGGTGATCACTGTACATTTCTCTTCTGTTTCCTATTACTATTTCTATTTTACTTCCTGAATTTAACATTATGGACAGGGAAAGACCTAATGTAAGATCTGCAAAAAAACATTTTGCCTTCAAATTCATACCGTGATCGTAGCATGCATGGACTCGTCTCCTATGACTGGGATTTCCATGAAAAAGATTGTGGGCACAAAATGGGTGATCACTGTACATTTCTCTTCTGTTTCACATTACTATTTCTATTTTACTTCCTGAATTTAGCATTATGGACAGGGAAACACCTAATCTAAGATCTGCAAAAAAATATTTTGCCTTCAAATTCAAACCGTGATCGTAGCATGCCTGGACTCGACTCATATGACTGGGATTTCCATGAAAAAGATTGTGGGCACAAAATGCGTGATCACTGTACATTTGTATTCTTTTTCCCATTACTATTTCTATTTTACTTCCTCAATTTAGCATTATGGAGAAAGAAAGACCTAATCTAAGATCTGCAAAAAATATTTTGCCTTCAAATTCATACCGTGATCGTAGCATGCCTGGACTAGACTCATATGACTGAGATTTCCATGAAAATATTGTGGGCACAAAATGCGTGATCACTGTACATTTCTCTTCTGTTTCCCATTACTATTTCTATTTTACTTTCTCAATTTAGCATTATCAATAGGGAAAGACCTAATCTAAGATCTGCAAAAAAATATTTTGCCTTCAAATTCATACCGTAATCGTAGCAAGCATGGACTCGACTGATATGACTGGGATTTCCATGAAAAAATTGTCGGCACAAAATGCGTGATCACTGTCCATTTCTCTTCTGTTTCCCATTACTATTTCTATTTTACTTCCTGAATTTAGCATTATGGATAGGGAAAGACCTAATCGAAGATCTGCAAAAAAATATTTTGCCTTCAAATTCATACCGTAATCGTAGCATGCATGGACTCGACTGATATGACTGGGATTTCCATGAAAAAGATTGTGTGCACAAAATGCGTGATCACTGTACATTTCTCTTCTGTTTCCCATTACTATTTCTATTTTACTCCCTCAATTTAGCATTATGAACAGGGAAAGACCTAATCAAAGATCTGCAAAAGAATATTTTGCCTTCAAAATCAAACCGTGAACGTAGCATGCCTGGACTCGACTCATATGACTGGGATTTCCAGGAAAAAGATTGTGGGCACAAAATGGGTGATCACTGTACATTTCTCTTCTGTTTCCCATTAATATTTCTATTTTACTTCCTCAATTTAGCATTATGAACAGGGAAAGAACTAATCTAAGATCTGCTAAAAAAATATTTTCCCTTCAAATTCATACCGTGATTGTAGCATGCATGGACTCCACTCATATGACTGGGATTTCCATGAAAAAGATTGTGGGCACAAAATGGGTGATCACTGTACAATTCTCTTCTGTTTACCATTACTATCTCTATTTTACTTCCTGAATTTAGCATTATGGACAGGGAAAGACCTAAACTAAGATCTGCAAAAGAATATTTTGCCTTCAAAATCAAACCGTGAACGTAGCATGCATGGACTCGACTCATATGACTGGGATTTCCATGAAAAAATTGTGGGCACAAAATGGGTGATCACTGTACATTTCTATTCTGTTTCCCATAACTATTTCTATTTTACTTTTCTAAATTTAGCATTATGGACAGGGAAAGACGTAATCTAAGATCTGCAAAAAAATATTTTGCCTTCAAATTCATACCGTGATCGTAGCATGCATGGACTCGACTCATATGACTGGGATTTCCATGAAAAAATTGTGGGCACAAAATGGGTGATCACTGTACATTTCTCTTCTGTTTCCCATTACTATTTCTATTTTACTTCCTCAATTTAGCATTATGAACAGGGAAAGACCTAATCTAAGATCTGCAAAAAAATATTTTGCCTTCAAATTCATACCGTGATCGTAGCATGCATGGACTCGACTCATATGACTGGGATTTCCATGAAAAAGATTGTGGGCAGAAATTGGTGATCACTGTACATTTCTCTTCTGTTTCCCATTACTATTTCTATTTTACTTCCTCAATTTAGCATTATGGACAGGGAAAGACCTAATCTAAGGTCTGCAAAAGAATGTTTTGCCTTCAAATTCATATCGTGATCGTAGCATGCATGGACTCGACTCATATGACTCGGATTTCCATGAAAAAATTGTGGGCACAAAATGGGTGATCACTGTACATTTCTCTTCTGTTTCCCATTCCTATTTCTATTTTACTTCCTCAATTTAGCATTATGGACAGGGAAAGACCTAATCTAAGATCTGCAAAAAAATATTTTGCCTTCAAATACATACCGTGATCGTAGCATGCATGGACTCGACTCATATGACTGGGATTTCCATGAAAAAGATTGTGGGCACAAAATGGGTGATCACTGTACATTTCTCTTCTGTTTCCCATTACTATTTCTATTTTACTTCCTCAATTTAGCATTATGGACAGGGAAAGACCTTATCTAAGACCTGCAAAAAAATATTTTGCCTTCAAATTCATACCATGATCGTAGCATGCATGGACTCGACTCATATGACTGGGATTTCCATGAAAAAGATTGTGGGCACAAAATGCGTGATCACTGTACATTTCTCTTCTGTTGCCCATTACTATTTCTATTTTACTTCCTCAATTTAGCATTATGGACAGGGAAAGACCTAATCTAAGATCTGCAAAAAAATATTTTGCCTTCAAATTCATACCGTAATCGTAGCAAGCATGGACTCGACTGATATGACTGGGATTTCCATGAAAAAATTGTCGGCACAAAATGCGTGATCACTGTACATTTCTCTTCTGTTTCCCATTACTATTTCTATTTTACTTCCTGAATTTAGCATTATGGACAGGGAAAGACCTAATCTAAGATCTGCAAACATAATATTTTGCCTTCAAATTCATACCGTGATCGTAGCATGCCTGGACTCGACTCATATGACTGGGATTTCCAGGAAAAAGATTGTGGGCACAAAATGGGTGATCACTGTACATTTCTCTTCTGTTTCCCATTAATATTTCTATTTTACTTCCTCAATTTAGCATTATGAACAGGGAAAGAACTAATCTAAGATCTGCTAAAAAAATATTTTCCCTTCAAATTCATACCGTGATTGTAGCATGCATGGACTCGACTCATATGACTGGGATTTCCATGAAAAAGATTGTGGGCACAAAATGGGTGATCACTGTACAATTCTCTTCTGTTTACCATTACTATTTCTATTTTACTTCCTGAATTTAGCATTATGGACAGTGAAAGACCTAATCTAAGATCTGCAAAAAAATATTTTGCCTTCAAATACATACCGTGAACGTAGCATGCATGGACTCGACTCATATGACTGGGATTTCCATGAAAAAATTGTGGGCACAAAATGCGTGATCACTGTACATTTCTCTTCTGTTTCCCATTACTATTTCTATTTTACTCCCTAAATTTAGCATTATGGACTGTGAAAGACCTAATCTAAGATCTGCTAAAAAATATTTTGCCTTCAAATTCATACCTTGATCGTAGCATGCATGGACTCGACTCATCTGACTCGGATTTCCATGAAAAAATTGTGGGCAAAAAATGGGTGATCTCTGTACATTTCTCTTCTGTTTCCCAATAGTATTTCTATTTTATTCCTCAATTTAGCATTATGGACAGGGAAAGACTTAATCTAAGATCTGTAAAAGAATATTTTGCCTTCAAATACATACCGTGATCGTAGCATGCATGGACTCGACTCATATGACTGGGATTTCCATGAAAAATATTGTGTGCACAAAATGGGTGATCACTGTACATTTCTCTTCTATTTCCCATTACTATTTCTATTTTACTTCCTCAATTTAGCATTATGGACAGGGAAAGACCTTATCTAAGACCTGCAAAAAAATATTTTGCCTTCAAATTCATACCATGATCGTAGCATGCATGGACTCGACTCATATGACTGGGATTTCCATGAAAAAGATTGTGGGCAGAAATTGGTGATCACTGTACATTTCTCTTCTGTTTCCCATTACTATTTCTATTTTACTTCCTCAATTTAGCATTATGGACAGGGAAAGACCTAATCTAAGATCTGCAAAGAAATATTTTTCCTTCAAATTCATACCGTGATCGTAGCATGCATGGACTCGACTCATATGACTGGGATTTCCATGAAAAAGATTGTGGGCACAAAATGCGTGGTCACTGTACATTTCTCTTCTGTTTCCCATTACTATTTCTATTTTACTTCCTCAATTTAGCATTATGGACAGGGAAAGACCTAATCTAAGGTCTGCAAAAGAATGTTTTGCCTTCAAATTCATATCGTGATCGTAGCATGCATGGACTCGACTCATATGACTGGGATTTCCATGAAAAAGATTGTGGGCAAAAAATGGGTGATCACTGTACATTTCTCTTCATTTTCCCATTACTATTTCTATTTTACTTCCTCAATTTAGCATTATGGACAGTGAAAGACCTAATCTAAGATCTACAAAAAAATATTTTGCCTTCAAATTCATACCGTGATCGTGGCATGCATGGACTCGACTCATATGACTGGGATTTCCATGAAAAAGATTGTGGGCAGAAATTGGTGATCACTGTACATTTCTCTTCTGTTTCCCATTAATATTTCTATTTTACTTCCTCAATTTAGCATTATGGATAGGGAAAGACATAATCTAAGATCTGCAAAAAAATATTTTGCCTTCAAATTCATACCGTGATCGTAGCATGCATGGACTCGACTCATATGATTCAGATTTCCATGAAAAAATTGTGGGCACAAAATGGGTGATCACTGTACATTTCTCTTCTGTTTCCCATTACTATTTCTATTTTACTTCCTCAATTTAGCATTATGGACAGGGAAAGACCTAATCTAAGATCTGCAAAAAAATATTTTGCCTTCAAATACATACCATGATCGTAGCATGCATGGACTCGACTCATATGACTGGGATTTCCATGAAAAAGATTGTGGGCACAAAATGGGCGATCACTGTACATTTCTCTTCTGTTTCCCATTACTATTTCTATTTTACTTCCTCAATTTAGCATTATGGACAGGAAAGACCTAATCTAAGACCTGCAAAAAAATATTCTGCCTTCAAATTCATACCGTGATCGTAGCATGCATGGACTCGACTCATATGACTCGGATTTCCATGAAAAAGTTTGTGGGCAGAAATTGGTGATCACTGTACAATTCTCTTCTGTTTCCCATTACTATTTCTATTTTACTTCCTAAATTTAGCATTATGGACAGTGAAAGACCTAATCTAAGATCTACAAAAAAATATTTTGCCTTCAAATTCATACCGTGATCTTAGCATGGATGGACTCGACTCATATGACAGGGATTTCCGTGAAAAAGATTGTGGGCACAAAATGGGTGACCACTGTACATTTCTCTTCTGTTTCCCATTACTATTTCTATTTTACTTCCTCAATTTAGCATTATGAACAGGGAAAGACCTAATCTAAGATCTGCAAAAAAATATTTTGCCTTCAAATTCATACCGTGATCGTGGCATGCATGGACTCGACTCATATGACTGGGATTTCCATGAAAAAGATTGTGGGCAGAAATTGGTGATCACTGTACATTTCTCTTCTGTTTCCCATTACTATTTCTATTTTACTTCCTCAATTTAGCATTATGGACAGGGAAAGACATAATCTAAGATCTGCAAAAAAATATTTTGCCTTCAAATTCATACCGTGATCGTAGCATGCATGGACTCGACTCATATGACTCAGATTTCCATGAAAAAATTGTGGGCACAAAATGGGTGATCACTGTACATTTCTCTTCTGTTTCCCATTACTATTTCTATTTTACTTCCTCAATTTAGCATTATGGAGAGGGAAAGACCTAATCTAAGATCTGTAAAAAAATATTTTGCCTTCAAATACATACCATGATCGTAGCATGCATGGACTCGACTCATATGACTGGGATTTCCATGAAAAAGATTGTGGGCACAAAATGGGTGATCACTGTACATTTCTCTTCTGTTTCCCATTACTATTTCTATTTTACTTCCTCAATTTAGCATTATGGACAGGGAAAGACCTAATCTAAGACCTGCAAAAAAATATTCTGCCTTCAAATTCATACCGTGATCGTAGCATGCATGGACTCGACTCATATGACTCGGATTTCCATGAAAAAGTTTGTGGGCAGAAATTGGTGATCACTGTACAATTCTCTTCTGTTTCCCATTACTATTTCTATTTTACTTCCTAAATTTAGCATTATGGAGAGGGAAAGACGTAATCTAAGATCTGCAAAGAAATATTTTGCCTTCAAATTCATACCGTGATCGTAGCATGCATGGACTCAACTCATATGACTGGGATTTCCATGAAAAAGATTGTGGGCACAAAATGCGTGATCACTGTACATTTCTCTTCTGTTTCCCATTACTATTTCTATTTTACTTCCTCAATTTAGCATTATGGACAGGGAAAGACCTAATCTAAGATCTGCAAAAGAATATTTTGCCTTCAAAATCATACCGTGAACGTAGCATGCATGGACTCGACTAATATGACTGGGATTTCCATGAAAAAATTGTGGGCACAAAATGGGGGATCACTGTACATTTCTCTTCTGTTTCCCAATACTATTTCTATTTTACTTCCTCAATTTAGCATTATGGACAGGGAAAGACCTAATCTAAGATCTGTAAAAAAATATTTTGCCTTCAAATACATACCGTGATCGTAGCATGCATGGACTCGACTCATATGACTCGGATTTCCATGAAAAAGATTGTGGGCACAAAATGGGTGATCACTGTACATTTCTCTTCTGTTTCCCATTACTATTTCTATTTTACTTCCTCAATTTAGCATTACGGACAGGGAAAGACCTAATCTAAGGTCTGCAAAAGAATGTTTTGCCTTCAAATTCATATCGTGATCATAGCATGGATGGACTCGACTCATATGACAGGGATTTCCGTGAAAAAGATTGTGGACACAAAATGGGTGATCACCGTACATTTCTCTTCTGTTTCCCGTTACTATTTCTATTTTACTTCCTCAATTTAGCATTATGGACAGGGAAAGACCTAATCAAGATCTGCACAAAAATATTTTTAATTCAAATTCAGACCGTGATCGTAGCATGCATGGACTCGTCTCGTATCACTGGGATTTCCATGAAAAAGATTGTGGGCCGAAAATGGGTGATCACTGAACATTCCTCTTCTGTTTCCTATTTATATTTCTATTTTACCTCCTTAATTTAGCATTATGGCCAGGGAAAGACCTAATCTAAGCTCTGCACAAAAATATTTTGCCTTCAAATTCATACCGTGATCGTAGCATGCATGGACTCGACTCATATGACTGGGATTTCAATGAAAAAGATTGTGGGCAGAAAATGGGTGATCACTGTACATTTATCTTCTGTTTCCTATTTATATTTATATTTTACTTCCTCAATTTATCATTATGGACAGGGAAAGACCTAATCTAAGCTCTGCAAAAATATATTTTGCCTTCAAATTCATACCGTGATCGTAGCATGCATGGATAGAATCATATGACTGGGATTTCCATGAAAAAGATTGTTGGCAGAAAATGGGTGATCACTGTATATTTCTCTTCTGTTTCCTATTTATATTTCTATTTTACTTCCTCAATTTAGCATTATGGACAGGGAAAGACCTAATCTAAGCACTGCAAAAAAATATTTTGCCTTCAAATTCATACCGTGATCGTACCATGCATGGACTCGACTCATATGACTGGGATTTTCATGAAAAAGATTGTGGGCAGAAAATGGGGGATCACTGTACATTTCTCTTCTGTTTCCTATTTATATTTCTATTTTACTTCCTCAATTGAGCATTTTGGACAGGGAAAGACCTAATCTAAGATTTGCACAAAAATATTTTGCCATCAAATTCATACCGTGATCGTAGCATGCATGGACTTGACTCAAATGACTTGGATTTCCATGAAAAAGATTGTGGGCAGAAAATGGGTGATCACTGTACATTTCTCTTCTGTTTCCTATTTATATTTATATTTTACTTGTTCATTTAGCATTATGGACCGGGAAAGACCTAATCTAACATCTACAAAAAAATATTTTTCCTTTAAATTCATACCGTGATCGTAGCATGCATGGACTCGACTCATATGACTGGGTTTACCATGAAAAAGATTGTGGGCAGATAATGGGTGATCACTGTACATTTCTCTTCTGTTTCCTTTTATATTTATATTTTTCTTCCTTCATTTATCATTATGGACAGGGAAAGACCTAATCTCAGCTCTGCAAAAAAATATTCTGCCTTCAAATTCATACCGTGATAGTAGCATGCCTGGACTCGACTCATATGACTGGGGTTTCCATGAAAAAGATTGTGGGCACAAAATGGGTGATCACTGTACATTTCTCTTCTGTTTCCTATTTATATTTCTATTTTACCTCCTCAATTTAGCATTCTGGACAGGGAAAGACCTAATCTAAAATCTGCACAAAAATATTTTGCTTTCAAATTCATACCGTGATCGTAGCCTGCATGGACTCGACTCATATGACTGGGATTTCCATGAAAAAGATTGTGGGCCGAAAATGGGTGATCACTGTACATTTCTCTTCTGTTTCCTATTTATATTTATATTTTACCTCCTTAATTTAGCATTATGGACAGGGAAAGACCTAATCTAAATTCTGCACAAAAATATTTTGTCTTCAAATTCATACCGTGATCTTTGCATGCATGGACTCGACTCATATTACTGGGATTTCCATGAAAAAGATTGTGGGCCTAAAATGGGTGATCACTGTACATTTCTCTTCTGTTTCCTATTTATATTTATATTTTACCTTTTCAAAATAGCATTATGGAGAGGGAAAGACCTAATCTAAAATCTGCAGAAAAATATTTTGCCTTCAAATTCATACCTTGATCGTAGCATGCATGGACTCGACTCATATGACTGGGATTTCCATGAAAAAGATTGTACATTTCTCTTCTGTTTCCTATTTATATTTCTATTTTACCTCCTTAATTTAGCATTATGGACAGGGAAAGACCTAATCTAAAATCTGCACAAAAATATTTTGCCTTCAAATTCATACCGTGATCGTAGCATGCATGGACTCGACTCATATGACTGGGATTTCCATGAAAATGATTGTGGGCCGAAAATGGGTGATCACTGTACATTTCTCTTCTGTTTCCTATTTATATTTATATTTTACTTCCTCAATTTAGCATTATGGACAGGGAAAGACCTAATCAAAAATCTGCACAAAAATATTTTGCCTTCAAATTCATACCGTGATCGTAGCATGCATGGACTCGACTCATATGACTGGGATTTCCATGAAAAAGATTGTGGGCAGAAAATGGGTGATCACTGTACATTTCTCTTCTGTTTCCTATTTATATTTATATTTTACTTGTTCATTTAGCATTATGGACCGGGAAAGACCTAATCTAACATCTACAAAAAAATATTTTTCCTTTAAATTCATACCGTGATCGTAGCATGCATGGACTCGACTCATATGACTGGGTTTACCATGAAAAAGATTGTGGGCAGATAATGGGTGATCACTGTACATTTCTCTTCTGTTTCCTTTTATATTTATATTTTTCTTCCTTCATTTATCATTATGGACAGGGAAAGACCTAATCTCAGCTCTGCAAAAAAATATTCTGCCTTCAAATTCATACCGTGATAGTAGCATGCCTGGACTCGACTCATATGACTGGGGTTTCCATGAAAAAGATTGTGGGCACAAAATGGGTGATCACTGAACATTTCTCTTCTGTTTTTTATTTATATTTATATTTTACCTCCTTAATTTAGCATTATGTACAGGGAAAACCCTAATCTAATATCTGCGCAAAAATATTCTGCCTTCAAATTCATACCGTGATCGTAGCATGCATGGACACGACTCATATGACTGGGTTTACCATGAAAAAGATTGTGGGCCGAAAATGGGTGATCACTGTACATTTCTCTTCTGTTTCCTATTTATATTTCTATTTTACCTCCTCAATTTAGCATTCTGGACAGGGAAAGACCTAATCTAAAATCTGCACAAAAATATTTTGCTTTCAAATTCATACCGTGATCGTAGCATGCATGGACTCGACTCATATGACTGGGATTTCCATGAAAAAGATTGTGGGCCGAAAATGGGTGATCACTGTACATTTCTCTTCTGTTTCCTATTTATATTTATATTTTACCTCCTTAATTTAGCATTATGGACAGGGAAAGACCTAATCTAAATTCTGCACAAAAATATTTTGTCTTCAAATTCATACCGTGATCTTTGCATGCATGGACTCGACTCATATTACTGGGATTTCCATGAAAAAGATTGTGGGCCTAAAATGGGTGATCACTGTACATTTCTCTTCTGTTTCCTATTTATATTTATATTTTACCTTTTCAAAATAGCATTATGGAGAGGGAAAGACCTAATCTAAAATCTGCAGAAAAATATTTTGCCTTCAAATTCATACCTTGATCGTAGCATGCATGGACTCGACTCATATGACTGGGATTTCCATGAAAAAGATTGTACATTTCTCTTCTGTTTCCTATTTATATTTCTATTTTACCTCCTTAATTTAGCATTATGGACAGGGAAAGACCTAATCTAAAATCTGCACAAAAATATTTTGCCTTCAAATTCATACCGTGATCGTAGCATGCATGGACTCGACTCATATGACTGGGATTTCCATGAAAATGATTGTGGGCCGAAAATGGGTGATCACTGTACATTTCTCTTCTGTTTCCTATTTATATTTATATTTTACTTCCTCAATTTAGCATTATGGACAGGGAAAGACCTAATCAAAAATCTGCACAAAAATATTTTGCCTTCAAATTCATACCGTGATCGTAGCATGCATGGACTCGACTCATATGACTGGGATTTCCATGAAAAAGATTGTGGGCCGAAAAAGGGTGATCACTGTACATTTCTCTTCTAAATCTCTTCTAATCTAAAATCAGCACAAAAATATTTTGCCTTCGAATTCATACTGTGAGCGTAGCATGCATGGACTCGACTCATATGACTGGGATTTCCATGAAAAAGATTGTGGTCCGAAAATGGGTGATCACTGTATATTTCTCTTCTGTTTCCTATTTATATTTCTATTTTACCTTTTCAATTTAGCATTATGGACAGGGAAAGACCTAATCTAAAATCTGCACAAAAATATTTTGCCTTCAAATTCATACCGTGATCGTAGCATGCATGGACTCGACTCATATGACTGGGATTTCCCTGAAAAAGATTGTGGGCCGAAAATGGGTGATCACTGTACATTTCTCTTCTGTTTCCTATTTATATTTCTATTTTACCTCCTCAATTTAGCATTATGGACAGGGAAAGACCTAATCTAAAATCTGCACAAAAATATTTTGCCTTCAAATTCATACCGTGATCGTAGCATGCATGGACTCGACTCATATGACTGGGATTTCCATGAAAAAGATTGTGGGCCGAAAATGGGTGATCACTATACATTTCTCTTCTGTTTCCTATTTATATTTATATTTTATCTCCTCAATTTAGCATTATGGTCAGGGAAAGACCTAATCTAAAATCTGCACAAAAATATTTTGCCTTTAAATTCATACCGTGATCGTAGCATGCATGGACTCGACTCATATGACAGGGATTTCCATGAAAAAGATTGTGGGCCGAAAATGGGTGATCACTGTACATTTCTCTTCTGTTTCCTATTTATATTTATATTTTACCTCCTCAATTTAGCATTATGGACAGGGAAAGACCTAATCTAAAATCTGCACAAAAATATTTTGCCTTCAAATTCATACCGTGATCGTAGCATGCATGGACTCGACTCATATGACTGGGATTTCTATGAAAAAGATTGTGGGCCGAAAATGGGTGATCACTGTACATTTCTCTTCTGTTTCCTATTTATATTTATATTTTACCTCCTCAATTTAGCATTATGGAAAGGGAAAGACCTAATCTAAAATCTGCACAAAAATATTTTGCCTTCAAATTCATACCGTGATCGTACCATGCATGGACTCGACTCATATGACTGGGATTTCTATGAAAAAGATTGTGGGCCGAAAATGGGTGATCACTGTACATTTCTCTTCTGTTTCCTATTTATATTTCTATTTTACCTCCTCAATTTAGCATTATGGACAGGGAAAGACCTAATCTAAAATCTGCACAAAAATATTTTGCCTGCAAATTCATACCGTGATCGTAGCATGAATGGACTCGACTCATATGACTGGGATTTCCATGAAAAAGATTGTGGACCGAAAATGGGTGATCACTGTACATTTCTCTTCTGTTTCCTATTTATATTTCTATTTTACGTCCTCAATTTAACATTATGGACAGGGAAAGACATTATCTAAGCTCTGCACACAAATATTTTGCCTTCAAATTCATACCGTGATCGTAGCATGCATGGACTCGACTCATATGACTGGGATTTCCATGAAAAAGATTGTGGGCCGAAAATGGGTGACCACTGT
Organism: Acanthosepion lycidas; assembly: GCA_963932145.1. Classification (NCBI taxonomy): domain Eukaryota; kingdom Metazoa; phylum Mollusca; class Cephalopoda; order Sepiida; family Sepiidae; genus Acanthosepion; species Acanthosepion lycidas. Next base: position 105,419,873 of record OZ010592.1, on the reverse strand, counting down.
ACATTTCTCTTCTGTTTCCTATTTATATTTCTATTTTACCTCCTCAATTTAGCATTATGGACAGGGAAAGACCTAATCTAAATTCTGCACAAAAATATTTTGCCTTCAAATTCATACAGTGATCGTAGCATGCATGTACTCGACTCATATGACTGGGATTTCCATGAAAAATATTGTGGGCCGAAAATGGATGATCACTGTACATTTCTCTGCTGTTTCCTATTTATATTTATATTTTACCTCCTCAATTTAGCATTATGAACAGGGAAAGACCTAATCTAAGCTCTGCACAAAAATATTTTGCCTTCAAATTCATACTGTGATCGTAGCATGCATGGAGTCGACTCATATGACTGGGATTTCCATGAAAAAGATTGTGGTCCGAAAATGGGTGATCACTGTATATTTCTCTTCTGTTTCCTATTTGTATTTATATTTTACCTCCTCAATTTAGCATTATGGACAGGGAAAGACCTAATCTAAAATATGCACAAAAATATTTTGCCTTCAAATTCATACCGTGATCATAGCATGCATTGACTCGACTCATATGACTGGGATTTCCATGAAAAAGATTGTGGGCCGAAAATGGGTGATCACTGTACATTTCTCTTCTGTTTCCTATTCATATTTCTATTTTACCTCCTCAATTTAGCATTATGGACAGGGAAAGACATTATCTAAGCTCTGCACACAAATATTTTGCCTTCAAATTCATACCGTGATCGTAGCATGCATGGACTCGACTCATATGACTGGGATTTCCATGAAAAAGATTGTGGGCCGAAAATGGGTGATCACTGTACATTTCTCTTCCGTTTCCTATTTATATTTCTATTTTACCTCCTCAATTTAGCATTATGGACAGGGAAAGACCTTATCTAAAATCTGTACAAAAATATTTTGCCTTCAAATTAATACCGTGATCGTAGCGTGCATGGACTCTACTCATATGACTGGGATTTCCATGAAAAAGATTGTGGGCCGAAAATGGGTGATCACTGTACATTTCTCTTCTGTTTCCTATTTATATTTATATTTTACCTCCTCAATTTAGCATTATGGACAGGGAAAGACCTAATCTAAGATCTGCAAAAAAATATTTTGCCTTCAAATTCATACCGTGATCGTAGCATGCATGGACTCGACTGCTATGACTGGGATTTCCATGAAAAAGATTGTGGGCAGAAAATGGGTGATCACTGTAAATTTCTCTTCTGTTTCCTATTTATATTTCTATTTTACTTCCTCAATTTAGTATTATGGACAGGGAAAGGCCTAATCTAAGATCTGCAAAAACAAATTTTGCCTTCAAATTCATACCGTGATCGTAGCATGCATGGACTCGACTCATATGACTGGGATTTCCATGAAAAAGATTGTGGGCAGAAAATAGGTGATCACTGTACATTTCTCTTCTGTTTCCTATTTATATTTCTATTTTACCTCCTTAATTTAGCATTATGGACAGGGAAAGACCTAATCTAAGATCTGCAAATAAATATTTTGCCTTCAAATTCATACCGTGATCGTAGCATGCATGGACTCGACTCATATGACTGGGATTTCCATGAAAAAGATTGTGGGCCGAAAATGGGTGATCACTGTACATTTCTCTTCTGTTTCCTATTCATATTTCTAATTTACCTCCTCAATTTAGCATTACGGACAGGGAAAGACCTAATCTAAATTCTTCACAAAAATATTTTGCCTTCAAATTCATACGGTGATCGTAGCATGCATGGACTCGACTCATATGACTGGGATTTCCATGAAAAAGATTGTGGGCAGAAAATGGGTGATCACTGTACATTTCTCTTCTGTTTTCTATTTATATTTCTATTTTACTTCTTCAATTTAGCATTATGGACAGGGAAAGACCAAATCTAACATCTGCAAAAAAATATTTTGCCTTTAAATTCATACCGTGATCGTAGCATGCATGGACTCGACTCATATGACTGGGATTTCCATGAAAAAGATAGTGGGCCAAAAATAGGTATTCACTGTACATTTCTCTTCTGTTTCCTATTCATATTTCTAATTTACCTCCTCAATTTAGCATTATGAACAGGGAAAGATCTAATCTAAGATCTGCAAAAAAATATTTTGCCTTCAAATTCATACCGTGATCGTAGCATGCATGGACTCAAGTCATATGACTGGGATTTCCATGAAAAAGATTGTGGGCAGAAAATGGGTGATCACTGTACTTTTCTCTTCTGTTTCCTATTTATATTTCTATTTTACTTCTTTAATTTACCATTATGGACAGGGAAAAACCTGCAATCTAAGAACAGCAAAAAAATATTTTGCCTTCAAATTCATACCGTGATAGTAGCATGCATGGACTCGACACATAGGACTTGGATTTCCATGAAAAAGATTGTGGGCCGAAAATGGGTGATCAGAGTACATTTCTCATCTGTTTCCTATTTATATTTATATTTTACCTCCTCAATTTAGCATTATGGACAGGGAAAGACCTAATCTAATATCTGCAAAAAAATATTTTGCCTTCAAATTCATACGGTGATCGTAGCATGCATGGACTCGACTCATATGACAGGGATTTCCATGAAAAAGATTGTGGGCCGAAAATGGGTGAACACTGTACATTTCTATTCTGTTTCCTATTTATATTTCTATTTTACCTCCTCAATTTAGCCTTATGGATAGGGAAAGACCTAATCTAAGATCTGCAAAAAAATATTTTGCCTTCAAATTCATACCGTGATCGTAGCATGCATGGACTCGACTCATATGACAGGGATTTCCATGAAAAAGATTGTGGGCCGAAAATCGGTGAACACTGTACATTTCTCTTCTGTTTTCTATTTATATTTCTATTTTACTTCTTCAATTTAGCATTATGGACAGGGAAAGACCAAATCTAACATCTGCAAAAAAATATTTTGCCTTCAAATTCATACCGTGATCGTAGCATGCATGGACTCGACTCATGTGACTGGGATTTCCATGAAAAAGATAGTGGGCCAAAAATAGGTATTCACTGTACATTTCTCTTCTGTTTCCTATTCATATTTCTAATTTACCTCCTGAATTTAGCATTATAGACAGGGAAAGATCTAATCTAAGATCTGCAAAAAAATATTTTGCCTTCAAATTCATACCGTGATCGTAGCATGCATGGACTCAACTCATATGACTGGGATTTCCATGATAAAGATTGTGGGCAGAAAATGGGTGATCACTGTACTTTTCTCTGCTGTTTCCTATTTATATTTCTATTTTACTTACTTATTTTAGCATTATGGAAAGGGAAAGACCTAATCTAAGCTCTGCAAAAAAATATTTTGCCTTCAAATTCATACCGTGATCGTAGCATGCATGGACTCGACTCATATGACTGGGATTTCCATGAAAAAGATTGTGGGCCGAAAATGGGTGATCACTGTACATTTCTCTTCTGTTTGCTATTTATATTTGTATTTTACCTCTTCAATTTAGCATTATGGACAGGGAAAAACCTGTATTCTAAGAACTGCAAAAAAATATTTTGCCTTCAAATTCATACCGTGATCCTAGCATGCATGGACTCGACTCATATGACTGGGATTTCCATGAAAAAGATAGTGGGCAGAAAATGGGTGATCACAGTACATTTCTCTTCTGTTTCCTATTTATATTTCTATTTTACGTCCTCAATTTAGCATTATGGACAGGGAAAGACCTAATCTAAGCTCAGCAAAAAAATATTTTTCCTTCAAATTCATACCGTGATCGTAGCTTGCATGGACTCGACTCATATGTCTGGGATTTCCATGACAAAGATTGTGGGCCGAAAATGGGTGATCACTGTACATTTCTCTTCTGTTTCCTATTTATATTTATATTTTACCTCCTCAATTTAGCATTATGGACAGGGAAAGACCTAATCTGAATTCTGCACAAAAATATCTTGCCTTGAAATTCATACCGTGATCGTAGCGTGCATGGACTCGACTCATATGACTGGGATTTCCATGAAAAAGATATTGGGCAGAAAATGGGTGATCACAGTACATTTCTCTTCTGTTTCCTATTTATATTTATATTTTACCTCCTCAATTTAGCATTATGGACAGGGAAAGACCTAATCTGAATTCTGCACAAAAATATCTTGCCTTCAAATTCATACACGTGATCGTAGCATGCATGGACTCGACTCATATGACTGGTATTTCCATGAAAAAGATTATGGGCAGAAAATGGGTGATCACTGTACATTTATCTTCTGTTTCCTATTTATATTTATATTTTACCTCCTCAATTTAGCATTATGGACAGGGAAAGACCTAATCTAAGATCAGCACAAAAATATTTTGCCTTCAAATTCATACCGTGATCGTAGCATGCATGGACTCGACTCATATGACTGGGATTTCCATGAAAAAGATTGTGGGCAGAAAATGGGTGATGACTGTACATTTCTCTTCTGTTTCCTATTTATATTTCTATTTTACTTCCTCAATTTAGTATTATGGACAGGGAAAGGCCTAATCTAAGATCTGCAAAAACAAATTTTGCCTTCAAATTCATACCGTGATCGTAGCATGCATGGACTCGACTCATATTACTGGGATTTCCATGAAAAAGATAGTGGGCAGAATATGGGTGATCGCTGTACATATCTCTTCTGTTTCCTATTTATATTTATATTTTACCTCCTCAATTTAGCATTATGGACAGGGAAAGACCTAATCTAAAATCTGCACAAAAATATTTTGCCCTCAAATTCATACCAGGATCGTAGCATGCATGGACTCGACTCATATGACTGGGATTTCCATGAAAAAGATTGTGCGCCGAAAATGGGTGATCACTGTACATTTCTCTTCTGTTTCCTATTTACATTTCTATTTTACTTCATTCATTTAGCATTATGGACAGGGAAAGACCTAATCTAAGATCTGCAAAAAAATATTTTGCCTTCAAATTCATACCGTGATCGTAGCATGCATGGAATCGAATCATATAACTGGGATTTCCATGAAAAAGATTGTGGGCCGAAAATGTTGATCACTGTACATTTCTCTTCTGTTTCCTATTTATATTTCTATTTTACCTCCTCAAGTTAGCATTATGGATAGGGAAAGACCTAATCTAAGCTCTGCACAAAAATATTTTCCCTTCAAATTCATACCGTGATCGTAGCATGCATGGACTCGACTCATATGACTGGGATTTCCATGAAAAAGTTTGTGGGCCGAAAACGGGTGATCACTGTATATTTCTCTTCTGTTTCCTATTTATATTTCTATTTTACCTCCTCAATTTAGCATTATGGACAGGGAAAGACCTAATCTAAGCTCTGCACAAAAATATTTTGCCTTCAAATTCATACCGTGATCGTAGCATGCATGGACTAGACTCATATGACTGGGATTTCCATGAAAAAGATTGTGGGCCGAAAACGGGTGATCACTGTACATTTCTCATATGTTTCCTATTTATATTTATATTTTCCTTCTTCAATTTAGCATTATGGACAGGGAAAGACCAAATCTAAGATCTCCAAAAAAATATTTTGCCTTCAAATTCATACCGTGATCGTAGCATGCATGGACTCGACTCATATGACTGGGATTTCCATGAAAAAGATTGTGGGCAGAAAATGGGTGATCAATGTACATTTCTCTTCTTTTTCCTATTTATATTTATATTTTACTTCCTCAATTTAGCATTATGGACAGGGAAAGACCTAATCTAAGATCTGCAAAAAAATATTTTCCCTTCAAATTCATACCGTGATCGTAGCATGCATGGATTAGACACATATGACTGGGATTTCCATGAAAAAGATAGTGGGCCGAAAATGGGAGATCACTGTACATTTCTCTTCTGTTTCCTATTTATATTTATATTTTACCTCCTCAATTTAGCATTATGGACAGGGAAAGACCTAATCCAAGCTCTGCACAAAAATATTTTGCCTTCAAATTCATACCGTGATCGTAGCATGCATGGAGTCGACTTATATGACTGGGATTTCCATGAAAACGATTGTGTGCCGAAAATGGGTGATCACTGTACATTTCTCTTCCGTTTCCCATTTATATTTCTATTTTACCTCCTCAATTTAGCATTATGGACAGGGAAAGACCTAATCTAAAATCTGCACAAAAATATTTTGCCTTCAAATTCATACCGTGATCGTAGCATGCATGGACTCGACTCATATGACTGGGATTTCCATGAAAAAGATTGTGGGCTGAAAACGGGGGATCACTGTACATTTCTCATATGTTTCCTATTTATATTTATATTTTACTTCTTCAATTTAGCATTATGGACAGGGAAAGACCTAATCTAAGATCTGCAAAAAAATATTTTGCCTTCAAATTCATACCGTGATCGTAGCATGCATGGACTCGACTCATATGACTGGGATTTCCATGAAAAAGATTGTGGGCAGAAAATGGGTGATCACTATATATTTCTCTTCTGTTTCCTATTTATATTTCTATTTTACCTCCATAATTTAGCATTATGGACAGGGAAAGACCAAATCTAAGATCTGCAAAAAAATATTTTGCCTTCAAATTCATACCGTGATCGTAGAATGCATGGACTCGACTCATATGACTGGGATTTCCATGAAAAAGATTGTGGGCAGAAAATGGGTGATCACTGTATATTTCTCTTCTGTTTCCTATTCATATTTCTATTTAACTTCCTTAATTTAGCATTATGGACAGGGAAAGACCTAATCTAAGATCTGCAAAAAAATATTTTGCCTTCAAATGCATACCGTGATCGTAGCATGCATGGACACGACACATATGACTTGGATTTCCATGAAAAAGATTGTGGGCCGAAAATGTTGAATCCTGTACATTTCTCTTCTGTTTCCTATTTATATTTATATTTTACCTCCTCAAGTTAGCATTATGGATAGGGAAAGACCTAATCTAATCCCTGCACAAAAATATTTTCCCTTCAAATTCATACCGTGATCGTAGCATGCATGGACTCGACTCATATGACTGGGATTTCCATGAAAAAGTTTGTGGGCCGAAAACGGGTGATCACTGTATATTTCTCTTCTCTTTCCTATTTATATTTATATTTTACCTCCTCAAGTTAGCATTATGGATAGGGAAAGACCTAATCTAAGCTCTGCACAAAAATATTTTCCCTTCAAATTCATACCGTGATCGTAGCATGCATGGACTCGACTCATATGACTGGGATTTCCATGAAAAAGATTGTGGGACGAAAATGGGTGATCACTGTACATTTCTCTTCAGTACCCTATTTATATTTATATTTTACCTCCTCAATTTAGCATTATGGACAGGGAAAGACCTAATCTAAGATCTGCACAAAAATATTTTACCTTCAAATTCATACCGTGATCGTAGAATGCATGGACTCGACTCATATGACTGGGATTTCCATGAAAAAGATTGTGGGCCAAAAATCGGTGATCACTGTACATTTCTCTTCTGTTTCCTATTTATATTTATATTTTACTTCCTCAATTTAGCATTATGGACAGGGAAAGACCTAATCAAGCTCTGCACAAAAATATTTTGCCTTCAAATTCATACCGTGATCGTAGCATGCATGGACTCGAATCATATGACTGGGATTTCCATGAAAAAGATTGTGGGCACAAAATGGGTGATCACTGTACATTTCTCTTCTGTTTGCTATTTATATTTATATTTTACCTCCTCAATTTAGCATTATGGACTGGGAAAGACCAAATATAAAATCTTCAAAAAAATATTTTGCCTTCAAATTCATACGGTGATCGTAGCATGCATGGACTCGACACATATGACTGGGATTTCCATGAAAAAGATTGTGGGCCGAAAATGGGTGATCACTGTACATTTCTCTTCTGTTTCCTATTTATATTTCTATTTTACCTTCTCAATTCAGCATTATGGATAGGGAAAGACCTAATCTAACCTCTGCACAAAAATATTTTGCCTTCAAATTCATACCGTGATCGTAGCATGCATGGACTCGACTCATATAACGTGGATATCCATGAAAAAGATTGTGGTCAGAAAATGGGTGATCACTCTACATTTCTCTTCTGTTTCCTATTTATATTTCTATTTTACCTCCTCAATTTAGCATTATGGACAGGGAAAGACCAAATCTAAGATCTGCACAAAAATATTTGCCTTCAAATTCATACCGTGATCGTAGCATGCATGGACTCGACTCATATGACTGGGATTTCCATGAAAAAGTTTGTTGGCTTAAAATGGGTGATCACTGTATATTTCTCTTCTGTTTCCTATTTATATTTCTATTTTACCTCCTCAATTTAGCATTATGGACAGGGAAAGACCTAATCTAAGCTGTGCACAAAAATATTTTGCCTTCAAATTCATACCGTGATCGTAGAATGCATGGACTCGACTCATATGACTGGGATTTCCATGAAAAAGATTGTGGGCCGAAAATCGGTGATCACTGTACATTTCTCTTCTGTTTCCTATTTATATTTATATTTTACCTCCTCAATTTAGCATTATGGACAGGGAAAGACCTAATCTAAGCTCTGCACAAAAATATTTTGCCTTCAAATTCATACCGTGATTGTAGCATGCATGGACTCGACTCATATGACTGGGATTTCCATGAAAAATATTGTGGGCCGAAAATGGGTGATCACTGCATATTTCTCTTCTGTTTCCTATTTATATTTCTATTTTACCTCCTCAATTTAGCATTATGGACAGGGAAAGACCTAATCTAAGCTCTGCACAAAAATATTTTGCCTTCAACTTCATACCGTGATCGTAGCAGGTATGGACTCGACTCATATGACTGGGATTTCCATGAAAAATATTGTGGGCAAAGAATGGGTGATCACTGTACATTTCTCTTCAGTTTCCTATTTATATTTATATTTTACTTCCTGAATTTAACATTATTGACAGGGAAAGACATAATCTAAGCTCTGCACAAAAATATTTTTCCTTCAAATTCATACCGTGATCGTAGCATGCATGGACTAGACTCATATGACTGGGATTTCCATGAAAAAGATTTTGGGCAGAAAATGGGTGATCACTGTACATTTCTCTTCTGTTTCCTATTTATATTTCTATTTTACCTCCTCAATTTAGCATTATGGACAGTGAAAGACCTAATCTAAGCTCTGCAAAAAAATATTTTGCTTTCAAATTCATACCGTGATCCTAGCATGCATGGACTCCACTCATATGACTGGGATTTCCATGAAAAAGATTGTGGGCAAAAAATGGGTGATCACTGTACATTTCTCTTCTGTTTCCTATTTATATTTATATTTTACTTCCTCAATTTAGCATTATGGACAGGGAAAGACATAATCTAAGATCTGCAAAAAAATATTGTGCCTTCAAATTCATATCGTGATCGTAGAATGCATGGACTCGACTCATATGACTGGGATTTCCATGAAAAAGATGGTGGGACGAAAATGGGTGATCACTGTACATTTCTCTTCAGTACCCTATTTATATTTCTATTTTACCTCCTCAATTTAGCATTATGGACAGGGAAAGACCTAATCTAAGCTCTGCACAAAAATATTTTGCCTTCAAATTCATACCCTGATCGTAGAATGCATGGACTCGACTCATATGACTGGGATTTCCATGAAAAAGATTGTGGGCCGAAAATCGGTGATCACTGTACATTTCTCTTCTGTTTCCTATTTATATTTATATTTTACCTCCTCAATTTAGCATTATGGACAGGGAAAGACCTAATCTAAGCTCTGCAAAAAAATATTTTGCCTTCAAATTCATACCGTGATCGTAGCATGCATGGACTCGACTCATATGACTTGGATTTCCATGAAAAAGATTGTGGGCAGAAATGGGTGATCACTGTACATTTCTCTTCTGTTTCCTATTTATATTTATATTTTACCTCCTTAATTTAGCATTATGAACAGGGAAAGACAAAATCTAAAATCTGCAAAAAAATATTTGGCCTTCAAATTCATACCGTGAAAGTAGCATGTATGGACTCGACTCATATGACTGGGATTTCCATGAAAAAGATTGTGGGCCGAAAATGGGTGATCACTGTACATTTCTCATCTGTTTCCTATTTATATTTCTATATTACTTCCTTAATTTATCATTATGGACAGGGAAAGATCTAATCTAAGATCTGCAAAAAAATATTTTGCCTTCAAATTCATACCGTGAACGTAGCATGCATGGACTCGACTCATATGACTGGGATTTCCATGAAAAAGATTGTGGGCCGAAAATCGGTGATCACTTTTCATTTCTCTTCTGTTTCCTATTTATATTTCTATTTTACCTCCTCAATTTAGCATTATGGACAGGGAAAGACCTAATCTAAGCTCTTCAAAAAAATATTTTGCCTTCAAATTCATACCGTGATCATAGCATGCATGGACTCGACTCATATGACTGGGATTTCCATCAAAATGATTGTGGGCCGAAAATGGGTGATCACTGTACATTTCTCTTCAGTTTCATATTTATATTTCTATTTTGCTTCCTGAATTTAACATTATGGACAGGGAAAGACATAATCTAAGCTCTGCACAAAAATATTTTGCCTTCAACTTCATACCGTGATCGTAGCAGGTATGGACTGGACTCATATGACTGGGATTTCCATGAAAAAGATTGTGGGCTTAAAATGGGTGATCACTGTATATTTCTCTTCTGTTTCCTATTTATATTTCTATTTTACGTCCTCAATTTAGCATTATGGACAGGGAAAGACCTAATCTAAGCTCTGCACAAAAATATTTTGCCTTCAAATTCATACCGTGATTGTAGCATGCATGGACTCGACTCATATGACTGGGATTTCCATGAAAAATATTGTGGGCCGAAAATGGGTGATCACTGCATATTTCTCTTCTGTTTCCTATTTATATTTATATTTTGCTTCCTGAATTTAACATTATGGACAGGGAAAGACATAATCTAAGCTCTGCACAAAAATATTTTGCCTTCAACTTCATACCGTGATCGTAGCATGCATGGACTCGACTCATATGACTGGGATTTCCATGAAAAAGATTGTGGTCAGAAAATGGGTGATCACTCTACATTTCTCTTCTGTTTCCTATTGATATTTTGATTTTACTTCCTCAATTTAGCATTATGGACAGGGAAAGACCAAATCAAAGATCTGCAAAAAAATATTTTGCCTTCAAATTCATACCGTGATCGTAGCATGCATGGACTCGACACATATGACTGGGATTTCCATGAAAAAGATTGTGGGCCGAAAATGTGTGATCACTGTACATTTCTCTTCTGTTTCCTATTTATATTTCTATTTTACCTCCTCAATTTAGCATTATGGATAGGGAAAGACCTAATCTAACCTCTGCACAAAAATATTTTGCCTTCAAATTCATACCGTGATCGTAGCATGCATGGACTCGACTCATATAACGTGGATTTCCATGAAAAAGATTGTGGGCCGAAAATGGGTGATCAGTGTACATTTCTCATCTGTTTCCTATTTATATTTCTATTTTACTTCCTTCATTTAGCATTATGGACAGGGAAAACCTAATATAAAATCTGCACAAAAATATTTTGCCTTCAAATTCATACCGTGATCGTAGCATGCATGGAATCGACTCATATGACTGGGATTTCCATGAAAAAGATTGTGGGCCGAAAATGGGTGATCACTGTACATTTCTTTTCTGTTTCCTATTTATATTTATATTTTACTTCCTTTATTTAGCATTATGAACAGGGTAAGACCTAATCTAAGATCTGCACAAAAATATTTTGCCTTTAAATTCATACCGTGATCGTTGCATGCATGGACTCGACTCATATGACTGGGATTTCCATGAAAAACATTGTGGGCCGACATTGGGTGATCACTGTACATTTCTCTTCTGTTTCCTATTTATATTTCTATTTTACGTCCTCAATTTAGCATTATGGACAGGGAAAGATCTAATCTAAGATCTGCAAAAAAATATTTTGCCTTCAAATTCATACCATGATTGTAGCATGCATGGACTCGACTCATATGACTGGGATTTCCATGAAAAAGATTGTGGGCCGACAATGGGTGATCACTGTACATTTCTCTTCTGTTTCATATTTATATTTCTATTTTACGTCCTCAATTTAGCATTATGGACAGGGAAAGACCTAATCTAAAATCTGCAAAAAAATATTTTGCCTTCAATTCATACCGTGATCGTAGCATGTATGGACTCGACTCATATGACTGGGATTACCATGAAAAAGATTTAGGCCGAAAATGGGTGATCACTGTACATTTCTCTTTTGTTTCCTATTTATATTTATATTTTACTTCCTTCATTTAGCATTATGGACAGGGAAAGATCTAATCTAAAATCTGCACAAAAATATTTCGCCTTCAAATTCATACCGTGATCGTAGCATGCATGGACTCGACTCATATGACTGGGATTTCCATGAAAAAGATTGTGGGCCGACAATGGGTGATCACTGTACATTTCTCTTCTGTTTCCTATTTATATTTCTATTTTACGTCCTCAATTTAGCATTATGGACAGGGAAAGACCTAATCTAAAATCTGCAAAAAAATATTTTGCCTTCAATTCATACCGTGATCGTAGCATGCATGGACTCGACTCATATGACTGGGATTACCATGAAAAAGATTGTGGGCCGAAAATGGGTGATCACTGTACATTTCTCTTTTGTTTCCTATTTATATTTATATTTTACTTCCTTCATTTAGCATTATGGACAGGGAAAGATCTAATCTAAGATCTGCACAAAAATATTTCGCCTTCAAATTCATACCGTGAACATAGCATGCATGGACTCTACTCATATGACTGGGATTTCCATGAAAAAGATTGTGGGCAGAAAATGGGTGATCACTGTACATTTCTCTTCTGTTTCCTATTTATATTTATATTTTACTTTCTCAATTTAGCATTATGGACAGTGAAAGACCTAATCGAAGATCTGCAAAAAATATTTTGCCTTCAAATTCATACCGTGATCATGGCATGCATGGACTCGACTCATATGACTGGGATTTCCATGAAAAAGATTGTGGGCCGACAATGGGTGATCACTGTACATTTCTCTTCTGTTTCCTATTTATATTTATATTTTACTTCCTTCATTTAGCATTATGGACAGGGAAAGACGTAATCTAAGATCTGCAAAAAAACATTTTGCCTTCAAATTCATACCGTGATCGTAGCATGTATGGACTGGACTCATATGACTGGGATTTCCATGAAAAAGATTGTGGGCAGAAAATGGGTGATCACTGTACATTTCTCTTCTGTTTCCTATTTATATTTATATTTTACTTCCTTCATTTAGCATTATGGACAGGGAAAGACCTAATCTAAGATCTGCAAAAAAATATTTTGCCTTTAAATTCATACCGTGATCGTTGCATGCATGGACTCGACTCATATGACTGGGATTTCCATGAAAAAGATTGTGGGCCGACAATGGGTGATCACTGTACATTTCTCTTCTGTTTCCTATTTATATTTCTATTTTACGTCCTCAATTTAGCATTATGGACAGGGAAAGATCTAATCTAAGATCTGCAAAAAAATATTTTGCCTTCAAATTCATACCATGATCGTAGCATGCATGGACTCGACTCATATGACTGGGATTTCCACGAAAAAGATTGTGGGCCGACAATGGGTGATCACTGTACATTTCTCTTTTGTTTCCTATTTATATTTATATTTTACTTCCTTCATTTAGCATTATGGACAGGGAAAGACGTAATCTAAGATCTGCAAAAAAACATTTTGCCTTCAAATTCATACCGTGATCGTAGCATGTATGGACTGGACTCATATGACTGGGATTTCCATGAAAAAGATTGTGGGCAGAAAATGGGTGATCACTGTACATTTCTCTTCTGTTTCCTATTTATATTTATATTTTACTTCCTTCATTTAGCATTATGGACAGGGAAAGACCTAATCTAAGATCTGCAAAAAAATATTTTGCCTTTAAATTCATACCGTGATCGTTGCATGCATGGACTCGACTCATATGACTGGGATTTCCATGAAAAAGATTGTGGGCCGACAATGGGTGATCACTGTACATTTCTCTTCTGTTTCCTATTTATATTTCTATTTTACGTCCTCAATTTAGCATTATGGACAGGGAAAGATCTAATCTAAGATCTGCAAAAAAATATTTTGCCTTCAAATTCATACCATGATCGTAGCATGCATGGACTCGACTCATATGACTGGGATTTCCATGAAAAAGATTGTGCGCCGACAATGGGTGATCACTGTACATTTCTCTTTTGTGTCCTATTTATATTTATATTTTACTTCCTTCATTTAGCATTATGGACAGGGAAAGATCTAATCTAAGATCTGCACAAAAATATTTCGCCTTCAAATTCATACCGTGATCGTAGCATGCATGGACTCGACTCATATGACTGGGATTTCCATGAAAAAGATTGTGGGCCGACAATGGGTGATCACTGTACATTTCTCTTCTGTTTCCTATTTATATTTCTATTTTACGTCCTCAATTTAGCATTATGGACAGGGAAAGACATAATCTAAAATCTGCAAAAAAATATTTTGCCTTCAATTCATACCGTGATCGTAGCATGCATGGACTCGACTCATATGACTGGGATTACCATGAAAAAGATTGTGGGCCGAAAATGGGTGATCACTGTACATTTCTCTTTTGTTTCCTATTTATATTTATATTTTACTTCCTTCATTTAGCATTATGGACAGGGAAAGATCTAATCTAAGATCTGCACAAAAATATTTCGCCTTCAAATTCATACCGTGATCGTAGCATGCATGGACTCGACTCATATGACTGGGATTTCCATGAAAAAGATTGTGGGCAGAAAATGGGTGATCACTGTACATTTCTCTTCTGTTTCCTATTTATATTTATATTTTACTTCCTTCATTTAGCATTATGGACAGGGAAAGACCTAATCTAAGATCTGCAAAAAAATATTTTGCCTTCAATTCATACCGTGATCGTAGCATGCATGGACTCGACTCATATGACTGGGATTACCATGAAAAAGATTGTGGGCCGAAAATGGGTGACCACTGTACATTTCTCTTTTGTTTCCTATTTATATTTATATTTTACTTCCTTCATTTAGCATTATGGACAGGGAAAGATCTAATCTAAGATCTGCACAAAAATATTTCGCCTTCAAATTCATACCGTGATCGTAGCATGCATGGACTCTACTCATATGACTGGGATTTCCATGAAAAAGATTGTGGGCAGAAAATGGGTGATCACTGTACATTTCTCTTCTTTTTCCTATTTATATTTCTATTTTACCTCCTCAATTTAGCATTATGGCCAGGGAAAGACTTAATCTAAGCTCCGCACAAAAATATTTTGCCTTCAAATTCATACCGTGATCGTAGCATGCATGGACCCGACTCATATGACTGGGATTTCCATGAAAAAGATTGTGGGCCGAAAATGGGTGATCACTGTACATTTCTCTTCTGTTTCCTATTTATATTTATATTTTACTTCCTTCATTTAGCATTATGGACAGGGAAAGACGTAATCTAAGATCTGCAAAAAAACATTTTGCCTTCAAATTCATACCGTGATCGTAGCATGCATGGACTGGACTCATATGACTGGGATTTCCATGAAAAAGATTGTGGGGACAAAATGGGTGATCACTGTACATTTCTCTTCTGTTTCTTATTTATATTTCTATTTTACTTCCTTCATTTAGCATTATGGACAGGGAAAGACCTAATCTAAAATCTGCAAAAAAATATTTTGCTTTCAAATTCATACCGTGATCGTAGCATGCATGGACTCGACTTATATGACTGGGATTTCCATGAAAAAGATTGTGGGCAGAAAATGGGTGATCACTGTACATTTCTCTTCTGTTTCCTATTTATATTTATATTTTACTTCCTTCATTTAGCATTATGGACAGGGAAAGACCTAATCTAAGTTCTGCAAAAAAATATTTTGCCTTCAAAGTCATACCGTGATCGTAGCATGCATGGACTCCACTGATATGACTGGGATTTCCATGAAAAAGATTGTGGGCAGACAATGGGTGATCACTGTACATTTCTCTTTTGTTTCCTATTTATATTTATATTTTACCTCCTCAATTTAGCATTATGGACAGGGAAAGACCTAATCTAATATCTGCACAAAAATATTTTGCCTTCAAATTCATACCGTGATCGTAGCATGCATGGACTCGACTCATATGTCTGGGAATTCCATGAAAAAGATTGTGGTCCGAAAATGGGTGATCACTGTACATTTTTCTTCTGTTTCCTATTCATATTTATATTTTACCTCCTCAATTTAGTATTATGGACAGGAAAAGACCTAATCTAAGATCTCCAAAAAAAATTTTGCCTTCAAATTCATACCGTGATCGTAGCAGGTATGGACTTGACTCATATGACTGGGATTTCCATGAAAAAGATTGTGGGCAGAAAATGGGTGATCACTGTACATTTCTCTTCTGTTTCCTATTTATATTTATATTTTACTTCCTACATTTAGCATTATGGACAGGGAAAGACCTAATATAAGATCTGCAAAAAAATATTTTGCTTTCAAATTCATACCGTGATCGTAGATGGTATGGACATGACTCATATGACTGGGATTTCCATGAAAAAGATTGTGGGCAGAAAATCATTGATCACTGTACATTTCTCTTCTGTTTCCTATTTATATTTATATTTTACCTTCTCAATTTAGCATTATGGCCAGGGAAAGACCTAATCTAAGCTTTGCACAAAAATATTTTGCCTTCAATTTCATACCGTGATCGTAGCATGCATGGACTCGACTCATATGACTTGGATTTCCATGAAAAAGATTGTGGGCAGAAAATGGGTGATCACTGTACATTTCTCTTCTGTTTCTTATTTATATTTATATTTTAACTCCTCAATTTAGCATTATGGACAGGGAAAGACCTAATCTATGATCTGCACGAAAATATTTTGCCTTCAAATTCATACCGTGATCGTAGTATGCATGGACTCGACTCATATGACTGGGATTTCCATGAAAAAGATTGTGGGCAGAAAATGGGTGATCACTGTACATTTCTCTTCTGTTTCCTATTTATATTTCTATTTTAACTCCTCAATTTAGCATTATGGACAGGGAAAGACCTAATCTAAGATCTGCACGAAAATATTTTGCCTTCAAATTCATACCGTGATCGTAGTATGCATGGACTCGACTCATATGACTGGGATTTCCATGAAAAAGATTGTGGGCAGAAAATGGGTGATCACTGTACATTTCTCTTCTGTTTCCTATTTATATTTCTATTTTACCTTCTCAATTCAGCATTATGAACAGGGAAAGACCAAATCTAAGAACTGCACAAAAATATTTTGCCTTCAAATTCATACCGTGATCGTAGCATGCATGGACTCGACTCATATGACTGGGATTTCCATGAAAAAGATTGTGGGCCGAAAATGGGTGATCACTGTACATTTCTCTTCTGTTTCCTATTTATATTTATATTTTACCTCCTCGATTTAGCATTATGGACAGGGAAAGACCTAATCTAAGCTCTGCACAAAAATATTTTCCCTTCAAATTCATACCGTGATCGTAGCATGCATGGACTCGACTCATATGACTGGGAGTTCCATGAAAAAGATTCTGGGCAGAAAAAGCGGTGATCACTGTACATTTCTTTTTTGTTTCCTATTTATATTTATATTTTACTTACTCAATTTAGCATTATGGACAGTGAAAGACCTAATCTAAGCTCTGCAAAAAAATATTTTGCCTTCAAATTCATACCGTGATCGTAGCATGCATGGACTCGACTGATATGACTGGGATTTCCATGAAAAAGATTGTGGGCAGAAAATGGGTGATCACTGTACATTTCTCTTCTGTTTCCTATTTATATTTATATTTTACTTCCTTCATTTAGCATTATGGACAGTGAAAGACCTAATCTAAGCTCTGCAAAAAAATATTTTGCCTTCAAATTCATACCGTGATCGTACCATGCATGGACTCGACTCATATGACTGGGTTTTGAGTTTGTTTAAAAACTTAACGACCCATCGATCAGCAAGAGATCATTTAAGGTCAATGTTGTTTTTTTCTTTTTCTTTAAATAAGGTTGAAATGCTTACAAAAAGACTTTCACTTTCCTTTCCTTCTTTTTCAATGTTGTACTGCTTTTTGTTTTTAAAAATTCCCTGTTTTCAGAGGTGTGTTGTTGTTTGAAAATTCCTCACCTAGCAAGTATCCAAAGGTTTCTCCTTTCATCATCAGACACCAAATTGGAATTATATTTTATTATATAGTCCAACTTTCCTAAGGAAAGTCAAGATCAAATTGGGGTTTGATTTTTCGAAAAGTTCTTTCAAGTTGTTCACATTGTAAAATAATTTTCGAATATGTGCCATATCACCGCAATCAAGCAATAAATGCTTCACAGTATAAGCCTCCTGGCATGGTATGCATTCCGGAGGATCTTCATCTTTTAGGAGGAAGGAGTGAGTTATGCGAGTGTGTCCTATGCGAATACGGGATAAAACCACTTCTTCTTTGCGTGATTTTCTGTGTTCAGTTAGTTGTTTCTTTAGAGAGGGTTTGATTTTAAATAATTTGTTGTTTTGACAGCTGTTCCAAGCATCTTGCCATTTCTTCAAAATAAAGTCATTTATTAGAGGTTTATAGTCAGTGTATGGAACCTTTATGTTACTTGTGTTAAGTTTCAGAGAGTTTTTTGCAGCCACATCAGCTTTTTCATTTCCATGAAAACCAGAGTGGCTGGGAATCCAACAGAAAATGATAGTTTTATTTTGTAAGATTGCATGTATTCTATGCAGGAGTTTGATAAGCAAAGGATTGTCTAATTTTTGGTTTTTTATTGATTCGAGTACTGATAATGAGTCTGCAAAAATAATGAATTTATTTGAGTTATGTTTAGTGATGAGGTCTAGAGCTAAATCAATGGCTGTAATTTCAGCACTAAAAATTGAGGAGTTGTTAGGTAATCTTTTCTGTAGAACAGTACTTTTAAAGATAGCCGCACATCCTACTTTGTTTTTGACTTTGGAGCCATCGGTATATATGTGGGCCCAATCTGGGTATTGTTCCAGAATATCATTCAGTTTTTCTACATAGTATAAGGGGTGTGTGTCAGATTTAGTGTGGGCAGCCAGTCTTAAAATGACTTTTGGTCGTTCCAATAGCCAAGGTGGATGTTTGGGTAGCTTGAATTCATGTATACTATTTTTGTCTATCAAACTGTCTGTAAGTGGTTTTATCATTTTTTCCATGTAAAGACCAAAAGGTTTGATAACATTTTCTTTTTTGTCAAACAGATGTTTATAGCTTGGGTTGAATGTGCATTGATAGGCCGAATTTGATGGATTGGATTTGAGTTTTAAGTAATATTGTATAGCTAATTTCTCACGTCTCAGTTTTAGAGGAGCCTCATGAGCTTCAACATATAGGCTTTCTCTGGGAGATGTTTTAAAGGCACCAAGAGCAAGTCTTAGACCTGTGTGGTGGATGGGGTCAAGAATTTTTAGGTAGGATTTCCTAGCCATACCATATATGAAACTTCCATAATCCAATTTGGATCTTATTAGTGTTCTGTATATTTTTAGGAGTGATATGCGATCTGCTCCCCATTCTGTGTTAGCTATAACCCGCAAAAGTTGTAGTGTTTTGAAACATTTTTGTTTTAAGTATTTCAGATGGGGAATGAATGTGAGTTTTTTATCAAATATTATTCCCAGAAATTTGTGTTGTTCAGTCATTTCTATTTCAGTTTCTTCTAATTTAAGTGTTGGGTCGTTGTGCATTTTCCTTTGATTACAAAAATGCATACACTTTGTTTTGGTTTGTGAGAGTTTGAAACCATTTTCAATGATCCATCGATTTATTTTATTTATGCATATCTGCAGTTGACGTTCTGAGGTATGCATATTTTTTGATCTATGGCAAATTAAAAGATCATCTACATATAAGGAACCATCAACTTCATTGTTCAAACAGGTTACAATGTTGTTAATTTTTATGTTAAATAGAGTGACGGACAAGATGCATCCTTGTGGGACTCCTTCTTCTTGAATTTTTGAGTCTGAGAGAGTCGATCCTATTCTTACTTTGAAGCTTCTGTCAGATGAAAAGTCTTTTATCAACAAGGGTAATCTGCCTTTTAGGCCAAGATTGTATAAGTCTTTCATTATTCCCTGTCTCCATGTAGTTTCGTAGGCCTTTTCTAAGTCAAAGAAAATGGCTATTACATGTTTTTTATTGATGAAAGCCTCTCTGATAAAGGTTTCTAAGCGAACTATGTTATCTATTGTTCCTCTTTTATTTCGAAAGCCACTCTGTAAGTTGGTAATTAAATTATTGATTTCCAGATACCAATTTAGTCTTCTATTTATTATTCTTTCAAATGTTTTGCATAAGCAGCTTGTTAATGTTATGGGTCTAAAGTTTTTGGGATCTGATTTGTCTTTTTCTGGTTTTGGTATGGGAATCACAATAGCCTGTTTCCAGCTATTAGGTAGTTTTCCCTTGAACCATATTTCATTAAAGATGTTTAACAAAAATTTAATGGATTTGGGGGGAAGTTGTTTTAAAAATTCGTAATGAATTTCATCAGGACCAGTAGCTGTATTATGTGATTCACTTATAGCATTTATAAGTTCGTCCTTCGTAAAAGAAAGATTGTATTCTTCTTTGTTATTTGAATTAAAATTTAGTTTATTATTCTTTTTTTCTGTATCCTGCTTAATTTTTTGGAAGAGTTGTCTGTAGTTTTTGTTAGAGGAATTATTTTCGAAAGTTTCCGCAAGTATGTTTGTTATATCTTTTGTTTCTGTTATTTTTTTGTTATTTAATGTGAGATGGTTAAGAGAAGAAGATAAATTCTTTCCAGAGATTTTCCTTAGCATGTTCCAAACTTTTTTTGGTTTTGTATTATAGTTTATTTTGTTTACATAATCTTTCCAGGATTTCCTTTTGGCTTCCTTGATAACTCTACGTGCTACTGCTCTTTTTTGTTTGAAAAGATTTAAATTATGAGATGTTGGTTGAGAGTTAAATTTCCGTAGTGCTGCTTTTCGTAGTCTTATTGCCTTTTTACATTCATCATTGAACCATGGTCTTTGTTGTTTGTTAGATCCATTGCTTTTTGGTATGCATGCTCTTGCAATGTCTATTAAAGTTTCTGTGAAGTATTCGATGGATTTGCTGGAGACTTCTTTGTCTGATAGTTTTTGTTGGCATTTTTTTTTATATTCTCTCCAATCTGCTTTATTTAGCTTCCATCGATGAAGATGGTTTTCAATTTCTTTTGAATATGTCAAAATAATTGGAAAATGGTCACTACCACATGAATCATCTAGAACATTCCAATCGAAATCCATAAGTGTAGACGAGTCACAAAGTGATAGGTCAAGCACTGAATAAGTGCCTGATGCAGGGTGTAGATATGTGTTAGATTTTTTATTTAGTAGGCATAAGTCATTGTTGTTAATGATGTTTTCAAGATTTTTGCCTTTTTTATCAGAGTATTTAGATCCCCATATAACGTTATGACTATTAAAGTCACCTAGTAATAAATATGGTCTTGGTAGTTGATCTATTAGGTTGTTTAAATCAGTTTCGCTTATGGGATTGTGTGGTGGGATATAAATGGAGCAGATGTTGATGGTTCTGTGTAGAGTGGCCTTTGTAGCAACAGCTTGGATATGGGTCTTCAATTGTATTTTACTTTGAGGGATATCATTTCTAATTAGTATCGATACGCCCCCTGATGCCCTTTGATTGGGGTTATGAATGTAATTATATTGTGTATAGTTTTTTATTTTAATTTTATCATCAGTTTTTAGGAAGGTTTCCTGTAAGCAAATGATGGTGGGGAGATGATTCGTTATAAGCAGAAGTAACTCATTTATATTTGGCTTTAAGCCACGACAGTTCCATTGTATAATTTTTTGAGTCATTCTGTCTTATTTGTATTTTGTTTTTTGTTGTGTTTTTAACCCTTGGCTTTCTTTTGGTTCTGTTTGTTTAGTTAGAGATGTTGCTTTTGTTTTTCCCTTTGATTCATTTGCTCTTTGTTTAGATGTAGACCGTTCCCTTGTATGAGATGGGCTGATTGTTTTTTGATTGTTTTTGTCGGGACTTTTTAAGCTTCTCTGTCTTGAATGTCTTTCTTGACTATCAGTTTCCATCAGTTCAAAATTATTTTCATTTTCAATTAAAACAATTTCTGTTTTCTTTTTGCTGTGTTGATTTTTTAATGGAGATTTCCTTTTTGGATGTGAGGAGTTATTGAATTCATTTGAGGTGTTTGGGAGATTTGGCATTTGCTGTTGCTTGTATTGTAATTTTTTTGTAACCTCTTTGGTTTCGACGATCTGGTATTGAGGATTTTCCTTTAGATCTGACTTGGTATCAGTTCTAGTTGTTAAACAGTTTAAATTTTTCTTTAATATCTCTAGAAGTGATCTTAATTCTTCTACCAGATCGGACAGATTATTTTGTGATGTTTCTTGTTTTTTAATCGAATTGTCTGTTCTTCTGACTATATTTGCATATGTTGATACGTTCAGAGAACTCTCGACTATTCTTCTTGCCTCCGGGTATGATATATTTTTTGTATGTTTAATCGAGGATATTTTTTTTTCTTTATTCCAGACTTCACATTCTTTCGAGTCTGCTGCATGATTTTGTTTGCAGTTGGCACATTTAACTGGGAGTTTACAGTCAATGTGATCCCCGATTTCTCCACAAACTTTACATATTGATGGTCTGGTGCATCTATCCTTATGGTGCCCGAACTTTTGGCAGTTGTGGCATCTCAGAGGATTTGGTATATATATTTCCACTTTTTCTCTTATATATCCAATTTTTATTTCTTCTGGAGGTTTTGAAGTATTAAAAATTAGGATATATGTGTTTGTAGGAATTATTTGGTTGTTTTTTTTAATTGATATTCTTTGAGCATCTATGACTCCTTGTTTTTTTAAATTATTTTTTATTTCATCCAGAGTACAGAGTGAGAGGTCTGGGCTTCTTACCACACCCTTTGAGGAGTTCAAGGAAGTGTGGGGGTAGGCCTTTATTTTAAGCTTGGCAAAATTGTTTTGATTCAGTAACGTATTTGCAGAAGTTTTATTTGAAACTTCTACCAAAATGGTTTTGTTCCTTAGTTTTTTTATTGAAGACGTTTTTGTTAGGGATTTCATTGTTTTTTCCACAATGAATGGAGACAGTTTGGTGATAGGTGTATCCTCTACTGATTCCAAGACAATAAATCTAGGAAATTGATTTTGGTCAAGATCATCGTCAGACTCAGTTTCAGAGTATAGGCTCTCTGAACTGTCTTCTATGTGGGGCCTTTTATTTTTATTTATAGCCATTAGATTTTTTTTTTTAAATTTCACCTTCCTTGCTCCCCACCCTCCTTGGAGCCCATCAGTGGGAGATGTTAGGGGGGAAACCCATTCGCCCTATTATCCCAGGGATACAAGGAAAGGTATACTCACACTGGTAAGTTGGCTGTTAGCATTTCGGTTTAACTTTGTTTTCACGACCCGTTTTTTATGAAAATGTCTGTTAAAAACCCTATCTGTAACAGCTTTTTCTTACTAGTAGATTGACCCTTGCCACCGCCTTCTAATACTTACTTATAATCTATCTCTTGTTTGTGGTAAAAGAATAGACCAGTTTTGTATAACATAAGTGTTTTAGATAGATGGGTTTTAATGCGAGTAAGTATTAGTGCTTGACGTGACTAGCCGAATGATCGGATCGGGCCTCTCCGACCACCCGTCTAGCCCAGGTAAGGGCCAAAGTGATGTGTTGCATTACCATGTCCTTTTTGCACGTGGGCCATGGCTTGCTCAATCACAAGGATCCCGTCCCCAGACGACACGGGTCGCCACCCACGGCCAATAGGTCGCCCCATTGAGGGACTTTTACCCTCTGCAGAGGTGCAGTTGACGTATTCAGAAGCCCCGCCAACAGGGCGGTCATATGACTGGGATTTCCATGAAAAAGATTGTGGGCAGAAAATGGGTGTTCACTGTACATTTCTCTTCTGTTTCCTATTTATATTTCTATTTTACTTCCACAATTTAGCATTATGGACAGTGAAAGACCTAATCTGAGTTCTGCAAAAAAATATTTTGCCTTCAAATTCATACCGTGATCGTAGCATGCATGGACTCGACTCATATGACTGGGATTTCCATGAAAAAGATTGTGGGCAGAAAATGGGTGATCACTGTACATTTCTCTTCTGTTTCCTATTTATATTTCTAATTTACCTCCTCAATTTAGCATTATGGACAGGGAAAGACCTAATCTAAGATCTGCAAAAAAATATTTTGCCTTCAAATACATACCGTGATCGTAGCATGCATGGACTCGACTCAAATGACTGGGATTTCCATGAAAAAGATTGTGTGCAGAAAATGGGTGATCACTGTAAATTTCTCTTCTGTTTCCTTTTTATATTTATATTTTACCTTCTCAATTTAGCATTATGGACAGGGAAAGACCTAATCTAAGATCTGCCAAAAAATGTTTTTCCTTCAAATTCATACCGTGATCGTAGCATGCATGGACTCGACTCATATGACTGGGATTTCCATGAAAAAGATTGTGGGCAGAAAATCGGTGATCACTGTACATTTCTCTTCTGTTTCCTATTTATATTTCTAATTTACCTCCTCAATTTAGCATTATGGACAGGGAAAGACCTAATCAAAGCTCTGCAAAAAAATATTTTGCCTTCAAATTCATACCGTGAGCGTAGCATGCATGGACTCGACTCATATGACTGGGATTTCCATGAAAAAGATTGTATGCCGAAAATGGGTGAGCACTGTACATTTCTCTTCTGTTTCCTATTTATATTTATATTTTACTTCCTTCATTTAGCATTATGGACAGGGACAGACCTAATCCAAGCTCTGCACAAAAATGTTTTGCCTTCAAATTCATACAGTGATCGTAGCACTTATGGACTTGACTCATATGACTGGGATTTCCATGAAAAAGATTGTGGGCAGAAAATGGGTGATCACTGTACATTTCTCTTTTTTCCTATTTATATTTCTATTTTACTTCCTTCATTTAGCATTATGGACAGGGAAAGACCTAATCTAAGTTCTGCACAAAAATATTTTGCCTTCAAATTCATACGGTGATCGTAGTATGCATGGACTCGACTCATATGACTGGGATTTCCATGAAAAAGATTGTGGGCAAAAAATGGTTGATCACTGTACATTTCCCTTCTGTTTCCTATTTATATTTATATTTTACCTCCTCAATTTAGCATTATGGACAGGGAAAGACCAAATCTAACATCTGCAAAAAAATATTTTGCCTTCAAAATCATACCGTGATCGTAGCATGCATGGACTCGACTAATATGACTGGGATTTCCATGAAAAAGATAGTGGGCCAAAAATAGGTATTCACTGTACATTTCTCTTCTGTTTCCTATTCATATTTCTAATTTACCTCCTCAATTTAGCATTATGGACAGTGAAAGATCTAATCTAAGATCTGCAAAAAAATATTTTGCCTTCAAATTCATACCGTGATCGTAGCATGCATGGACTCAAGTCATATGACTGGGATTTCCATGAAAAAGATTGTGGGCAGAAAATGGGTGATCACTGTACTTTTCTCTTCTGTTTCCTATTTATATTTCTATTTTACTTCTTCAATTTACCATTATGGACAGGGAAAAACCTGCAATCTAAGAACTGCAAAAAAATATTTTGCCTTCAAATTCATACCGTGATAGTAGCATGCATGGACTCGACACATAGGACTTGGATTTCCATGAAAAAGATTGTGGGCCGAAAATGGGTGATCAGTGTACATTTCTCATCTGTTTCCTATTTATATTCCTGTTTTACTTCCTTCATTTAGCATTATGGACAGGGAAAGACCTAATCTAAGATCTGCAAAAAAATATTTTGCCTTCAAATTCATACCGTGATCGTAGCATGCATGGACTCGACTCATATGACAGGGATTTCCATGAAAAAGATTGTGGGCCGAAAATGGGTGAACACTGTACATTTCTCTTCTGTTTCCTATTTATATTTCTATTTTACCGCCTCAATTTAGCCTTATGGATAGGGAAAGACCTAATCTAAGATCTGCAAAAAAATATTTTGCCTTCAAATTCATACCGTGATCGTAGCATGCATGGACTCGACTCATATGACAGGGATTTCCATGAAAAAGATTGTGGGCCGAAAATCGGTGAACACTATACATTTCTCTTCTGTTTTCTATTTATATTTATATTTTACTTCTTCAATTTAGCATTATGGACAGGGAAAGACCAAATCTAACATCTGCAAAAAAATATTTTGCCTTCAAATTCATACCGTGATCGTAGCATGCATGGACTCGACTCATATGACTGGGACTTCCATGAAAAAGATAGTGGGCCAAAAATAGGTATTCACTGTACATTTCTCTTCTGTTTCCTATTCATATTTCTAATTTACCTCCTGAATTTAGCATTATAGACAGGGAAAGATCTAATCTAAGATCTGCACAAAAATATTTTGCCTTCAAATTCATACCGTGATCGTAGCATGCATGGACTCAACTCATATGACTGGGATTTCCATGAAAAAGATTGTGGGCAGAAAATGGGTGATCACTGTACTTTTCTCTGCTGTTTCCTTTTTATATTTCTATTTTACTTACTTATTTTAGCATTATGGAAAGGGAAAGACCTAATCTAAGCTCTGCAAAAAAATATTTTGCCTTCAAATTCATACCGTGATCGTAGCATGCATGGACTCGACTCATATGACTGGGATTTCCATGAAAAAGATTGTGGGCCGAAAATGGGTGATCACTGTACATTTCTCTTCTGTTTGCTATTTATATTTGTATTTTACCTCTTCAATTTAGCATTATGGACAGGGAAAAACCTGTATTCTAAGAACTGCAAAAAAATATTTTGCCTTCAAATTCATACCGTGATCGTAGCATGCATGGACTCGACTCATATGACTGGGATTTCCATGAAAAAGATAGTGGGCAGAAAATGGGTGATCACAGTACATTTCTCTTCTGTTTCCTATTTATATTTCTATTTTACCTCCTCAATTTAGCATTATGGACAGGGAAAGACCTAATCTAAGCTCTGCAAAAAAATATTTTTCCTTCAAATTCATACCGTGATCGTAGCTTGCATGGACTCGACTCATATGTCTGGGATTTCCATGACAAAGATTGTGGGCCGAAAATAGGTGATCACTGTACATTTCTCTTCTGTTTCCTATTTATATTTATATTTTACCTCCTCAATTTAGCATTATGGACAGGGAAAGACCTAATCTGAATTCTGCACAAAAATATCTTGCCTTGAAATTCATACCGTGATCGTAGCATGCATGGACTCGACTCATATGACTGGGATTTCCATGAAAAAGATAGTGGGCAGAAAATGGGTGATCACAGTACATTTCTCTTCTGTTTCCTATTTATATTTATATTTTACCTCCTCAATTTAGCATTATGGACAGGGAAAGACCTAATCTGAATTCTGCACAAAAATATCTTGCCTTCAAATTCATACACGTGATCGTAGCATGCATGGACTCGACTCATATGACTGGGATTTCCATGAAAAAGATTGTGGGCAGAAAATGGGTGATCACTGTACATTTCTCTTCTGTTTTCTATTTATATTTATATTTTACTTCTTCAATTTAGCATTATGGACAGGGAAAGACCAAATCTAACATCTGCAAAAAAATATTTTGCCTTCAAATTCATACCGTGATCGTAGCATGCATGGACTCGACTCATATGACTGGGATTTCCATGAAAAAGATAGTGGGCCAAAAATAGGTATTCACTGTACATTTCTCTTCTGTTTCCTATTCATATTTCTAATTTACCTCCTCAATTTAGCATTATGGACAGTGAAAGATCTAATCTAAGATCTGCAAAAAAATATTTTGCCTTCAAATTCATACCGTGATCGTAGCATGCATGGACTCAAGTCATATGACTGGGATTTCCATGAAAAAGATTGTGGGCAGAAAATGGGTGATCACTGTACTTTTCTCTTCTGTTTCCTATTTATATTTCTATTTTACTTCTTCAATTTACCATTATGGACAGGGAAAAACCTGCAATCTAAGAACTGCAAAAAAATATTTTGCCTTCAAATTCATACCGTGATAGTAGCATGCATGGACTCGACACATAGGACTTGGATTTCCATGAAAAAGATTGTGGGCCGAAAATGGGTGATCAGTGTACATTTCTCATCTGTTTCCTATTTATATTCCTGTTTTACTTCCTTCATTTAGCATTATGGACAGGGAAAGACCTAATCTAAGATCTGCAAAAAAATATTTTGCCTTCAAATTCATACCGTGATCGTAGCATGCATGGACTCGACTCATATGACAGGGATTTCCATGAAAAAGATTGTGGGCCGAAAATGGGTGAACACTGTACATTTCTCTTCTGTTTCCTATTTATATTTCTATTTTACCGCCTCAATTTAGCCTTATGGATAGGGAAAGACCTAATCTAAGATCTGCAAAAAAATATTTTGCCTTCAAATTCATACCGTGATCGTAGCATGCATGGACTCGACTCATATGACAGGGATTTCCATGAAAAAGATTGTGGGCCGAAAATCAGTGAACACTATACATTTCTCTTCTGTTTTCTATTTATATTTATATTTTACTTCTTCAATTTAGCATTATGGACAGGGAAAGACCAAATCTAATATCTGCAAAAAAATATTTTGCCTTCAAATTCATACCGTGATCGTAGCATGCATGGACTCGACTCATATGACTGGGACTTCCATGAAAAAGATAGTGGGCCAAAAATAGGTATTCACTGTACATTTCTCTTCTGTTTCCTATTCATATTTCTAATTTACCTCCTGAATTTAGCATTATAGACAGGGAAAGATCTAATCTAAGATCTGCAAAAAAATATTTTGCCTTCAAATTCATACCGTGATCGTAGCATGCATGGACTCAACTCATATGACTGGGATTTCCATGAAAAAGATTGTGGGCAGAAAATGGGTGATCACTGTACTTTTCTCTGCTGTTTCCTTTTTATATTTCTATTTTACTTACTTATTTTAGCATTATGGAAAGGGAAAGACCTAATCTAAGCTCTGCAAAAAAATATTTTGCCTTCAAATTCATACCGTGATCGTAGCATGCATGGACTCGACTCATATGACTGGGATTTCCATGAAAAAGATTGTGGGCCGAAAATGGGTGATCACTGTACATTTCTCTTCTGTTTGCTATTTATATTTGTATTTTACCTCTTCAATTTAGCATTATGGACAGGGAAAAACCTGTATTCTAAGAACTGCAAAAAATATTTTGCCTTCAAATTCATGCCGTGATCGTAGCATGCATGGACTCGACTCATATGACTGGGATTTCCATGAAAAAGATAGTGGGCAGAAAATGGGTGATCACTTTACATTTCTCTTCTGTTTCCTATTTATATTTCTATTTTACCTCCTCAATTTAGCATTATGGACAGGGAAAGACCTAATCTAAGCTCTGCAAAAAAATATTTTTCCTTCAAATTCATACCGTGATCGTAGCTTGCATGGACTCGACTCATATGTCTGGGATTTCCATGACAAAGATTGTGGGCCGAAAATAGGTGATCACTGTACATTTCTCTTCTGTTTCCTATTTATATTTATATTTTACCTCCTCAATTTAGCATTATGGACAGGGAAAGACCTAATCTGAATTCTGCACAAAAATATCTTGCCTTGAAATTCATACCGTGATCGTAGCATGCATGGACTCGACTCATATGACTGGGATTTCCATGAAAAAGATAGTGGGCAGAAAATGGGTGATCACAGTACATTTCTCTTCTGTTTCCTATTTATATTTATATTTTACCTCCTCAATTTAGCATTATGGACAGGGAAAGACCTAATCTGAATTCTGCACAAAAATATCTTGCCTTCAAATTCATACACGTGATCGTAGCATGCATGGACTCGACTCATATGACTGGTATTTCCATGAAAAAGATTGTGGGCCGAAAACGGGTGATCACTGTACATTTCTCTTCTGTTTCCTATTTATATTTATATTTTATCTTCTCAATTTAGCATTATGGACAGGGAAAGACCTAATCTAAGATCTGCAAAAAAATATTTTGCATTCAAATTCATACCGTGATCGTAGCATGTATGGACTCGACTCATATAACTGGGATTTCCATGAAAAAGATTGTGGACAGAAAATGGGTCATCACTGTACATTTCTCTTCTGTTTCCTATTTATATTTCTATTTTATCTTCTCAATGTAGCATTATGGACAGGGAAAGACCTAATCTAAGATCTGCAAAAAAATACTTTGCCTTCAAATTCATACCGTGATCGTAGCATGTATGGACTCGACTCATATGACTGGGATTTCCATGAAAAAGATTGTGTACAGAAAATGGGTGATCACTGTACATTTCCCTTCTGTTTCCCATTACTATTTCTATTGTATCTTCTCAATAACATTATGGACAGGGAAAGACCTAATCTAAGATCTGCAAAAAAATATTTTGCCTTCAAATTCATACCGTGATCGTAGCATGCATGGACTCGACTCATATGACTGGGATTTCCATGAAAAAGATTGTGGGCAGAAAATGGGTGATCACTGTACATTTATCTTCTGTTTCCTATTTATGTTTATATTTTACATCCTCAATTTAGCATTATGGACAGTGAAAGATCTAATCTAAGATCTGCAAAAAAATATTTTGCATTCAAATTTATACCGTGATCGTAGCATGCATGGACTCGACTCATATGACTGGGATTTCCATGAAAAAGATTGTGGGCCGAAAATGGGTGATCACTGTACATTTCTCTTCTGTTTCCTATTTATATTTATATTTTACTTCCTGAATTTAGCATTATGGACAGGGAAAGACCTAATCTAAGCATTGCAAAAGAATATTTTGCCTTTAAATTTATACCGTGATTGTAGCATGCATGGACTCGACTCATATGACTGGGATTTCCATGAAAACGATTGTGGGCAGAAAATGGGTTATCACTGTACATTTCTCTTCTGTTTCCTATTTATATTTATATTTTACTTCTTCAATTTAGCATTATGGACAGGGAAAGACCAAATCTAACATCTGCAAAAAAATATTTTGCCTTCAAATTCATACCGTGATCGTAGCATGCATGGACTCGACTCATATGACTGGGATTTCCATGAAAAAGATAGTGGGCCAAAAATAGGTATTCACTGTACATTTCTCTTCTGTTTCCTATTCATATTTCTAATTTACCTCCTCAATTTAGCATTATGGACAGTGAAAGATCTAATCTAAGATCTGCAAAAAAATATTTTGCCTTCAAATTCATAACGTGATCGTAGCATGCATGGACTCAAGTCATATGACTGGGATTTCCATGAAAAAGATTGTGGGCAGAAAATGGGTGATCACTGTACTTTTCTCTTCTGTTTCCTATTTATATTTCTATTTTACTTCTTCAATTTACCATTATGGACAGGGAAAAACCTGCAATCTAAGAACTGCAAAAAAATATTTTGCCTTCAAATTCATACCGTGATAGTAGCATGCATGGACTCAACACATAGGACTTGGATTTCCATGAAAAAGATTGTGGGCCGAAAATGGGTGATCAGTGTACATTTCTCATCTGTTTCCTATTTATATTCCTGTTTTACTTCCTTCATTTAGCATTATGGACAGGGAAAGACCTAATCTAAGATCTGCAAAAAAATATTTTGCCTTCAAATTCATACCGTGATCGTAGCATGCATGGACTCGACTCATATGACAGGGATTTCCATGAAAAAGATTGTGGGCCGAAAATGGGTGAACACTGTACATTTCTCTTCTGTTTCCTATTTATATTTCTATTTTACCGCCTCAATTTAGCCTTATGGATAGGGAAAGACCTAATCTAAGATCTGCAAAAAAATATTTTGCCTTCAAATTCATACCGTGATCGTAGCATGCATGGACTCGACTCATATGACAGGGATTTCCATGAAAAAGATTGTGGGCCGAAAATCAGTGAACACTATACATTTCTCTTCTGTTTTCTATTTATATTTATATTTTACTTCTTCAATTTAGCATTATGGACAGGGAAAGACCAAATCTAATATCTGCAAAAAAATATTTTGCCTTCAAATTCATACCGTGATCGTAGCATGCATGGACTCGACTCATATGACTGGGACTTCCATGAAAAAGATAGTGGGCCAAAAATAGGTATTCACTGTACATTTCTCTTCTGTTTCCTATTCATATTTCTAATTTACCTCCTGAATTTAGCATTATAGACAGGGAAAGATCTAATCTAAGATCTGCAAAAAAATATTTTGCCTTCAAATTCATACCGTGATCGTAGCATGCATGGACTCAACTCATATGACTGGGATTTCCATGAAAAAGATTGTGGGCAGAAAATGGGTGATCACTGTACTTTTCTCTGCTGTTTCCTTTTTATATTTCTATTTTACTTACTTATTTTAGCATTATGGAAAGGGAAAGACCTAATCTAAGCTCTGCAAAAAAATATTTTGCCTTCAAATTCATACCGTGATCGTAGCATGCATGGACTCGACTCATATGACTGGGATTTCCATGAAAAAGATTGTGGGCCGAAAATGGGTGATCACTGTACATTTCTCTTCTGTTTGCTATTTATATTTGTATTTTACCTCTTCAATTTAGCATTATGGACAGGGAAAAACCTGTATTCTAAGAACTGCAAAAAAATATTTTGCCTTCAAATTCATGCCGTGATCGTAGCATGCATGGACTCGACTCATATGACTGGGATTTCCATGAAAAAGATAGTGGGCAGAAAATGGGTGATCACTTTACATTTCTCTTCTGTTTCCTATTTATATTTCTATTTTACCTCCTCAATTTAGCATTATGGACAGGGAAAGACCTAATCTAAGCTCTGCAAAAAAATATTTTTCCTTCAAATTCATACCGTGATCGTAGCTTGCATGGACTCGACTCATATGTCTGGGATTTCCATGACAAAGATTGTGGGCCGAAAATAGGTGATCACTGTACATTTCTCTTCTGTTTCCTATTTATATTTATATTTTACCTCCTCAATTTAGCATTATGGACAGGGAAAGACCTAATCTGAATTCTGCACAAAAATATCTTGCCTTGAAATTCATACCGTGATCGTAGCATGCATGGACTCGACTCATATGACTGGGATTTCCATGAAAAAGATAGTGGGCAGAAAATGGGTGATCACAGTACATTTCTCTTCTGTTTCCTATTTATATTTATATTTTACCTCCTCAATTTAGCATTATGGACAGGGAAAGACCTAATCTGAATTCTGCACAAAAATATCTTGCCTTCAAATTCATACACGTGATCGTAGCATGCATGGACTCGACTCATATGACTGGTATTTCCATGAAAAAGATTGTGGGCCGAAAACGGGTGATCACTGTACATTTCTCTTCTGTTTCCTATTTATATTTATATTTTATCTTCTCAATTTAGCATTATGGAGAGGGAAAGACCTAATCTAAGATCTGCAAAAAAATATTTTGCATTCAAATTCATACCGTGATCGTAGCATGTATGGACTCGACTCATATAACTGGGATTTCCATGAAAAAGATTGTGGACAGAAAATGGGTCATCACTGTACATTTCTCTTCTGTTTCCTATTTATATTTCTATTTTATCTTCTCAATGTAGCATTATGGACAGGGAAAGACCTAATCTAAGATCTGCAAAAAAATACTTTGCCTTCAAATTCATACCGTGATCGTAGCATGTATGGACTCGACTCATATGACTGGGATTTCCATGAAAAAGATTGTGTACAGAAAATGGGTGATCACTGTACATTTCCCTTCTGTTTCCCATTACTATTTCTATTTTATCTTCTCAATAACATTATGGACAGGGAAAGACCTAATCTAAGATCTGCAAAAAAATATTTTGCCTTCAAATTCATACCGTGATCGTAGCATGCATGGACTCGACTCATATGACTGGGATTTCCATGAAAAAGATTGTGGGCAGAAAATGGGTGATCACTGTACATTTATCTTCTGTTTCCTATTTATGTTTATATTTTACATCCTCAATTTAGCATTATGGACAGTGAAAGATCTAATCTAAGATCTGCAAAAAAATATTTTGCATTCAAATTTATACCGTGATCGTAGCATGCATGGACTCGACTCATATGACTGGGATTTCCATGAAAAAGATTGTGGGCCGAAAATGGGTGATCACTGTACATTTCTCTTCTGTTTCCTATTTATATTTATATTTTACTTCCTGAATTTAGCATTATGGACAGGGAAAGACCTAATCTAAGCATTGCAAAAGAATATTTTGCCTTTAAATTTATACCGTGATTGTAGCATGCATGGACTCGACTCATATGACTGGGATTTCCATGAAAACGATTGTGGGCAGAAAATGGGTTATCACTGTACATTTCTCTTCTGTTTCCTATTTATATTTATATTTTACTTCCTTCATTTAGCATTATTGACAGGGAAAGACATAATCTAAGTTCTGCAAAAAAATATTTTGCCTTCAAATTCATACCGTGATCGTAGCTTGCATGGACTCGACTCATATGACTGGGATTTCCATGAAAAAGATTGTGGGCAGAAAAGGGGTGATCACTGTATATTTCTCTTCTGTTTCCTATTTATATTTATATTTTACCTTCTCAATTTAGCATTATGGACAGGGAAAGACCTAATCTAAAATCTGCACAAAAATATTTTGCCTTCAAATTCATACCGTGATCGTAGCATGTATGGACTGGACTCATATGACTGGGATTTCCATGAAAAAGATTGTGGGCAGAAAATGGGTGATCACTGTACATTTCTCTTCTGTTTCCTATTTATATTTCTATTTTACTTCCTTCATTTAGCATTATGGACAGGGAGAGACCTAATCTAAGCTCTGCAAAAAAATATTTTGCCTTCAAATTCATAAAGTGATCATAGCATGTATGGACTCGACTCATATGACTGGGATTTCCATGAAAAAGATTGTTGGCAGAAAATGGGTGATCACTGTATATTTCTCTTCTGTTTCCTATTTATATTTCTATTTTACTTCCTAAATTTAGCATTATGGTCAGGGAAAGACCTAATCTAAGATCTGCAAAAAAATATTTTGCCTTCAAATTCATACCGTGATCGTAGCATGCATGGACTCGAATCATATGACTGGGATTTCCATGAAAAAGATTGTGGGCAGAAAATGGGTGATCACTGTACATTTCTCTTCTGTTTCCTATTTATATTTCTATTTTACCTCCTCAATTTAGCATTATGGACAGGGAAAAACCTAATCTAAGATCTGCAAAAAAATATTTTGCCTTCAAATTCATACCGTGATCGTAGCATGCATGGACTCGACTCATATGACTGGGAATTCCATGAAAAAGATTGTGGACAGAAAATGGGTCATCACTGTACATTTCTCTTCTGTTTCCTATTTATATTTCTATTTTATCTTCTCAATGTAGCATTATGGACAGGGAAAGACCTAATCTAAGATCTGCAAAAAAATACTTTGCCTTCAAATTCATACCGTGATCGTAGCATGTATGGACTCGACTCATATGACTGGGATTTCCATGAAAAAGATTGTGTACAGAAAATGGGTGATCACTGTACATTTCCCTTCTGTTTCCCATTACTATTTCTATTTTATCTTCTCAATAACATTATGGACAGGGAAAGACCTAATCTAAGATCTGCAAAAAAATATTTTGCCTTCAAATTCATACCGTGATCGTAGCATGCATGGACTCGACTCATATGACTGGGATTTCCATGAAAAAGATTGTGGGCAGAAAATGGGTGATCACTGTACATTTATCTTCTGTTTCCTATTTATGTTTATATTTTACATCCTCAATTTAGCATTATGGACAGTGAAAGATCTAATCTAAGATCTGCAAAAAAATATTTTGCATTCAAATTTATACCGTGATCGTAGCATGCATGGACTCGACTCATATGACTGGGATTTCCATGAAAAAGATTGTGGGCCGAAAATGGGTGATCACTGTACATTTCTCTTCTGTTTCCTATTTATATTTATATTTTACTTCCTGAATTTAGCATTATGGACAGGGAAAGACCTAATCTAAGCATTGCAAAAGAATATTTTGCCTTTAAATTTATACCGTGATTGTAGCATGCATGGACTCGACTCATATGACTGGGATTTCCATGAAAACGATTGTGGGCAGAAAATGGGTTATCACTGTACATTTCTCTTCTGTTTCCTATTTATATTTATATTTTACTTCCTTCATTTAGCATTATTGACAGGGAAAGACATAATCTAAGTTCTGCAAAAAAATATTTTGCCTTCAAATTCATACCGTGATCGTAGCTCGCATGGACTCGACTCATATGACTGGGATTTCCATGAAAAAGATTGTGGGCAGAAAAGGGGTGATCACTGTATATTTCTCTTCTGTTTCCTATTTATATTTATATTTTACCTTCTCAATTTAGCATTATGGACAGGGAAAGACCTAATCTAAAATCTGCACAAAAATATTTTGCCTTCAAATTCATACCGTGATCGTAGCATGTATGGACTGGACTCATATGACTGGGATTTCCATGAAAAAGATTGTGGGCAGAAAATGGGTGATCACTGTACATTTCTCTTCTGTTTCCTATTTATATTTCTATTTTACTTCCTTCATTTAGCATTATGGACAGGGAAAGACCTAATCTAAGCTCTGCAAAAAAATATTTTGCCTTCAAATTCATAAAGTGATCATAGCATGTATGGACTCGACTCATATGACTGGGATTTCCATGAAAAAGATTGTTGGCAGAAAATGGGTGATCACTGTATATTTCTCTTCTGTTTCCTATTTATATTTCTATTTTACTTCCTAAATTTAGCATTATGGTCAGGGAAAGACCTAATCTAAGATCTGCAAAAAAATATTTTGCCTTCAAATTCATACCGTGATCGTAGCATGCATGGACTCGAATCATATGACTGGGATTTCCATGAAAAAGATTGTGGGCAGAAAATGGGTGATCACTGTACATTTCTCTTCTGTTTCCTATTTATATTTCTATTTTACCTCCTCAATTTAGCATTATGGACAGGGAAAAACCTAATCTAAGATCTGCAAAAAAATATTTTGCCTTCAAATTCATACCGTGATCGTAGCATGCATGGACTCGACTCCTTTGACTGGGATTTCCATGAAAAAGATTGTGGGCAGAAAATGGGTGATCACTGTAAATTTCTCTTCTGTTTCCTATTTATATTTCTATTTTACTTCCTCAATTTAGTATTATGGACAGGGAAAGCCTAATCTAAGATCTGCAAAAACAAATTTTGCCTTCAAATTCATACCGTGATCGTAGCATGCATGGACTCGACTCATATGACTGGGAATTCCATGAAAAAGATTGTGGACAGAAAATGGGTCATCACTGTACATTTCTCTTCTGTTTCCTATTTATATTTCTATTTTATCTTCTCAATGTAGCATTATGGACAGGGAAAGACCTAATCTAAGATCTGCAAAAAAATACTTTGCCTTCAAATTCATACCGTGATCGTAGCATGTATGGACTCGACTCATATGACTGGGATTTCCATGAAAAAGATTGTGTACAGAAAATGGGTGATCACTGTACATTTCCCTTCTGTTTCCCATTACTATTTCTATTTTATCTTCTCAATAACATTATGGACAGGGAAAGACCTAATCTAAGATCTGCAAAAAAATATTTTGCCTTCAAATTCATACCGTGATCGTAGCATGCATGGACTCGACTCATATGACTGGGATTTCCATGAAAAAGATTGTGGGCAGAAAATGGGTGATCACTGTACATTTATCTTCTGTTTCCTATTTATGTTTATATTTTACATCCTCAATTTAGCATTATGGACAGTGAAAGATCTAATCTAAGATCTGCAAAAAAATATTTTGCATTCAAATTTATACCGTGATCGTAGCATGCATGGACTCGACTCATATGACTGGGATTTCCATGAAAAAGATTGTGGGCCGAAAATGGGTGATCACTGTACATTTCTCTTCTGTTTCCTATTTATATTTATATTTTACTTCCTGAATTTAGCATTATGGACAGGGAAAGACCTAATCTAAGCATTGCAAAAGAATATTTTGCCTTTAAATTTATACCGTGATTGTAGCATGCATGGACTCGACTCATATGACTGGGATTTCCATGAAAACGATTGTGGGCAGAAAATGGGTTATCACTGTACATTTCTCTTCTGTTTCCTATTTATATTTATATTTTACTTCCTTCATTTAGCATTATTGACAGGGAAAGACATAATCTAAGTTCTGCAAAAAAATATTTTGCCTTCAAATTCATACCGTGATCGTAGCTTGCATGGACTCGACTCATATGACTGGGATTTCCATGAAAAAGATTGTGGGCAGAAAAGGGGTGATCACTGTATATTTCTCTTCTGTTTCCTATTTATATTTATATTTTACCTTCTCAATTTAGCATTATGGACAGGGAAAGACCTAATCTAAAATCTGCACAAAAATATTTTGCCTTCAAATTCATACCGTGATCGTAGCATGTATGGACTGGACTCATATGACTGGGATTTCCATGAAAAAGATTGTGGGCAGAAAATGGGTGATCACTGTACATTTCTCTTCTGTTTCCTATTTATATTTCTATTTTACTTCCTTCATTTAGCATTATGGACAGGGAAAGACCTAATCTAAGCTCTGCAAAAAAATATTTTGCCTTCAAATTCATAAAGTGATCATAGCATGTATGGACTCGACTCATATGACTGGGATTTCCATGAAAAAGATTGTTGGCAGAAAATGGGTGATCACTGTATATTTCTCTTCTGTTTCCTATTTATATTTCTATTTTACTTCCTAAATTTAGCATTATGGTCAGGGAAAGACCTAATCTAAGATCTGCAAAAAAATATTTTGCCTTCAAATTCATACCGTGATCGTAGCATGCATGGACTCGAATCATATGACTGGGATTTCCATGAAAAAGATTGTGGGCAGAAAATGGGTGATCACTGTACATTTCTCTTCTGTTTCCTATTTATATTTCTATTTTACCTCCTCAATTTAGCATTATGGACAGGGAAAAACCTAATCTAAGATCTGCAAAAAAATATTTTGCCTTCAAATTCATACCGTGATCGTAGCATGCATGGACTCGACTCCTTTGACTGGGATTTCCATGAAAAAGATTGTGGGCAGAAAATGGGTGATCACTGTAAATTTCTCTTCTGTTTCCTATTTATATTTCTATTTTACTTCCTCAATTTAGTATTATGGACAGGGAAAGCCTAATCTAAGATCTGCAAAAACAAATTTTGCCTTCAAATTCATACCGTGATCGTAGCATGCATGGACTCGACTCATATGACTGGGATTTCCATGAAAAAGATAGTGGGCAGAATATGGGTGATCACTGTACATATCTCTTCTGTTTCCTATTTATATTTCTATTTTACCTCCTCAATTTAGCATTATGGACAGGAAAAGACCTAATCTAAAATCTGCACAAAAATATTTTACCTTCAAATTCATACCGTGATCGTAGCATGCATGGACTCGACTCATATGACTGGGATTTCCATGAAAAAGATTGTGCGCCGAAAATGGGTGATCACTGTACATTGCTCTTCTGTTTCCTATTTATATTTATATTTTACCTCCTCAATTTAGCATTATGGACAGGGAAAGACCTAATCTAAAATCTGCACAAAAATATTTTGGCTTCAAATTCATACCAGGATCGTAGCATGCATGGACTCGACTCATATGACTGGTATTTCCATGAAAAAGATTGTGGGCAGAAAATGGGTGATCACTGTACATTTATCTTCTGTTTCCTATTTATGTTTATATTTTACATCCTCAATTTAGCATTATGGACAGTGAAAGATCTAATCTAAGATCTGCAAAAAAATATTTTGCATTCAAATTTATACCGTGATCGTAGCATGCATGGACTCGACTCATATGACTGGGATTTCCATGAAAAAGATTGTGGGCCGAAAATGGGTGATCACTGTACATTTCTCTTCTGTTTCCTATTTATATTTATATTTTACTTCCTGAATTTAGCATTATGGACAGGGAAAGACCTAATCTAAGCATTGCAAAAGAATATTTTGCCTTTAAATTTATACCGTGATTGTAGCATGCATGGACTCGACTCATATGACTGGGATTTCCATGAAAACGATTGTGGGCAGAAAATGGGTTATCACTGTACATTTCTCTTCTGTTTCCTATTTATATTTATATTTTACTTCCTTCATTTAGCATTATTGACAGGGAAAGACATAATCTAAGTTCTGCAAAAAAATATTTTGCCTTCAAATTCATACCGTGATCGTAGCTTGCATGGACTCGACTCATATGACTGGGATTTCCATGAAAAAGATTGTGGGCAGAAAAGGGGTGATCACTGTATATTTCTCTTCTGTTTCCTATTTATATTTATATTTTACCTTCTCAATTTAGCATTATGGACAGGGAAAGACCTAATCTAAAATCTGCACAAAAATATTTTGCCTTCAAATTCATACCGTGATCGTAGCATGTATGGACTGGACTCATATGACTGGGATTTCCATGAAAAAGATTGTGGGCAGAAAATGGGTGATCACTGTACATTTCTCTTCTGTTTCCTATTTATATTTCTATTTTACTTCCTTCATTTAGCATTATGGACAGGGAAAGACCTAATCTAAGCTCTGCAAAAAAATATTTTGCCTTCAAATTCATAAAGTGATCATAGCATGTATGGACTCGACTCATATGACTGGGATTTCCATGAAAAAGATTGTTGGCAGAAAATGGGTGATCACTGTATATTTCTCTTCTGTTTCCTATTTATATTTCTATTTTACTTCCTAAATTTAGCATTATGGTCAGGGAAAGACCTAATCTAAGATCTGCAAAAAAATATTTTGCCTTCAAATTCATACCGTGATCGTAGCATGCATGGACTCGAATCATATGACTGGGATTTCCATGAAAAAGATTGTGGGCAGAAAATGGGTGATCACTGTACATTTCTCTTCTGTTTCCTATTTATATTTCTATTTTACCTCCTCAATTTAGCATTATGGACAGGGAAAAACCTAATCTAAGATCTGCAAAAAAATATTTTGCCTTCAAATTCATACCGTGATCGTAGCATGCATGGACTCGACTCCTTTGACTGGGATTTCCATGAAAAAGATTGTGGGCAGAAAATGGGTGATCACTGTAAATTTCTCTTCTGTTTCCTATTTATATTTCTATTTTACTTCCTCAATTTAGTATTATGGACAGGGAAAGCCTAATCTAAGATCTGCAAAAACAAATTTTGCCTTCAAATTCATACCGTGATCGTAGCATGCATGGACTCGACTCATATGACTGGGATTTCCATGAAAAAGATAGTGGGCAGAATATGGGTGATCACTGTACATATCTCTTCTGTTTCCTATTTATATTTCTATTTTACCTCCTCAATTTAGCATTATGGACAGGAAAAGACCTAATCTAAAATCTGCACAAAAATATTTTACCTTCAAATTCATACCGTGATCGTAGCATGCATGGACTCGACTCATATGACTGGGATTTCCATGAAAAAGATTGTGCGCCGAAAATGGGTGATCACTGTACATTGCTCTTCTGTTTCCTATTTATATTTATATTTTACCTCCTCAATTTAGCATTATGGACAGGGAAAGACCTAATCTAAAATCTGCACAAAAATATTTTGGCTTCAAATTCATACCAGGATCGTAGCATGCATGGACTCGACTCATATGACTGGTATTTCCATGAAAAAGATTGTGCGCCGAAAATGGGTGATCACTGTACATTTCTCTTCTGTTTCCTATTTACATTTCTATTTTACTTCATTCATTTAGCATTATGGACAGGGAAAGACCTAATCGAAGATGTGCAAAAAAATATTTTGCCTTCAAATTCATACCGTGATCGTAGCATGCATGGAATCGAATCATATAACTGGGATTTCCATGAAAAAGATTGTGGGCAGAAAATGGGTGATCACTGTACATTTCTCTTCTGTTTCCTATTTATATTTCTATTTTATCTCCTCAATTTAGCATTATGGACAGGGAAAGACCTAATCTAAAATCTGCACAAAAATATTTTGCCTTGAAATTCATACCGTGATCGTAGCATGCATAGACTCGACTCATATGACTGGGATTTCCATGAAAAAGATTGTGGGCTAAAAACGGGGGATCAATGTACATTTCTCATATGTTTTCTATTTATATTTCTATTTTTCTTCTTCAATTTAGCATTATGGACAGGGAAAGACCTAATCTAAGATCTGCAAAAAAATATTTATCCTTCAAATTCATACCGTGATCATAGCATGCATGGACTCGACTCATATGACTGGGATTTCCATGAAAAAGATTGTGGGCAGAAAATGGGTGATCACTGTACATTTCTCTTATGTTTCCGATTTATATTTATATTTTACCTCCTCAATTTAGCATTATGGACAGGGAAAGACCTAATCTAAAATCTGCAAAAAAATATTTTGCCTTCAAATACATGCCGTGATCGTAGCATGCATGGACTCGACTCATATGACTGGGATTTCCATGAAAATGATTGTGGGCCGAAAATGGTTGATCACTGTACATTGCTCTTCTGTTTCCTATTTATATTTATATTTTACCTCCTCAATTTAGCATTATGGACAGGGAAAAACCTAATCTAAAATCTGCAAAAAAATATTTTGCCTTCAAATACATGCCGTGATCGTAGCATGCATGGACTCGACTCATATGACTGGGATTTCCATGAAAATGATTGTGGGCCGAAAATGTTGATCACTGTACATTTCTCTTCTGTTTCCTATTTATATTTCTATTTTACCTCCTCAAGTTAGCATTATGGATAGGGAAAGACCTAATCTAAGCTCTGCACAAAAATATTTTCCCTTCAAATTCATACCGTGATCGTAGCATGCATGGACTCGACTCATATGACTGGGATTTCCATGAAAAAGTTTGTGGGCCGAAAACGGGTGATGACTGTATATTTCTCTTCTGTTTCCTATTTATATTTCTATTTTACCTCCTCAATTTAGCATTATGGACAGGGAAAGACCTAATCTAAGCTCTGCACAAAAATATTTTGCCTTCAAATTCATACCGTGATCGTAGCATGCATGGACTAGACTCATATGACTGGGATTTCCATGAAAAAGATTGTGGGCCGAAAACGGGTGATCACTGTACATTTCTCATATGTTTCCTATTTATATTTATATTTTCCTTCTTCAATTTAGCATTATGGACAGGGAAAGACCAAATCTAAGATCTGCAAAAAAATATTTTGCCTTCAAATTCATACCGTGATCGTAGAATGCATGGACTCGACTCATATGACTGGGATTTCCATGAAAAAGATTGTGGGCAGAAAATGGGTGATCACTATATATTTCTCTTCTGTTTCCTATTTATATTTCTATTTTACCTCCTTAATTTAGCATTATGGACAGGGAAAGACCAAATCTAAGATCTGCAAAAAAATATTTTGCCTTCAAATTCATACCGTGATCGTAGAATGCATGGACTCGACTCATATGACTGGGATTTCCATGAAAAAGATTGTGGGCAGAAAATGGGTGATCACTGTATATTTCTCTTCTGTTTCCTATTCATATTTCTATTTAACTTCCTTAATTTAGCATTATGGACAGGGAAAGACCTAATCTAAGATATGCAAAAAAATATTTTGCCTTTAAATGCATACCGTGATCGTAGCATGCATGGACACGACACATATGACTTGGATTTCCATGAAAAAGATTGTGGGCCGAAAATGTTGAATCC
The DNA here is from genome assembly GCA_963932145.1 of Acanthosepion lycidas. Classification (NCBI taxonomy): domain Eukaryota; kingdom Metazoa; phylum Mollusca; class Cephalopoda; order Sepiida; family Sepiidae; genus Acanthosepion; species Acanthosepion lycidas. The sequence goes on along the minus strand of OZ010592.1, from coordinate 105,375,905 downwards.
TGTACATTTCTCTTCTGTTTCCTATTTATATTTATATTTTACTTCCTCAATTTAGCATTATGGACAGGGAAAGACATAATCTAAGATCTGCAAAAAAATATTTTGCCTTCAAATTCATATCGTGATCGTAGAATGCATGGACTCGACTCATATGACTGGGATTTCCATGAAAAAGATTGTGGGACGAAAATGGGTGATCACTGTACATTTCTCTTCAGTACCCTATTTATATTTCTATTTTACCTCCTCAATTTAGCATTATGGACAGGGAAAGACCTAATCTAAGCTCTGCACAAAAATATTTTACCTTCAAATTCATACCGTGATCGTAGAATGCATGGACTCGACTCATATGACTGGGATTTCCATGAAAAAGATTGTGGGCACAAAATGGGTGATCACTGTACATTTCTCTTCTGTTTGCTATTTATATTTATATTTTACCTCCTCAATTTAGCATTATGGACTGGGAAAGACCAAATATAAAATCTTCAAAAAAATATTTTGCCTTCAAATTCATACGGTGATCGTAGCATGCATGGACTCGACACATATGACTGGGATTTCCATGAAAAAGATTGTGGGCCGAAAATGGGTGATCACTTTACATTTCTCTTCTGTTTCCTATTTATATTTATATTTTACCTCCTCAATTTAGCATTATGGACAGGGAAAGACCTAATCTAACCTCTGCACAAAAATATTTTGCCTTCAAATTCATACCGTGATCGTAGCATGCATGGACTCGACTCATATAACGCGGATATCCATGAAAAAGATTGTGGTCAGAAAATGGGTGATCACTCTACATTTCTCTTCGGTTTCCTATTTATATTTTTATTTTACTTCCTGAATTTAACATTATGGAGAGGGAAAGACCAAATCTAAGATCTGCAAAAAAATATTTGGCCTTCAAATTCATACCGTGAACGTAGCATGCATGGACTCGACTCATATGACTGGGATTTCCATGAAAAAGATTGTGGGCCGAAAATCGGTGATCACTTTACATTTCTCTTCTGTTTCCTATTTATATTTCTATTTTACCTCCTCAATTTAGCATTATGGACAGGGAAAGACCTAATCTAAGCTCTGCAAAAAAATATTTTGCCTTCAAATTCATACCGTGATCGTAGCATGCATGGACTCGACTCATATGACTGGGATTTCCATGAAAAAGTTTGTTGGCTTAAAATGGGTGATCACTGTATATTTCTCTTCTGTTTCCTATTCATATTTCTATTTTACCTCCTCAATTTAGCATTATGGACACGGAAAGACCTAATCTAAGCTGTGCACAAAAATATTTTGCCTTCAAATTCATACCGTGATCGTAGAATGCATGGACTCGACTCATATGACTGGGATTTCCATGAAAAAGATTGTGGGCCGAAAATCGGTGATCACTGTACATTTCTCTTCTGTTTCCTATTTATATTTATATTTTACCTCCTCACTTTAGCATTATGGACAGGGAAAGACATAATCTGAGCTCTGCACAAAAATATTTTGCCTTCAAATTCATACCGTGATTGTAGCATGCATGGACTCGACTCATATGACTGGGATTTCCATGAAAAATATTGTGGGCCGAAAATGGGTTATCACTGCATATTTCTCTTCTGTTTCCTATTTATATTTCTATTTTACCTCCTCAATTTAGCATTATGGACAGGGAAAGACCTAATCTAAGCTCTGCACAAAAATATTTTGCCTTCAACTTCATACCGTGATCGTAGCAGGTATGGACTCGACTCATATGACTGGGATTTCCATGAAAAATATTGTGGGCAAAGAATGGGTGATCACTGTACATTTCTCTTCAGTTTCCTATTTATATTTATATTTTACTTCCTGAATTTAACATTATTGACAGGGAAAGACATAATCTAAGCTCTGCACAAAAATATTTTTCCTTCAAATTCATACCGTGATCGTAGCATGCATGGACTAGACTCATATGACTGGGATTTCCATGAAAAAGATTTTGGGCAGAAAATGGGTGATCACTGTATATTTCTCTTCTGTTTCCTATTCATATTTCTATTTAACTTCCTTAATTTAGCATTATGGACAGGGAAAGACCTAATCTAACCTCTGCACAAAAATATTTTGCCTTCAAATTCATACCGTGATCGTAGCATGCATGGACTCGACTCATATAACGTGGATATCCATGAAAAAGATTGTGGGCCGAAAATGGGTGATCAGTGTACATTACTCATCTGTTTCCTATTTATATTTCTATTTTACCTCCTCAATTTAGCATTATGGATAGGGAAAGACCTAATCTAAGCTCTGCACAAAAATATTTTGCCTTCAAATTCATACCGGGATCGTAGCATGCATGGACTCGACTCATATGACTTGGATTTCCATGAAAAAGATTGTGGGCAGAAATGGGTGATCACTGTACATTTCTCTTCTGTTTCCTATTTATATTTATATTTTACCTCCTTAATTTAGCATTACGGACAGGGAAAGACCAAATCTAAGATCTGCAAAAAAATATTTGGCCTTCAAATTCATACCGTGAACGTAGCATGCATGGACTCGACTCATATGACTGGGATTTCCATGAAAAAGATTGTGGGCCGAAAATCGGTGATCACTGTACATTTCTCTTCTGTTTCCTATTACTATTTCTATTTTACCTCCTTAATTTAGCATTATGGACAGGGAAAGACCAAATCTAAGATCTGCAAAAAAATATTTTGCCTTCAAATTCATACCGTGATCGTAGAATGCATGGACTCGACTCATATGACTGGGATTTCCATGAAAAAGATTGTGGGCAGAAAATGGGTGATCACTGTATATTTCTCTTCTGTTTCCTATTCATATTTCTATTTAACTTCCTTAATTTAGCATTATGGACAGGGAAAGACCTAATCTAAGATCTGCAAAAAAATATTTTGCCTTCAAATGCATACCGTGATCGTAGCATGCATGGACACGACACATATGACTTGGATTTCCATGAAAAAGATTGTGGGCCGAAAATGTTGAATCCTGTACATTTCTCTTCTGTTTCCTATTTATATTTATATTTTACCTCCTCAAGTTAGCATTATGGATAGGGAAAGACCTAATCTAATCTCTGCACAAAAATATTTTGCCTTCACATGCATACCGTGATCGTAGCATGCATGGACACGACACATATGACTTGGATTTCCATGAAAAAGATTGTGGGCCGAAAATGTTGAATCCTGTACATTTCTCTTCTGTTTCCTATTTATATTTATATTTTACTTCCTCAATTTAGCATTATGGACAGGGAAAGACATAATCTAAGATCTGCAAAAAAATATTTTGCCTTCAAATTCATATCGTGATCGTAGAATGCATGGACTCGACTCATATGACTGGGATTTCCATGAAAAAGATTGTGGGACGAAAATGGGTGATCACTGTACATTTCTCTTCAGTACCCTATTTATATTTCTATTTTACCTCCTCAATTTAGCATTATGGACAGGGAAAGACCTAATCTAAGCTCTGCACAAAAATATTTTACCTTCAAATTCATACCGTGATCGTAGAATGCATGGACTCGACTCATATGACTGGGATTTCCATGAAAAAGATTGTGGGCACAAAATGGGTGATCACTGTACATTTCTCTTCTGTTTGCTATTTATATTTATATTTTACCTCCTCAATTTAGCATTATGGACTGGGAAAGACCAAATATAAAATCTTCAAAAAAATATTTTGCCTTCAAATTCATACGGTGATCGTAGCATGCATGGACTCGACACATATGACTGGGATTTCCATGAAAAAGATTGTGGGCCGAAAATGGGTGATCACTTTACATTTCTCTTCTGTTTCCTATTTATATTTATATTTTACCTCCTCAATTTAGCATTATGGACAGGGAAAGACCTAATCTAACCTCTGCACAAAAATATTTTGCCTTCAAATTCATACCGTGATCGTAGCATGCATGGACTCGACTCATATAACGCGGATATCCATGAAAAAGATTGTGGTCAGAAAATGGGTGATCACTCTACATTTCTCTTCGGTTTCCTATTTATATTTCTATTTTACTTCCTGAATTTAACATTATGGAGAGGGAAAGACCAAATCTAAGATCTGCAAAAAAATATTTGGCCTTCAAATTCATACCGTGAACGTAGCATGCATGGACTCGACTCATATGACTGGGATTTCCATGAAAAAGATTGTGGGCCGAAAATCGGTGATCACTTTACATTTCTCTTCTGTTTCCTATTTATATTTCTATTTTACCTCCTCAATTTAGCATTATGGACAGGGAAAGACCTAATCTAAGCTCTGCAAAAAAATATTTTGCCTTCAAATTCATACCGTGATCGTAGCATGCATGGACTCGACTCATATGACTGGGATTTCCATGAAAAAGTTTGTTGGCTTAAAATGGGTGATCACTGTATATTTCTCTTCTGTTTCCTATTCATATTTCTATTTTACCTCCTCAATTTAGCATTATGGACACGGAAAGACCTAATCTAAGCTGTGCACAAAAATATTTTGCCTTCAAATTCATACCGTGATCGTAGAATGCATGGACTCGACTCATATGACTGGGATTTCCATGAAAAAGATTGTGGGCCGAAAATCGGTGATCACTGTACATTTCTCTTCTGTTTCCTATTTATATTTATATTTTACCTCCTCACTTTAGCATTATGGACAGGGAAAGACATAATCTAAGCTCTGCACAAAAATATTTTGCCTTCAAATTCATACCGTGATCGTAGCAGGTATGGACTCGACTCATATGACTGGGATTTCCATGAAAAATATTGTGGGCAAAGAATGGGTGATCACTGTACATTTCTCTTCAGTTTCCTATTTATATTTATATTTTACTTCCTGAATTTAACATTATTGACAGGGAAAGATATAATCTAAGCTCTGCACAAAAATATTTTTCCTTCAAATTCATACCGTGATCGTAGCATGCATGGACTAGACTCATATGACTGGGATTTCCATGAAAAAGATTTTGGGCAGAAAATGGGTGATCACTGTATATTTCTCTTCTGTTTCCTACTCATATTTCTATTTAACTTCCTTAATTTAGCATTATGGACAGGGAAAGACCTAATCTAACCTCTGCACAAAAATATTTTGCCTTCAAATTCATACCGTGATCGTAGCATGCATGGACTCGACTCATATAACGTGGATATCCATGAAAAAGATTGTGGGCCGAAAATGGGTGATCAGTGTACATTACTCATCTGTTTCCTATTTATATTTCTATTTTACCTCCTCAATTTAGCATTATGGATAGGGAAAGACCTAATCTAAGCTCTGCACAAAAATATTTTGCCTTCAAATTCATACCGGGATCGTAGCATGCATGGACTCGACTCATATGACTTGGATTTCCATGAAAAAGATTGTGGGCAGAAATGGGTGATCACTGAACATTTCTCTTCTGTTTCCTATTTATATTTATATTTTACCTCCTTAATTTAGCATTACGGACAGGGAAAGACCAAATCTAAGATCTGCAAAAAAATATTTGGCCTTCAAATTCATACCGTGAACGTAGCATGCATGGACTCGACTCATATGACTGGGATTTCCATGAAAAAGATTGTGGGCCGAAAATCGGTGATCACTGTACATTTCTCTTCTGTTTCCTATTTATATTTCTATTTTACCTCCTCAATTTAGCATTATGGACAGTGAAAGACCTAATCTACGCTCTGCAAAAAAATATTTTGCCTTCAAATTCATACCGTGATCGTAGCATGCATGGACTCGACTCATATGACTGGGATTTCCATGAAAAAGATTGTGGGCCGAAAATCGGTGATCACTGTACATTTCTCTTCTGTTTCCTATTTATATTTATATTTTACCTCCTCAATTTAGCATTATGGACAGGCAAAGACCTAATCTAAGCTCTGCACAAAAATATTTTGCCTTCAAATTCATACCGTGATTGTAGCATGCATGGACTCGACTCATATGACTGGGATTTCCATGAAAAATATTGTGGGCCGAAAATGGGTGATCACTGCATATTTCTCTTCTGTTTCCTATTTATATTTCTATTTTACCTCCTCAATTTAGCATTATGGACAGGGAAAGACCTAATCTAAGCTCTGCACAAAAATATTTTGCCTTCAACTTCATACCGTGATCGTAGCAGGTATGGACTCGACTCATATGACTGGGATTTCCATGAAAAATATTGTGGGCAAAGAATGGGTGATCACTGTACATTTCTCTTCAGTTTCCTATTTATATTTATATTTATATTTTACTTCCTGAATTTAACATTATTGACAGGGAAAGACATAATCTAAGCTCTGCACAAAAATATTTTTCCTTCAAATTCATACCGTGATCGTAGCATGCATGGACTAGACTCATATGACTGGGATTTCCATGAAAAAGATTTTGGGCAGAAAATGGGTGATCACTGTATATTTCTCTTCTGTTTCCTATTCATATTTCTATTTAACTTCCTTAATTTAGCATTATGGACAGGGAAAGACCTAATCTAACCTCTGCACAAAAATATTTTGCCTTCAAATTCATACTGTGATCGTAGCATGCATGGACTCGACTCATATAACGTGGATATCCATGAAAAAGATTGTGGGCCGAAAATGGGTGATCAGTGTACATTACTCATCTGTTTCCTATTTATATTTCTATTTTACCTCCTCAATTTAGCATTATGGACAGGGAAAGACCTAATCTAAGCTCTGCACAAAAATATTTTGCCTTCAAATTCATACCGGGATCGTAGCATGCATGGACTCGACTCATATGACTTGAATTTCCATGAAAAAGATTGTGGGCAGAAATGGGTGATCACTGTACATTTCTCTTCTGTTTCCTATTTATATTTCTATTTTGCTTCCTTCATTTAGCATTATGGACAGGGAAAGACCTAATCTAAGCTCTGCACAAAAATATTTTGCCTTCAAATTCATACCGGGATCGTAGCATGCATGGACTCGACTCATATGACTTGAATTTCCATGAAAAAGATTGTGGGCAGAAATGGGTGATCACTGTACATTTCTCTTCTGTTTCCTATTTATATTTATATTTTACCTCCTTAATTTAGCATTACGGACAGGGAAAGACCAAATCTAAGATCTGCAAAAAAATATTTGGCCTTCAAATTCATACCGTGAACGTAGCATGCATGGACTCGACTCATATGACTGGGATTTCCATGAAAAAGATTGTGGGCCGAAAATCGGTGATCACTGTACATTTCTCTTCTGTTTCCTATTTATATTTCTATTTTACCTCCTCAATTTAGCATTATGGACAGTGAAAGACCTAATCTAAGCTCTGCAAAAAAATATTTTGACTTCAAATTCATACCGTGATCGTAGCATGCATGGACTCGACTCATATGACTGGGATTTCCATGAAAAAGTTTGTGGGCTTAAAATGGGTGATCACTGTATATTTCTCTTCTGTTTCCTATTTGTATTTCTATTTTACCTCCTCAATTTAGCATTATGGACAGGGAAAGACATAATCTAAGCTGTGCACAAAAATATTTTGCCTTCAAATTCATACCCTGATCGTAGAATGCATGGACTCGACTCATATGACTGGGATTTCCATGAAAAAGATTGTATGCCGAAAATGGGTGAGCACTGTACATTTCTCTTCTGTTTCCTATTTATATTTCTATTTTACTTCCTTCATTTAGCATTATGGACAGGGAAAGACCTAATCTAAGTTCTGCACAAAAATATTTTGCCTTCAAATTCATATCATGTTCGTAGCATACATGGACTCGATTCATATGAATGGGATTTCCATGAAAAAGATTGTGGGCCGAAAATGGGTGATCACTGTACATTTCACTTCTGTTTCCTATTTATATTTCTATTTTACTTCCTCAATTTAACATTATGGACAGGGAAAGACCTAATCTAAGCTCTGCACAAAAATATTTTGCCTTCAAATTCAAACCGTGATCGTAGCATGCATGGACTCGACTCATATGACTGGGATTTCCATGAAAAAGATTGTGGGCCGAAAGCAGGTGATCAATGTACATTTCTCATATGTTTCCTATTTATATTTCTATTTTACTTCTTCAATTTAGCATTATGGACAGGGAAAGACGAAATCTAAGCTCTGCACAAAAAAATTTTGCCTTCAAATTTTTACCGTGATCGTAGCATGCATGGACGCGACTCATATGACTGGGATTTCCATGAAAAAGATTGTGGGCCGAAAACGGGTGATCACTGTACATTTCTCATATGTTTCCTATTTATATTTCTATTTTACTTCTTCAATTTAGCATTATGGACAGGGAAAGACCAAATCTAAGATCTGTAAAAAAATATTTTGCCTTCAAATTCATACCGTGATCGTACCATGCATGGACTCGACTCATATGACTGGGATTTCCATGAAAAAGATAGTGGGCCGAAAATGGGTGATCACTGTACAATTCTCTTCTGTTTCCTATTTATATTTCTAATTTACCTCCTCAATTTAGCATTATGGACAGGGAAAGACCTAATCTAAGATCTGCAAAAAAATATTTTGCCTTCAAATTCATACCGTGATCGTAGCATGCATGGACTCGACTCATATGACTGGAATTTCCATGAAAAAGATTGTGGGCGGAAAATGGGTGATCACTGTACATTTCTCTTCTGTTTCCTATTTATATTTATATTTGACCTCCTCAATTTAGCATTATGGATAGTGAAAGATCTAATCTAAGTTCTGCAAAAAAATATTTTGCCTTCAAATTCATACCTTGATCATAGCATCCATGGACTCGACTCATATGACTGGGATTTCCATGAAAAAGATTGTGGGCAGAAAATGTGTGATCACTGTGCATTTCTCTTCTGTTTCCTATTTATATTTATATTTTACTTCCTTCATTTACCATAATGGACAGGGAAATACCTAATCTAAGCTTTGCAAAAAAATATTTTGCCTTCAAATTCATACCGTGATCGTAGCATGTATGGACTCGACTCATATGACTGGGATTTCCATGAAAAAGATTGTGGGCAGAAAATGGGTGATCACTGTACATTTCTCTTCTGTTTCCTATTTATATTTATATTTTACCTCCTCAATTTAGCATTATGGACAGGGAAAGACCTAATCTAAGATCTTCAAAAAAATATTTTGCCTTCAAATTCATACCGTGATCGTAGCATGCATGGACTCGACTCATATGACTGGGATTTGCTTGAAAAAGTTAGTGGGCACAAAATGGGTGATCACTGTACATTTCTCTTCTGTTACTTATTTACATTTATATTTTACTTCCTCAATTTAGCATTATGGACAGGGAAAGACCTAATCTAAGATCTGCAAAAAAATATTTTGCCTTCAAATACATACCGTGATCGTAGCATGCATGGACTCGACTCAAATGACTGGTATTTCCATGAAAAAGATTGTGTGCAGAAAATGGGTGATCACTGTAAATTTCTCATCTGTTTCCTTTTTATATTTATATTTTACCTTCTCAATTTAGCATTATGGACAGGGAAAGACCTAATCTAAGATCTGCCAAAAAATGTTTTTCCTTCAAACTCATACCGTGATCGTAGCATGCATGGACTCGACTCATATGACTGGGATTTCCATGAAAAAGATTGTGGGCAGAAAATCGGTGATCACTGTACATTTCTCTTCTGTTTCCTATTTATATTTCTAATTTACCTCCTCAATTTAGCATTATGGACAGGGAAAGACCTAATCTAAGATCTGCAAAAAAATATTTTGCCTTCAAATTCATACGTTGATCGTAGCATGCATGGACTCGAGTCATATGACTGGGATTTCCATGAAAAAGATTGTGGGCGGAAAATGGTTGATCACTGTACATTTCTCTTCTGTTTCCCATTTATATTTATATTTTACTTCCTTCATTTAGCATTATGGACAGGGAAAGACCTAATCTAAGCTCTGCAAAAAAATATTTTGCCTTCAAATTCATACCGTGATCGTAGCATGCATGGACTTGACTCATATGACTGGGATTTCCATGAAAATATTGTGGGCAGAAAATGGGTGATCACTGTACATTTTTCTTCTGTTTCCTATTAATATTTCTATTTTACCTCCTCAATTTAGCATTATGGACAGAGAAAGACCTAATCTAAGATCTGCAAAAAAATATTTTGCCTTGAAATTCATACGGTGATCGTAGCATCCATGGACTCGACTCATATGACTGGGATTTCCATGAAAAAGATTGTGGGCAGAAAATGTGTGATCACTGTGCATTTCTCTTCTGTTTCCTATTTATATTTATATTTTACTTCCTTCATTTACCATAATGGACAGGGAAATACCTGATCTAAGCTTTGCAAAAAAATATTTTGCCTTCAAATTCATACCGTGATCGTAGCATGTATGGACTCGACTCATATGACTGGGATTTCCATGAAAAAGATTGTGGGCAGAAAATGGGTGATCACTGTACATTTCTCTTCTGTTTCCTATTTATATTTATATTTTACTTCCTTCATTTAGCATTATGGACAGGGAAAGACCTAATCTAAGTTCTGCAGAAAAATATTTTGCCTTCAAATTCATATCATGTTCGTAGCATGCATGGACTCGATTCATATGAATGGGATTTCCATGAAAAAGATTGTGGGCCGAAAATGGGTGATCACTGTACATTTCACTTCTGTTTCCTATTTATATTTCTATTTTACTTCCTCAATTTAACATTATGGACAGGGAAAGACCTAATCTAAGCTCTGCACAAAAATATTTTGCCTTCAAATTCAAACCGTGATCGTAGCATGCATGGACTCGACTCATATGACTGGGATTTCCATGAAAAAGATTGTGGGCCGAAAGCAGGTGATCACTGTACATTTCTCATATGTTTCCTATTTATATTTCTATTTTACTTCTTCAATTTAGCATTATGGACAGGGAAAGACGAAATCTAAGCTCTGCACAAAAAAATTTTGCCTTCAAATACATACCGTGATCGTAGCATGCATGGACTCGACTCAAATGACTGGTATTTCCATGAAAAAGATTGTGTGCAGAAAATGGGTGATCACTGTAAATTTCTCATCTGTTTCCTTTTTATATTTATATTTTACCTTCTCAATTTAGCATTATGGACAGGGAAAGACCTAATCTAAGATCTGCCAAAAAATGTTTTTCCTTCAAATTCATACCGTGATCGTAGCATGCATGGACTCGACTCATATGACTGGGATTTCCATGAAAAAGATTGTGGGCAGAAAATCGGTGATCACTGTACATTTCTCTTCTGTTTCCTATTTATATTTCTAATTTACCTCCTCAATTTAGCATTATGGACAGGGAAAGACCTAATCTAAGATCTGCAAAAAAATATTTTGCCTTCAAATTCATACGTTGATCGTAGCATGCATGGACTCGAGTCATATGACTGGGATTTCCATGAAAAAGATTGTGGGCGGAAAATGGTTGATCACTGTACATTTCTCTTCTGTTTCCCATTTATATTTATATTTTACTTCCTTCATTTAGCATTATGGACAGGGAAAGACCTAATCTAAGCTCTGCAAAAAAATATTTTGCCTTCAAATTCATACCGTGATCGTAGCATGCATGGACTTGACTCATATGACTGGGATTTCCATGAAAATATTGTGGGCAGAAAATGGGTGATCACTGTACATTTCTCTTCTGTTTCCTATTAATATTTCTATTTTACCTCCTCAATTTAGCATTATGGACAGAGAAAGACCTAATCTAAGATCTGCAAAAAAATATTTTGCCTTGAAATTCATACGGTGATCGTAGCATCCATGGACTCGACTCATATGACTGGGATTTCCATGAAAAAGATTGTGGGCAGAAAATGTGTGATCACTGTGCATTTCTCTTCTGTTTCCTATTTATATTTATATTTTACTTCCTTCATTTACCATAATGGACAGGGAAATACCTAATCTAAGCTTTGCAAAAAAATATTTTGCCTTCAAATTCATACCGTGATCGTAGCATGTATGGACTCGACTCATATGACTGGGATTTCCATGAAAAAGATTGTGGGCAGAAAATGGGTGATCACTGTACATTTCTCTTCTGTTTCCTATTTATATTTATATTTTACCTCCTCAATTTAGCATTATGGACAGGGAAAGAGCTAATCTAAGATCTTCAAAAAAATATTTTGCCTTCAAATTCATACCGTGATCGTAGCATGCATGGACTCGACACATATGACTGGGATTTCCATGAAAAAGATTGTGGGCCGAAAATGGGTGAGCACTGTACATTTCTCTTCTGTTTCCTATTTATATTTATATTTTACTTCCTTCATTTAGCATTATGGACAGGGAAAGACCTAATCAAAGCTCTGCAAAAAAATATTTTGCCTTCAAATTCATACCGTGAGCGTAGCATGCATGGACTCGAATCATATGACTGGGATTTCCATGAAAAAGATTGTATGCCGAAAATGGGTGAGCACTGTACATTTCTCTTCTGTTTCCTATTTATATTTATATTTTACTTCCTTCATTTAGCATTATGGACAGGGACAGACCTAATCCAAGCTCTGCACAAAAATGTTTTGCCTTCAAATTCATACAGTGATCGTAGCACTTATGGACTTGACTCATATGACTGGGATTTCCATGAAAAAGATTGTGGGCAGAAAATGGGTGATCACTGTACATTTCTCTTTTTTCCTATTTATATTTCTATTTTACTGCCTTCATTTAGCATTATGGACAGGGAAAGACCTAATCTAAGTTCTGCAGAAAAATATTTTGCCTTCAAATTCATATCATGTTCGTAGCATGCATGGACTCGATTCATATGAATGGGATTTCCATGAAAAAGATTGTGGGCCGAAAATGGGTGATCACTGTACATTTCACTTCTGTTTCCTATTTATATTTATATTTTACTTCCTCAATTTAACATTATGGACAGGGAAAGACCTAATCTAAGCTCTGCACAAAAATATTTTGCCTTCAAATTCAAACCGTGATCGTAGCATGCATGGACTCGACTCATATGACTGGGATTTCCATGAAAAAGATTGTGGGCCGAAAGCAGGTGATCACTGTACATTTCTCATATGTTTCCTATTTATATTTCTATTTTACTTCTTCAATTTAGCATTATGGACAGGGAAAGACGAAATCTAAGCTCTGCACAAAAAAATTTTGCCTTCAAATTTTTACCGTGATCGTAGCATGCATGGACGCGACTCATATGACTGGGATTTCCATGAAAAAGATTGTGGGCCGAAAACGGGTGATCACTGTACATTTCTCTTCTGTTACTTATTTACATTTATATTTTACTTCCTCAATTTAGCATTATGGACAGGGAAAGACCTAATCTAAGATCTGCAAAAAAATATTTTGCCTTCAAATACATACCGTGATCGTAGCATGCATGGACTCGACTCAAATGACTGGGATTTCCATGAAAAAGTTTGTGTGCAGAAAATGGGTGATCACTGTAAATTTCTCATCTGTTTCCTTTTTATATTTATATTTTACCTTCTCAATTTACCATTATGGACAGGGAAAGACCTAATCTAAGATCTGCCAAAAAATGTTTTTCCTTCAAATTCATACCGTGATCGTAGCATGCATGGACTCGACTCATATGACTGGGATTTCCATGAAAAAGATTGTGGGCAGAAAATGGGTGATCACTGTACATTTCTCTTCTGTTTCCTATTTATATTTCTAATTTACCTCCTCAATTTAGCATTATGGACAGGGAAAGACCTAATCTAAGATCTGCAAAAAAATATTTTGCCTTCAAATTCATACGTTGATCGTAGCATGCATGGACTCGACTCATATGACTGGGATTTCCATGAAAAAGATTGTGGGCGGAAAATGGTTGATCACTGTACATTTCTCTTCTGTTTCCCATTTATATTTATATTTTACTTCCTTCATTTAGCATTATGGACAGGGAAATACCTAATCTAAGATCTGCAAAAAAATATTTTGCCTTGAAATTCATACGGTGATCGTAGCATCCATGGACTCGACTCATATGACTGGGATTTCCATGAAAAAGATTGTGGGCAGAAAATGTGTGATCACTGTGCATTTCTCTTCTGTTTCCTATTTATATTTATATTTTACTTCCTTCATTTACCATAATGGACAGGGAAATACCTAATCTAACCTTTGCAAAAAAATATTTTGCCTTCAAATTCATACCGTGATCGTAGCATATATGGACTCGACTCATATGACTGGGATTTCCATGAAAAAGATTGTGGGCAGAAAATGGGTGATCACTGTACATTTCTCTTCTGTTTCCTATTTATATTTATATTTTACCTCCTCAATTTAGCATTATGGACAGGGAAAGAGCTAATCTAAGATCTTCAAAAAAATATTTTGCCTTCAAATTCATACCGTGATCGTAGCATGCATGGACTCGACACATATGACTGGGATTTCCATGAAAAAGATTGTGGGCAGAAAATGGGTGAGCACTGTACATTTCTCTTCTGTTTCCTATTTATATTTATATTTTACTTCCTTCATTTAGCATTATGGACAGGGACAGACCTAATCCAAGCTCTGCACAAAAATGTTTTGCCTTCAAATTCATACAGTGATCGTAGCACTTATGGACTTGACTCATATGACTGGGATTTCCATGAAAAAGATTGTGGGCAGAAAATGGGTGATCACTGTACATTTCTCTTTTTTCCTATTTATATTTCTATTTTACTTCCTTCATTTAGCATTATGGACAGGGACAGACCTAATCTAAGTTCTGCACAAAAATGTTTTGCCTTCAAATTCATACAGTGATCGTAGCACTTATGGACTTGACTCATATGACTGGGATTTCCATGAAAAAGATTGTGGGCAGAAAATGGGTGATCACTGTACATTTCTCTTTTTTCCTATTTATATTTCTATTTTACTTCCTTCATTTAGCATTATGGACAGGGACAGACCTAATCTAAGTTCTGCACAAAAATGTTTTGCCTTCAAATTCATACAGTGATCGTAGCACTTATGGACTTGACTCATATGACTGGGATTTCCATGAAAAAGATTGTGGGCAGAAAATGGGTGAGCACTGTACATTTCTCTTCTGTTTCCCATTTATATTTATATTTTACTTCCTTCATTTAGCATTATGGACAGGGAAAGACCTAATCTAAGCTCTGCAAAAAAATATTTTGCCTTCAAATTCATACCGTGATCGTAGCATGCATGGACTTGACTCATATGACTGGGATTTCCATGAAAATATTGTGGGCAGAAAATGGGTGATCACTGTACATTTCTCTTCTGTTTCCTATTAATATTTCTATTTTACCTCCTCAATTTAGCATTATGGACAGAGAAAGACCTAATCTAAGATCTGCAAAAAAATATTTTGCCTTGAAATTCATACGGTGATCGTAGCATCCATGGACTCGACTCATATGACTGGGATTTCCATGAAAAAGATTGTGGGCAGAAAATGTGTGATCACTGTGCATTTCTCTTCTGTTTCCTATTTATATTTATATTTTACTTCCTTCATTTACCATAATGGACAGGGAAATACCTAATCTAAGCTTTGCAAAAAAATATTTTGCCTTCAAATTCATACCGTGATCGTAGCATGTATGGACTCGACTCATATGACTGGGATTTCCATGAAAAAGATTGTGGGCAGAAAATGGGTGATCACTGTACATTTCTCTTCTGTTTCCTATTTATATTTATATTTTACCTCCTCAATTTAGCATTATGGACAGGGAAAGAGCTAATCTAAGATCTTCAAAAAAATATTTTGCCTTCAAATTCATACCGTGATCGTAGCATGCATGGACTCGACACATATGACTGGGATTTCCATGAAAAAGATTGTGGGCCGAAAATGGGTGAGCACTGTACATTTCTCTTCTGTTTCCTATTTATATTTATATTTTACTTCCTTCATTTAGCATTATGGACAGGGAAAGACCTAATCAAAGCTCTGCAAAAAAATATTTTGCCTTCAAATTCATACCGTGAGCGTAGCATGCATGGACTCGAATCATATGACTGGGATTTCCATGAAAAAGATTGTATGCCGAAAATGGGTGAGCACTGTACATTTCTCTTCTGTTTCCTATTTATATTTATATTTTACTTCCTTCATTTAGCATTATGGACAGGGACAGACCTAATCCAAGCTCTGCACAAAAATGTTTTGCCTTCAAATTCATACAGTGATCGTAGCACTTATGGACTTGACTCATATGACTGGGATTTCCATGAAAAAGATTGTGGGCAGAAAATGGGTGATCACTGTACATTTCTCTTTTTTCCTATTTATATTTCTATTTTACTGCCTTCATTTAGCATTATGGACAGGGAAAGACCTAATCTAAGTTCTGCAGAAAAATATTTTGCCTTCAAATTCATATCATGTTCGTAGCATGCATGGACTCGATTCATATGAATGGGATTTCCATGAAAAAGATTGTGGGCCGAAAATGGGTGATCACTGTACATTTCACTTCTGTTTCCTATTTATATTTATATTTTACTTCCTCAATTTAACATTATGGACAGGGAAAGACCTAATCTAAGCTCTGCACAAAAATATTTTGCCTTCAAATTCAAACCGTGATCGTAGCATGCATGGACTCGACTCATATGACTGGGATTTCCATGAAAAAGATTGTGGGCCGAAAGCAGGTGATCACTGTACATTTCTCATATGTTTCCTATTTATATTTCTATTTTACTTCTTCAATTTAGCATTATGGACAGGGAAAGACGAAATCTAAGCTCTGCACAAAAAAATTTTGCCTTCAAATTTTTACCGTGATCGTAGCATGCATGGACGCGACTCATATGACTGGGATTTCCATGAAAAAGATTGTGGGCCGAAAACGGGTGATCACTGTACATTTCTCTTCTGTTACTTATTTACATTTATATTTTACTTCCTCAATTTAGCATTATGGACAGGGAAAGACCTAATCTAAGATCTGCAAAAAAATATTTTGCCTTCAAATACATACCGTGATCGTAGCATGCATGGACTCGACTCAAATGACTGGGATTTCCATGAAAAAGTTTGTGTGCAGAAAATGGGTGATCACTGTAAATTTCTCATCTGTTTCCTTTTTATATTTATATTTTACCTTCTCAATTTACCATTATGGACAGGGAAAGACCTAATCTAAGATCTGCCAAAAAATGTTTTTCCTTCAAATTCATACCGTGATCGTAGCATGCATGGACTCGACTCATATGACTGGGATTTCCATGAAAAAGATTGTGGGCAGAAAATGGGTGATCACTGTACATTTCTCTTCTGTTTCCTATTTATATTTCTAATTTACCTCCTCAATTTAGCATTATGGACAGGGAAAGACCTAATCTAAGATCTGCAAAAAAATATTTTGCCTTCAAATTCATACGTTGATCGTAGCATGCATGGACTCGACTCATATGACTGGGATTTCCATGAAAAAGATTGTGGGCGGAAAATGGTTGATCACTGTACATTTCTCTTCTGTTTCCCATTTATATTTATATTTTACTTCCTTCATTTAGCATTATGGACAGGGAAATACCTAATCTAAGATCTGCAAAAAAATATTTTGCCTTGAAATTCATACGGTGATCGTAGCATCCATGGACTCAACTCATATGACTGGGATTTCCATGAAAAAGATTGTGGGCAGAAAATGTGTGATCACTGTGCATTTCTCTTCTGTTTCCTATTTATATTTATATTTTACTTCCTTCATTTACCATAATGGACAGGGAAATACCTAATCTAACCTTTGCAAAAAAATATTTTGCCTTCAAATTCATACCGTGATCGTAGCATATATGGACTCGACTCATATGACTGGGATTTCCATGAAAAAGATTGTGGGCAGAAAATGGGTGATCACTGTACATTTCTCTTCTGTTTCCTATTTATATTTATATTTTACCTCCTCAATTTAGCATTATGGACAGGGAAAGAGCTAATCTAAGATCTTCAAAAAAATATTTTGCCTTCAAATTCATACCGTGATCGTAGCATGCATGGACTCGACACATATGACTGGGATTTCCATGAAAAAGATTGTGGGCAGAAAATGGGTGAGCACTGTACATTTCTCTTCTGTTTCCTATTTATATTTATATTTTACTTCCTTCATTTAGCATTATGGACAGGGACAGACCTAATCCAAGCTCTGCACAAAAATGTTTTGCCTTCAAATTCATACAGTGATCGTAGCACTTATGGACTTGACTCATATGACTGGGATTTCCATGAAAAAGATTGTGGGCAGAAAATGGGTGATCACTGTACATTTCTCTTTTTTCCTATTTATATTTCTATTTTACTTCCTTCATTTAGCATTATGGACAGGGAAAGACCTAATCTAAGTTCTGCACAAAAATATTTTGCCTTCAAATTCATATCATGTTCGTAGCATGCATGGACTCGATTCATATGAATGGGATTTCCATGAAAAAGATTGTGGGCCGAAAATGGGTGATCACTGTACATTTCACTTCTGTTTCCTATTTATATTTCTGTTTTACTTCCTCAATTTAACATTATGGACAGGGAAAGACCTAATCTAAGCTCTGCACAAAAATATTTTGCCTTCAAATTCAAACCGTGATCGTAGCATGCATGGACTCGACTCATATGACTGGGATTTCCATGAA
Source organism: Acanthosepion lycidas (assembly GCA_963932145.1). NCBI lineage: Eukaryota > Metazoa > Mollusca > Cephalopoda > Sepiida > Sepiidae > Acanthosepion > Acanthosepion lycidas. The sequence continues at coordinate 105,357,255 of OZ010592.1, read as the reverse complement.
AAAGATTGTGGGCTAAAAATAGGTGATCACTGTACATTTCTCATATGTTTCCTATTTATATTTCTATTTTACTTCTTCAATTTAGCATTATGGACAGGGAAAGACGAAATCTAAGCTCTGCACAAAAAAATTTTGCCTTCAAATTTTTACCGTGATCGTAGCATGCATGGACGCGACTCATATGACTGGGATTTCCATGAAAAAGATTGTGGGCCGAAAACGGGTGATCACTGTACAATTCTCTTCTGTTTCCTATTTATATTTCTAATTTACCTCCTCAATTTAGCATTATGGACAGGGAAAGACCTAATCTAAGATCTGCAAAAAAATATTTTGCCTTCAAATTCATACCGTGATCGTAGCATGCATGGACTCGACTCATATGACTGGAATTTCCATGAAAAAGATTGTGGGCGGAAAATGGGTGATCACTGTACATTTCTCTTCTGTTTCCTATTTATATTTCTATTTGACCTCCTCAATTTAGCATTATGGATAGTGAAAGACCTAATCTAAGTTCTGCAAAAAAATATTTTGCCTTCAAATTCATACCGTGATCAGAGCAGGTATGGACTCGACTCATATGACTGGGATTTCCATGAAGAAGATTGTGGGCAGAAAATGGGTAATCACTGTACATTTCTCTTCTGTTTCCTATTTATATTTTACCTTCTCAATTTAGCATTATGGACAGGGAAAGACCTAATCTAAGATCTGCAAAAAATATTTTACCTTCAAATTCATACCGTGATCGTAGCATGCATGGACTCGACTCATATGACTGGGATTTCCATGTAAAAGATTGTGAGCAGAAAATGGGTGATCACTGTACATTTCTCTTCTGTTTCCTATTTACATTTATATTTTACTTCCTCAATTTAGCATTATGGACAGGGAAAGACCTAATCTAAGATGTGCAAAAAAATATTTTGCCTTCAAATTCATACCGTGATCGTAGCATGCATGGACTCGACTCATATGACTGGGATTTGCTTGAAAAAGTTAGTGGGCACAAAATGGGTGATCACTGTACATTTCTCTTCTGTTACTTATTTACATTTATATTTTACTTCCTTAATTTAGCATTATGGACAGGGAAAGACCTAATCTAAGATCTGCAAAAAAATATTTTGCCTTCAAATTCATACCGTGATCGTAGCATGCATGGACTCTACTCATATGACTGGGATTTCCATGAAAAAGATTGTTGGCAGAAAATAGGTGATCACTGTATATTTCTCTTCTGTTTCCTATTACTATTTCTATTTTACTTCCTCAATTTAGCATTATGGACAGGAAAAGACGTAATCTAAAATCTGCAAAAAAATATTTCGCCTTTAAATTCATACCGTGATCATAGCAGGTATGGACTCGACTCATATGACTGGGATTTCCATGAAGAAGATTGTGGGCAGAAAATGGGTAATCACTGTACATTTCTCTTCTGTTTCCTATTTATATTTTACCTTCTCAATATAGCATTATGGACAGGGAAAGACCTAATCTAAGATCTGCAAAAAATATTTTACCTTCAAATTAATACCGTGATCGTAGCATGCATGGACTCGACTCATATGACTGGGATTTCCATGTAAAAGATTGTGAGCAGAAAATGGGTGATCACTGTACATTTCTCTTCTGTTTCCTATTTACATTTATATTTTACTTCCTCAATTTAGCATTATGGACAGGGAAAGACCTAATCTAAGATCTGCAAAAAAATATTTTGCCTTCAAATTCATACCGTGATCGTAGCATGCATGGACTCTACTCATATGACTGGGATTTCCATGTAAAAGATTGTGAGCAGAAAATGGGTGATCACTGTACATTTCTCTTCTGTTTCCTATTTATATTTATATTTTACTTCCTTAATTTAGCATTATGGACAGGGAAAGACCTAAACTAAAATCTGCAAAAAAAAATTTTGCCTTCAAATTCATCCCGTGATCGTGGCATACATGGACTCGACTCATATTACTGCGATTTCCATGAAAAAGATTGTGGGCAGAAAATGGGTGATCACTGTACATTTCTGTTCTGTTTCCTATTCATATTTCTATTTTACTTCCTTAATTTAGCATTATGGACAGGGAAAGACCTAATCTAAAATCTGCAAAAAAATATTGTGCCTTCAAATTCATACCGTGATTGTCGCATGCATGGACTCGACTCATATGACTGGGATTTCCGTGCAAAAGATTGTGGGCAGAAAATGGGTGATCACTGTACATTTCTCTTCTGTTTCCTATTTATATTTCTATTTTACTTCCTTAATTTATCATTATGGAAAGGGTAAGACCTAATCTAAAATCTGCAAAAAAATATTTTGCCTTCAAATTTATACCTTGATCGTAGCATGCATGGACTCGACTCATATGACTGGGATTTCCATGCAAAAGATTGTGGGCAGAAAATGGGTGATCACTGTACATTTCTCTTCTGTTTGCTATTCATATTTATATTTTACTTCCTCAATTTAGCATTATGGACAGGGAAAGACCTAATCTAAGTTCTGCAAAAAAATATTTTGCCTTCAAATTCATACCGTGATCGTAGCATGCATGGACACGACTCATATGACTTGGATTTCCATGAAAAAGATTGTGGGTAGTAAATGGGTGATCACTGTTCATTTCTCTTCTGTTTCCTATTTATATTTGTATTTTACTTCCTTAATTCAGCATTATGGACAGGGAAAGACCTAATCTAAAATCTGCAAAAAAATATTTTGCATTCACATTCATACCGTGAGCGTAGCATGCATGGACTCGACTCATATGACTGGGATTTCCATGAAAATGATTGTCGGCAGAAAATGGGTGATCACTGTACATTTCTCTTCTGTTTCCTATTTATAATTATATTTATATTTTGCTTCCTTAATTTAGCATTATGGACAGGGAAAGACCTAATCTAAGAACTGCAAAAAAATATTTTGCCTTCAAATTCATACCGTGATCGTAGCATGCATGGACTCAACTCATATGACTGGGATTTCCATGAAAAAGATTGTGGGCAGAAAATGGGTGATCACTGTTCATTTCTCTTCTGTTTCCTATTTATATTTCTATTTTACTTCCTCAATTTAGCATTATGGACAGGGAAAGACCTAATCTAAGATCTGCAAAAAAATATTTTGCCTTCAAATTCATACCGTGAGCGTAGCATGCATGGACTCAACTCATATGACTGGGATTTCCATGAAAAAGTTTGTGGGCAGAAAATGGGTGATCACTATACATTTCTCTTCTGTTTCCTATTTATATTTCTATTTTACTTCATTAATTTAGCATTATGGACAGGGAAAGACCTAATCTAAGATCTGTAAAAATATTTTACCTTCAAATTCATACCATGATCCAAGCATGCATGGACTCGACTCATATGACTGGGATTTCCATGTAAAAGATTGTGAGCAGAAAATGGGTGATCACTGTACATTTCTCTTCTGTTTCCTATTTACATTTATATTTTACTTCCTCAATTTAGCATTATGGACAGGGAAAGACCTAATCTAAGATGTGCAAAAAAATATTTTGCCTTCAAATTCATACCGTGATCGTAGCATGCATGGACTCGACTCATATTACTGCGATTTCCATGAAAAAGATTGTGGGCAGAAAATGGGTGATCACTGTACATTTCTGTTCTGTTTCCTATTTATATTTCTATTTTACTTCCTTAATTTAGCATTATGGACAGGGAAAGACCTAATCTAAAATCTGCAAAAAAATATTGTGCCTTCAAATTCATACCGTGATTGTCGCTTGCATGGACTCGACTCATATGACTGGGATTTCCGTGCAAAAGATTGTGGGCAGAAAATGGGTGATCACTGTACATTTCTCTTCTGTTTCCTATTTATATTTCTATTTTACTTCCTTAATTTATCATTATGGAAAGGGTAAGATCTAATCTAAAATCTGCAAAAAAATATTTTGCCTTCAAATTTATACCTTGATCGTAGCATGCATGGACTCGACTCATATGACTGGGATTTCCATGCAAAAGATTGTGGGCAGAAAATGGGTGATCACTGTACATTTCTCTTCTGTTTGCTATTCATATTTATATTTTACTTCCTCAATTTAGCATTATGGACAGGGAAAGACCTAATCTAAGTTCTGCAAAAAAATATTTTGCCTTCAAATTCATACCGTGATCGTAGCATGCATGGACACGACTCATATGACTTGGATTTCCATGAAAAAGATTGTGGGTAGTAAATGGGTGATCACTGTTCATTTCTCTTCTGTTTCCTATTTATATTTGTATTTTACTTCCTTAATTCAGCATTATGGACAGGGAAAGACCTAATCTAAAATCTGCAAAAAAATATTTTGCATTCACATTCATACCGTGAGCGTAGCATGCATGGACTCGACTCATATGACTGGGATTTCCATGAAAATGATTGTCGGCAGAAAATGGGTGATCACTGTACATTTCTCTTCTGTTTCCTATTTATAATTATATTTATATTTTGCTTCCTTAATTTAGCATTATGGACAGGGAAAGACCTAATCTAAGAACTGCAAAAAAATATTTTGCCTTCAAATTCATACCGTGATCGTAGCATGCATGGACTCAACTCATATGACTGGGATTTCCATGAAAAAGATTGTGGGCAGAAAATGGGTGATCACTGTTCATTTCTCTTCTGTTTCCTATTTATATTTATATTTTACTTCCTCAATTTAGCATTATGGACAGGGAAAGACCTAATCTAAGATCTGCAAAAAAATATTTTGCCTTCAAATTCATACCGTGAGCGTAGCATGCATGGACTCAACTCATATGACTGGGATTTCCATGAAAAAGTTTGTGGGCAGAAAATGGGTGATCACTAAACATTTCTCTTCTGTTTCCTATTTATATTTATATTTTACTTCATTAATTTAGCATTATGGACAGGGAAAGACCTAATCTAAGATCTGTAAAAATATTTTACCTTCAAATTCATACCGTGATCGTAGCATGCATGGACTCGACTCATATGACTGGGATTTCCATGTAAAAGATTGTGAGCAGAAAATGGGTGATCACTGTACATTTCTCTTCTGTTTCCTATTTACATTTATATTTTACTTCCTCAATTTAGCATTATGGACAGGGAAAGACCTAATCTAAGATGTGCAAAAAAATATTTTGCCTTCAAATTCATACCGTGATCGTAGCATGCATGGACTCGACTCATATGACTGGGATTTGCTTGAAAAAGTTAGTGGGCACAAAATGGGTGATCACTGTACATTTCTCTTCTGTTACTTATTTTCATTTATATTTTACTTCCTCAATTTAGCATTATGGACAGGGAAAGACCTAATCTAAGATCTGCAAAAAAATATTTTGCCTTCAAATTCATACCGTGATCGTAGCATGCATGGACTCTACTCATATGACTGGGATTTCCATGAAAAAGATTGTGGGCAGAAAATGGGTGATCACTGTACATTTCTCTTCTGTTTCCCATTACTATTTCTATTTTACTTCCTCAATTTAGCATTATGGACAGGAAAAGACCTAATCTAAAATCTGCAAAAAAATATTTTGCCTTTAAATTCATACCGTGATCGTGGCATGCATGGACTCGACACATATGACTGGGATTTCCAGGAAAAAGATTGTGGGAAGAAAATGGGTGATCACTGTACATTTCTCTTCTGTTTCCTGTTTATATTTCTATTTTACTTCCTCAATTTAGCATTATGGACAGGGAAAGACCTAATCTAAGATCTGCAAAAAAATATTTTGCCTTCAAATTCATACCGTGAGCGTAGCATGCATGGACTCAACTCATATGACTGGGATTTCCATGAAAAAGTTTGTGGGCAGAAAATGGGTGATCACTATACATTTCTCTTCTGTTTCCTATTTATATTTCTATTTTACTTCATTAATTTAGCATTATGGACAGGGAAAGACCTAATCTAAGATCTGCAAGAAAATATTTTGCCTTCAAATTCATACCATGATCCAAGCATGCATGGACTCGACTCATATGACTGGGATTTCCATGAAAAAGATTGTGGACAGAAAATGGGTGATCACTGTACATTTCTCTTCTGTTTCCTATTTATATTTATATTTTACTCCCTTAATTTAGTATTATGGACAGGGAAAGACCTCATCTAAGATCTGCAAAAAAATATTTTGCCTTCAAATTCATACCGTGATCGTAGCATGCATGGATTCGACTCGTATGACTGGGATTTCCATGAAAAAAATTGTGGGCAGGTAATGGGTGATCACTGTACATTTCTCTTCTGTTTCCTATGTATATTTATATTTTACTCCCTTAATTTAGTATTATGGACAGGGAAAGACCTCATCTAAGATCTGCAAAAAAATATTTTGCCTTCAAATTCATACCGTGATCGTAGCATGCATGGACTAGACTCATATGACTGGGATTTCCATGAAAAAGATTGTGGGCAGAAAATGGGTGATCACTGTACATTTGTCTTCAGTTTCCTATTAATATTTCTATTTTACTTCCTCAATTTAGCCTTATGGACAGGGAACGATATAATCTAAAATCTGCAAAAAATATTTTGCCTTCAAATTCATACCGTGATCGTAGCATGCATGGACTCGACTCATATGACTGGGATTTCCATGAAAAAGATTGTGGGCAGAAATTGGGTGATCACTGTACATTTCTCTTCTGTTTTCTATTTATATTTCTATTTTACTTCCTCAATTTAGCATTATGGACAGGGAAAGACCTAATCTAAGATCTGCAAAAAAAATATTTTGCCTTCAAATTCATACCGTGAGCGTAGCATGCATGGACTGGACTCATATGACTGGGATTTCCATGAAAAAGATTGTGGGCAGAAAATGGGTGATCACTGTACATTTCTCTTCTGTTTCCTATTCATATTTCTATTTTACTTCCTTAATTTTGCATTATGGACAGGGAAAGAGCTAATCTAAGATCTGCAAAAAAATATTTTGCCTTCAAATTCATACGGTGATCGTAGCTTGCATGGACTCGACTCATATGACTGGGATTTCCATGAAAAAGATTGTGGGCAGAAAATGGGTGATCACTGTACATTTCTCTTCTGTTTCCAATTTATATTTCTATTTTACTTCCTTAATTTTGCATTATGGACAGTGAAAGAGCTAATCTAAGATCTGCAAAAAAATATTTTGCCTTCAAATTCATACGGTGATCGTAGCTTGCATGGACTCGACTCATATGACTGGGATTTCCATGAAAAAGATTGTGGGCAGAAAATGGGTGATAACTGTACATTTCTCTTCTGTTTCCTATTCATATTTCTATTTTACTTCCTTAATTTTGCATTATGGACAGGGAAAGAGCTAATCTAAGATCTGCAAAAAAATATTTTGCCTTCAAATTCATACGGTGATCGTAGCTTGCATGGACTCGACTCATATGACTGGGATTTCCATGAAAAAGATTGTGGGCAGAAAATGGGTGATCACTGTACATTTCTCTTCTGTTTCCAATTTATATTTCTATTTTACTTCCTTAATTTTGCATTATGGAGAGGGAAAGACCTCATCTAAGATCTGCAAAAAAATATTTTGCCTTCAAATTCATACCGTGATCGTAGCATGCATGGATTCGACTCGTATGACTGGGATTTCCATGAAAAAAATTGTGGGCAGGTAATGGGTGATCACTGTACATTTCTCTTCTGTTTCCTATGTATATTTATATTTTACTCCCTTAATTTAGTATTATGGACAGGGAAAGACCTCATCTAAGATCTGCAAAAAAATATTTTGCCTTCAAATTCATACCGTGATCGTAGCATGCATGGACTAGACTCATATGACTGGGATTTCCATGAAAAAGATTGTGGGCAGAAAATGGGTGATCACTGTACATTTGTCTTCAGTTTCCTATTAATATTTCTATTTTACTTCCTCAATTTAGCCTTATGGACAGGGAACGATATAATCTAAAATCTGCAAAAAATATTTTGCCTTCAAATTCATACCGTGATCGTAGCATGCATGGACTCGACTCATATGACTGGGATTTCCATGAAAAAGATTGTGGGCAGAAATTGGGTGATCACTGTACATTTCTCTTCTGTTTCCTATTTATATTTCTATTTTACTTCCTCAATTTAGCATTATGGACAGGGAAAGACCTAATCTAAGATCTGCAAAAAAAATATTTTGCCTTCAAATTCATACAGTGAGCGTAGCATGCATGGACTCGACTCATATGACTGGGATTTCCATGAAAAAGATTGTGGGCAGAAAATGGGTGATCACTGTACATTTCTCTTCTGTTTCCAATTCATATTTCTATTTTACTTCCTTAATTTTGCATTATGGACAGGGAAAGAGCTAATCTAAGATCTGCAAAAAAATATTTTGCCTTCAAATTCATACGATGATCGTAGCTTGCATGGACTCGACTCATATGACTGGGATTTCCATGAAAAAGATTGTGGGCAGAAAATGGGTGATCACTGTACATTTCTCTTCTGTTTCCTATTCATATTTCTATTTTACTTCCTTAATTTTGCATTATGGACAGTGAAAGAGCTAATCTAAGATCTGCAAAAAAATATTTTGCCTTCAAATTCATACGGTGATCGTAGCTTGCATGGACTCGACTCATATGACTGGGATTTCCATGAAAAAGATTGTGGGCAGAAAATGGGTGATAACTGTACATTTCTCTTCTGTTTCCTATTCATATTTCTATTTTACTTCCTTAATTTTGCATTATGGACAGGGAAAGAGCTAATCTAAGATCTGCAAAAAAATATTTTGCCTTCAAATTCATACGGTGATCGTAGCTTGCATGGACTCGACTCATATGACTGGGATTTCCATGAAAAAGATTGTGGGCAGAAAATGGGTGATCACTGTACATTTCTCTTCTGTTTCCAATTTATATTTCTATTTTACTTCCTTAATTTTGCATTATGGAGAGGGAAAGACCTCATCTAAGATCTGCAAAAAAATATTTTGCCTTCAAATTCATACCGTGATCGTAGCATGCATGGATTCGACTCGTATGACTGGGATTTCCATGAAAAAAATTGTGGGCAGGTAATGGGTGATCACTGTACATTTCTCTTCTGTTTCCTATGTATATTTATATTTTACTCCCTTAATTTAGTATTATGGACAGGGAAAGACCTCATCTAAGATCTGCAAAAAAATATTTTGCCTTCAAATTCATACCGTGATCGTAGCATGCATGGACTAGACTCATATGACTGGGATTTCCATGAAAAAGATTGTGGGCAGAAAATGGGTGATCACTGTACATTTGTCTTCAGTTTCCTATTAATATTTCTATTTTACTTCCTCAATTTAGCCTTATGGACAGGGAACGATATAATCTAAAATCTGCAAAAAATATTTTGCCTTCAAATTCATACCGTGATCGTAGCATGCATGGACTCGACTCATATGACTGGGATTTCCATGAAAAAGATTGTGGGCAGAAATTGGGTGATCACTGTACATTTCTCTTCTGTTTCCTATTTATATTTCTATTTTACTTCCTCAATTTAGCATTATGGACAGGGAAAGACCTAATCTAAGATCTGCAAAAAAAATATTTTGCCTTCAAATTCATACCGTGAGCGTAGCATGCATGGACTCGACTCATATGACTGGGATTTCCATGAAAAAGATTGTGGGCAGAAAATGGGTGATCACTGTACATTTCTCTTCTGTTTCCAATTCATATTTCTATTTTACTTCCTTAATTTTGCATTATGGACAGGGAAAGAGCTAATCTAAGATCTGCAAAAAAATATTTTGCCTTCAAATTCATACGATGATCGTAGCTTGCATGGACTCGACTCATATGACTGGGATTTCCATGAAAAAGATTGTGGGCAGAAAATGGGTGATCACTGTACATTTCTCTTCTGTTTCCTATTCATATTTCTATTTTACTTCCTTAATTTTGCATTATGGACAGGGAAAGAGCTAATCTAAGATCTGCAAAAAAATATTTTGCCTTCAAATTCATACGGTGATCGTAGCTTGCATGGACTCGACTCATATGACTGGGATTTCCATGAAAAAGATTGTGGGCAGAAAATGGGTGATAACTGTACATTTCTCTTCTGTTTCCTATTCATATTTCTATTTTACTTCCTTAATTTTGCATTATGGACAGGGAAAGAGCTAATCTAAGATCTGCAAAAAAATATTTTGCCTTCAAATTCATACGGTGATCGTAGCTTGCATGGACTCGACTCATATGACTGGGATTTCCATGAAAAAGATTGTGGGCAGAAAATGGGTGATCACTGTACATTTCTCTTCTGTTTCCAATTTATATTTATATTTTACTTCCTTAATTTTGCATTATGGACAGGGAAAGACCTCATCTAAGATCTGCAAAAAAATATTTTGCCTTCAAATTCATACCGTGATCGTAGCATGCATGGATTCGACTCGTATGACTGGGATTTCCATGAAAAAAATTGTGGGCAGGTAATGGGTGATCACTGTACATTTCTCTTCTGTTTCCTATGTATATTTATATTTTACTCCCTTAATTTAGTATTATGGACAGGGAAAGACTTCATCTAAGATCTGCAAAAAAATATTTTGCCTTCAAATTCATACCGTGATCGTAGCATGCATGGACTAGACTCATATGACTGGGATTTCCATGAAAAAGATTGTGGGCAGAAAATGGGTGATCACTGTACATTTGTCTTCAGTTTCCTATTAATATTTCTATTTTACTTCCTCAATTTAGCCTTATGGACAGGGAACGATATAATCTAAAATCTGCAAAAAATATTTTGCCTTCAAATTCATACCGTGATCGTAGCATGCATGGACTCGACTCATATGACTGGGATTTCCATGAAAAAGATTGTGGGCAGAAATTGGGTGATCACTGTACATTTCTCTTCTGTTTCCTATTTATATTTCTATTTTACTTCCTCAATTTAGCATTATGGACAGGGAAAGACCTAATCTAAGATTTGCAAAAAAAATATTTTGCCTTCAAATTCATACCGTGAGCCTAGCATGCATGGACTCGACTCATATGACTGGGATTTCCATGAAAAAGATTGTGGGCAGAAAATGGGTGATCACTGTACATTTCTCTTCTGTTTCCAATTTATATTTCTATTTTACTTCCTTAATTTTGCATTATGGACAGGGAAAGACCTCATGTAAGATCTGCAAAAAAATATTTTGCCTTCAAATTCATACGGTGATCGTAGCTTGCATGGTCTCGACTCGTATGACTGGGATTATCATGAAAAAGATTGTGGGCAGAAAATGGGTGATCACTGTACATTACTCTTCTGTTTCCTATTTATATTTATATTTTACTTCCTCAATTTAGCATTATGGACAGGGAAAGATATAATCTAAGATCTGCAAAAAATATTTTGCCTTCAAATTCATACCGTGATCGTAGCAGGCCTGGACTCGACACATATGACTGGGATTTCCATGAAAAAGATTGTGCTGAGAAAATGGGTGATCACTGTACATTTCTCTTCTGTTTCCTATTTATATTTATATTTTACTCCCTTAATTTAGCATTATGGACAGGGAAAGACCTCATCTAAGATCTGCAAAAAAATATTTTGCCTTCAAATTCATACCGTGATCGTAGCATGCATGGACTCGACTCATATGACTGGGATTTCCATGAAATAGATTGTGGGCAGAAAATGGGTGATCACTGTACATTTCTCTTCTGTTTCCTATTAATATTTTACTTCCTTAATTTAGCATTATGGATAGAGAAAGATCTAATATAAGTTTTGCAAAAAATATTTTGCCTGCAAATTCATACCGTGATCGTAGCATGCATGGACTAGACTGATATGACTGGGATTTCCATGAGAAAGATTTTGGGCAGAAAATGGGTGATCACTGTATATTTCTCTTCTGTTTCCTATTACTATTTCTATTTTACTTGCTTAATTTAGCATTATGTACAGGGAAATACTTAATTTAGATCTGCAAAAAAATATTTTGCCTTCAAATTCATACCGTGATCGTAGCATGCATGGACTCGACTCATATGACTGGGATTTCCATGAGAAAGATTGTGGACAGAAAATGGGTGATCACTGAATTTTTCTCTTCTGTTTCCTATTACTATTTCTATTTTACCTCCTTAATTTAGCATTATGGATAGGGAAAGATCTAATCTAAGTTTTGCAAAAAAATATTTTGCCTGCAAATTCATACTGTGATCGTAGCATGCATGGACTTGATCATATGACTGGGTTTTCCATGAGAAAGATTGTGGGCAGAAAATGGGTGATCACTGTATTTTTCTCTTCTGTTTCCTATTTATATTTCTATTTTACTTCCTTAATTTAGAATTATGATCAGGGAAGACCTAATCTAAGATCTGCAAAAAAATATTTTGCTTTCAAATTCATACGGTGATCGTAGCATGCATGGACTCGAGTCATATGACTGGGATTTCCATGAAAAAGAATGTGGGCAGAAAATGGGTGATCACTGTACATTTCTCTTCTGTTTCCTATTACTATTTTATTTTTCTTTCTTAATTTAGCATTATGGACAGGGAAATACTTAATCTAAGATCTGCAAAAAAATATTTTGCCTTCAAATTTATACCGTGATCGTAGCATGCATGGACTCGACTCATATGACTAGGATTTCCATGAAAAAGATTGTGGGCAGAAAATGGGTGATCACTGTACATTTCTCTTCTGTTTCCTGTTTATATTTCTATTTTACTTCCTTAATTTAGCATTATGTACAGGGAAAGGCCTAATCAAAAATCTGCAAAATAAAATTTTGCCTTCAAATTCATACCGTGATCGTAGCATGCATGGACTCTACTCATAGGACTGGGATTTCCATGAAAAAGATTTTAGGCAGAAAATGTGTGATCACTGTACATTTCTCTTCTGATTCCTATTTATATTTCTACTTTACTTCCTTAATTTAGCATTATGGACAGGGAAGAACGAATGTAAGATCTGAATAAAAAATATTTTGCCTTCAAATTCGTACCGTGATCGTAGCATGCATGGACTCGACTCATATGACTGGGATTTCCATGAAAAAGATTGTGGGCAGAAAATGGGTGATAACTGTACATTTCTCCTCTGTTTCCTATTACTTTTTCTATTTTTATTCCTTAATTTAGCATTATGGACAGGGAAAGTCCTAATCTAAAATCTGCAAAAAAATATTTTGCCTTCAAATTCATACCGTGATCGTAGCATGCATGGACACGACTCATATGACTGGGATTTCCATGAAAAAGATTGTGGGCAGAAAATGGGTGATCACTGTACATTTCTCTTCTGTTTCCTATTTATATTTATATTTTACGTCCTTAATTTTGCATTATGGTCGGGGAAGACCTAATCTAAACTCTGCAAAAAAATATTTCGCCTTCAAATTCATACCGTGATCGTAGCATGCATGGACTCGACTCATATGACTGGGATTTCCATGAAAAAGATTGTGGGCAGAAAATGGGTGATCACTGTACATTTCTCTTCTGTTTCCTATTTATATTTCTATTTTACTTCCTCAATTTAGCATTATGGACAGGGAAAGACCTAATCTAAGATCTGCAAAAAAACATTTTGGCTTCAAATTAAATACCGTGATGGTAGCATGCATGGACTTGACTCATATGACTGGGATTTCCATGAAAAAGATTGTGGGCAGAAAATGGGTGATCACTGTACATTTCTCTTCTGTTTCCTATTACTATTTTATTTTACTTTCTTAATTTAGCATTATGGACAGGGAATTACTTAATCTAAGATCTGCAAAAAAATATTTTGCCTTCAAATTTATACCGTGATCGTAGCATGCATGGACTCGACTCATATGACTAGGATTTCAATGAAAAAGATTGTGGCCAGAAAATGGGTGATCACTGTACATTTCTCTTCTGTTTCCTGTTTATATTTCTATTTTACTTCCTTAATTTAGCATTATGAACAGGGAAGAACGAATGTAAGATCTGAATAAAAAATATTTTGCCTTCAAATTCGTACCGTGATCGTAGCATGCATGGACTCGACTCATATGACTGGGATTTCCATGAAAAAGATTGTGGGAAGAAAATGGGTGATAACTGTACATTTCTCCTCTGTTTCCTATTACTTTTTCTATTTTACTTCCTTAATTTAGAATTATGGACAGGGAAAGTCCTAATCTAAAATCTGCAAAAAAATATTTTGCCTTCAAATTCATACCGTGATCGTAGCATGCATGGACTCGACTCATATGACTGGGATTTCCATGAAAAAGATTGTGGGCAGAAAATGGGTGATCACTGTACATTTCTCTTTTGTATCGTATATATATTTATATTTTACTTCCTTAATTTAGCATTATGAACAGGGAAAGACCTAATCTAAACTCTGCAAAAAAATATTTCGCCTTCAAATTCATACCGTGATCGTAGCATGCATGGACTCGACTCATATGACTGGGATTTCCATGAAAAAGATTGTGGGCAGAAAATGGGTGATCACTGTACATTTCTCTTCTGTTTCCTATTTATATTTCTATTTTACTTCCTCAATTTAGCATTATGGACAGGGAAAGACCTAATCTAAGATCTGCAAAAAAACATTTTGGCTTCAAATTAAATACCGTGATGGTAGCATGCATGGACTTGACTCATATGACTGGGATTTCCATGAAAAAGATTGTGGGCAGAAAATGGGTGATCACTGTACATTTCTCTTCTGTTTCCTATTACTATTTTATTTTACTTTCTTAATTTAGCATTATGGACAGGGAATTACTTAATCTAAGATCTGCAAAAAAATATTTTGCCTTCAAATTTATACCGTGATCGTAGCATGCATGGACTCGACTCATATGACTAGGATTTCAATGAAAAAGATTGTGGCCAGAAAATGGGTGATCACTGTACATTTCTCTTCTGTTTCCTGTTTATATTTCTATTTTACTTCCTTAATTTAGCATTATGAACAGGGAAGAACGAATGTAAGATCTGAATAAAAAATATTTTGCCTTCAAATTCGTACCGTGATCGTAGCATGCATGGACTCGACTCATATGACTGGGATTTCCATGAAAAAGATTGTGGGAAGAAAATGGGTGATAACTGTACATTTCTCCTCTGTTTCCTATTACTTTTTCTATTTTACTTCCTTAATTTAGAATTATGGACAGGGAAAGTCCTAATCTAAAATCTGCAAAAAAATATTTTGCCTTCAAATTCATACCGTGATCGTAGCATGCATGGACACGACTCATATGACTGGGATTTCCATGAAAAAGATTGTGGGCAGAAAATGGGTGATCACTGTACATTTCTCTTCTGTTTCCTATTTATATTTATATTTTACGTCCTTAATTTTGCATTGTGGTCGGGGAAAACCTAATCTAAGATGTGCAAAACATATTTTGCCTTCAAATTCATACCGTGATCGTAGCATGCATGGACTCGACTCATATGACTGGGATTTCCATGAAAAAGATTGTGGGCAGAAAATGAGTGATCACTGTACATTTTTCTTCTGTTTCCTATTCATATTTATATTTTACTTCCTTAATTTAGCATTATGGAACAGGAAAGACCTAATCTAAGATCTGCAAAAAAATATTTTGCTTTCAAATTCATACCGTGATCGTAGCATGCATGGACTCGATTCATATGACTGGGATTTCCATGAGAAAGATTGGGGGCACAAAATGGGTGATCACTGTATATTTCTCTTCTGTTTCCTATTACTATTTCTATTTTACTTCCTTAATTTAGCATGATGGACAGGGAAAGGCCTAATCAAAAATCTGCAAAATAATATTTTGCCTTCAAATTCATACCGTGATCGTAGCATGCATGGACTCTACTCATAGGACTGGGATTTCCATGAAAAAGAGTGTGGGCAGAAAATGGGTGATCACTGTACATTTCTCTTCTGTTTCCTATTTATATTTCTATTTTACTTCCTTAACTTAGCATTATGGACAGGGAAAGTCCTAATCTAAGATCTGAAAAAAAATATTTTGCCTTCAAATTCATACCGTGATCGTAGCATGCATGGACTCGACTCATATGACTGGGATTTCCATGAAAAAGATTGTGGGCAGAAAATGGGTGATCACTGTACATTTCTCTTCTGTTTCTTATTTATATTTCTATTTTACTTCCTCAATTTAGCATTATGGACAGGGAAAGACCTAATCTAAGATCTGCAAAAAAACATTTTGCCTTCAAATTAAATACCGTGATGGTAGCATGCATGGACTTGACTCATATGACTGGGATTTCCATGAAAAAGATTGTGGGCAGAAAATGGGTGATCACTGTACATTTCTCTTCTGTTTCCTATTACTATTTCACTTCCTTGATTAAGCATTATGGACAGGGAAAGACCTAATCTAAAATCTGCAAAAGAATATTTTGCCTTCAAATTCATACCGTGAACATAGCATGCATGGCCTCGACTCATATGACTGGGATATCCATGAAAAAGATTGTGGGCAGAAAATGGGTGATCACTGTACATTTCTCTTCTTTTTCCTATGTATATTTCTATTTTACTTCCTCAATTTAGCATTATGGATAGGGAATGACCTAATCTAAAATCTGCAAAAAAACATTTTGCCTTCAAATTCATACCGTGATCGTAGCATGCATGGACTCGACTCATATGACTGGGATTTCCATGAAAAAGATTGTGGGCAGAAAATGGGTGATCACTGTATATTTCTCTTCTGTTTCCTATATCTATTTCTATTTTACTTCCTTAATTTAGCATTATGGACAGGGAAATACCTAATCTAAGATCTGCAAAAAAATATTTTGCCTTCAAATTCATACCGTGGTCGTAGCATGCATGGACTCGACTCATATGACTGGGATTTCCATGAAAAAGATTGTGGGCAGAAAATGGGTGATCACTGCATATTTCTCTTCTGTTTCCTATATCTATTTCTATTTTACTTTCATTAATTTAGCATTATGGACAGGGAAAGACCTAATCTAAGATCTGTAAAAAAATATTTTGCCTTCAAATTCATACCGTGATCGTAGCATGCATGGACTTGACTTATATGACTGGGATTTCCATGAAAAAGATTGTGGGCACAAAATAGGTGATAACTGTACATTTCTCTTCTGTTTCCCATTACTATTTCTATTTTACTTCCTAAGTTTAGCATTATGGACAGGGAAAGACCTAATCTAAGTTCTGCAAAAAAATATTTTGCCTTCAAATTCATACCGTGATCGTAGCATGCATCGACTCGACTCATATGACTCGGATTTCCATGAAAAAGATTGTTGGCACAAAATGGGTGATCACTGTACATTTCTCTTCTGTTTCCTGTTTTACTTCCTTAATTTAGCATTATGGACAGGGAAAGACCTAATCTAAGATCTGCAAAAAAATATTTTCCCTTCAAATTCATGCCGTGATCGTAGCATGCATGGACTCGACTCATATGACTGGGATTTCCATGAAAAAGATTGTGGGCAGAAAATGGGTGATCACTGTATATTTCTCTTCTGTTTCCTATTTATATTTACATTTTACTTCCTCAATTTAGCATTATGGACAGGGAAAGACCTAATCAAAATCTGCAAAAAAATATTTTGCCTTCAAATTCATACCGTGATTGTAGAATGCATGGACTCGACTCATATGACTGGGATTTCCATGAAAAAGATTGTGGGCAGAAAATGGGTGATCACTGTACATTTCTCTTCTGTTTCCTATTTATATTTATATTTTACTTCCTCAATTTAGCATTATGGACAGGGAAAGACCTAATCTAAGATCTGCAAAAAAACATTTTGCCTTCAAATTAAATACCGTGATGGTAGCATGCATGGACTTGACTCATATGACTGGGATTTCCATGAAAAAGATTGTGGGCAGAAAATGGGTGATCACTGTACATTTCTCTTCTGTTTCCTATTACTATTTCACTTCCTTGATTAAGCATTATGGACAGGGAAAGACCTAATCTAAAATCTGCAAAAGAATATTTTGCCTTCAAATTCATACCGTGAACGTAGCATGCATGGCCTCGACTCATATGACTGGGATATCCATGAAAAAGATTGTGGGCAGAAAATGGGTGATCACTGTACATTTCTCTTCTTTTTCCTATGTATATTTGTATTTTACTTCCTCAATTTAGCATTATGGATAGGGAAAGACCTAATCTAAAATCTGCAAAAAAATATTTTGCCTTCAAATTCATACCGTGATCGTAGCATGCATGGACTCAACTCATATGACTGGGATTTCCATGAAAAAGATTGTGGGCAGAAAATGGGTGATCACTGTATATTTCTCTTCTGTTTCCTATATCTATTTCTATTTTACTTCCTTAATTTAGCATTATGGACAGGGAAAGACCTAATCTAAGATCTGCAAAAAAATATTTTGCCTTCAAATTTATACCGTGGTCGTAGCATGCATGGACTCGACTCATATGACTGGGATTTCCATGAAAAAGATAGTGGGCACAAAATGGGTGATTACTGTATATTTCTCTTCTGTTTCCTATTTATATTTCCATTTTACTTCCTCAATTTAGCATTATGGACAGGGAAAGACCTAATCTAAGATCTGCAAAAAACTATTTTGCCTTCAAATTCATGCCGTGATCTTAGCATGCATGGACTCGACTCATATGACTGGGATTTCCATGAAAAAGATTGTGGGCAGAAAATGGGTGATCACTGTACATTTCTCTTCTGTTTCCTATTTATATTTATATTTTACTTCCTCAATTTAGCATTATGGACAGGGAAAGAACTAATCTAAGATCTGCAAAAAAATATTTTGCCTTCAAATTCATACCATGATCCAAGCATGCATGGACTCGACTCATATGACTGGGATTTCCATGAAAAATTTTGTGGGCAGAAAATGGGTGATCACTGTACATTTCTCTTCTGTTTCCTATTTATATTTATATTTTACTCCCTTAATTTAGTATTATGGACAGGGAAAGACCTCATCTAAGATCTGCAAAAAAATATTTTGCCTTCAAATTCATACCGTGATCGTAGCATGCATGGATTCGACTCGTATGACTGGGATTTCCATGAAAAAAATTGTGGGCAGGTAATGGGTGATCACTGTACATTTCTCTTCTGTTTCCTATGTATATTTATATTTTACTCCCTTAATTTAGTATTATGGACAGGGAAAGACCTCATCTAAGATCTGCAAAAAAATATTTTGCCTTCAAATTCATACCGTGATCGTAGCATGCATGGACTCGACTGATATGACTGGGATTTCCATGAAAAAGATTGTTGGCACAAAATTGGTGATCACTGTACATTTCTCTTCTGTTTCCTATTTTACTTCCTTAATTTAGCATTATGGACAGGGAAAGACCTAATCTAAGATCTCCAAAAAAATATTTTGCCTTCAAATTCATACCGTGATCGTAGCATGCATGGACTCGACTCATATGACTGGGATTTCCATGAAAAAGATTGTGGGCAGAAAATGGGTGATCACTGTACATTTCTCTTCTGTTTCCTATTTATATTTTACTTCCTTAATTTAGCATTATGGACAGGGAAAGACCTAATCTAAGATCTGCAAAAAATTATTTTGCCTTCAAATTCCTACCGTGATTGTAGAATGCATGGACTCGACTCATATGACTGGGATTTCCATGAAAAAGATTGTGGGCAGAAAATGGGTGATCACTGTACATTTCTCTTCTGTTCCCTATTTATATTTATATTTTACTTCCTGAATTTAGAATTATGATCAAGGAAGACCTAAGCTAAGATTTGCAAAAACATATTTTGCCTTCAAATTCATACCGTGATCGTAGCATGCATGGACTGGACTCATATGACTGGGATTTCCATGAGAAAGATTGGGGGCACAAAATGGGTGATCACTGTATATTTCTCTTCTGTTTCCTATTACTATTTCTATTTTACTTCCTTAATTTAGCATTATGGACCAGGAAAGACCTAATCTAAGATCTGCAAAAAAATATTTTGCCTTCAAATTCATTCCGTGATCGTAGCATCCATGGACTCGACTCATATGACTGGGATTTCCATGAAAAAGATTGTGGGCAGAAAATGGGTGATCACTGTATATTTCTCTTCTGTTTCCTATTTATATTTCCATTTTACTTCCTCAATTTAGCATTATGGACAGGGAAAGACCTAATCAAAATCTGCAAAAAAATATTTTGCCTTCAAATTCATACCGTGATTGTAGAATGCATGGACTCGACTCATATGACTGGGATTTCCATGAAAAAGATTGTGGGCAGAAAATGGGTGATCACTGTACATTTCTCTTCTGTTTCCTATTTATATTTATATTTTACTTCCTCAATTTAGCATTATGGACAGGGAAAGACCTAATCTAAGATCTGCAAAAAAACATTTTGCCTTCAAATTAAATACCGTGATGGTAGCATGCATGGACTTGACTCATATGACTGGGATTTCCATGAAAAAGATTGTGGGCAGAAAATGGGTGATCACTGTACATTTCTCTTCTGTTTCCTATTACTATTTCACTTCCTTGATTAAGCATTATGGACAGGGAAAGACCTAATCTAAAATCTGCAAAAGAATATTTTGCCTTCAAATTCATACCGTGAACGTAGCATGCATGGCCTCGACTCATATGACTGGGATATCCATGAAAAAGATTGTGGGCAGAAAATGGGTGATCACTGTACATTTCTCTTCTTTTTCCTATGTATATTTGTATTTTACTTCCTCAATTTAGCATTATGGATAGGGAAAGACCTAATCTAAAATCTGCAAAAAAATATTTTGCCTTCAAATTCATACCGTGATCGTAGCATGCATGGACTCAACTCATATGACTGGGATTTCCATGAAAAAGATTGTGGGCAGAAAATGGGTGATCACTGTATATTTCTCTTCTGTTTCCTATATCTATTTCTATTTTACTTCCTTAATTTAGCATTATGGACAGGGAAAGACCTAATCTAAGATCTGCAAAAAAATATTTTGCCTTCAAATTTATACCGTGGTCGTAGCATGCATGGACTCGACTCATATGACTGGGATTTCCATGAAAAAGATAGTGGGCACAAAATGGGTGATTACTGTATATTTCTCTTCTGTTTCCTATTTATATTTCCATTTTACTTCCTCAATTTAGCATTATGGACAGGGAAAGACCTAATCTAAGATCTGCAAAAAACTATTTTGCCTTCAAATTCATGCCGTGATCTTAGCATGCATGGACTCGACTCATATGACTGGGATTTCCATGAAAAAGATTGTGGGCAGAAAATGGGTGATCACTGTACATTTCTCTTCTGTTTCCTATTTATATTTATATTTTACTTCCTCAATTTAGCATTATGGACAGGGAAAGAACTAATCTAAGATCTGCAAAAAAATATTTTGCCTTCAAATTCATACCATGATCCAAGCATGCATGGACTCGACTCATATGACTGGGATTTCCATGAAAAATTTTGTGGGCAGAAAATGGGTGATCACTGTACATTTCTCTTCTGTTTCCTATTTATATTTATATTTTACTCCCTTAATTTAGTATTATGGACAGGGAAAGACCTCATCTAAGATCTGCAAAAAAATATTTTGCCTTCAAATTCATACCGTGATCGTAGCATGCATGGATTCGACTCGTATGACTGGGATTTCCATGAAAAAAATTGTGGGCAGGTAATGGGTGATCACTGTACATTTCTCTTCTGTTTCCTATGTATATTTATATTTTACTCCCTTAATTTAGTATTATGGACAGGGAAAGACCTCATCTAAGATCTGCAAAAAAATATTTTGCCTTCAAATTCATACCGTGATCGTAGCATGCATGGACTCGACTGATATGACTGGGATTTCCATGAAAAAGATTGTTGGCACAAAATTGGTGATCACTGTACATTTCTCTTCTGTTTCCTATTTTACTTCCTTAATTTAGCATTATGGACAGGGAAAGACCTAATCTAAGATCTCCAAAAAAATATTTTGCCTTCAAATTCATACCGTGATCGTAGCATGCATGGACTCGACTCATATGACTGGGATTTCCATGAAAAAGATTGTGGGCAGAAAATGGGTGATCACTGTACATTTCTCTTCTGTTTCCTATTTATATTTTACTTCCTTAATTTAGCATTATGGACAGGGAAAGACCTAATCTAAGATCTGCAAAAAATTATTTTGCCTTCAAATTCCTACCGTGATTGTAGAATGCATGGACTCGACTCATATGACTGGGATTTCCATGAAAAAGATTGTGGGCAGAAAATGGGTGATCACTGTACATTTCTCTTCTGTTCCCTATTTATATTTATATTTTACTTCCTGAATTTAGAATTATGATCAAGGAAGACCTAAGCTAAGATTTGCAAAAACATATTTTGCCTTCAAATTCATACCGTGATCGTAGCATGCATGGACTGGACTCATATGACTGGGATTTCCATGAGAAAGATTGGGGGCACAAAATGGGTGATCACTGTATATTTCTCTTCTGTTTCCTATTACTATTTCTATTTTACTTCCTTAATTTAGCATTATGGACCAGGAAAGACCTAATCTAAGATCTGCAAAAAAATATTTTGCCTTCAAATTCATTCCGTGATCGTAGCATCCATGGACTCGACTCATATGACTGGGATTTCCATGAAAAAGATTGTGGGCAGAAAATGGGTTATCACTGTACATTTCTCTTCTGTTTCCTATTTATATTTATATTTTACTTCCATAATTTAGCATTATGGACAGGGAAAGACCTAATCTAAGATCTGCAAAAAAATATTTTGCCTTCAAATTCATACCGTGATCGTAGCATGCATGGACTCGACTCATGTGACTGGGATTTCCATGAAAAAGATCGTGAGCAGAAAATGGGTGGTCACTGTACGTTTCTCTTCTGTTTCATATTTATATTTATATTTTACTTCCTCAATTTAGCATTATGGACAGGGAAAGACCTAAAC
Source organism: Acanthosepion lycidas (assembly GCA_963932145.1). Lineage (NCBI taxonomy): Eukaryota > Metazoa > Mollusca > Cephalopoda > Sepiida > Sepiidae > Acanthosepion > Acanthosepion lycidas. The sequence goes on along the minus strand of OZ010592.1, from coordinate 105,334,317 downwards.
TAAGATCTGCAAATAAATAATATTCATATTTCCCATCTTTAATTTAGCATTATGGACAGGCAAATTCCTCCTCTAAAACATTCTTATAAATATTTTTTATTAGAATATATGGAGTAATTGGAGGATTCAACGTAATCGAATCATCGAATTGGGATTTCTTTGAAAAATAATGTGGTTGCAAAGTGGGGGATCACGGTATATTTCTCTGATGTTTGTGTCTAATATTTTAGAATTTCCTTCTTTAATTTACAATTGATAATTCTTTAAATTCTATCTCCTCTAAACCAATTATTAAACGTTTAACTATGTCAATTAACTTCTCAGCTTTAAGACATTTAGTTGGCATAACATGCACATCGTTATATTCTGAGAATACACTGCACATCTTGAAAGTGAAAGCACTTGTTGCAGCTTCACCCTGTTATCTGATAGGCCAACAATATTAACACCTTCATAATCTAAATAAGTTTTTAGATGAATATCAACAACAAGTAAAGACACTGTGATGTCCTTCTGCACTCAGAGCTTAAATTTATTTTTAATAGACATAAGAAAATTGTTATCATGTTGCTCAATCAAAGGATTCATATATGTCGATAAAGTTTATATTTTTGCTGTCTCTTAACAATCTCTACCCTTTAGTGGACCAGTTATATAACAATGAAGAAAATATCATTTCTGTTGAATAATCAAGCTTATTTTGTGTCATGAAATTTAGCTGCTCATATATAAATTTGATTGCATTAAAATTTTTGCTTGATTCTTCTTGCAACAATAGTAAAAATGACATTACCAATTTTAATATTATAATCATATTTTGAGGTTCAGTTTGCTTTTGTTCTATGTCCATTTCCTTCATGTTTTCTATCAGAATTTCAAGAGTATTTTGATCAGTTACATGTTTAGAAATCTTATAGCCCCCTATTGAATGCATTTCCACATCTCTACAAAACACATGTACTGTAAAATCAGATTCAATTACAAGAGACAGATGGATTTTGGGATATGGGGATTTGATGATGCTGAATATAATAAGTGTCTCTTGTTGCCTAACAAAACTCCAGTAATTACTATCAAGGAAATTTAATTTTTACTTCTAGATCATTATGGAATTTCTTCTGCATTTTATATGCTAAGTCATCATTAATACTTTGATTTAAAGCACTTTTAAGAGCAGAATTCTCTAGCCGGATTCTCCTGGAATCTGGTCACTCTCTAGAGGTATTCAATCAAGATAAATATGAGGGACAGTTTGGGAAAATTCTAGGAATAGCACCATCACGAAGATATATTTTTTTAGTTTAACTGCAATTTTGACACCTGTTTTTTCGTCAATAGCTGACGTTTCTTTCCTTATGTCCCCGGTTGAAAATGTAAAAAACTCAAAAAGATTTTAAAAACCAAACCTATTTTAAATTCTTGTGAAAATCTAAGAAAATCAATCAGCAAAAATCTACAATAATATGAAGCATTAACAATTTTAGGAAAAGCGGAGAGAATTCAACAAAAGATTATTAATGACGAAGCTATGTACAAATTAAGAGAAGAATTTTTAACGTCTCTTCATTTTTTTTTAATTTAAAATGATAAATAAAAAATATTCTTATGAATAAAACAATTCTAAAAATTTGTTAAATTATTAGAATTATTTTTATGCCTATAAAAAGATTCCTTTATGAATTTATATCGAAAATTTCTTTAATTTTTATAAAAATTAGATTTCAGCTTTTAAAAACCTTTCGCAACTTTCTTTTTAATGTGTTTTGTGAATTATAAAGATATGAAATTATTTTAACCGTCAAAGTTTCAAATGAGTTTAATAACTTTTTAAAACAACACTTTGTTTTCTTTTAAAATGTGTTGTGAATTACAGACATGAAATTAAATTCAATAATTCAATTAATTATTAAAGTTTCATTTAGTCACAAACAAAACAATTCTAAAAAATCGTTAAAATTATTAGAATTATTTTTTATGTATATAAAATATTCCTTTAGGAATTCATGAATGAATTTATGTCGAAAATTTCTTGAAAATTTATTTCTTAAAAGAATGAGGTTTTTTTTTAGATTTTAAAAGCAACACGTACGAGAATGAATGTCTAAACTTTCTCGCTAGATTTATGTCTTATTAACTTTATGTTATGAATTACAAAGACATGGTATTAATTAATTTTGTCATTAAAGTTTCAATAAAATTTACTTATTTTTTAATACAAAAAAAAAATACTCACTCTGCTGAATTTAGTAGGTGAAAGAAAATGATCTCTTCTGATTTTACGAATCCAAACATCAGATGATTCTTTATCTTTAGGGAAAGAAAATACATGTACTTTAGGGCCGTTTTTATAATTCCCTTTGCAGTTTGCTACAACGCAACTATAAGGCATTGTTTATGTTTTAAATTAATTCAATATTTAAAAGAAAATATTAATAAATAATTTAAAAATGCCGCCATAAAAAAAATCTGATACACAAAAAACAGACGACACGCTTCTTGAAAGTCTGACTCAATATGATGACGTCACATTTTCCCTACCCCCTAATGAAACAGACCTCCTCTATCGGTTGGCCACGGTCAAACCCCAAATAGCAATGGCAAGGGTTTTTTTCATGTGGGACCAAAATCTCTCTCTGGCCGATATGGGCCTACAAACTTCAACCGTGACGCGAAACCATTTTGGGACTTTATTGTTAAGTCTGATCTTGTCGATAAGTATCGTAATGAAAAATCTTTTTTTTTTTTGTACGATAACAATTTTTATTATAACTTGGAAATAAACTTGGGAATAATTGAAATTAATTGCGAAATTCACCCATGAGATAAAAATAATTGTTTTTTATGGAAAGTAAGGACCCACGTGCATCAAACTGTCTTTAAGTGGCAGCAGAAGAATTTTCGTTGAACTTTTATTGTAAGCTTAAAATGCAGCAATTTTGAGTTATTCTGTAGTGTAGTTTATTGTTGTCTATCGCATCTATTCCTTCCTATTTATTGTGATGAAGGCCCAATCAAGATCCCTCTGCAGGAGCTAGCTTAAATGCCCTACTTTTAAGACCTAAGTTAGTGATAATGCCCATAATGAGGGCAATACAAACTGAGATAATATTCCTTTCTTCTAATCTAGAGTGCACCCATTTTCTGCTGTACTGTAGTATTACACTGCATGATATGTTGTTAGTAACCACCCAAAATTGGTGATTAACTTGTAGCAGTATTGACGGCATAAATCAAGCCGCACATTTTTTACTTTACGAATGTATAAGCAAACAAAAAACAAACAAGAGAAAGAACGCAAGAAAATAACTTTTCATTACATGTACTTTTTAAATATTTATAAATGACAACAGTTACAAAAACTATTAATATGAGTTACTTCCTTTTGACTGGGCTAAAGTCTTTACTACTAAAATATTTTTTTACCTTAGCTCACAAAAAGCTGAATTATCTTGTCGTTCAAAATGTTAACTGAAAGAGAGTTTAAAGAATCTTGTAAAACTGAAAATATGTTGATAAACTTTTAGCTTCAAAGAAGTTGGAGAAGTGAATGTACCGTAATGTCTAATTTGTTTTCGTTGCTCGTAGTTGAAAAGTATTGTTCGTAATTGTTTGTACTTAAGTTTAGTAAGATTCAATAACGTAATTGAATAGTTTTTAGTAAGTTGCAGAAGTTGGTGAGTGAGTTGTTTGGTTGATATTTTAGCTTGAATTACAGCGAAGTTATTTCGTGTTAAAGAACTTGAGATTTTAACTTTACTTCGCTGCAGTAATGATACAAGAGTCGTGAACTCGTTTTGCAAATTCTACTCGTCGCAAATTCTCACTGACTGGGTTTGCTCGTACCTTTAAATTTATATGTTTTTTTAATCACGTGACAGGATCCTGAAAGCATTGTTTTTTCTTCAGGTCAAAAAACTAGGTTCATGTTATTCGGACGCAGTGATGAGCAGGTAAATTGTTTTTTTAATATTTGTTAACCACTTAGAAAGCGCCTTACAAAACTCAGTCTGGGGTCTGATATGTTTTGTTTATTGAGAACAATGTACGTGAAGATACACGAGCTAATTTTAATATTTATTGTCCAATGAGAGAAGTTCAGGTTTTCAGAAACATTTATGAAGCTGTGATCCGCTTTTTGCATGAAAATCGACATTGATGAAAAAGTGGGAGCGGAAAGCTAAAAACCCATGTGGGATCTTCCACAACAAACCAGCCTTAACTCTTTTTAGGAAATGCTCTCTTCCTATCTGGTAAGTAACATCCTACTTTCATACAAATATAACAAGTATTCATTGGTCAATCACCTCCAATCTAGCTTGCTGATTGGTCAGTTCCGACCAATCAAACCGCCTGCACGTGACCAATCTGTTTTCCCGCTCATATGCTGGGATCCTACCACGTGGTACACGACCATTATATAAACCCAACACGTGTAAATTCCCTTGAGTTTTTCTTTTCATTCATCTCTCTCGCACGTCTCATTCCTTGCTACCAAGTGCCAAGATGTTGTAGAATCAGATTCCTACATTTTTTTTAAATCTTAAATTTTGTGCAAGTTAAACACATAGAGGCTCCCAACCAAATATAACAACTGATGCATTTTGATTGGTTGTAAAATATTAATTAGGTGTCGTCAACTACGTCCGAAGGTACCGACCCAAATTTTGACCTCTAGTTGACGCCATAAAATGTAAACATGTTCACGAGCCTCCCCACGTGACCAAGAGAACTAATAAAAACGAAACTTCGACACGACTTGGTCAGTGGGCACTTAAAATATTGAACCAATTCACTTGACTTCATTGGAAATCAACACAGCAAAAGAGACGAACTTTATCTTCAATACAACAACAAACCTTGTCAACCATTTCCAGGCTTAACAGTCACTCACACAAAATATTCTATTCCCCAAGAAGAATCTCTGGTTAATGAGCGATAACTCTATAACAATCAGTGAGTTAAGAACAATACCTTTTTTCTATTTAATACAAAAACAAAAACAACTATTTAATTTTCCTATAAAAACAAATATAGCTAAATACATCTTCTCATTTTCACACATACAGTACAGTAACTCAAATTCTTTCAGTAACACACACCAAAGAACTCTATTGTGTTTATCAACTTTTGCACTATATATTATGTATCTGTTGTGTTTATAAAAAAATATTTATTGTTGAACAAATTCATAATTTCTACTACTTGATTATTTCTCTTGTTGTTGTCTTTGTTACATTTGATATTGTAAAAATTGTAGAGGGTCAGTTTTTATTTCTATTTATAACCAATTGGCTGACCCACTATAAATTGGTGACCCCGAAGTTCAAATGTGCAAAGCAATATTTTAAAACCAGCATTTTATAAGAGAAATACTTTAGTTGTCACGTCTTAAACGAAAAAATGGATAAACTGAGCCCACAAAAGTCACAAATATTAGTGTCACTCCCGGACGATTTGGACCTACAGCGATTGGCAGAAATTGCAGACAAAATATATGAGAATAAACCTCCGGGAACTGCTTCTGCGACACCGTTACAACCTACTGTCTCTTCAGTCCGTGACTCACAAGAGTTATCTAAAATTAAAAATTGTATAGCCGATCTTACCTCACAGTTACAAGCTCTACAAACCGCTATGCATCAACAAAATCGCACACCCAACAATTTCACTAGACGACCACGTCCATCACAGCATACTAGGCGAAGATCACGTTCCACGTCCAGAAGCAGGCCTATATTTAATACCTGTTGGTATCATTTTAAATACGGACAACAAGCGCGGCATTGTACAAAACCGTGTAACTTCGACATGAACGCAGCTAAGGATAACAACACACAGCAGTCGGGAAACGACTATCCCGGCAACAAGTCGAGACGTTTGCTGCCGGAGGGATGCCAAAAAGTCGTCTCTTTTACATCCGAGATGAGAACTCCGGCTACTTGTTTTTAGTGGACACTGGGGCACAAATTAGTGTAATACCAGCCAAGCCTAATATGTTGACTAGAAAGACAGATTATACATTACAAGCGGCGAATGGATCTTCAATCTAGACATATGGTGAAACCTCATTAACCCTAAATCTGGGATTTAGGCGATCTTTTCCGTGGGTATTCACGATAGCCCAAGTTCGAACCCCAATCCTAGGTGCGGATTTCCTCGCCCACTTTAACTTGTCCGCTAATATGTCTTCCCTTTCTTTGGAGGATAAAACGACCAACATTACAAGGAAAGGAATGACATCTATCTATACGAGCACATGTATCAGCGCAACTCTACCTGAAGCCAACGGAATGCAGGATCTGTTACAAAAATATTCACAAATTACAACACCATTCCGGTATACAGAAACCGTTCGTCACAATGCTGAGCACCATATTTATACTACGGGCCCACCCACGCATTCATCTCCACGGCGATTGAGGCCTGATAAATATAAACTGGCGAAAGCTGAGTTTCAGCACGTGCTGGACCTCGGTATAATTAAACCTTCTTCGAGTCCTTACTCATCTCCTCTTCATATGGTTTCAAAACCGGACTCAGGAGCTTGGAGACCTTGTGGCGACTTCCGGAAGCTGAATGCTACTACAATTCCGGATAAATACCCCATGCCGCACTTGCACGATTTCGCAGTGGGTCTGCAGGGCGCCACAGTCTTCATCAAACTTGATCTGGTGAAAGCATTCCACTAGATACCAGTGGCCAAGGAAGACATCCATAAAACAGCAATAACTACTCCTTTTGGCTTATACGAATTTGTGAGAATGCCATTTGTTTTAAGGAACGCCGCACAATCTTTCCAACGGCTTATAGACGAAGTGCTGAGGGGTTTACCTTTCACCTTTGCCTATATTGATGACGTCCTGATCGCCAGTAGAAACAAGACCGAACATCGTCATCACGTTGAACAAGTTTTCCAGCGTCTACAGCATTTTGGCCTTAAGATTAACGCAGAGAAATGTATTTTTGCTGTGCCCTCAATTAAATTTTTGGGGCACGTCATTGATGAAAAGGGAATAACGCCCTTACCTGAGAAAATAGAATCTATTTCAAATTTCTCACAACCATCTTCACTCCGGCAGTTACGCCGATTCTTAGGCCTCATTAATTACTACCGGAGGTTCATTCCTGGTTGTTCCCAGATTCTGATTCCCCTCACAGATTTACTGCAACAACAGCGTCAGAAGAACTCAAAGATTACCTTGGAAGGCGAATCACTGACTGCTTTTCACAGAGCCAAAGACGCCCTTGCCAACTTTACGAAGTTATATATAACCGATGATGACTCAATGATCACACTGACAACAGACGCATCAGGCGACTCAATAGGGGCTGTTCTTCACCAAGAACAGGGATATGCTAAAAAACCCATTTCGTTCTTTTCAGTCAAGCTAAACTTATCGCAAAAAAAGTACAGCGCATTTTCAAGGGAATTACTGGCAATATACTTGGCAATCCGTCATTTCCGTTATCTTTTGGAAGGACGGAATTTTGTGGTCTATACAGATCATAAACCATTAATTTATGCTCTGCACGCCAAGTGGGACAAATATACCCCAAGGGATATCCGACAATTGGATTATATTTCCCAATATACGTCGGATATCCGCTATGTAAAAGGGGCTGACAATATAGTAGCTGATACCCTATCGCGATCAACAATACAGTCAATCGACGCACAGCCCTTGAATTTCGACTCCTTAGCGGAAGAACAAAAGATTGACACTACTTTGGAATCAGCAAAAGAAAAAACGTCACTACAGTTAAAGCGACACCCTGTACCATTTGGTAACATTACTGTCTATTGTGATGTAAGCACAGGATACTCTAGGCCCTATGTACCACCTTCTTTGCGAAAAAAAGTATTCGAGCATTTCCATTCTCTGTCGCACCCTGGTCGAAGAGCGACTACTAAAATGATTAGTGATCGTTTCGTTTGGCCAAAAATGTCAAGTGGCATAAAACATTGGACACAGACTTGTTTAAAATGCTAGCAAACTAAAATACAACGGCATACCAAGTCTCCGCCTGGTACATTCTCTAAGCCTGATGGTAGGTTCACCCACATTCACGTTGACTTAGTGGGCCCTTTTCCCGACATTGATGGGTACCAATACTTATTAACAATAATCGATCGTTTCACTCGTTGGCCTGTAGCCGTTCCTTTAAAAGGTATTTCAGCGGAAACGATTTCCAGGTGCATTCTTAGAAAGTGGATCTCTATCTTTGGTTGTCCTTCAATAATAACCTCTGATAGAGGTTACCAGTTCCAGTCAGGCCTTTTCAATGAATTTATAAACTTGTTAGGCGTAAATCACATTTCTACAACCGCCTACCATCCATGTGCAAACGGCCTTGTGGAACGATTTCATAAGCAACTTAAGGCAGCACTAGCAGCAAGTGATGACTCCAGGACTTGGCTGGAAAACCTACCACTGATTTTACTGTCATTAATAATGTAGCCAAAGAGGACTTAGGATGCACTACAGCAGAACTTGTTTTTGGGAGTACGGTAACACTCCCTGGGCAGTTCATGGAAAAGCATACTCCTTCCAGACCGACTACCTATTTCGTCCAGGATTTTAAACAAAAAACGGAAAACCTAGCTTTTACTCCAACGCGGGCCCAAACAAGGGAGTTCTTTACGCCGAAAAATTTAGACAGTTGTGATTACGTCTTCCTTTGAAAAGATGCAGTTAGAAGACCCTTAACCCCTACGTATTCTGGTCCACATAAAGTAATTAATAGAACGTCCAAGCATTTTACTTTACTTTTGTACGGAAAGCTTAACACAGTGTCAGTCGACTGGTTGCAACCGGCTTACATCGATTTATCCCATAAATCGCTTCCTGAACCTGACCTAACATCTTCGACCCAGCCAGCGCAGCTTGCACCTTCAGTACCACCCGCGGAAGTTACTACCAAGTCTGGCAGACATGTTCATTGGCCTAGTAGATTTAAAACGTATATTACATATTGAGAAAATTTTCTCTCAAAAACTTTCACAATCTGCGGGTGGGGGTTTTATTGTAGAATCAGATTCCTACATTTTTTTTAAATCTTAAATTTTGTGCAAGTTAAACACATAGAGGCTCCCAACCAAATATAACAACTGATGTATTTTGATTGGTTGTAAAATATTAATTAGGTGTCGTCAACTACGTCCGAAGGTACCGACCCAAATTTTGACCTCTAGTTGACGCCATAAAATGTAAACATGTTCACGAGCCTCCCCACGTGACCAAGAGAACTAATAAAAACGAAACTTCGACGCGACTTGGTCAGTGGGCACTTAAAATATTGAACCAATTCACTTGACTTCATTGGAAATCAACACAGCAAAAGAGACGAACTTTATCTTCAATACAACAACAAACCTTGTCAACCATTTCCAGGCTTAACACTCACTCCCACAAAATATTCTATTCCCCAAGAAGAATCTCTGGTTAATGAGCGATAACTCTATAACAATCAGTGAGTTAAGAACAATACCTTTTTTAATACAAAAACAAAAACAACTATTTAATTTTCCTATAAAAACAAATATAGCTAAATACACCTTCTCATTTTCACACATACAGTACAGTAACTCCAATTCTTTCAGTAACACACACCAAAGAACTCTGTTGTGTTTATCAACTTTTGCACTATATATTATGTATTTGTTGTGTTTATAAAAATATATTTATTGTTGAATAAATTCATAATTTCTTCTACTTGATTATTTCTCTTGTTGTTGTCTTTGTTACATTTGATATTATAAAAATTGTAGAGGGTCAGTTTTTATTTCTATTTATAACCAATACAAAATGGCTGACCCACTATAATGTAACCTTCAAGAACTCTCGTCTTAGCCATTGCAGTGACACGTTAAAGACAATTACCAACATTCACAAACTCTGAAATCACTTCTGAACTTTTACCAACTTTAGAATTCACAATTCCAAACTTTATTCTTCTAAATTACAAGTTTAATATAACTTCTTCTTAATATGAACTCCGGTACAACTAATACCTAATCAAAGGGACACGACTCTGTCCTACCTTTTCAGTTCGCATGCATGTATATAAAACACTAATAAATTTAATTGTTATGTTTTGAAATCATTCTGTTCAGTTTTGTATTTTATTCTATGTGCTATTTACGTCAAATATAAATTGCATTGCGTTCACGCATTATCCTTAATCTCACCTTTCTTAGCCAAAGTTAAATATTGGTAACTCAATCACTACAATAATGATGACCGCTACATAATGGTAACCCCTGTCGCTACACTACACCCATGTGATATATATATATATATACATTTAAACACCATTAACCCGTTATGCTGCAGATTAAAGCGGAAATATTCCTATATTTTACAAAGAATGCTTAGAAAAAGAATAAATTCTAGAGAGCGGCAATTCTGTGAGTGGAAAATGCCTTGTCGATGAAAGATGGCAGTGGAGAATATACAGATTCTGTCAAACCGACAGAAAGGCAACAGGTGTGAATGTGGATAGTTCATGTTAACTTCTTTGCTACATTGATTAGCTGTTCGAAGTATTAGCTTCAGGTGAATATGACAGTGTACTGACAAGAGTTTTTTTTTTGTTGTTGTTATAATTTGGTAAATGGTGAGTGAAAACTTCACAATTACACAAGCCGAAAGAAACTTGAATTGGAAACAGGTAGTTTTTTTATACTGAGAAAGATATATCGAGACTACTCAAGGTAAGATACATTGTTTCTGTCTTAGATTTCTGCAGGGGCGGTTAATAGATTATTATTTTAGTTTCAGCACTTAACAATATTATACAACGTATTTTAAATGATTATGAATATTTAAACCATTCGGTATTTTTATGTTTGATAAAATATATATTGTGCACGAATTAAATTTTCAAATTGCGTTAATTTATCAGTATGATTTGTGTTTAAACCATTTACTTGTTGTTATGGGTATATATGGAAAATATCAGTTTTTGTTAATACATAGTTTAAAACCGAATAGAGGTGAATTTTCTTATTGGTGGTAATACGCCTCAAAATTGTCATGTTGATAAAACCCGAAAACGAACCTACGATGTACAACGAAAAATTTACAATTGGAATTTACCTTTTTGATCTGAAATAGATTAACCAATAAAACTAATGATTGAAACATACTATAAGAGTTAATATACATTTTTTTTATTAAAATTTAATCATTGCATACAACTGGAGCTGTGACTAGGGTCCTCGAACCCCAGAATGAACATAATTAATTTATGAAGTCTTTTCAAAAATGTAATATTCAAAGTTTTTCACTCAGTAAAAATCTCCCACCAATGTATTGTGTCTTTCATTTTGGGCCCAAATATTTCACTTCATATAGAAAGTAAGCATATATAGTTCAATAAACTCTTGTTCTGATAAAGACAATTCTTGTATTGAAGCCAAATTGGTCAGATGCCTAAAATTCACCAAATTATCTTCTGTGCTGCGGGTGTGAGTAAGTCGGCCCCTTCCAGTTATCAAAAAAAAAAAAAAAGTACTGGGGTGATGCTAAATTTTAGTCCATTATTTCTCTACTTGAAACTGATCATATCATAGATTTCCAATATGGAAATTCCTTTTTACGCCCCCCACCCCGCCCAAAGTTGTTTAATGTGGGTTCGATCTTACATCAAAACCAACATGTTTGCTATTTCCCTGAAAATTTCAACATTTAATTTTGTTAATGCATCGGAACGAATGTACAGCATTTCAGTAGAAGCCTTTCTTAACATTAATATTTTTTATTTATGTACTTTTCATAATCTAAGCAAAACGGGACAAATTCAAGTTGAAATAGATTCTTTATACTTTTAAAGTCTGACACGAATCCACTTATTCGATTAAAATCAAATCTTTGAGGCTTATTAATTAGTAGGATTTTTTTAAAAATACCAATCTATATTTGGGAGAAGAAAACTTTTTCTTGGTTCGTACACCGTTCTATTAATTTGATTATATATATTTTCATGATGCCCTTTATCCCTCTAAGTAGATTTTGATTTATTTGGAAAATACCCAAGAACTATGCAAACTGGAGTATTTAAAAAATAATCCAGGAAAATGAAGTAGTAATCTATCACCTGTTTTTACCTTCATTCATTTAATTAGATATATTGATTATGAAAGAATGTTCATAATGTGTGGTTTGTGTTTTACTTGAAGGCAGTGGCGTGCATAGGTTCTAATAGCGTCCGTGGCGACGTTTGTGTCTTTCGCCCTTCCCCAATCGCAACATATACTTAGTTTATTTTCTTTTGGACAGATACATTGTTCACGATGTTTTATCATAATCACTTAGAGGGAATGTTTAAATAAAAATTCATTAACACATAAAAATTCAACAAAACTTCTTTATTTAATAAGGTTGACAAAATGGCTTCGTTTGTGAAACATTTTTTAACCGTTTTTTTAAAGCTAAAGAAAGTTGAACATACCGATTAAAAAAATCTAATAATTGATATTAGGTTAAAGCAAAAATAATGACGTAATAATGTCGTTTTTTGACGTTAAAATATAGTCGAAAAACGACATTATCACGTCATTATTTTTGCACCACCCTAATAGTTGCTAAAAATAAATGAAAAACAATTTCAACTCCGTAATTGATAAAAGTTTTGCGTAAATATTTTTGTTGTCTAATATTTTTTTTGCTAATGGCTGTTAACTATTGTTTCTTGTTGCTCTCTTCTTGATGTCAAATGCCTTCTTCTCCTTGATGTTTTAATTTGCTTAGTCCCCTTGCTGTAAAAATGTCTCCCCTTCCCCGTCCACTGATATGAGTTCACAAGGTTCTCATTCGGGATCTTACTAGATCTTGAAATCACGATTCTCATTCGTCAGTATATACGAAAATATATTTTTCCATAAACTAGTAATGGACCCTTCTCGATTTGGGCGGGTTTAACCGTTGAGCCGAAAAAGATATACAAGTGTAAGAATTTCTTACACAAACCGTCTGGCCTTCATGAAAATGCACTTCTCTCAAAAGAACGTGAACAAAAAAACAAAAATCAACCCAGACGATTAGAAATTTATTCAAGGTTCACATTTTTACGTATTAAAAATAATTTTTTTTATAGTAAATAAAACACATGTATTTTTTAAAATAATAAATATGTATCAATTGCTTTTATGAATATACATGGTAGTCCGAATGTCTTGTCACCCCTACATAATATAATTTACTATTTCTGATGGCTGACACGAAAGTTACCGGTTTCATTGGAGGTGGAGATCTTGCCGGCGTTGGATTTGGCAAATCCAACGCTAGCAACTATCCGCCCCTAATCGACGTGCTCAAACTCGCAAGAGAAACAGGGGACGGCTTTTCTTTCTGCTCAACCCGGGACGTAATTTAAATTGAGTATATTCTGCACGAGGCATGCCAATAAATTTAGACCAGCTTTCAATATTGTTGATCGACTTCGTCAGTTGTTGAAGGGGAATTGACGTTGTGTTCGTCAAATTTTTGACTGCTGCCTCACTGGTTTTCTTGGATTATACCCTTTTTTGTGTTGCACTGCATTTTTGGTTGAGTTTGTTTTTGTTTTGTTTTTTATTACCGCCTTTTTATACGACTGTTTGAAAAGATTTTGATTTTTTCTTTTCCGTTTTTTTTTTTTTACTCTCCTCAATTTTTATTTTTACCCCCTTAATTTTTACTTTTATTCCAGTGTTTCCTTTTTGATTTTGATTTTCTTTTTCTTTATTTTCTCTTTTAAATATATCTCCGTTCTCTTTATTTTGTAACCCCGGGTCTGTGTTACGTTTCTGACTAAATTTAATTCCTTGTATTTTCTTTATTTCTTTCCTTTTAATATCTGTTAAGTTTTTTCTCGTGTAGTGTTTTTTATATTTTTTTCTGTGCCAAATTTGTCTAACTTGTCTATTTTCTTTTGTTTATTTTTTTTTTTTTTTGTTTATTTTTGACTCACTTTCTTAGCGTCGGCCATTTTTGTTTTTGTAACTAGCTTCGGCTATTTTTTAAAGTTTCGTATTTTTTTTGTTTTCCTTTGTCAACCGTTTCATTGTTTATTTCGTTTTTTGTGTTTTAAATTTATTTGTTTCGCCTTTAGGCGAATTTTGTGCTTTTATTTTTTTATTCTGTATTTTGGTCTTGCCATTTGTTTTAATTGTTGTTCTTTGTCATTTGTTTTTCTTTGTAAAAGCTTTTTATTTATCGTTTTCCGTTATTTTTGCTGCCTCGCTTTCGAGCGAGTTTTTCTGTCTAACTGTTATTTTTTTCCCAACTAGGCTTTACTTATTTAGGTTTCCCTCCGCACACACCGCCTATGGGCGTCCTTTGTTCTTTTTTTATCACCCTCCTCTTCCCTTCTTTTCCCTTTGTATTTTTTTTAAAAAATGGAGAAGAAAAAGAATTCTTCGTCATTTCTTATCAAAAAGAAAACTTGTCAGTCCTGACCTAAAAAGGTCAGTTAAAAAACATTTATTCGCAATAAAGAAAGGGCTCTGGAATTCAATCTCCTGTTGACCAAAATCCCCCTCTGACCGAGTCTTTATCTACCGCCTCGCCTGTAATGGGCATACCAACTTCTAGGACCGGTAGGGAGAATCCTCCGGTTGGCTAAAAGACCACATTCTCCAAAGAGCCTTCGCCCGCTGCTAGTGCAGTTGCGGAGAAGGGGGAGGGGGAATGGCTAGTTGGTGGTAAGGCCAGAGGGAAGCGCCAGACAGCAGGTCCTCAGTTCCCAGAAGAAATCGCTTCCCCTCAGTAGAGATCCCAGTTCTTATAGACATAGATCTTTTCACACCCCCTCTCCACTCACCCACTCCTTCCTCCGTTAAACAAAAATTCTTCCTGCACACCTCTGCATACTCCCAGTTATTCCCCCATTAAAAAAGCTGATATGCCTCCTCCCTCTTCCAAACGTCAGAGAAGCCCCACAAAAGAGCTAAAAGATAAAAAGAAAACGGCCCAGAAGCTTATTTTCAACACGGAAGAGGATGTTTGTCGCATTTCCCCTGCCCAAGCCGAGAGAGCCCGGGATTATGGAAACCGAATAAAAGACCTCAAGTACTTGCTCTCTATAATGCAGTTTGCAGACCAGGACATTGAAGTGCCTCAAAACTTCCCGCTTGCCCAAAGGGTTCTGACAGTAATCAGAACGGGGACTGCAGCAAAACAGGTTTGGGCAATGCTTGATGAGGCTATCAGTTCTTACAAGATGGCTTTACCAATCGCAATCACCCAAAACAAGCAGTTAAAAAATTTAAAACAATTATGTGCAGGGAGGGTCCCAGTTTTAGTTCACCCCTCCCTATATAGAGTCCTTAAATTGACTTTCCCTTGGGATATCTCCCAAGACGGTACAATCAAGACTGAGATGGGCCATGGTTCTATGGGAGAGGCGGTCGGTATCCTTACCCCGTCCATGTTCAAACCAATACTTCAACCCTAATCGGTCTTCCCTATGGCTCTCTGGTTAGCAAGTATAAATGTCCGGGGCCTGAGATCGGAGTCTCGCAGGACGAGGCTCTCTCGCGACCTTCAGCGCCTCGGGGTGAATGTTTGTTGTGTGTAAGAGACCCGGTTTTCTTCTCATGACCGTGAGGATTTGCTGTCTAAGGGGTTCTCTCTTTATTCAGCATGTTTTGATGGTCGTTCGAGGGGTTGTCTCTTGGCTAGTGAGCAGGTCTTTGAAGGCTGCATGTACCCCTTGTCTTCGCAGATCCGGCGGGCAGGTTTTGCGTGCTGGATGTTACTATTAGGTTGGTGCAAAAATAATGTCGTTTTCTCACATAGTAACATATGTAAGAAAACGACATTATTTTTGCACCAACCTAATATAAAGGATAAGGCGCTACGTCTCATTGGGGTCTATGCGCCCAATAGCTATACTGAGCTGCCTGCTTTGTTTCGGCAGATCGGACCGTTCTTGATGACATCTCGTCGGGTAGATTTAGCGGGGGATTAGAATGCCGTCCTTGACCCCGACATAGATCGTATAGGGCAAAAACCGGGTACTAACAACCGGGATGTGAAACCATTTCGGGACTTTATCGATGAGTTTGATCTTGCCGATAAGTACCGGAATGAACACCCTCGGGAGGTAGCATGGACTTGGACAAATAGTGGCAACTCGGCTCCTGGGACGCTTGCTAGCTACCTCGACCGAGTCTTAGGAGAGTCGATGTAAGGTGTCCAAGTTTCCACTATATAGTTTATACGGATCATAAACTTGTCCGGGTCCGTGTAAACTTAGAAAAGCCTAAGGCTATGTTGGCTGGGTACTGGAAATTAAACTGTTCACTATTTGGTGAGCAGGATTTCCGGGACCAGCTGCTACTAATGATACAGAGGGAATTGACGGGGGCGGTTGTTGGGAACGCCTGGTGGGATAAATTAAAATCGAAAATTAGAACGTTGGCTGCCGAATTTAGCCGTCGACTCATTCTAGATAGATTAACGACGCAAACGGCTTTAGAACAAAAAGTTGATCGGACAGTAAAATTCCCTAATAGTGGGGAAATAGCCTTAGCTAAGGCAGAGTTGTCCTCCTTGCTTATCAAGAGTGATCAAGCTCTGGTAGTTAGGGCTAGGTTAAAAAGAATGTCCTCTGAGGCGACAAATATGGCCGCTGAATTGCGTGCAGAGGAAAATCGGAGCGCTGCTCGGCGACATATCGCGTGCGTCACATTGCCGGATAATCGGACCGTGACTACAAATGCGGGCATATGCGAGGCCTTTCTCTGCCTCGAGGCAGCTGAAGCGGCTGGGTGCGAGGGTCCCATTACAGAGTCGGAAATCTGGGAAGCGCTGAAACAGGTTGGCCTGGATAAATCTCCGGGACTAGATAGTCTCCCCTACGAAGTTTACTTGAGGCAGTCGCCCGTTTTTGTTCCTTTGCTGGAACTGGTCTTCAACAACTGGATGAAACAGGGGTCTATACCCCAACGCTTCACCAGGGGTGTGATCAAGTTGCTGCGTAAGAACAAGAACGGTGGGGATGGGTTAAATAACTTTCGCCCTTTGACTATGTTAAACACAGAGTTAAAGATTTTGGCGAAGATCTTAGCCAACCGGTTGCAGCTTGTCCTGTTTAATCTGATTGGCCCCGAACAGACTTGTGCTGTGAAGAGCAGGACTATTCAGGATAACCTGCATATGGTACGCTTGATCTTAGAACAAGTCGTCTGTGAAGCCGCGCTGATCAATTTAGATCAGTCCAAGGCCTTCGATAGGGTTGACCATCGCTTTCTGGAGGCTGTCCTTTCGGCAGCCGGTTTCGGAGCCGACTTTCGCTCCTGGACCCGGCTTTTGTATGCGACCACTATGCGCTGGTGGAGGTGAATGGGGTAAAATCGAAGCCTTTCGTATTGTCTCGCCCCATTCGTCAAGGTTGTCCGCTTTCGCCTTTGCTTTACGTTCTTGCGTTGGAACCATTTCTTCGCAAGTTAAAGGCGAATCCGGTCCTGCGTGGAATTTCCCTGTCTGGGGCTTCCACCTCAGCCAGGTATTCTGCCTATGCTGATGACGTTTCGGTTCTTGTGTCGAGCAGAGCCGAGATTGACGAAGTCAGCAAAGAGATCAGTGGTTATGAGATGGTAACAGGGGCCAAGATCAACCCCGATAAGTCTGTTGGCTTGCGGTTGGGTGTGTGGAAGAGTTTCTCTTCCCGGACCTTTCCTCTGGACGGATGGGCCAATCAAGATTCTCAGCGTCTGGTTCAGTCCTGATCTCCAGTTGGATATGAATTGGTTGGAGGTGCAAGGGAAGGCCGAGATCGCAATTAATTTGTGGTCTCGGAGGGGGCTTTCCTTGAAGGGTAGGGCGGAATAATGTCTTTCACACATCTACCCGATTCTCCTTTGCCGACTCTCTGTGCTTCCACTTCCGTCTGGCACTTTACTGGCGTTAGTGAGACTCTTGTTCTCCTTCTTGTGGGGAGGCAAGGCCGCCAGAGTCTCTCGGGAGATCTGTTGCCTTCATCCTGCTGAAGGCGGTCTGGGTATGCCTAGCATTGAGATTCGTCAACATATGCTTCGCATCGCCTTCCTAGACCGAATGTGTCGCGAATCGAATGAGGTGGGCACCTTCTGGAAGGAAGACATCCGTAGAAACTTCCCATCCCTGAGAAGTGTGCGCTCGTGCGAAGAGGAGGCCGACCGTACGCTCCGAGCCGAGTGCTCCTTCTACCGCGAAAGTCGTCGTGCTCTGAAACGCCTCTTACAGGCGTCGGACGGCCTCTCCAGTGCTCAGGCGTTGTCTCGTAGGGCATTGTATCAAGTGTTAGTTAGGAGGGGCATTCAGGATGATCTGATTGACGAGCTCGGTCTTACGAAGCAGGAGGCTTGCTCGATATGGCCTTGGGCGCCTGGGTTGAAATGCCTCAATAACGATGAGGCATCACTCACCTGGCTGGTGATTCGTAGGGCCCTCTGAGTCGCCAAAATACTTTTTTTTCAGCGGCCTTAGAGAAATCTCCGAACTGCCGTCGATTTATTGGAGAAGTCGAGACCATTGGTCACGCCTTCTTTTATTGCAGGTTGGTAGTGACGTTGTGCAAGTTTGTTGAGGGCTTCATGGTCCGCATGTTGCAGGAAAAGTTCTTTGTCCTCGAGGCCAGTTCTGTTTGTAGCAATGTGGTGCCGCAGATGACGAAGGCTGAACATTATGTGTTCTGTTGCTTACTAGGTGTTATGAGAGTCGTGAGGGCGAGAAGTTCACTTCTTCCCAACTGATCTTGTTCTTTAAGCATCAGCTTAAAGTCAAGATTAGGACGGAAAAGCGGCGGCTCACCTCATCAGAATTTGGCAAAAAGTGGGTGAATCTTGCGCGTTTGTGCCGAGTAAAAGGGGCTGACCTGGAGTGGCATTTTGATGCCGGTTAGGCATCAGGATATTGTTTTCCTGTGGTGAATGGGCAACTCATCCCTGGATTTACGCTAGAAGTAGGTTTTTGATGCTTTAGTTTTTCTTTTCTTTTCCAGTAAACTTAGCTAGGGTGTGTTTGCTCATTGGCCCCTTTTATTTCTGTCCCTATTTTTCCTTTTAATTTAACTCTCCATCCCCTCCCTCGTTAGGTGGTCAGTGATTTCAGTTCTCTGGTGGATGCGGGGCGCCTTTCGTTTCGCGTGTGTGTTTTGCGTATTTGTTGTTGTGTCAGAATGAGTGCATGTCTGTGTGAGTGCTTGGTATGAATGAATCGTTTTTCTATTTTCTTAAAGCCCTGCATCGATTTCGTCCAATTAACTGAATTTTCTGCCACATTTAAGGTTTGTTTTTTTTTTTAATTACTAGCATGATTTTGTTTAGTTTCTTGTAAATGAATACCCTCTAAATATTATAAAGGCATTTACCTTAAAATAATAAATATCTGAATATATATTTTTTTTTTTTTGGAGGGGTGGATATTAATTTAATTATTTCTTAATTCAATAGAAAAACCATTTTATTAAGCCGTCTCCACGTTTCTTTAATATTTGCGCATCGCTACCTTTTTGCGGGTAGCAATACAAACACAGGAAGTATACGTTTTTATAAAAGGGTATTTTTATTAGAATTTAGAACAAAAAATAAATTGTGACTCTGCCCAAAACCCAAGCTAGTGGTATTTTTTATACACTACTACATAACACATTTCTTTACAGCATTCATGTAAGTTCCTGGCTTACAATTAAAAAAATTTGAAAATTCATATGAATTCTGTAGAATACCAATGACCCTGACAAAAATACATTAAAAGGGGGAAGATTCTGATGTCAATTTTATTGCTATTCAAAGGTTTAAATGATCGTAGCCTCTCAAAATAAATTACATTTTTGTGATTTTAAAATATTGATGTTTGTTATTTTTATTATTTCTTAGTCATTTTCTGATACAAAAGAAAAGCAATGAACGTTCCGATTCATGCCTTTATTATTCACAAACCAATTACTCTGAATATATAATTTCTGTATTTATTATTTATATATTTATATATGCACGGAAAGCGCTCAATATCGGTGATAGAGAGCTAACATACTATTAATTAAATAGAAAATAATCTTAATGCTTTTCATACAGATGTTTTATATTATGTTGGCGCAAAAATAATAACGTAATAATGTCGTTTTTGACGTTAAAAAATACGTCAAAAAACGCCATTATTACGTCATTATTTTTTGCACCAACCTAATATGCACCAAGAAACAATCTT
The DNA here is from genome assembly GCA_963932145.1 of Acanthosepion lycidas. Taxonomy (NCBI): domain Eukaryota; kingdom Metazoa; phylum Mollusca; class Cephalopoda; order Sepiida; family Sepiidae; genus Acanthosepion; species Acanthosepion lycidas. The sequence continues at coordinate 105,314,140 of OZ010592.1, read as the reverse complement.
TTGGCTGTTAATCCCTAATTTTTCTCCAGATGAGGAAATAGATGCATCCATTTTAAAAACTGCTTCTAGTCATTTCATATGTGTGTGTGTATATATATATATATATATATATATATATATATATATATTGTTCAGAATCATTAAAAAAAAATAAAGGAAAAAAGATTATTTTTACAAAATTCTGATAAATTACTAAATTTAAGGATTAATTTTTTGGAAGAGTTCTCCAGGACAAATATTGGATTTTAAAGAGATTTTAAATTTCATTCTTTTCTTCTTCTTTTTTTCGTCTCTAATTTGATGAGTGACCAATGATAAAAATATCTAAAACCGAATTTAAATTATTTTTTACAAAAATAAAACCAAAATTTTACTAAAAAGAAAAATATAAAATAATTTCAAATGCGATACCAATCTATATAAAATGTGTATACCCGATACCCCCAAATATCAATCCATATTTTATCTGGCCAAGAGACACAACTCTTATTATAATGAAAGAGTTGTCTTCCTTGGATTATTTTTTAAGAGCAGGTATAACAGGAATGATTGGCGCCTGCTGGCAAACAAGACTTGAAATCCGTTATTTATATTCAATATTTATTGGGTGTTATACTCTTGTGGCTAAAATGTTTAAAAGCTGTGAATTACAATAATAATGACTAAATATGTAAATTTGGTAACAGATGATAAAATATATCTTTTTATATGATGTAACCTCAGTACTTAGCTGTTACAAGTATTTCAAGACTATAAACCTTCCTGGAGCCGAGTCATAATCTTAAACGTGCTCTGTTTACGAACAGGCCTTTCTGCTCTTGACTAGTACGCCAATGCAATACAAACAAAATCGGATGAGTGATTAAGATAAACAATATGTGGCGCTAGTATATGAGGGACGCTTGGTGAATGTGTTGTTGCATGAGAATGACATTTTTTTTCTTAGAAATTTCTTTGCAATATTAGGGTGCGTCTTGTAAGCCGGTAAATACGGTACTATTTATTTTAATATTTCGCTCAACCTTTGACTGGGAGTTTCTGGTACTAAATGTGAAATTGGCAGTGACTGATAACAGTTGTCAGTGTGAGTATACTGGTTGTGTATCCCCATCTCGACCACGGTGATTGAGATTCCCCCTTGGTATATTCCCGACAAAAGTTGGATTTTTCTACTGTTTTTAGTGTCAGAATCTGTAAATAAAACTTTGACAATTTTTTTATGAAAAGCAACACTAATATGGCAGCTATTTCTGATAGAACTGAAATAAATATTTTGAATGTCACAATTGCAATAAGATAAATAATTAAATCAAAAGAAAGAATGATTTCTATCTAATCAGTTACCTGTGAAATAATGCAACAGTTTGGTGATGTCAATAGTTCATCACTCCAAACACCACTAATCACCCAAGACGTTTTTGGTCCAGAGAATTTGTTCATGACCCGATTAGTTCGTAATGAGAGGCGTTCATGATCTGAGGTTACACTGTACATATATTTCAATAGAGAAAAAAATATGATCTTGTTTGAAATTTTGATATGAGGTCCGAACATGTTAATGAATTATTCAGATTATCATTTTCAGTTTTGTTCTATTATGCACAATAGTTCCAGAAGTATAAATTTTAATGCATATTACATTCGGTGAATTTGAAAGAGTTTTTGTAAAATAATCCATTATTAAAACTCGAGTGAGTACTTGCTTTCTGAACTTCTGAGATAGAATATTTTCATATTTTGAATGATTGTCTTTATTACTTTTAAGCTAGTAGATTTTTCACTTTTCATAGCATACGTGCTGTCTATGAAAACCACGACAAGTGGTTTGAAGAACAGTAAAGACATATACAGATATGGAGAAGCCCAGGAGGAGAAATGAAAACCCAGTCAACTATATAACTATTAATAACAGATTTAGGAATTCAGTTTTAAACTGCAAATTACAGCCAAGCACTGACTGTGGGAGCAACCACCTTCCATTGAAACTACATAAATTGAAGATGTCAAAGGTAGCATGAAAATTGCAATATGACAGATTCCTGAATAACCCAATTTGAAGGAGAAATATATGAACAATGTTAAAAGCTAATACAATAGACAAAATAAGAATGGAAACTCAAAGTGCAACAGATTAAGAGAAGCTTTATTAACATCAACAATAGAGATCATCCCAATGAAAACTATACAAAGAATAGATGATAGATGAAATTATTAACATAGTGAAAAAGAGACAAGAAACAATATCAACATACAGCACAGAATATAGGAATCTGCACAAAGAAATTAGGAACAGATGCAAGCAGACTAAAGAGGAATGTCTCAATTAAAAATGAACAGAAATATAAAGAATGAGTATTGCAGATGATGTAATGTATATGCATACACCTAGGTTTTCTCTTCACAGTAATATGATTGGCTGGTGTCAGCCATAGATGCAGACTGATATGGAGGTACATTGGTCTATTGCCTGGTTAGACCTTGTCCTTACTAGACTTGACAAGACCTACTTTATCACCTTTCTTGGAAATTACCATTTTGTTTTTGCAAAGTCCGTTTTAGTTAAGTTCTGTTTTATTTTAGCTTCTATGTTCTGTTTTCCTGACTATTATTTGAAAATTCTCTTTGATTTTTTCACTTTTTCCTTTCCTTTTCAGTTTATTTTTCTTTTGTTTTTTTTTTTTTGTTTTTTTGCATTACCCTTTTTTTTTCTCCTTTTATTTTGTATTTATTCTATTATTAGTTTTTATTTTTATTTTAAAGTTTCCTTTTTAGGTTATTATTTTTCTTTTTTGAGTTTCTATACCCGACTCCCTGTTCTGTGTTTATAATTGTCCTAACTGTTTGTGTTTATTTATTCGAACTTGTCCGTTTCCTATATTCGTTTATTGGCAAAACCTTATTTTTAGCGGCCATTTTGGATTTCTTTGTTTAGTTAATACGTATTGTTTTGAATTTGTATTTGTATTTCTAGCCTGTCCTTTTTACGTTAATATTTAGTGTTTTTGTTATAGTTTACCTTAATTTTTATAATTTATTCCTGTCTTTGTTCCTATAACATTTGTTTTGTGTTTTTCATTTGAACTGTTTTAATTTTGTTTGTTTGTGACCAATTGTTCACGTCGGTTTTTTACTGTATTGTTTATTTATTTACCGTATTTAATTGTTTTTCTTTCTTGTTTGAAAGAAATTTTGTGACTATCGTCTTAATTTTGTTTTCGCTTCTTGGCGAACTTTGTTTATTAACCTTTTTTTACTGTTTTATTTCTTTTACACCTATAGCTGTCGCTTGTTCAAACCACCCCTCCCCTTACATTCCAGTCAAGAAAAAAGTGGAAAAAAAACACCCCGAAAATTCCGTCCTTTCCCATAAAAAATAAGAAAAAAATGTTGACCGACTATAGAAGGTCCATAAAAAAAATATTAATTTTCAATCAAAAAACACCCGCCTGACAAAGACAGCACAAACAAGTACACAGTTTTGTCGTGTACATCCCGAGATAACGAAGAAATAAACTGCCCAAACCAGGCAACTAAAAGTACGGAGGCCAAAAATGGCCAAAATAAAAAAGCCAAAAATATAGAGGCGAATAATGGCTAGAATAAGGAAAAGATAATGTTGAGGCCGGAGAACCGCCCTCTTGTTGGAAGTCCCCCTCTAATTGTATTATCAATATTGCGGAGTTCTTGGAGCGATCTAATAGTTACGCTCACGAAAGAAATAAGGAAGATTGAAAAAAGAATAGCGTGGGTTTTCGTCGTGGACAAGGGTTCGCGCAAAATTTGTCGGTCGACGAAAGACACAGTGAGAAAAACACTGGAGTCCTTGGGTTTCAAGCCCCTCAGAATCGTTAAAGGAGCCGGCTATTTCATGTTGGGTGTATTGCTATCCACGCCGGAAGACTTTGTTGCATCTTCAAGTCGCGACTTGATAACAAAAGATCTAATATTGGGCACAGAGTACGAAGAAGGACCAGGATGACAATATACGAGGTCACGCCTCCTGTTATCGGGGAACACCTGGCTGCTTTTCTAGCGAAGTATGGCGAGATACTAGGTGCTTCCTGTGATAGCCTGAAAGGAGGTGGAGTTTCAAAATTTTGTTAGACTGAAAAGCCTTCCTCTCCATTCCCAACTGTATGGAAGTAGGGAGCTTGAGGCTGCCGGTCATTGTGACCTGCCGCAAACTGGTATGTTGGAAGTGCGAAGAAAAGTCAAGCTCCAGTAGACCAAGATCCCCCTCTGACTACGTCTTTACCTACCGCCTCGCCTGTAATGGGCATGCCTGCTTCTGGGACCGGTACGCTTAAACCTCCGGTTGGCGAAACATCTAAGGCCAAATTCCCCAAAGAGCCTTCGCCCGCTGCTAGTGCAGTTGTGGAGAAGGGGGATGGGGGATGGCTGGTTGCTGGTAAGACCAGAGGGAAGCGCCAGACAGCGGGTCCTCAGTCCCAGGAAGCCCCAAGAGCGAAAGGCACACACAGCCCCACTCTCTCTGACAACGTTAAGGGCGATGCCCCGGTATCTAAACAACGTCTCAAGGACCAACAGAAAAAACATGACCTGGGCTATGAAAAGACGGAAAATATTAAGGAATTAAAAAAGAAATTAGATCTTCAGAAACAGACACTGCCCAAATCGCTTACTCCATCAACGTCTGATGTTCCATCCACACTGTCTCCCAAGAAACAACTTTCCCCTCTGGCATCACCTAAACCAGTTCCCCTCAGCAGTAATCCTAGCTCTTAACGAGAAAAATCCGGCTACACCTCTCTTCATCCTCCAAGTCCTTCCCCTATTAAAAAAAAAGATCATCTCGTGCCTCTCTCAGACCTTTCCCAGTCAAATTAAAATCTACCTACACACCTCTTCACACACCTAGTCCTTCCCCCGTTAAAGATACTGAAATGCCCCCTCCTCCTTCTAAAAGAGAGAGAAGCCCTACACAGGAGCTTAAAGATAAAAAGAAAAAGACTCAGAAACCTATTTATAACACGGCGGAGGATGTGTGCTAGATCTCCCCTGCACGAGCCGAACGAGCGAAAGACTACGGCAATCGTATCAAGGATCTGAAATACCTTCTTTCGATAAGAAGGTATGCAGACTTAAATGTCGAATGGCCGCAAAATTTCCCCAATGCACAAAGAGTACTTACCGTAATAAGAACTGGTGCAGGGGCTAAGCAGGCTTGGGCAATGCTCGTCGAGTCACTTTCATCGCACAAAATGTCACCTCTAATTGCAATCATTGAAAGCAAAGAACTCAATCATTTAAAACAATTTTGTGCAGGGAGGGTTCCAGTTTTAGTTCACCCCTCCCTCTATAGAGCGCTTAAATTGACTTTTCCCTGGGATATCGGCGGAGTCTCTCAAGACGGTACCATCAAGACTGAGATGGGCCATGGGTCTATGGGTGAGGGTGTCGGTATCCTTACCCCGACCATGTTCAAACCAGTGTCCCAACCCTAATTAGGTCTGATAATGGCACTCTGGTTAGTGAGTTTGAATGCCCGGGGCCTGAGATCGGAGTCTCGAAGGGCAAGATCGTGATCTTCAGCGCCTCGGAGTGGATGTATGTTGCATACAGGAGACCCATTTTTTATCTCGCGACCATGATGACATTCTGACTAAGAGGTTTGTCCTCTATTCAGCATGTTTTGATGGACGCTCGAAGGGTGTCTCCTGGCTGGTGAACAAATCTCTGGATGCAGTGTGTGCTCTTGTCTTCGTGGATCCAGCGGGCAGGCTCTGCGTGCTGGATATTACCATAAAGGATAAGGCTCTTCGTTTCGTTGAGGTTTTTGCCCGAGTTCGGGTAAACTTAGAGAAGCCTAAAATTAAGATGGTTGGCTACTGGAAATTGAACGCATAATTATTTGGTGAGCAAGATTTCCGGGGCCAGTTTTTACTAATGCTACAGCGGGAATTGTCGGGGACTGTGGTTGGAAATAAGTGGTGGGATTCTTTCAAATCAAAACTTAGATCTTTTGCTGCTGATTTTAGTCGTCGACTGAATATAGCAGGGTTAGCCACGCGAAAGTCTTGTGAGGAAAAAGTTGACCGGGCGATAAAATCTCGTGTTAGTGGGGGCGTAGCAGAAGCTAAGGCGAAGCTGGTCTCCTTGCTTATCAAGAAGGATCAAGCACTGGTAGTTAGGGCTAAGCTAAAAAGAATGTCTTGCGAGGCTATGAATATGGCCGCTTAATTGCGTGCAAAGGGAGCTCGTAGGGCAACTAGTCGACATATCGCGTGCATCATATTGCCGGACAAGCGGACTGTGACTACAGACGCGGACATTTGTGAGGCTCTCCATGACTACTTTCAAGAGCTTTTTACCAGGGAGCCCAATCTGAGCGCTGCTCAGTTCGATGCCTATTTAGCCGACTTTGCCCATCTTGAGGCGGCTGAAGCGGCTGGGTGCGGGGATCCCATTACAGAGTCTGAGATCTGGGATGCGCTGAAGCAGGTTGGCCTGCACAAGACTCCGGGATTAGATGGTCTTCCCCATGAAATGTACTTGAGGCAGTCGCCCGTCTTTGTCTCCTTGCTGGCACTGATTTTCAACAACTGGATGAAGCAGGGGTCTATACATCAACGCTTCACCAGGGGTGTGATCAAGCTGATTCACAAAAAAAAAGATAATGGGGATGCGGTAGATAATTATCGGCCTTTGACGATGTTAAGTACAGAGTTAAGTTAATTTTAGCCATGGTCTAAGCCGGCCGTTTTCAGTCTGTCCTCTCTAGTCTGATTGGTCCCGAGCAGATTGTGCTGTGAAGGGCAGGACTATTCAGGACAACCTTCATTTGGTACGCTTGATCATCGAGCAAGTCGACAGTGATGCCACGCTGATCAATTTGAATCAGTCCAAGGCTTTCGATTGGGTTGACCATCGGTTTCTGGAGGCTGTTCTTTCGGTCGACGGTTTCGTGCTTGACTTTCGCACTAGGATCCGACTGTTGTATGCGCCCCCGGTGCGCTGGTAGAAGTGAATGGGATAAGATCGAAACCTTTCATTTTGTTTCGCTCTATTCATCAAGGATGTCCGCTGTCTTCATTGCTGTACATTCTTGCGTTGGAAACTTTCCTGCGTCATTTGAAGACGTATTCGGTCCTTCGCAGAATTTCCTTACCTGGTGTTACCACCTCGGCCAGGTACTCCGCCTATGCTGATAACTTTTCGATTCTGGTGTCGAGCAGAGCCGAGATTAACGAAGTCAGCAAAGAAATCAAAGGGTATGATATGGTGACAGGAGCCAAGATCAACCGCGATAAGTTTGTTGGCTTGCGGTTGGGTTTGTGGAGGGGGGTTTTTCTCTTCCCAGACCTTTCCTCTGGACGGACGGGCCGGTCAAGATACTCGGCATCTGGTTCGGTCCCGATCTCTTGTTGGAAATGAATTGGTCGGAGGTGAGAGAGAAGGCCGAGGGTGCAGTTCATCTGTGGACTCGGAGGAATCTTTCCTTGAAGGTGAGGGCGGAAGTATGTGCCTCGCACATCTACCCGATTCTTATTTACCGACTCTCCGTGCTTCCACTCCCGTCTGACACGTTATTGGCGTTTGTAAGACTCTTGTTCGCCTTCTTGTGGGGAGGCAAGGCCGCCAAGGTTAGTCGCGAGATCTGTTACCTCCATCCATCTGATGGCGGTCTGGGGTTGCCTTGCGTTGAGACTCGTCGACATACGCTTCGCATTACCTATCTAGACCGGACGTGTATGAAATTAGATGAGAAAGGCGAATTCTGGAAGGAAGACGCCCGTAAAAATTTCCCATCATTGAGAAATGTGCGCTGGAGTGAGGAGGAGGCCGGGCGTACTCCTCGAGGCGATGGCACTTTCTATCGTGAATGTCGACTCTTACGGGCAAAGGATGGCCTCTCCGACGTCCAGCCGTTGTCTCGTAAGGCATTATATCAGGTGTTAGTTAGGGGGAACGTTCAAGATGCTTTGATAGGCGAGCTCGGTCTGATGAAGCAGGGGGCTCGCTGCATATGGCCTTGGGCGCCCGGGTTGAAATGTCTCAATAACACGGAGGCATCACTCAGCTGACTGTTGATTCGAGGGTCCCTCTGGGTCGCCAAAAGACTTCATGCAGCGGGTTTGGATATATCGCCAAACTGCGTTCGCTGCAGTGGGGAGGTGGTGACCCTAGGTCACGCTTTCTTTCATTGTAGTGTCGTAGCTCCGTTGTGCAAGTTTGTTGAAGACATAATTGTTTCGCATGCTGCGCGGAAAATTCGTTGTACTCGAGGCCAGTTCCGTCTGTAGCAATATAGTATCGCCGTTGACTAAGGCTGAGCACTATGTGTTCATTTGCTTACTGGGGGTTATGCGAGTCGGATATGGACGACGCGACAGAAGGAATTCCATGGGACCGAGAAGTTTACCTCTTCCCAACTGATCCTTTTCTTTAAGCATCAGCTTAAAAGCCAAGATCAGGTCGGAAAGGAGGCGACTCCATCCATTGGAATTTGGCGAAAGGTGGGTGAGTCTTGCGCGTCTCTGCAGAATGAAAGTTGCTAACTTGGAGTGACATTTTGATGCCGGTTAGGCTGTCAAAATATTGGGATTGCTGGGTTGAACAATGGCAACCCTTCCCGTGTATAGGTTAGAGTAGGACGTTTTTTGCTTTAGTTTTATCTCTTTTTTCAAGTAAACTTAGCTAGGATATGTATGCTCATTGGCCCCCTTTTTTTTCTGGCCCTATTTTTTTCTTTTGTTTAATTCCCCATCCCTCCCGTCGTTAGGTGGTTAGTGATGTCAGTTCTCTGGTTGGTGTGGGGCGTTTTTCGTTTCGAGTGTTTTTCGTAATTGTTGTTGTGTTCGGATGAGTGTGTGTTTGTAGTGAGTAAATGGCTTGTACGAATGTTTTTACATTTTTCAAGTCCCGCATTGATTTCGTTCAGTTAATTGATGTTTCTCCTACAGTTAGGACTGTGGGATTTTTTTATTACTAACACCATTTTGTTTAGTTTCTTGTACTCATTCTAGATACTCATTGGGGTTTTTAGATTTTTAAATTGTTATTTTATTCTCCACCCACAGACAATTACTTGTATATATGGCGACTACTTAGGACTTCATAGAGCTTTTGAGGCATTATGGTGGATGAAGTAGGAATGGTAAGTAAGAATGAGTTGTTTTGGAGAAAGGGATATTGTTTGTATTTTGAGGTCAGTGATTGCAGCTAGCTAAGTTTAATATTAAAACAGAAGATAATCATCCTTTTTCCCTTTTCCAGTTCTATGTGAGTAGATTTCTTTTTCTTAATTCTTATTTAAAGTTTAATTTGTATTTTTGTTACATTCTTCTTGAAATAATCTGAACTGCAATTTATGCACATATCATATGACACCTGATAACCTCACAGTAGTTTCATTTTTATGTCAAACATTTACAAACATGTAAGAAAATTAAAAATGAATTTTGAGGATCCATATGTGTTTAAGATTTTTAAAAAGTGAAAATTTTCAACCATAATAGAGTACATAGCTTTCTAAATTCAATTATAAATATTCAATTACTGTAATTTCTGAATTACAAAAATTAGTTATTTTACTTCTGAAAATGCTTGTTCATATTCTTTAACGGTAATTTTATTTCATGTTGAAATAGGGTATGCAATAGCTGAATACAAAATGTAACATTTTTTTAGCATTTTCCCATTATCCAAGAATAGGTCCACTGCTCTAATCAGTTTATGGAAGGAGCTGGTGCTGCCAGATATCGATCTTTCTGCAAGTGGTCAGCAAATCGGTTACAACACTGAAGAAAATTCTCATGGAAGGGAAATAATTGTAATGCTTACCAAACTCCACTTAATTTTTCATTACAAATAACTTTATTTGATAATTGTTTCAATATTATGTTAAAGACATTTCATTTTGATGAACGTAATGACTATCATCTAAATTGAAGTATACAGAAATTGGTTTCATGTGTATTTCATACTCATTGAAACATTTTCATTTTAGTACCTATCAATTTACATAAAGTATACACAAAAGGTTGAGAAAACAAAACTCTTGAGTCACAGTATAATTAGACTTTTGACTGCAAAACATCCTGAATCCAATCCAATTGTGTGTGCCAGAAATCTGAACTGACATAAAAATGTATTTACATAAAATGTAGATTTCATAGAACTAGTGAGTTTTGTGACATATGCACACGTCATACTTTGCCTGCATATCATCAGGGTAGGTAGAGACAAATGGTGACTTAAAGTCAAAAGTTTGGACCATATTTCTTCCAAAATGAACTTTGGACAATTTCTGATGGAGACTAGAATTTTTCATTTAGAATAATGTTGATTAATTTAGAATTTTGTTTTTCAGGAAAGAAGATAATTGGAACTTTGGAGAAAAAACAAGTAATCAGTTGAAAAAAAAATATTTACACAAATAGATTGTTTCATTCTAAATAGGAAGAACAATTCACATCTGTTAATCTATTTTTAGTCATAATTTTGCACAATGTACTTAAAATGTAATATTAATAAGTGTCATATGCCCTAGTCGACGAATGTGTTTATAAGGCGATCATACGACGACCAGAAGATATATACATTATCACATCTGTGGAGAGATACAGGCTATCTCTCCCAGATCACGACAATGGACAATTAGTAAACAAAAATATTTTAAAGAACACTGTCCGATTAGGATAATCGAACAGTAATCTTTTCCCAGGTTCGCTTCGGTTTCAACACGAATACTGATCCACAATTCAAGGATGAACGATAAGACGTAATGAATTTTGGTATAAGAATTTTAATATCTACATATACACAAAATATTAAAATAAAAGAAAATATAAGCATGAGTAAAACATCCGACGACCAGATCTCAAGACTTATGTTGGGATATCAAAATGTGCACAAATCCAAGTGGATTCGACTGAACCCGAATGGACAAAAAAATAAGTATGAATAACTACGAATACAGAAATCAACGCGTAACCAAAATACATGGGATAGGATTTACATATTATTATTTTGACATGTGGAAAGGTGTTTGTAAGAACATAATATTTATGGATGCATGTATATCTTGCCAACACGGGTCCAAAATATATAATTACTTATCTTTATATTCAGTTCTCTTTTTAATCGTCGTCCTTTCTTTTCTCTCTCACGTTTCCTCTTTTCTTTCTTTCCTTTTCTTTACACAAATACAATTTCACACACGGTCCGGCTGTAACAGAGATGTACACATTCTTCCTCTCTCTGGTTTTCTTTTTTCTTTCTTTCTACTTCTGTATACAGTTCAGCTTGCAACAGAGATATATACTTTCTTCCCTCTGGTTTTCTCTTTTCTTTCTTTCTTCTTCTTTATCCAATTCAGCTTGCAACAGAGATATATACTTTCTTCCTCTCTGGTTTTCTCTTTTCTTTCTTTCTTCTTCTTTATACAATTCAGCTTGCAACAGAGATATATACTTTCTTCCTCTCTGGTTTTCTCTTTTCTTTCTTTCTTCTTCTTTATACAATTCAGCTTGCAACAGATATATATATAGTTTCTTCCTCTCTAGTTTTCTTTTTTCTTCAAACGCAGGCTGTATTCTCAGCGTACAAATTTCCTTGCGTCTTCTGTGATAACGCGATTTATCGTCTTCAATTTGGGGTTATCGAACAGAAATACATGTTCTTATATTTCTTGTCCGGAGTTGCCTGGGATGAATCGGAGAAGTTCCATCATTATCAAATGAGTCTCATCTTTCCGTTCATAAGTTAGCAGCGCTTCGATTTCGAGTCTTGCTCCTTCAAAGACAAGACAGCAACTGACTCCCAAGTAATTTTCTAATTCCCACGTGTCCTGCGTTTTGGCGCGAATTCCAGCTTACATCAGCCCCCTGTCTAGTTTCTGTCTAGATATCTGTTGCTACGGATAATTGGGTCAGTCAACCTCTTGACTTGCTTTCCCAAAATGTCTCGAGACTCCCACGTGACCTCTTCTGTTGTCAGGCGAAGATTAACCTTAATATATGCGTGTATGCGTGTTTGGGCTATCTGCATCCGTCACATAAGTCCTGTGGAGATTGAAGCATTGAAAATGCTGGAGATTTTTTTTTTAATTCTGTTTCTTTATTTATTAAAAGAAATCCAAACTGGTCAGTTATTTTATTTTTTCTCAAATTTTTGACAAAATTAATTTAATAACTTTGAAAATTTATTACAAATTATTTTCTGATTAAAACTCGGTTTTAAGTAGTTTCATTTTGTAGGGAATCTAAAAAAATAATTTGTGATAGTTATTTTTACATAATCTAAACTTTGAATATTTAAACTGGAATTAAATAACAAGAAATTCAACTACATCCAACTCATGTGTACATTAGTAAATGTAGGCACACTTGTTTTTATTTTTAAATGTAATTAGCATAAAATTTAGTCTATTTATTTATTTAATTAAAGTAATAAATACTCATGGGGAGGGTTTTTTGTGATGAAAGTTATAACTTCAGGACCAAGAATAATTTGAAAGAAAGAAATGTAAATATTTTCATTGGTTCCCTATTTACAGAATTTTCCATCAGAATAATAAAAAAAAGTGTATCGTCAGTTCAAAAAATTGAATCTGGTAAAAAAAATGTTTATTTTGAGAGAAGACTGCCAAAATAGCTTTAACTGAAAACTAGACAATTACTTTTTTCAAAAATTTTAAAAGTCGTTCTTGAGGAACTTTTCTTATCAGGAGGTCTTTCAAAGAACTTGACATTTCTTGTAGATTTTGTAAAAGAAATTCCCAAATGTCAAAGAACTCTTCTGAGAGAAAGTAATTTGTCATGTACATGGTGTGGCAGAAGTACCTCTCACATAATAATAAGACATTAGTGGCAATGGTGTCTTCATCTAGTTAATATCTTACCATTATGTGGGAGGCATTTTTTGCCACACTCTGTACAATACAAGGTACTCTAATTTCTTCAAGAATATTATTGCTGATGGGAAAAGATTTTCTCTGCTTCTATATGGGCTTCATATGCCTCAGAAAAAAACAAGTGAAAAATTCAAAGAAAACTGCCTATAACCAACAAGAAAGATTGGAGCTAGTGACATAATGGTGTGGAGTTGTAATTCAGGTGTAGAATCATTGATAATTGAAGAGTCATTACCATTTATTCCAAGAAAAGGAGTGTCACACCCGCATTGATTGGGGTGAATTGTTTAAAAAAAGAAGAGAATCGCTGCTTTCCTTAGTTTTCCAAAGTATACAAAATTGACACAAATATAAGTATTATTCACGCTTTCTTGCAATTTTTAAATTTATTTCTGTGTGTCTATGAAAATGTGCGTCTTTATACGCCGGATATGCTGTATTTAATGTTTTCAAAACTTTTCTCTCAATAAAATATGGATTGTTGGATTTTTTACGCAGGAATGCATTATTAATAAGAAAAAGACAAGTTAGGTGTATATGATGGATTCGGTAAAACATCCAAAATGCTGGGTTCGATCATTTATCAAGTTGACAATTTCTTCAGTGGTAGGATAACACTCTGACAAACGTCCGGGTCTCTTTCAAATAACAGCTTCCCTCAGTCTCTGATTCAATCTTTCACAACATTTGACGGTGTTAACAGTCTGGCCAAGCACACCTATTGCATCCAAAAGTTATACTTGCCATCTATTCCTTCACTGATTTCTAAATTTTCAATTAAGTGGATGGATGCTGCTTGAACATATAATCAATCATGGATCCCGATTACGATCTTTTTCTTTCTCTCAGACGACATTTATCCGGACTTCACACACATGACTGAGAGATGCAAGGCTTTCTCCAGTCACCATGTTCTTCGAGAATTATATATATATATATATATATATATATATATATATATATATATATATACATACACGGTTGGGCAATGATTGGACAAGTGAAACAGGCTCCATAGATGAATAACGTTATAAATGTTTTGTTTTGACTTAAATAGTCAAGTCTAAACAAATAGCCTGAAGAATGCATTCAAGTACAAAACAGACTTTCGTTGCTGGCTGTTGGTCTCAGTGTCCCCTTTTATATTTTATATTTGCATACGCTCTATCCGTGATAGTATATTATACACACTATGTCTGGTTTTAGTATGTAATTCAATGCCTTCATAATAAAATTTCGTATGATTAACCTTTGGTAAAAATGTTCTGGATACATTTATTGCAGAAATTAGCCAAGTAATTTTTCAACTGATCTATTTTCATCAGAAATATTTGCACTAAAATAATTGATGCTGTGAGATTGCCACTGTAACAGTATACTTATTGATATTTACTTTTACCTTCAAATATATAAACATCACTGTAATTATCTGCCTGTCATTAATTCATGGTCATGTTTTACTTCAAATAAATTATTGTAATAAATATAAAATTTTTGACTGCATAAAACCATTCTCTTTACCAACTGGGTCCAACGACGATGAAGCTGTCGAACTTTCTCTGCACAATTTCAAATCCAAGAACCATACTCGTTATCACAATAATCAATAGTACTAAATAGCTTTTCAAGAATGAATAGTACGTTTGTTGGTTCGAATCCAGCCAAAAATGCATTTCATTAAAATTATATATATATATTTATATATATATTAGTGTGCGCAAAATGAACGGTTGATATAATATCAACTTAAGGTGTTCTGAATTTCATGTGAACTTTTCCTTTGTACGTATTACACCAAGAAACGTAAGATTTAAATCCACATAGATTCTCCTAACGATGGATAGGTTTGGTGTAGGTCAGCGGTAGGGTTGCCGACTATTACTCTCGGATTTTTGTGTTCAAGTTCAGCAAAAATCCGTTAATGACTATTTTTCTTCTTGTAAGAAATAGGTTATTATTTTCGGTTGTAAATTATTAAATCTGCACGTTATTTAATGATTTATAATAATAAATTTAAAATGTCTCCAGAGTAAAAGTAAATGTTCAGTCATCCACCAGGAAGACAGGATCTGACGACATTCGAGCCTGTAGACTGTACAGTGAACGGGAATTCTTGCGTGACTCGATTGTGAACTACTTTGCCGTTCATATGTATCTCTACTGATCTTACCGTTGACGCCAAACAAACTTCTACTCCACGAAGCCGACACTAACGTTCTTAGCAGTTTTTGCCGTAACAATTTTAATAATTCTGGAATTAAGTAAAAAGAAATCAATTGTTGAACGACACAAGTGGCGACAATCAATTCTGGATGAGTAAGTGTACAAGTACTCCTCGCGCAGCAAGCGGTATGAAATGCTCCTAAAAATTCTTTTGAATAATCAATACACTTTTATTCTATAATAAAAAAAAAAACTCAAATCCAATAATTTATTTAAAGAATTAACAGCGGATTCGAACCTATTACTATAAAATCGAGAGTCTACCGCTCTTGCAGTCGAAATAAATTGTCATTTTATGCGCTAGAAAGCTACTGATCATTGCAACGACTAAAATGAAAATTGAAGTCAATCAGTCAGTTGTTGAATGACACAATATAACTGTCGACAGTCAGAATGCGTGCGTGGTGAAGTGGTAAGTTGTTTGACAACCACGGTTTCGGTGCGAGTTCGAGTACTGAAATAAGAAGTGCTTTTTTTAGTTATATGTCAGTAATGGTTCTCCAGGAATATTTTCCGAAATAAAAGATATAATTTGTTCGCGGAGTAGTTCAGAGTTTCAGGTGAACTTTTTCTTGGTATATATTATGCCAAGAAATGTAAAATTTATAAATTCTTAATATCAAGCGACTAACAATCAGTATGGTGTAAATCAGTGGTAAAATTGCTGATAGTAATTGTCGGGTGCGCGTGTTCAATTTCAGCGAGTATCCGTATACAAAATTTGTCATCGGAAAAGTAATGCGTTAATATTGTCGGTTGAAAATCAATAAATCCGTGTCATATTTTATAATAAATTTAGAATGTTTTTAAATTAAAAGTAGTCATTGAGTTTTCCACCCACCAAGGTAGTACCTGACTACATTCGAACGTATAGTCTCTACTATTCGATCCCGAACACCTTCGACGTTCGCATGTAACTCTACTGACCTAAACCTTCAGCGTTATTCGATCGCGAACCAATTAGCAGGTAACTCTACTGACCTAAACAGCTACAAACGCTAACCAACCCTCTATAACGCCTGCGCCAAGAAGCCGCCACTAACGTTCTAACCATTTTTTGCTGTAACAATTTTACTAATTCTGGAATTAAGTAAAAAGAAATCAATTGTTGAACGACACAAGGGACGACAATCAATTCTGAATGATTGATAAAATTCGCACACCTTTACAACGAAGCAACTAGCAGTCTGAAATTTTCCGCAAAGATTCTATTAATAATCAATACACTTATTCCATGATAAAAACAACCAATAATATATTTAAAGAACTTAACAGCGGACCTATTAATATAAAATCATAAACGGACTGCTCTTGTAGTTACTTACTAAAGTCAAAAACTCCCGCTGATTTGAACCCGTATAGAAAGAATAGCAGCTTGACACCTTACCAATGAGCCAACATAGGTCGGCTAAATAAAATGTTATTTTATGCACTTGAAACCTTCTGATCATTGCAACGACTTAAATGAAAACTGTAATTAGTCAGTTAGTTGTTAACTGATACGATATAAGTGGCGACAGCCTGACGAATGAGTGCGTGGTAAAGTGGTTTAACATCCCTGGTTTCGATACGAGTTCGAGCACCGAAATAAGCTCTGTTTTTCAATTATATTTTAGTAATGGCTTACCAGGAATGTTTTCAGAATCAAAAGGTATGATACGTTTGCGGAGTTGTTCCGGCTTTCAGGTGAACTTTTTCTTGGAATATATTATATCAAGAAATGTAAGATTTATAAACTCCTAAAATGAGGTAATTATTAGTCGGTTTGGCATAGCTTAGCGGTAAGATTGCTCACTGTAACTCGCGTGTTCGAGTAAGCGTTTATGCATTTTGTCTTTGTGTAAATAATACTTTAATATTGTATCGTTGATGGAGTAGTGGTTAGGTCGAAAAAAACATGGGATTTTTCAATTACAAAAGGTATGTGTGTTGGTTCGAACCCGGCCAAAGACGCATTTTATTAAAAAATATTTCCTTGCGCGCAAGATGATAGCGATTGGTGCTATGCATTTTTTAATGCCAAATTGAATAAAATATCAGTATTTATTTTCCGTAAGATATTTAAATAACCAATATATATGTACGTTGTTGAGGGCTTGAAACGCCTGGTCAGTACCGAAGCCTCAAACATACAAAGTTTATCATTTACAAGCAACAATTCGCAAGAAAGACAAAACTAGAATTAACCAAATGCAAAATAACATTTATTCAAAAAAGACAGTATGTACTGAGTGTGTTTGATTTGATTGTATACGGTATTAGTGTTTGAGTATATTATGAGGTATTGTGCAGAGTTGGTGAAGAGTTCGAAATGTCTTTTCTTTAATTACATGTTCGAGATCAAATGTAGAAAGAAAATTGTCAGTGAAACAGTACTTAACTGGTGTCGCTAATATGGGGTGTTCCTAGTTCTTGACATGGTTACCATGGCGATGTCGGGAATCAGTGAGTTTTCTCTTTGGCCACGGTCGTTGAAGCATCGGAATAAACGGAAAGTGACTACTTACCTTCCATCTGCCTACATGAAGTTCAGAAGCTGTTGCATTTCTCCCTCCAGAACTGAAACTTTATGTTTAAGACGGCTGTCGATGACGTAGGGTGCGGACGTATTTGTAAGCTAAAATACGCACCTACTTGAGATAACTGCTCGGGACGAGGAAGATGAGTGGAGGGGAAAAAAAACTTTTTTTTGTTTTTTCTTTACGACCAATCGTTTTTAATGTACACAAACTAAAAGGGAGATTCGGACTGCCACTTGCTGTATAAGTTCCAAATTATTTGAAACCCGTTTGTTTCAATAAATTTACGAAATCCTGTTTGCTTATATGTGCACGTATGAGCAATCAAGAGTTTAACTTTGGTGAAGTGTAAAGTTCTTTGGTAACCACGGTTTCGATGCGAGTTCGAGCACTATAATAAGCTGTATATTTTTTCAATTATAAGTCAGGTATATTTCCAGAAATAAGAGGTATGATTTGAGCTCAGAATAATTTGTTTGCAAAGTTCACGTTAACTTTTTCTTGGAATATGTTATACTAAGAAACGTAAGATTTATAACATCATAACATCGGCTAGCAATTAGTCGGTTTGGTGTAGGGTAGTGATAAGATTGCCGACCGTAATTCTAGGATTCGTGTGTTCAAGCTCAGCAAGAATCCATTAACGAATATTTATCTCCGTGCAGGAAATGCATTAATGTTTTATTTGTGGATAATAAATTCAGAATGTTTTTAGATTAAAACTGAACATTAAATCATGAAGAGAGTCCCTGGCTACATTCGAGCTTGAAATCTGCGCCGTTCACAGGAATTCTTGCGCTATTCAATCCCGATCACTTTGCAGTTATACAGGTAATTCTACTGACCTTGCCGTCGACTCTAAGCAAATCTCCATACCGTCTGCGCCACTAAAGTTCTTCGCATTTTTTGACATAACAATTTTAATAATTCTAAAATTAAGTCAAAAGGCAGCCAGTTGTTGAACGAGACAATACTAGGGGTGACAATCAATTCTGGATGAATGATAATGTTCTCACGCCATTACTACTTAGCAGCTAGTTGTCTGAAATTTGACGCAAAGATTCTATTAAATAATCAATACACTTATATCCATGATAAACCCGATAAATTGTAGTAATTTATTTAAAGAATTTAACAACGGATTTGAACCTATTACTATAAAAAATGTGAACTTACTGCTCATGCACCAAGTTACTAAAGTCAAAACCTTCAGTAGAGTTGAACTAGTATAGAAAGAATAATAGTCTGACACCTTACCAATGAAGCACCAATAACCATCTAAACAGAAAGCGTCACTTTATGCATTAGAAATCTACTGATCATTACAAAAACTTAAATAAAAACTTCACTATGTATTTGAACTTGCACTTGCGGTTTTCTATTGTTTTTCCTTGATTTAAAAAATGTATAAATGTTAAATGCTCTTCAACACGCAGCCACATTAATCTTTTCAACAAAACCAACATTTACATTGGTAACCCCAACGTTTAAGGAAAATAGCATTTACAAAGGAATTAAAAGAAAAGACTAAATGAATGCAAATGAGATTCTAGAAGTAATAATAATAAAAAGTTAAATCCAAACAACTTGATCAGTTTAGGATTATCTTGTTTTTCGGAAAACATTTCATTATGGAGTAATTTTGGAATTCTTAAAAATCACTTGCAAACATTAAAAGAAGGACATGACTTATATTCAAATGAGAAATAAATAGCTAAATACTTCTTCATATTTCAAGAGATGCAGACTATTTTGAACAATATCTGTTCTTTAAATATTTTTCATTAACCAAACCAATCAGACCACACATATTCCAAAGAAGAGCGATTCATCACTGACTTGAAAACTTAAGCCTAAAGATATCTTTCTTCTAACGCATTAAACAATCTTCCAAAGTGAAATAAGAAACATAAGCCTAAATAACTACATAGTTATAATCCTTGAGTTGCATAATCAAATCTCACACCACTTATAAATATTTCTAATGAAAAGAATAGGCTGAAATTCATAAGGTATATTTATAGGAACATATGCTGAAACTTTGCACAAACTTTGAAAAGAACATAGAAAATAAAATTACAAAATAAAGGAAAGATAGAAAAGAAATAATAATAACAACAAGAACAACTTTCAAGTTTCAAATATATTTTTTATTAAATTTTGGAGTTTTAAATAGCGTGATTACAATATATATATATATATATATATATATATATATATATATATATATATATATATATATGTGTGTGTGTGTGTGTGTGTGTGTCTGAGTTAGCGCCTCCTTAATTTCTAAATTGTCACTTGGGATCTCTCTCACCATACTCTAAATACTGGGCGACTTCTTGCTTCGATCACTCTTTCCTTCATGCCTCGTGCCGCATCCCACCTCGAGTGGAGGTGAGGTAAATCCCCTTTTTCATTTCTTCAGTTCAGCGACTACAATGTAAGCTTTCTTAGGAGATAGCGTTTCCCACTTGTGGGAAGACGCCATGAACATTATACCCACATACACGTACGTAAGAATATTCAGCAAAGAAGAAAAAACAATGTTTACGCACGCACACAAGTGTTATTGTCCATTGTAAAATTGTTTTAATACATATATGTTTATATATATATATATATATATATATATATATATATATATATATATTCATGAATTATTCATACATAAAACAAAAACAATATAGTTCATGCCACTTTGACGGAAAATTTACCAGTAAAAAAGAATTCTCTTATCACTACATTTGTACATAAACGCAGAACCTTAACCTTAAAATTTAAATTCAAACTCAGCGTTGCGACTGCACGTTCCAAAACAATAACACACATTTCTCATAGCATTTTTCGGATTACAACCTTGTTTTCGTTTGTCCACTTATTACTGAGAGTAAAAACAAGAACACAATCTATTTCATACCTGAGGATGTCTGTAGGAACAGACGAAAGCTTGTAAAATAAAAAGATCTAATGCAACGGAAATTTATAAAACAGGATCTTTTCATTCATAAACAGATTCGGGGTTTTTGTATATTATTGAATTGTTCGCGAAGATGGATTTCTCGCCATTTAATCATTAACCTTTGTATTTGTTTTATGTATGAATAATTCATGAATTTGTAAATTAATTGCACCTTTATTGAAATATATATATATATATATATATATATATATATATATATATATATATATATATATATATATATATATTTAAGTTAAGTTGTAAGGAACTTGGTAAACCGAATTGGTAAATCCAAAGAGGATGAAATCCTGAGAGCTCAATGTTAGGACAGAGCTAATATGTAATGAAAAACAAACCACTTTAATGTACCATTACGATAATTTATTTCACCTAAATCCTTTTTTAAGGATTCAGGATCATCAGGTAAATCTTCCAACAACGAATTGAGAAAAAAATGGGATTAGAAATTGGTGGGTAGTGTAATTTTTGTAATTTAATAGAGGGGGTTGAGAGTGGTAGTTAACCAGACAATATAAAGTATAGGGAGGGGTTAATTTTATATCTCTCTTAAGTATGTTTTATATTGGAGTAGGAGGAGTGACAAAAAACTTGACCTCTTTAGATGGTTAATAAAACGGAAATGAATTGTAGAAAATGTATACAAATGAGTCTTACGGTAAAGAGATAGATAGGGGGGAGGGGGAAAGAGAGATGGAGTTGTTATAATTTTGTTTTAACAAAATTATGTAAAAGATAGTTTACAATGTTTGATAGAAAATTCGATGTCTGAAAAAAATTTTGTTATTAACTTAAATGTTTAATTTTTTAAGTAAATAGTTTCAGGACTAAATATAACTATTATTGTAATAAACATATTTATCTAGGACATAAAGAAATATTTAAAATCTTAATAGTTTATTCACCCGACTAATTGTATTTCCACAATATAAAATATATATATATATATATATATATATATATATATATATATATATATATATATATATATATATATATAACATCTATTTTAATATTCAAAATTAATTTATGAATGCAATTTATTTATTACATTGGTAAACTAAATTAAAGATTAGGTTTCATTATTTAATAGAATTTGAGGGTAATATTAATTTTCATATATTCATATATGCCTCACAAATGTATTCATGTGAATCCCTACATACATACGATCATTAACAAGTAAAAAAAAAAAAAAAAAAAAAAAAAACAAAAACATTTGAGATAATTTACACAAAAATTCATTTATCCTCGTACATAAACTATATATACATTTTACAATCTTTATTTATATTTCAAAATATATATAGATTTCACAGTTAAAACTTAATTTTATCAGTGTGATTTCGGAAGTGTTTCATTTTAAAGGAATTTAGCTAATATTATTACTATTATTAATAGTCAAAGAATGGTATATTTAAATTTAAATTATCAACTTAGAAATGAAACTCCCTTCAGAAGAAAACAAAATTTAAACTATAGAATATTACAAAAGAAGACCCAATATTTCCTTTAAAATCAATTCATGTACGTACGCACACATATACATACACACATACACATATATATATATATATACCCATATACATACACACACACATATATACATCCACACATATATATACACATATACATACATATACAATTCATATATCCATATACAAATCTATATATCAAAAAATTAATCTAACCATTTAATCATCCGTATATATATATATATAGAGAGAGAGAGAGAGAGACATACTCATATACACATACACACCCTTAAATAGATATACATTCATATATAAGCACAAAACCCTACATACAAAACAAAATATAAAAAGAATACATATATACATATATATATATATATATACATACATATACATATACATATGTACATTTACCAAATATAAATTCTAAGGTAATTACGTCTATATACATATATAGATTACAAGTAGTTTAAAACTATAAAAACACACATGTTTAAGTACATGTACACACACATATACTCGTACATACATATATATGTTTCGGTCTTGTTTGTCTTCTTTCATCTTCGGTTGGATACAACTAGAGTCCGCCATTTTTCTTGTTGCTCGACCTTCTTCTAGCAGGAAATATAAACGCAAGTGTTTTCTTTTCATTTTCATCCCCCTGTCCTATATATATATATATATATATATATATATATATATATATATATATATATATATATAATTAAGCATATTTATTTACAAAATAGCAAATTTATTTGGGTCCCGGGTACATCTTGCTCACCTCAGTCAGGAACCCGTGAAGGCGCTGAGAATTGGTTTCAAAAATAAAAAACGAGCAATATATTGATTTAAGGAAACAGTTTTGTGTCAAGGTCGGATGACAATATCCTTCATAGTCTTCTACAAACTTTCCACTATTTTGGTGTGGATATTCCAGTCTACCGGGTCGCTATGGTTGATCTGTTTGTGCATGTATCCATATTCTAGTATTCGCATATGCGCCGACCAGCAGTCAAAATAAATTTTCGCACAGGCTCGCGAAATTGAAAAAAAAAAGAGATTTATTTAAGTGTATACAATTTGCGAATTGTGGTCCCAAGTCATGATACGGACATATGTCAGCAAGGTAGACGCCATTTATGCTCATTTGAAGAGTATTCACATTCACATTCACATCCACAGCACATGCTACTGCAGAAATGTCGAATTGCACAAAACAAATTATTCCGTCAATCTGTACGAAGCAATTCAATGCTTTCGATTGAATGAAGAAGCTTTATTAGAATTTTTCCGACTACACAGAGTATTACCATCTTCCATGAGATACCCTCGATGCCATTTAACTTGCTTGTTGAGTGCCAAATGGAAAATATAGCGTTGCAGAAATTGTATCTACCGTCCTACCAGTCCGAATCGTTCTAACTGACGGGAAACAGAATGTGGCTTCAGCGTGTGTGATAGAAAAAATACACTTTTGGAGAAGTCTCGCTTGCCTGCGTGGAAAGTGCTACTTTTTGTAACCCATTTCGTTGATCGAAGCTGGAGTCAGAGGAATATGTTTGAAAACTTGGACATTGCAAAACACACTTCAGTCAATTGGCGCTCCTTTTGTAATGAGGTGTGCCAAGAACATGTGCAGTAAATGTTGGGTAGACCAGGTGTTAAGGTATAAATTGATGAGACCGTTTATCTCTAATCGTAAATATAACCAGGGCAGAGACGTAGATTGAAAACGGTCTGGCTTTTTGGTGGTATTGAAAAAGTTTCAAAGAAAATGTTTTTGGTTCTGTTGACAGCAGATTGCGAGGAAGGAGAATCCAGGGATGCAAACACACTTATTCCACTAATAATGCGCCATATCCAACCAGGATCTGTTATTTGCAATGACTGCTGGTTGGTGGATGTGCGAATACCAGAACATGGATACACGCACAAACAGATCGACCATAGTGAACAATTTGTTGACCCGGTAGACCGTTATATCCACACCCAAACAGTGGAAAGTCTGTGGAAGACTATGAAGGATAATGTCATATTTGGTCTTCTTATTATTTTTTTTTCTGGCATTTTTTGATTTTGTAAATAATGATGCTCTTTTAAAAATTTGCGCTTTAATTATGTTATATTATTAATTATTTAAAAATCTTTATTTTATTATTTAATTTTTTTTTTTTATTTAAAATTAAATATTTTAATTTAAAAAGAAAAAAACAACACCTTTCATTGCTTTTTTACACAACTTAAACGAATTTACCAAATAAAGCTCAATAGAAGCTTAACTTTTTGCGCAGTAATTGAGAGGAGTAGGATCAGTAAAAAGGCCGTTAATTAAAGTTCCGCGCAAAAGTGTTTCGAGGTGAATAGAGATAAACAACGCCAGTAATGGCGGAGAGATGAGCGGAATGAGTCCAAGAGAAACGGTGATATAGACCGTTCATTGCTTTCAAACTCTCTGCCTCGTCGGAGAGAAACTCGGACGAGGCTTTGCCAAAAGGCAAAGTTTCGTCCGGGGAGATAGACAGGCCATGAACCCGTTTATACCAGTTCAAAGGGAATATTTTTGGCCGATCCTATGGACTCGGAAAACCCACGCTAAACCGGCCTTGTGCCACATACGACCCACGTGGAATGAGACCAAACTTTTATTGTCCATAACTCCAAAACGGTAGATGTTATCAAAATTTCTTTATTTTCGAATTAAGCAGGTAAATTTACACCTAAATATAACTATTCGGGAATTTTTTTATTAGATACTTAGCGTAGGCCTTAAAAATCAAATTACCCTTTATATCGTGAAAGTTTCTTGAATTTAAAGCTTCGTAAATTACATTACGCGCATTGTTAGAGAAAAAAATATGTAAACAATGTCATTAATGGCGGCCGGACAATGCGAAAGAGATCGAACTTAGATTGACGATAAATCAAAAATGGTAATTGAGCGCAATGCTTTAATATCATTTTCGAAATAACCAAACAATTTTACACCAGAATGGTACATTTTCGATACCGGGGGCTTTTGATACTTCTACTGTAAATTAACCGGGTTAATTTTTAAATTTAATCAAATGCTTTCTTTCCTGTACACCGAGTAGCCATTGATACACTAACACTGAATGTGAATAAGGAAAGACGAGATACACGCCTGTAATGAACAAAAGATTTAATAAGGCCATAAATACAACTTACATACGCATGTTTTTAAGATGATTTACACATGTCCGAAAAGAAATGATTTTATTCACACAGTTCCAAGGACGAGAATGTTTTAACAGAAAAAAACGAACAAAGAAATAAACATACCAGCCTTTGTTTGACCGTCCGTAACAAGGTGAGTCAAAATTCCTATATTTTTTCTCTACATTAGGCTATGTACATGTCCATTTTCCATGTGTGTAGACGCTCTAGTGGTTAGGAAGGTATTGCGTTCCTTAAAAATAGATGCCAAAATGAAAGAATTCTCCTCTATAAAGTGGCTGAATCCCCATGCGTTCAACCCAAGGGGAAACAACTGTTCTTTCCCTACACGGTGTTCTTAATAAGTCAAATCCTGTTTTTATTAAGAAGACAGAAATCAGCAATATATACTATATCAGGTGCACCTGAGTTCAAAGTATCTGAATGCCCACAAGGTCTTTGAACCCAGCCAAGTTGTTCAGGGGAGGGATAACAATTGTTTCCATTAAACAACACTTGTGTGATTAGATAGATAAGATTCAGTGCTTCTTGAATTTTCAAAGAGAAAGATTTAATTTCACTACACACATAGACGTGTATGTATGTGTGTACACGTGTTGTGAGGCTAGTCATCGACGAGGAGTTGTCCTCAGGCTTACACAGTAAACTTCCCAGACATTTGATGACAAAACTAGGTCTGAAATCTCTATATTTTTTTTTAATTAAATATACAAAATTTTTCAGTTTAGTTTTTTTAAAGACATCAAATGAGTATTAAAAAAAATAGAAATATAAATCAAATACTTATGATGTGGCAATAACAGTAATCCAAAACACTAAATGGCAGATTACGATGGATTTTTTTACATACCCATTTTAATGCTCATACTTATATAGTTTGAAGCATAGAAACAGAAAACACCAATTACAATCAATTCCACGTAATATTAATAACAATAATTGAAACAGCAAAATGTGGTTTTAAGCACTAATGGTAATACAAATCTCAAAATGGCAGATTACGTTTTATTTTTTTTACATACCCATTCAATGATGATTTTTGTGTACAATGATGCATAGAAGCATAAAACATCAATTACAATCAATTCCACGTAATATTAATAACCATAATTGAAACAGCAAAATGTGGTTTTAAGCACCAATGGTTATTCAAGGCTCAAAATGGCAGATTACGTTTTATTTTTTTTACATACACATTCAATGATGATTCTTGTGTACAATGATGCATAGAAACAGAAAACATCAATTACAATCAATTCCATGTAATATTAATAACAAGAATGGAAGATTCAATGTTTGTGGTTTTAAGCCCTAACTCTGATCCAAGGATTGTTTATTTTAAATACCTATTGTAACGTTGTTATGTAGTTTGATGCATAGTAACAGAAAATATTAATCATAATCAATTTCATGTAAGATTAATAACAATATTCGCGGTTTTAATCACTAATGGTAATCCAATCCTCAAAATTGTGGATTATATCTTATTTTTTACATACCCATTTTATTGCTCATTTTATGTAGGTTGATGCATAGTAACAGATAACATCAATTACAAATAATAGCTGTTGTTGGTAACCATTCTGAGAAGAGGACAACTATGAATTCCAAACTAGCAAGCTCCATCCTATAATAAACCTACTATTTGCTATACTCGTCAGGGGTCTATGGAACTTGAGAGTTTTGGCCTTGATACTTTTCAGGGGATCTACATGACTTTAGAGCAGTGGCACCATACTACTTAAGGGGTCTATCGGTCTTGAGAATTGTGTCCCAGACCTCCAGAATGTTGGTCTGAGTGATGATCTATGGAGACTGTGTGCAGCCCAGACTCTATATCTACACCCTCTAGGCCATACCGACAAAACCCAAAGGAACACAAAGCACTAGATTTGGGGATGGCTTTGTTGCAGGAGTTGCCAGAAAGTTGTCAGCCAACTGGCTTCGGGGATTCACTCTGGTTTGGATTTTCTGTTTCGATTTACTTCCATCGCCTTTTCTGTGTTTGTGTTTGACCACAGAGCAGCAGAGGTTTAAAATTAAAATCAGTTTTCCTTTTCCCTAGATGGACTGACTTCTTGGGCAGTCAAGCTCCATCTACCCAAAGCAACTGGTTATGAGGTGCCGGTTGTCTGCCATTGCCCATTCTTCAGCTTGGAGCTGAACTTAGTTGTCAGAAGCTATTTGTGATGCATGCTACAGAAGCATTTTATACAGTGGGTGCTTGTACCTCTGTCAACTCCTGCTGTGGCAACCTTTAGAAAATATATAATTTATGTATGTATATAAATGTGACGTCGTCCCCTGGTCGCAGCGCCAACCGTGTCGTTCTATCCCAGTCTACCACGGCACCAACTGTGACGTCCTACTTTGATTCCCAGTCTGCCTACCCACGTTGTGAATTGATCTAGGCAGAGGAAATCAATCAGTCGTCGGGGCCGTACTGCAAACCGAGTTCAACGGGGGTGATACCACACAAATATGCATAAAAGGCAATAAAATGAAAACTCAAAAGTTCAAAGTATCAAAGAAAAAGGTAACAAACTTTATGTCTAGTTGTTCGATACATAGGACTGCATCTATCTCCCGACCCGTTCTATGGATTGTGACACGTCGTTTTCCGCTAGGCAAGTTTTAACACTTCAAGTCGTCTGCTCTCTAAGAAATTGGTGTTTCGGTGGGTCTTTGGATGAAAGTCAAAAGAAAAATTTATTTCGGTGATATGGATCTAAGTCGCTCTTCAAAATAATTGTTCTTGGTTTGAAGAGATGGGTCCGGAAAATGTGCGTGAATCCTGGTCAGCTATCTGCGAGGCTTGCCTCAACCGGAGACTGACTCTGGGAACTGCTGGGTCTCGACTCATTTCTGCTCGTTGTGGCTTCGTTTATATGGGCGCCGACCAAAACCGGGGTGAGTTTGTCGGCGCCGGGGGGTTCCTCGATAAGTCTAAATACATATCCACCACTCTGGTTAGGAATTTCCACCTTTTTCCATTTTTGGGAATCTTTCCTCACTCCCACCTTCTCATCATACTTCAGAGGGGCGTGAACTGCCCTCCTCACATCTTCGTGGCAATCTCTCTTACTCATCCTCCAGATGGGCGGCAACAGCCTCCCTCGTGCATCACGTGATCACCACTCGACCAATGATGTCTCAGTCGGGCGTGGACGAATCTTGCTTAAAAAAAAATTATCTCTTCCCTTTCCCTTTTCTTCCCCTTAATGGTTTATCATTTCTCCAACCGCGAACGGGACAATATGACAATGGCGGTCATAACTCTTGTTCTACACGTGGTTTACGTCAGGTATTTTATCGCTAATTATCAGAATGTGTGGTCTTCTTGACACGGTCTCAAAAAGAAACATCTCCAAAGTTCCAGTCAGTCTGTCGCCTCGAAGAAAGAAAGAAAAACACATTCATTTTCCCTCAGTACAAATTCCTGATAACAAAATTTTATTATCGCAGGCCAAGAAGGTTCCGTCGGACGCTCGTGGGTGTTTTTTTTTTAATTTTTCATATCTGCCCAAGTCCTTTTAGTTGTCTGTTTTTCGTCACTTAACGAAATAACATTTTCATTTGAATTTTTTTTTCATTCTTTGGCCAGCCGGTCTGTAGTTGATAATAAGATGCCTTCCCGTACCAATAGTTTGTTTTCATATCCTTAGATAACACAGCCGATGCCAAAACATATCTGATTCTTTCCCTCTTTCCCTTTCTTTTTACTCAGAATTTCCCTGTCATTGTAATGACACTCTTTCGCCATTTGTTACTTATCAAAATATCCCTTTATCCATTGTCTTTTAGCTGTGTGTGTGTTCTTGCTTATCACTCACGATTCGGTTCTTAGCCTCTCCTTTCCTTCTTTTCTTTCTTTTCCCTTTCTGCCTCGTTAAATGGTGCCACATAAATATGTTTTAGAAGTTCCCCAAAAATTAATGTATTTTTGTAAATGTATAAACTTTTAGCTAAACAAAAACATTATAAAGCAAGACAAATTATGAAATAGTCATATATAAATAAACAAACACAAATACTGAAAAGTTTGTCAATTGTAGAAGTAGAAAATGAAAATATAAATTAGGATTTTGGCCTAAAATATATGGATATGATGAAGTCATTATATTAATTGGTATAAAATAATTTATATACTACCTTTTTGATAGTACTA
Source organism: Acanthosepion lycidas (assembly GCA_963932145.1). Taxonomy (NCBI): domain Eukaryota; kingdom Metazoa; phylum Mollusca; class Cephalopoda; order Sepiida; family Sepiidae; genus Acanthosepion; species Acanthosepion lycidas. The sequence continues at coordinate 105,284,697 of OZ010592.1, read as the reverse complement.
GCATCTAAACTGTCAACTGATAAAAAAGAACAAGAGTAGAAAATGCAAAATTGCTAAAAATATAACTTTAAGCAAAAACAGAGTGTAAAAATAAGACAAAGGATCTTCTTTCAGAATAATGGTGCAAAAACTAAATACTAATGCAGAAAAATTTGGTAACTGTAGAAAAAGTTAAAAAAATATATTACTTCAAAGTAAACAAATGAATAAATATAATAATCATAATATATATAACGAATGAAGTTGGTCTAAGTCCTGTCAAATCTCATGAGGACTTCCCCTTGGGAACTCTGGTTTGAATTCTGCTGGAGGGTGCATATTTTTCTAAAAAGATTTCTAAAATATTCAGGATGGTAGATGTAAATAAATAAATGTACTGCTTAATAAATGAATAAAAAAAACAGAGCATCTACTCAAATATGAGTATCCATTTAAAATTTAATACTGTTTAAACAAATAAATTAAAAAAATATGTCAGATTTAATCAATTTTCCTACAAAAATAACAAACGATAAAAATTAGAATTTCAAATTATAAATTATTATATTATTTATAAGCAATATTTACAGTTAAACTTAAAATCTGTAGGTTGCCATTTGTTCCTGCAGTAGGCTGGTTGCCAAACAAGTCTATAGAACCCAATATGTCCTGCTATTGTTGTTAGCTAACAGCAGTAAATGATCTCAGCTCAGCTTTTTCAATCAGCTGCAGATTGTCAATTGTTTTGGTTCAGCAATGAATGACAACACAGAGAATTTTAACTTGGCTATTTTTATTAATCATATCAACATCTAATCTATCTGGAGGGTGGGGCGCTGTTTCGGGCACAAAAGAGAACATGTTTACATCTCTTGATCGGTAAGAACAAACTTGCTGAAACCTTTCTCCTATCTATCTTTCCCACGCTAGCTCAGCGAATAAACTTTCTTATTATGGCCCCATTTGGCCCCCATCAACCTCCAGACATTGGAACAAAGATAAACTTACTTTAAAAATAATAGTCTGCTAAACTATTACTTAAAACTATTCAATCCATAGCAGGGGGAGGAGAGATAGATTCGTACCTTTCCCAAGGTTATTTGCATGAAAGTGAATGTAACCAATTCAAATGGAATTCAAACTTGGCAATTTCCAATTTCTCATTCTGTTCCATTATCCATTACCCAACAATGCACATCCACTAATATTGCCATTTTTGTGAATATCAATTTAAAATAAATATAATTAACCTATAATTTATGAAGAAAGATAACAATTATTTAAAAGTATTTAAAATATAATGTAAACATATAATGCAACAATCACCTGAGCTTTACACCAACCAGCCAGTGATTACCCCCCCATTGCATTCCAATTCTTGATTTTGTTGATATGTACTGAAAGCTGGGAATAGGTGCCATACATGCTCACAATGGGTACCATGATGAAAGACAAATGACACGTGAAGAAATAAGAATACAAATCCTGGCAGAGCAGGATTTGGGAGAGATGACAAAAAGACAAACGCTATTAAGAAGTCAAAAAGAATTGTGGAGAGTCGTGATCACCAAAATCCTGAAGGAACACAGCACATAGAAGAAATAATGATGGATATTTGTGTCTTCAAATTTTGTTGCGGTGGCCCGATTTCTCCTTCCACCTTTACAGAGTCCCTGCTGTTAATGTTAACACTGATTTCAATGATTATATATATATATATATATATATATATATATATATATATATATATATATATATATATAAACAAACATGAACATTGAAGTCAACACTCAGAGGCAACAGACTGTTTCATACTAAATGCAATCTATTGCCTGTGTGTGTTGACTTCAATGTTCACATTTACATTTACATACACTTTATCTTTGATATTGAGCACTTTATCTCATAAATATAGCATACCTTAAAACTATATTTCTTCATATACACACACATGTGTATATATATATATATATATATATATATATATATATACACACACACATACATACATACAAGTACAGCGTTGGTACACATGGAATAAAATTCCAATAAACAAAAACACTAATAATATTTATTCAAATTTATAACACATTCATATGCATGTTATAAGATCACTACAAAATTTTGTAGTGATGTTATGACAAGTTTTGTGGGTCGAAATAGCTGCCCGCTTGCCTCTACCGGCTGCCTTTTTCCAGCAGTTGTCTGCGTGTGGCGACACTCAGCGACAGCAACCTTTTGTCTACCACCATTTGGCTCATCGTTAGATACGTGTCTACTGCTCATCGGTAAATGGCATGTATTTCCTCGAACTCGCCCGCCTGACCAGTGCTGGTGTATGATTTCGTTTCTGTTCGTTATTCACTCCATCAGTTTTCAGTGGAACTGTCGTTGCTGCAGCTTTTCTCGTGTCTCCTTCTGTAGCCAGAAGAGCATGCCAAGCCTGTCGAAATGCGGCGTCGGCTGGTGCAGCCGACGCCGCATTTCGACAGGCATTCGTTGTCGTCGCCAATAACGAAACGATCGCACACACGAAAGAACGATACCTTGTTTATCCTGCCAGTAGTCATATGCTTGTCTCAAAGCTTAAGCCATGCAAGTAAATTCATGCCACACATTAGAACGTGCAAAACCGCGAATGGCTTACGACCCGGACCTAATCCTTGGGACCGTAATCCTCCTTGGAGGCGATGGATAACTGTGGCAATTCTAGAGCTAATACATGTGACGCAGGTCGCGATCGGTCGGTGCGTCGTTGTCGCCTGCGTGCCGTCACGTGTGTGGGCACCCGCGTCGACCGTTACAAATCGCGACGCTACATAAACTGAGACTGATGCGTGTCATCCGTCCTCTTGTCGCGGTCGTCGTCTTTTCCCTCTAGGTGAGGGCGGCGGGGCCAAAGGGCGGCATGCTCCGCTTTGGTGACTCTGGATAACTCACTGGTCGATTGCACTGGATTTCACGCCTGGCGACGGGTCTCTCGATGGTCCGCCCTATTGACTGTCGATGGTCAGTTAAGTGCCTACTGTGATTACTACGGGGAATCGGGGTTCGATTCCGGATAGGGAGCATGCAAAACGGCTACCACATCTAAGGAAGGCAGCAGCCACACAAATTACCCACTCCCAGTACTGGGAGGTAGTGATGAAAAATAACGACACGGGACTCTGTCAAAGCCCCGCAATCGGAATGAGTACACTTCAAATCCGTTAACGGGAACCAACTGGAGGGCAAGTCTGGTGCTAGCAGTCGCGGTAATTCCAGCTCCGGTAGCGTATATAAAAGTTGTTACGTTTAAAAAGCTTGTAGTCCGAACCGAGTTCATGGTCGCATTCGCTGCCCAGAGGCAGCGGCGCCATCGTCGACTTTGGTTGTCCGTGCGCCGTCCCAGCCCTTTCCGCCAGTGTCAACCGCTTGCACATCCGCCACGCAGTCCTGCCGGCAAAGTTACGCGGAGGAATAGCAGGTGTTTCCGGCAGGTTTGCTGCGGAGATGTGGGGGTCCCGCGAGCGTTGTCATCTGCAGCGCCGCCAGATCCTTTCGTTCGGCGCGCGTGGTCTAAAGGCAATGCAGTTAAAGTGCAGTTCCTGTCGTCGGTGGCCACACCGCACTACCGATCGAACGGTCCGGTAAGGTCCTCAGATCTGGCCGACCCCCGCCGCCATTTCCCGCGCGTGTTTTACTGGCCTTGACGTTCCATGACTGGAGAACATGACTGAACACGATCGTTTAGAGGAAGTAAAAATCGTAACAAGGTTTCCGTAGGTGAACCTGCGGAGGGATCATTATCGATGACTAGCCGCGATTGAGTCGAGTCACTATCTTCTTCGGGAGATGACTCAACGGTTGGGACTCGTAGTGAGCGGGTATCGACGACAGGAAATAAAAGGTTGTTCAGTCGCGTGTATCAAGTTATTGTCAGTGTAAGGCCTACGCTCGTTTTGCGGCAGCAGGCAAAAAGGCTGCGCCAGCATCGCATGGACGTCCCGCTCGCGTCTGCTGCAGCAGCCGCGGATGCCTCCTCGTTCAACATAAAAGTCCTCTGCTCCCCGCGCGAGATGGTCGCCGTCACATCTCCGTGTCCCACCGAATTACGCCCAACCATGCCGTTTTCATACCGCTTCTACGTCCCACGGGGAGGTTGAGTTCGGATAGACATGCATGCAATTCGAGTGACGCCGCTGCCAGCTAAGATCGCGAGATGGACGTCGTCACGCCTCCACTTCCAGCCAACGTGGTCTCATGTAACTGGCGCTGTACGGTCCACGCCGCTATTAATGTCCTCGACAAATTGTGGCACTTGCCGGGGTACCAGTCTGCTGTGGATGTCGACCGTTACGGTCGCGCTCGCGCCTATTCTCGACCTCCTTTCTCCTCCTCCTCGCACACATTTTTTAAACCGGTTGCGAAAACAACCCAAAAGAAACAAAAACCCTGAACAGGGAATCACTCGGCTCTCAATTTGCATCAGTTCTCGCGGCTGGCCGCTAAGATTGTGAGAACTGATGCGAATTGCAGGACTCAATGAATGTCGACACCTCGAACACATATTGCGGCCTCGATATCCCTTGTCTCAGGGGCCTGTCCGACCGAGAGGCGGAAATGGTCTGTTTTCTCATTCGTTAGTTGAGAGGCATCTCACCGTCCGCCGCGTCATTCTTTTTTTCTCACGCAGAGGAAACTGAGACGTTGAAGGATGGAAGGTCCTTCGTCTCCGGCTTGCAGACCGCTGAGTCGCTTCCGTTACGACCGCGAGCAGCCGTTGATTGCAAGACGACGACCACGCGTAAAAAGCAGCGGAAACGTCGTTTCGTTCTCGGAGATCGAAATACAAACCTTGGGCGTCTCGATGAAAGTCTATGCCGCTGCCGCCGCGTCATTGTGCATGGTTAAAATTTTGTTGTCAAATGTCGCGCACGTATGCGCGAAAAACAAACTTTTCCTTTGCGCTTTATATTTTTATTTACCATGTTTAATTTATCATTATAGACAGGCAAATCCCTCCTCTAAAATCCGCTTAAAAATATTTTTCATTCGAATTCATAGAGTGAGCATAGCAGGCAAAGGAGTCGACTGGGTTTAATTGGGTTTACCATGAAAAGGTTTGTGGGCGCAAAGTGGGAGATCACTGTATATTTCTATTCTGTTTTGCACTTTATATTTAAGCTTTTAATTTAGCATTATGGACAGGCAAATCACTCCTGTAAAATCTGCTAAAAAAATATTTTTCATTAGAATTTATGGAGTGAGTGAAGGAGGCAAAGGAGTCGACTGATATAAGTAGGATTTCCTTGAAAAAATTTTTCACTTTAATTTAGCATTATGGACCTTTAAACGGTTCTTGAAAGTATTTTACATGCGAATACATGGAGTGAGCGTAGCAAGCAAAGGAGTCGACTGATATAATTGGGATTTCCTTGAAAAATTTTGTGAGCGCAAAGTCGGGGTTCACTGCATATTTTGCTTCTGCTTTGCGCTTTATATTTACATTTTTCATTTTTCATTTAGCATTAAGAACAGGCAAATCCCTCTTCTAAAACCTGCTTCAAAATATCTTTCATTCAACTTCATGGAGTGAGCGTAACATGCTACGGAGTAGACAAATGTAATTGGGATTTCATTGAAAAATATTCTGGACGCAAAGTGGGTAATCTCTATCTATAAAAGGCAGGATGTGTGTGTGTGTTTGTGTGTGTAACGAATGCAACGTCGGATTTGCACCAAAATTCACATGCACATGCTACAAGTAAGTGGAAAGGCCAAGACCAACTTTGCATTTCCCAACTCCCATCGATAGTGGAAATAGTTGATTTTTTCATGCTACTACGGCAATTTTCATGTAGTTTGCGGCCATCTTCAACTGGCCAGAGTGAGAGCCTAAAGCAAGCTGCCAGGAATAGGCAGGAAGGTTCTATTGGCCAGCGTGAGAACCAACAGCTGACTGACACGAATGTTAATTAGCATACTCGCATGGTCAGAAAATCGATAGCTGCATTCGTCACAAGCAGGAAAAAATTCAATCTGCAATGCACTTTACTCCAATTGTCTCATTAGCTTGCGTAAAGTCAAAGTTGATTATGATTCCGGAGAACTGTGTTGGGTATGAAAACATAGCTGTTAACATATTTTTCATACCGTGGTCGTAACATGGAAAGGATTCGACTCATAAGACTACGATTTCGATGAAAAAGATTGTGGGCACAAAATAGGTGATCACTGTACATTTCTCTTCTGTTTCCTATTCATATTTCTATTTTACTTCCTCAATTTAGCATTATGGACAGTGAAAGACCTAATGTAAAATCTGCAAAAAAGTATTTTGCCTTCAAATTCATACCGTGATCGTAGCATGCATGGACTCAACTCATATGACTGGGATTTCCATGAAAAAGATTGTGGGCAGAAAATGGGTGATCACTGTACATTTCTCTTCTGTTTCCTATTTATATTTATATTTTACTTCCTCAATTTAGCATTATGGACAGTGAAAGACCTAATCTAAAATCTGCAAAAAATTATTTTGCCTTCAAATTCATACCGTGATCGTAGCATGCATGGACTCAACTCATATGACTGGGATTTCCATGAAAAAGATTGTGGGCAGAAAATGGGTGATCACTGAACATTTCTCTTCTGTTTCCTATTTATATTTCTATTTTACTTCCTTCATTTAGCATTATGGACAGGGTATGATCTAATCTAACATCTGCAAAAATTATTTTGCCTTCAAATTCATACCGTGAACGTAGCATGCATGGACTCGACTCATATGACTGGGATTTCCATGAAAAAGATTGTGGGCAGAAAATGGGTGATCACTGTACATTTCTCTTCTGTTTCCTATTTATATTTCTATTTTACCTCCTCAATTTAGCATTATGGACAGGGAAAGACCTAATCTAAGCACTGCAAAAAAATATTTTGCCTTCAAATTCATACCGTGATCGTAGCATGCATGGGCTCGACTCATATGACTGGGATTTCCATGAAAAAGATTGTGGGCAGAAAATGGGAGATCACTGTACATTTCTCTTCTGTTTCCTATTTATATTTATATTTTACTTCCTTCATTTAGCATTACGGACAGGGAAAGACCTAATCTAAGCTCTGCAAAAAAATATTTTGCCTTCAAATTCATAACGTGATCGTAGCATGCATGGACTCGACTCATATGACTGGGATTTCCATGAAAAAGATTGTGGTCAGAAAATGGGTGATCACTGTACATTTCTCTTCTGTTTCCTATTTATATTTATATTTTACTTCCTCAATTTAGCATTATGGAGAGTGAAAGACCTAATCTAAGATCTGCAAAAAAATATTTTGCCTTCAAATTCATACCGTGATCGTAGCATGCGTGGACTAGACTCATATGACTGGGATTTCCATGAAAATATTGTGTGCAGAAAATGGGTCATCACTGTACATTTCTCTTCTGATTCCTATTTATATTTATGTTTTATCTCCTTAATTTAGCATTATGGACAGGGAAAGACCTAATCTAAAATCTGCAAAAAAATATTTTGCCTTCAAATTCATACCGTGATCGTAGCATGCATGGACTCGACTCATATGACTGGGATTTCCATGAAAAAGATTTTGGGCAGAAAATGTGTGATCACTGTACATTTCTCTTCTGTTTCCTATTTATATTTCTATTTTACCTCCTCAATTTAGAATTATGGACAGGGAAATACCTAATCTAAGCTCTGCAAAAAAATATTTTGCCTTCAAATTCATACCGTGATCGTAGCATGCATGGGCTCGACTCATATGACTGGGATTTCCATGAAAAAGATTGTGGGCAGAAAATGGGAGATCACTGTACATTTCTCTTCTGTTTCCTATTTATATTTATATTTTACTTCCTCAATTTAGCATTATTGACAGGGAAATACCTAATCTAAGCTCTACAAAAAAATATTTTGCCTTCAAATTCATACCGTGATAGTAGCATGCATGGACTCGACTCATATGACTGGGATTTCCATGAAAAAGATTTTGGGCAGAAAATGTGTGATCACTGTACATTTCTCTTCTGTTTCCTATTTATATTTCTATTTTACCTCCTCAATTTAGAATTATGGACAGGGAAATACCTAATCTAAGCTCTGCAAAAAAATATTTTGCCTTCAAATTCATACCGTGATCGTAGCATGCATGGGCTCGACTCATATGACTGGGATTTCCATGAAAAAGATTGTGGGCAGAAAATGGGAGATCACTGTACATTTCTCTTCTGTTTCCTATTTATATTTATATTTTACTTCCTGAATTTAGCATTATTGAAAGGGAAAGACCTAATCTAAGATCTGCAAAAAAATATTTTGCCTTCAAATTCATACCGTGATCGGAGCATGCATGGACTCGACTCATATGACTGGGATTTCCATGAAAAAGATTGTGGGCAGAAAATGGGTGATCACTGTACATTTCTCTTCTGTTTCCTATTTATATTTATATTTTACTTCCTCAATTTAGCATTATGGAGAGGGAAAGACCTAATCTAAAATCTGCAAAAAATTATTTTGCCTTCAAATTCATACCGTGATCGTAGCATGCATGGGCTCGACTCGTATGACTGGGATTTCCATGAAAAAGATTGTGGGCAGAAAATGGGAGATCACTGTACATTTTTCTTCAGTTTCCTATTTATATTTCTATTTTACCTCCTCAATTTAGCATTATGGACAGGGAAATACCTAATCTAAGCACTGCAAAAAAATATTTTGCCTTCAAATTCATACCGTGATCGTAGCATGCATGGGCTCTACTCATATGACTGGGATTTCCATGAAAAAGATTGTGGGCAGAAAATGGGAGATCACTGTACATTTCTCTTCTGTTTCCTATTTATATTTATATTTTACCTCCACAATTTAGCATTATTGACAGGGAAATACCTAATCTAAGCACTGCAAAAAAATATTTTGCCTTCAAATTCATACCGTGATCGTAGCATGCATGGGCTCGACTTATATGACTGGTATTTCCATGAAAAAGATTGTGGGCAGAAAATGGGAGATCACTGTACATTTCTCTTCTGTTTCCTATTTATATTTATATTTTACCTCCTCAATTTAGAATTATGGACAGGGAAATACCTAATCTAAGCTCTGCAAAAAAATATTTTGCCTTCAAATTCATACCGTGATCGTAGCATGCATGGGCTCGACTCATATGACTGGGATTTCCATGAAAAAGATTGTGGGCAGAAAATGGGAGATCACTGTACATTTCTCTTCTGTTTCCTATTTATATTTATATTTTACTTCCTGAATTTAGTATTATTGAAAGGGAAAGACCTAATCTAAGATCTGTAAAAAAATATTTTGCCTTCAAATTCATACCGTGATCGTAGCATGCATGGGCTCGACTCATATGACTGGGATTTCCATGAAAAAGATTGTGGGCAGAAAATGGGTGATCACTGTACATTTCTCTTCTGTTTCCTATTTATATTTATATTTTACCTCCTCAATTTAGCATTATGGACAGGGAAAGACCTAATCTAAGCACTGCAAAAAAATATTTTGCCTTCAAATTCATACCGTGATCGTAGCATGCATGGACTCGACTCATATGACTGTGATTTCCATGAAAAAGATTGTGAGCAGAAAATGGGTGATCACTGTACATTTCTCTTCTGTTTCCTATTTATATTTCTATTTTACCTCCTCAATTTAGCATTATGGACAGGGAAATACCTAATCTAAGCACTGCAAAAAATATTTTGCCTTCAAATTCATACCGTGATCGTAGCATGCATGGGCTCTACTCATATGACTGGGATTTCCATGAAAAAGATTGTGGGCAGAAAATGGGAGATCCCTGTACATTTCTCTTCTGTTTCCTATTTATATTTATATTTTACTTCCTCAATTTAGAATTATTGACAGGGAAAGACCTAATCTAATCTCTGCAAAAAAATATTTTGCCTTCAAATTCATGCCGTCATCCTAGCATGCATGGACTCGACTCATATGACTGGGATTTCCATGAAAAAGATTGTGGGCAGAAAATGGGAGATCACTGTACATTTCTCTTCTGTTTCCTATTTATATTTATATTTTACTTCCTCAATTTAGCATTATGGACAGGGAAAGACCTCATCTAATATCTGCACAAAAATATTTTGCCTTCAAATTCATACCGTGATCGGAGCATGTATGGACTCGACTCATATGACTGGGATTCCCATGAATAAGATTGTGGCAGAAAATGGGTAATCACTGTACATTTCTCTTCCCTTTCCTATTTATATTTCTATTTTACTTCCTTAATTTAGCATTATGGACAGGGAAAGACCTAATCTAAGATCTGCAAAAAAATATTTTGCCTTCAAATTCATAACGTGATCGTAGCATGCATGGATTCGATCTTATTACTGGGATTTCCATGAAAAAGATTGTGGGCTGAAAATGGGTGATCACTGTACATTTCTCTTCTGTTTCCTATTTATATTTATATTTTATTTCCTCAATTTAGGATTATGGACAGGGAAAGACCTAATCTAAGATCAGCAAAAAAATATTTTGCCTTCAAATTCATACCGTGCTCGTAGCATGCATGGACTCGACTCATATGACTGGGATTTCCATGAAAAAGATTGTCGGCAGAAAATGGGTGATCACTGTACATTTTTCTTCTGTTTCCTGTTTATATTTCTATTTTACTTCCTTAATTTAGCATTATGGACACGGAAAGACCTAATCTAAGATCGGCAAAAAAATATTTTGCCTTCAAATTCATACCGTGATCGTAGCATGCATGGACACGACTCATATGACTGGGATTTCCATGAAAAAGATTGTGGGCAGAAAATGGGTGATCACTGTACATTTCTCTTCTGTTTCCTATTTATATTTCTATTTTACTTCCTTCATTTAGCATTATGGACAGGGAAATACCTAATCTAAGATCTGCAAAAAAATATTTTCCCTTCAAATTCATACCGTGATCGTAGCATGTATGGACACGACTCATATGACTGGGAATTCCATGAAAAATATTGTGGGCAGAAAATGGGTGATCACTCTACATTTCTCTTCTGTTTCCTATTTATATTTCTATTTTACCTCCTCAATTTAGCATTATGGACAGGGAAAGACCTAATCTAAGATCTGCAAAAAAATATTTTGCCTTCAAATTCATAACGTGATCGTAGCATGCATGGATTCGATCTTATTACTGGGATTTCCATGAAAAATATTGTGGGCAGAAAATGGGTGATCACTCTACATTTGTCTTCTGTTTCCTATTTATATTTCTATTTTACCTCCTCAATTTAGCATTATGGACAGGGAAAGACCTAATCTAAGATCTGCACAAAAATATTTTGCCTTCAAATTCATACCGTGATCGTAGCATACATGGACTCGACTCATATGACTGGGATTTCCATGAAAAAGATTGTGGGCAGAAAATGGGTGATCACTGTACATTTCTCTTCTGTTTCCTATTTATATTTCTATTTTACTTCCTCAATTTAGCATTATGGACAGGGAAAGACCTCATCTAATATCTGCACAAAAATATTTTGCCTTCAAATTCATACCGTGATCGGAGCATGTATGGACTCGACTCATATGACTGGGATTCCCATGAATAAGATTGTGGCAGAAAATGGGTAATCACTGTACATTTCTCTTCCCTTTCCTATTTATATTTCTATTTTACTTCCTTAATTTAGCATTATGGACAGGGAAAGACCTAATCTAAGATCTGCAAAAAAATATTTTCCCTTCAAATTCATACCGTGATCGTAGCATGTATGGACACGACTCATATGACTGGGAATTCCATGAAAAATATTGTGGGCAGAAAATGGGTGATCACTCTACATTTCTCTTCTGTTTCCTATTTATATTTCTATTTTACCTCCTCAATTTAGCATTATGGACAGGGAAAGACCTAATCTAAGATCTGCAAAAAAATATTTTGCCTTCAAATTCATAACGTGATCGTAGCATGCATGGATTCGATCTTATTACTGGGATTTCCATGAAAAAGATTGTGGGCTGAAAATGGGTGATCACTGTACATTTCTCTTCTGTTTCCTATTTATATTTATATTTTATTTCCTCAATTTAGGATTATGGACAGGGAAAGACCTAATCAAAGATCAGCAAAAAAATATTTTGCCTTCAAATTCATACCGTGATCGTAGCATGCATGGACTCGACTCATATGACTGGGATTTCCATGAAAAAGATTGTCGGCAGAAAATGGGTGATCACTGTACATTTTTCTTCTGTTTCCTGTTTATATTTCTATTTTACTTCCTTAATTTAGCATTATGGACACGGAAAGACCTAATCTAAGATCTGCAAAAAAATATTTTCCCTTCAAATTCATACCGTGATCGTAGCATGTATGGACACGACTCATATGACTGGGAATTCCATGAAAAATATTGTGGGCAGTAAATGGGTGATCACTCTACATTTCTCTTCTGTTTCCTATTTATATTTATATTTTACCTCCTCAATTTAGCATTATGGACAGGGAAAGACCTAATCTAAGATCTGCAAAAAAATATTTTGCCTTCAAATTCATAACGTGATCGTAGCATGCATGGATTCGATCTTATTACTGGGATTTCCATGAAAAAGATTGTGGGCTGAAAATGGGTGATCACTGTACATTTCTCTTCTGTTTCCTATTTATATTTATATTTTATTTCCTCAATTTAGGATTATGGACAGGGAAAGACCTAATCTAAGATCAGCAAAAAAATATTTTGCCTTCAAATTCATACCGTGATCGTAGCATGCATGGACTCGACTCATATGACTGGGATTTCCATGAAAAAGATTGTCGGCAGAAAATGGGTGATCACTGTACATTTTTCTTCTGTTTCCTGTTTATATTTCTATTTTACTTCCTTAATTTAGCATTATGGACACGGAAAGACCTAATCTAAGATCGGCAAAAAAATATTTTGCCTTCAAATTCATACCGTGATCGTAGCATGCATGGACACGACTCATATGACTGGGATTTCCATGAAAAAGATTGTGGGCAGAAAATGGGTGATCACTGTACATTTCTCTTCTGTTTCCTATTTATATTTCTATTTTACTTCCTTCATTTAGCATTATGGACAGGGAAATACCTAATCTAAGATCTGCAAAAAAATATTTTCCCTTCAAATTCATACCGTGATCGTAGCATGTATGGACACGACTCATATGACTGGGAATTCCATGAAAAATATTGTGGGCAGAAAATGGGTGATCACTCTACATTTCTCTTCTGTTTCCTATTTATATTTCTATTTTACCTCCTCAATTTAGCATTATGGACAGGGAAATACCTAATCTAAAATCTGCACAAAAATATTTTGCCTTCAAATTCATACCGTGATCCTAGCATGCATAGACTCGACTCATATGACTGGGATTTCCATGAAAAAGATTGTGGGCAGAAAATGGGTGATCACTCTACATTTCTCTTCTGTTTCCTATTTATATTTCTATTTTACCTCCTCAATTTAGCATTATGGACAGGGAAAGACCTAATCTAAGATCTGCAAAAAAATATTTTGCCTTCAAATTCATAACGTGATCGTAGCATGCATGGATTCGATCTTATTACTGGGATTTCCATGAAAAAGATTGTGGGCTGAAAATGGGTGATCACTGTACATTTCTCTTCTGTTTCCTATTTATATTTATATTTTATTTCCTCAATTTAGGATTATGGACAGGGAAAGACCTAATCTAAGATCAGCAAAAAAATATTTTGCCTTCAAATTCATACCGTGATCGTAGCATGCATGGACTCGACTCATATGACTGGGATTTCCATGAAAAAGATTGTCGGCAGAAAATGGGTGATCACTGTACATTTTTCTTCTGTTTCCTGTTTATATTTCTATTTTACTTCCTTAATTTAGCATTATGGACACGGAAAGACCTAATCTAAGATCGGCAAAAAAATATTTTGCCTTCAAATTCATACCGTGATCGTAGCATGCATGGACACGACTCATATGACTGGGATTTCCATGAAAAAGATTGTGGGCAGAAAATGGGTGATCACTGTACATTTCTCTTCTGTTTCCTATTTATATTTATATTTTATTTCCTCAATTTAGGATTATGGACAGGGAAAGATCTAATCCAAGCTCTGGAAAAAAATATTTTGCCTTCAAATTCATACCGTGATCGTAGCATGCATGGACTCGACTCATATGACTGGGATTTCCAGGAAAAAGATTGTGGGCAGAAAATGGGTGATCACTGTACATTTCTCTTCTGTTTCCTATTTATATTTCTATTTTACTTCCTCAATTTAGCATTATGGACAGGGAAAGACTTCATCTAATATCTGCAAAAAAATATTTTGCCTTCAAATTCATACCGTGATCGTAGCATGCATGGACTCGACTCATATGACTGGGATTTCCATGAAAAAGATTGTGGGCAGAAAATGGGTGATCACTGTACATTTTTCTTCTGTTTCCTATTTATATTTCTATTTTACTTCCTTAATTTAGCATTATGGACACGGAAAGACCTAATCTAAGATCGGCAAAAAAATATTTTGCCTTCAAATTCATAACTTGATCGTAGCATGCATGGATTCGATCTTATTACTGGGATTTCCATGAAAAAGATTGTGGGCTGAAAATGGGTGATCACTGTACATTTCTCTTCTGTTTCCTATTTATATTTATATTTTACCTCCTCAATTTAGCATTATGGACAGGGAAATACCTAATCTAAGATCTGCAAAAAAATATTTTCCCTTCAAATTCATACCGAGATCGTAGCATGTATGGACACGACTCATATGACTGGGAATTCCATGAAAAATATTGTGGGCAGAAAATGGGTGATCACTGTACATTTCTCTTCTGTTTACTATTTATATTTCTATTTTACCTCCTCAATTTAGCATTATGGACAGGGAAAGACCTATATCTAAGATCTGCAAAAAAATATTTTGCCTTCAAATTCATACCGTCATCCTAGCATGCATGGACTCGACTCATATGACTGGGATTTCCATGAAAAAGATTGTGGGCAGAAAATGGGTGATCACTGTACATTTCTCTTCTGTCTCCTATTTATATTTATATTTTACTTTCTTAATTTAGGATTATGGACAGGGAAATACCTAATCTAAGATCTGCAAAAAAATATTTTGCCTTCAAATTCATAACGTGATCGTAGCATGCATGGATTCGATCTTATTACTGGGATTTCCATGAAAAAGATTGTGGGCTGAAAATGGGTGATCACTGT
The DNA here is from genome assembly GCA_963932145.1 of Acanthosepion lycidas. NCBI lineage: Eukaryota > Metazoa > Mollusca > Cephalopoda > Sepiida > Sepiidae > Acanthosepion > Acanthosepion lycidas. The sequence goes on along the minus strand of OZ010592.1, from coordinate 105,269,464 downwards.
ACATTTCTCTTCTGTTTCCTATTTATATTTATATTTTATTTCCTCAATTTAAGATTATGGACAGGGAAAGATCTAATCTAAGCTCTGCAAAAAAATATTTTGCCTTCAAATTCATACCGTGATCGTAGCATGCATGGACTCGACTCATATGACTGGGATTTCCATGAAAAAGATTGTGGGCAGAAAATGGGTGATCACTGTACATTTCTCTTCTCTTTCCTATTTATATTTCTATTTTACTTCCTCAATTTAGCATTATGGACAGGGAAAGACCTCATCTAATATCTGCACACAATTTTTTGCCTTCAAATTCATACCGTGATCGTAGCATGCATGGACTCGACTCATATGACTGGGATTTCCATGAAAAAGATTGTGGGCAGAAAATGGGTGATCACTGTACATTTCTCTTCTGTTTCCTATTTATATTTATATTTTACTTCCTCAATTTAGCATTATGGACAGGGAAAGACTTCATCTAATATCTGCACAAAAATATTTTGCCTTCAAATTCATACCGTGATCGTAGCATGCATGGACTCGACTCATATGACTGGGATTTCCATGAAAAAGATTGTGGGCAGAAAATGGGTGATCACTGTACATTTCTCTTCTGTTTCCTATTTATATTTCTATTTTACTTCCTCAATTTAGCATTATGGACAGGGAAAGACTTCATCTAATATCTGCACAAAAATATTTTGCCTTCAAATTCATACCGTGATCGTAGCATGCATGGACTCGACTCATATGACTGGGATTTCCATGAAAAAGATTGTGGGCAGAAAATGGGTGATCACTGTACATTTCTCTTCTGTTTCCTATTTATATTTCTATTTTACTTCCTTCATTTAGCATTATGGACAGCGGAAGACCTAATCTAAGATCTGCATAAAAATATTTTCCCTTCAAATTCATACCGTGATCGGAGCATGTATGGACTCGACTCATATGACTGGGATTCCCATGAATAAGATTGTGGGCAGAAAATGGGAGATCACTGTACATTTCTCTTCCCTTTCCTATTTATATTTCTATTTTACTTCCTTAATTTAGCATTATGGACAGGGAAAGACCTAATCTAAGATCTGCAAAAAAATATTTTGCCTTCAAATTCATAACGTGATAGTAGCATGCATGGATTCGATCTTATTACTGGGATTTCCATGAAAAAGATTGTGGGCTGAAAATGGATGATCACTGTACATTTCTCTTCTGTTTCCTATTTATATTTATATTTTATTTCCTCAATTTAGGATTATGGACAGGGAAAGATCTAATCTAAGCTCTGCAAAAAAATATTTTGCCTTCAAATTCATACCGTGATCGTAGCATGCATGGACTCGACTCATATGACTGGGATTTCCATGAAAAAGATTGTGGGCAGAAAATGGGTGATCACTGTACATTTTTCTTCTGTTTCCTATTTATATTTATATTTTACTTCCTTAATTTAGCATTATGGACACGGAAAGACCTAATCTAAGATCGGCAAAAAAATATTTTGCCTTCAAATTCATACCGTGATCGTAGCATGCATGGACACGACTCATATGACTGGGATTTCCATGAAAAAGATTGTGGGCAGAAAATGGGTGATCACTGTACATTTCTCTTCTGTTTCCTATTTATATTTCTATTTTACTTCCTTCATTTAGCATTATGGACAGGGAAATACCTAATCTAAGATCTGCAAAAAAATATTTTCCCTTCAAATTCATACCGTGATCGTAGCATGTATGGACACGACTCATATGACTGGGAATTCCATGAAAAATATTGTGGGCAGAAAATGGGTGATCACTGTACATTTCTCTTCTGTTTACTATTTATATTTCTATTTTACCTCCTCAATTTAGCATTATGGACAGGGAAAGACCTAATCTAAGATCTGCAAAAAAATATTTTGCCTTCAAATTCATACCGTCATCCTAGCATGCATGGACTCGACTCATATGACTGGGATTTCCATGAAAAAGATTGTGGGCAGAAAATGGGTGATCACTGTACATTTCTCTTCTGTCTCCTATTTATATTTATATTTTACTTTCTTAATTTAGGATTATGGACAGGGAAATACCTAATCTAAGATCTGCAAAAAAATATTTTGCCTTCAAATTCATAACGTGATCGTAGCATGCATGGATTCGATCTTATTACTGGGATTTCCATGAAAAAGATTGTGGGCTGAAAATGGGTGATCACTGTACATTTCTCTTCTGTTTCCTATTTATATTTATATTTTATTTCCTCAATTTAAGATTATGGCCAGGGAAAGATCTAATCTAAGCTCTGCAAAAAAATATTTTGCCTTCAAATTCATACCGTGATCGTAGCATGCATGGACTCGACTCATATGACTGGGATTTCCATGAAAAAGATTGTGGGCAGAAAATGGGTGATCACTGTACATTTCTCTTCTGTTTCCTATTTATATTTCTATTTTACTTCCTCAATTTAGCATTATGGACAGGGAAAGACTTCATCTAATATCTGCACAAAAATATTTTGCCTTCAAATTCATACCGTGAACGTAGCATGCATGGACTCGACTCATATGACTGGGATTTCCATGAAAAAGATTGTGGGCAGAAAATGGGTGATCACTGTACATTTCTCTTCTGTTTCCTATTTATATTTCTATTTTACTTCCTTCATTTAGCATTATGGACAGCGGAAGACCTAATCTAAGATCTGCAAAAAAATATTTTCCCTTCAAATTCATACCGTGATCGGAGCATGTATGGACTCGACTCATATGACTGGGATTCCCATGAATAAGATTGTCTGCAGAAAATGGGAGATCACTGTACATTTCTCTTCCCTTTCCTATTTATATTTCTATTTTACTTCCTTAATTTAGCATTATGGACAGGGAAAGACCTAAACTAAGATCTGCAAAAAAATATTTTGCCTTCAAATTCATAACGTGATCGTAGCATGCATGGATTCGATCTTATTACTGGGATTTCCATGAAAAAGATTGTGGGCTGAAAATGGGTGATCACTGTACATTTCTCTTCTGTTTCCTATTTATATTTATATTTTATTTCCTCAATTTAGGCTTATGGACAGGGAAAGATCTAATCTAAGCTCTGCAAAAAAATATTTTGCCTTCAAATTCATACCGTGATCATAGCATGCATGGACTCGACTCATATGACTGGGATTTCCATGAAAAAGATTGTGGGCAGAAAATGGGTGATCACTGTACATTTTTCTTCTGTTTCCTATTTATATTTCTATTTTACTTCCTTAATTTAGCATTATGGACACGGAAATACCTAATGTAAGATCGGCAAAAAAATATTTTGCCTTCAAATTCATACCGTGATCGTAGCATGCATGGACACGACTCATATGACTGGGATTTCCATGAAAAAGATTGTGGGCAGAAAATGGGTGATCACTGTACATTTCTCTTCTGTTTCCTATTTATATTTATATTTTATTTCCTCAATTTAGGATTATGGACAGGGAAAGATCTAATCTAAGCTCTGCAAAAAAGTATTTTGCCTTCAAATTCATACCGTGATCGTAGCATGCATGGACTCGACTCATATGACTGGGATTTCCATGAAAAAGATTGTGGGCAGAAAATGGGTGATCACTGTACATTTCTCTTCTGTTTCCTATTTATATTTCTATTTTACTTCCTCAATTTAGCATTATGGACAGGGAAAGACTTCATCTAATATCTGCACAAAAATATTTTGCCTTCAAATTCATACCGTGATCGTAGCATGCATGGACTCGACTCATATGACTGGGATTTCCATGAAAAAGATTGTGGGCAGAAAATGGGTGATCACTGTACATTTCTCTTCTGTTTCCTATTTATATTTCTATTTTACTTCCTTCATTTAGCATTATGGACAGCGGAAGACCTAATCTAAGATCTGCAAAAAAATATTTTCCCTTCAAATTCATACCGTGATCGGAGCATGTATGGACTCGACTCATATGACTGGGATTCCCATGAATAAGATTGTGGGCAGAAAATGGGAGATCACTGTACATTTCTCTTCCCTTTCCTATTTATATTTCTATTTTACTTCCTTAATTTAGCATTATGGACAGGGAAATACCTAATCTAAGGTCTGCAAAATATATTTTGCCTTCAAATTCATAACGTGATCGTAGCATGCATGGATTCAATATTATTACTGGGATTTCCATGAAAAAGATTGTGGGCTGAAAATGGGTGATCACTGTACATTTCTCTTCTGTTTCCTATTTATATTTATATTTTATTTCCTCAATTTAGGATTATGGACAGGGAAAGATCTAATCTAATCTCTGCAAAAAAATATTTTGCCTTCAAATTCATACCGTGATCGTAGCATGCATGGACTCGACTCATATGACTGGGATTTCCATGAAAGAGATTGTGGGCAGAAAATGGGTGATCACTGTACATTTCTCTTCTGTTTCCTATTTATATTTATATTTTACCTCCTCAATTTTGCATTATGGACAGGGAAAGACCTATCTCTAAGATCTGCAAAAAAATATTTTGCCTTCAAATTCATACCGTGATCGTAGCATGCATAGACTCGACTCATATGACTGGGATTTCCATGAAAAAGATTGTGGGCAGAAAATGGGTGATCACTGTACATTTCTCTTCTGTTTCCTATTTTATTTATATTTTACTTCCTTCATTTAGCATTATGGACATGGAAAGACCTAATCTAAGATCGGCAAAAAAATATTTTGCCTTCAAATTCATACCGTGATCGTAGCATGTATGGACTCGACTCATATGACTGGGATTTCCGTGAAAAAGATTGTCCGCAGAAAATGGGTGAGCACTGTACATTTCTCTTCTGTTTCCTATTTATATTTATATTTTACATCCTTAATTTAGCATTATGGACACGGAAAGACCTAATCTAAGATCGGCAAAAAAATATTTTGCCTTCAAATTCATACCGTGATCGTAGTATGCATGGACTCGACTCATATGACTGGGATTTCCATGAAAAAGATTGTGGGCAGAAAATGGGTGATCACTGTACATTTCTCTTCTGTTTCCTATTTATATTTATATTTTACTTCCTTCATTTAGCATTATGGACAGGGGAAGACCTAATCTAAGATCTGCCCAAAAATATTTTGCCTTGAAATTCATACCGTGATCGTAGCATTCATGGACTCGAATCATATGACTGGGATTTCCATGAAAAAGATTGTGAGCAGGAAATGGCATATCACTGTACATTTCTCTTCTGTTTCCTATTTATATTTCTATTTTACCTCCTCAATTTAGCATTATGGACAGGGATAGACCTAATCTAAGATCTGCAAATAAATATTTTGCCTTCAAATTCATACCGTGATCGTAGCATGCATGGACTCGACTCATATGACTGGGACTTCCATGAAAAAGATTGTGGGCAGAAAATGGGTGATCACTGTACATTTCTCTTCTGTTTCCTATTTATATTTCTATTTTATCTACTTAATTTAGCATTATGGACAGGGAAAGACCTACTCTAAGTTCTGTAAAAAAATATTTTGCCTTCAAATTCATACCGTGATCGTAGCATGTATGGACTCGACTCATATGACTGGGATTTCCATGAAAAAGATTGTGGGCAGAAAATGGGTGATCACTGTACATTTCTCTTCTGTTTCCTATTTATATTTCTATTTTACTTCCTTAATTAAGCATTATGGACAGGGAAAGACCTAATCGATCTCTGCAAAAAAATATTTTCCCTTCAAATTCATACCGTGATCGTAGCATGTATGGACACGACTCATATGACTGGGAATTCCATGAAAAAGATTGTGGGCAGAAAATGGGTGATCACTGTAAATTTCTCTTCTGTTTCCTATTTATATTTCTATTTTACTTCCTTCATTTAGCATTATGGACAGGGGAAGACCTAATCTAAGATTTGCAAAAAAATATTTTGCCTTCAAATTCATACTGTCATCGTAGCATGCATGGACTCGACTCATATGACTGGGATTTCCATGAAAAAGTTTGTGGGCAGAAAATGGGTGATCACTGTACATTTCGCTTCTGTTTCCTATTTATATTTCTATTTTACTTCCTCAATTTAGCATTATGGACAGGGAAAGACCTAATCTAAGGTCTGCAAAAAAATATTTTGCCTTCAAATTCATAACGTGATCGTAGCATGCATGGATTCAATATTATTACTGGGATTTCCATGAAAAAGATTGTGGGCTGAAAATGGGTGATCACTGTACATTTCTCTTCTGTTTCCTATTTATATTTTATTTCCTCAATTTAGGATTATGGACAGGGAAAGATCTAATCTAATCTCTGCAAAAAAATATTTTGCCTTCAAATTCATACCGTGATCGTAGCATGCATGGACTCGACTCATATGACTGGGATTTCCATGAAAGAGATTGTGGGCAGAAAATGGGTGATCACTGTACATTTCTCTTCTGTTTCCTATTTATATTTATATTTTACCTCCTCAATTTTGCATTATGGACAGGGAAAGACCTATCTCTAAGATCTGCAAAAAAATATTTTGCCTTCAAATTCATACCGTGATCGTAGCATGCATAGACTCGACTCATATGACTGGGATTTCCATGAAAAAGATTGTGGGCAGAAAATGGGTGATCACTGTACATTTCTCTTCTGTTTCCTATTTTATTTATATTTTACTTCCTTCATTTAGCATTATGGACATGGAAAGACCTAATCTAAGATCGGCAAAAAAATATTTTGCCTTCAAATTCATACCGTGATCGTAGCATGTATGGACTCGACTCATATGACTGGGATTTCCGTGAAAAAGATTGTCCGCAGAAAATGGGTGAGCACTGTACATTTCTCTTCTGTTTCCTATTTATATTTATATTTTACTTCCTTAATTTAGCATTATGGACACGGAAAGACCTAATCTAAGATCTGCCCAAAAATATTTTGCCTTGAAATTCATACCGTGATCGTAGCATTCATGGACTCGAATCATATGACTGGGATTTCCATGAAAAAGATTGTGAGCAGGAAATGGCATATCACTGTACATTTCTCTTCTGTTTCCTATTTATATTTCTATTTTACCTCCTCAATTTAGCATTATGGACAGGGATAGACCTAATCTAAGATCTGCAAATAAATATTTTGCCTTCAAATTCATACCGTGATCGTAGCATGCATGGACTCGACTCATATGACTGGGACTTCCATGAAAAAGATTGTGGGCAGAAAATGGGTGATCACTGTACATTTCTCTTCTGTTTCCTATTTATATTTCTATTTTATCTACTTAATTTAGCATTATGGACAGGGAAAGACCTACTCTAAGTTCTGTAAAAAAATATTTTGCCTTCAAATTCATACCGTGATCGTAGCATGTATGGACTCGACTCATATGACTGGGATTTCCATGAAAAAGATTGTGGGCAGAAAATGGGTGATCACTGTACATTTCTCTTCTGTTTCCTATTTATATTTCTATTTTACTTCCTTAATTAAGCATTATGGACAGGGAAAGACCTAATCGAAGCTCTGCAAAAAAATATTTTCCCTTCAAATTCATACCGTGATCGTAGCATGTATGGACACGACTCATATGACTGGGAATTCCATGAAAAAGATTGTGGGCAGAAAATGGGTGATCACTGTAAATTTCTCTTCTGTTTCCTATTTATATTTCTATTTTACTTCCTTCATTTAGCATTATGGACAGGGGAAGACCTAATCTAAGATTTGCAAAAAAATATTTTGCCTTCAAATTCATACTGTCATCGTAGCATGCATGGACTCGACTCATATGACTGGGATTTCCATGAAAAAGTTTGTGGGCAGAAAATGGGTGATCACTGTACATTTCGCTTCTGTTTCCTATTTATATTTCTATTTTACTTCCTCAATTTAGCATTATGGACAGGGAAAGACCTAATCTAAGCTCTGCAAAAAAATATTTTTCCTTCAAATTCATACCGTGATCATAGCATGTATGGACTCGACTCATATGACTGGGATTTCCATGAAAAAGATTGTGGGCAGAAAATGGGTGATCACTGTACATTTCTCTTCTGTTTCCTATTTATATTTCTATTTTACCTCCTCAACTTAGCATTATGGACAGGGAAAGACCTAATCTAAGATCGTCAAAAAATATTTTGCCTTCAAATTCATACCGTGATCATAGCTTGTATGGACTCGACTCATATGACCGGGATTTCCATGAAAAAATTTGTGGGCAGAAAATGGGTGATCACTGTACATTTCTGTTCCGTTTCATATTTATATTTATATTTTACCTCCTCAATTTAGCATTATGGTCAGTGAAAGACCTGATCTAAGAACTGCAATAAAATATTTTGCCTTCAGATTCATACCGTGATCCTAGCATGTATGGATTCGAATCATATGACTGGGATTTCCATGAAAAAGATTGTGGGCAGAAAATGCGTGATCACTGTACATTTCTCTTCTGTTTCCTATTTATATTTCTATTTTACCTCCTCAATTTAGCATTATGGACAGGGAAAGACTTAATCTAAGATCTGCACAAAAATATTTTGCCTTCAAATTCATACCGTGATCGTAGTATTCATGGACTCGACTAATATGACTGGGATTTCCATGAAAAAGATTGTGAGCAGGAAATGGGTGATCACTGTACATTTCTCTTCTGTTTCCTATTTATATTTATATTTTACTTCCTTCACTTAGCATTATGGACAGAGAAAGGCCTAATCTATGATCTGCAAAAAAATATTTTGCCTTCAAATTCATACCGTGATCGTAGCATGCATGGACTCGACTCATATGACTGGGATTTCCATGAAAAAGATTGTTGGCAGAAAATGGGTGATCACTGTACATTTCTCTTCTGTTTCCTATTCATATTTCTATTTTACTTCCTTCATTTAGCATTCTGGACAGGGGCAGACCTAATCTAAGGTCTGCAAAAAAATATTTTGCCTTCAAATTCATACCGTGATCGTAGCATGTATGGATTCGACTCATAAGACAGGGATTTCCATGAAAAAGATTGTGGGCAGAAAATGGGTGATCACTGTACATTTCTCTTCTGTTTCCTATTTATATTTCTATTTTACTTCCTTCATTTAGCATTATGGACAGTGAAAGACCTAATCTAAGATCTGCAAATAAATATTTTGCCTTGAAATTCATACCGTGATCGTAGCATTCATGGACTCGACTCATATGACTGGGATTTCCATGAAAAAGATTGTGAGCAGGAAATGGGTGATCACTGTACATTTCTCTTCTGTTTCCTATTTATATTTATATTTTACTTCCTTCATTTAGCATTATGGAAATAGAAACACCTAATCTACGATCTGCAAAAAAATATTTTGCCTTCAAATTCATACCGTGAACGTAGCATGCATGGACGCGACTCATATGACTGGGATTTCCATGAAAAAGATTGTTGGCAGAAAATGGGTGATCACTGTACATTCCTCTTCTGTTTCCTATTTATATTTATATTTTACTTCCTTCATTTAGCATTATGGACAGGGAAAGACCTAATCAAAAATCTGCAAAAACATGTTTTGCCTTCAAACACATAGCGTGATCGTAGCATGCATGGACTCGACTCATATGACTGGGATTTCCATGAAAAAGATGGTCTTCAGAAAATGGGGGATCACTGTACATTTCTCTTCTAATTCCTATTTATATTTCTATTTTACTTCCTTCATATAGCATTATGGACAGGGAAAGACCTAATCTAAGATCGTCAAAAAAATATTTTGCCTTCAAATTCATACCGTGATCATAGCATGTATGGACTCGACTCATTTGACTGGGATTTCCATGAAAAAGATTGCGGTCAGAAAATGGGTGATCACTGTACATTTCTCTTCTGTTTCCTATTTATATTTCTATTTTACCCCCTCAATTTAGCATTATGGCCAGGGAAATACATAATCTAAGCTCTGCACAAAAATATTTTGCCTTCAAATTCATACCGTGATCGTAGCATGCATGGATACGACGCATATGACTGGGATTTCCATGAAAAAGATTGTGGGCAGAAAATGGGTGATCACTGTACATTTCTCTTCTGTTTCCTATTTATATTTCTATTTTACTTCCTCAATTTAGCATTATGGACAGGGAAAGACCTAATCTAAAATCTTCACAAAAATATTTTGCATTCAAATTCATACCATGATCGTAGCATGCATGGACTCGACTCATATGACTGTGATTTCCATGAAAAAGATTGTGGGCCGAAAATGGTTGATCATTGTACATTTCTCTTCTGTTTCCTATTTATATTTATATTTTACCTCCTCAATTTAGCATTATGGACAGGGAAAGACCTCATCTAAGATCTGCACAAAAATATTTTGCCTTCAAATTCATACCGTGATCGTAGCATGCATGGACTCGACTCATATGACTGGGATTTCCATGAAAAAGATTGTGGGCCGAAAATGGGTGATCACTGTACATTTCTCTTCTGTTTCCTATTTATATTTCTATTTTACTTCCTCAATTTAGCATTATGGACAGGGAAAGACCTAATCTAAAATCTGCACAAAAATATTTTGCATTCAAATTCATACCATGATCGTAGCATGGATGGACTCGACTCATATGACTGGGATTTCCATGAAAAAGATTGTGGGCCGAAAATGGGTGATCACTGTACATTTCTCTTCTGTTTCCTATTTATATTTATATTTTACTACCTCAATTTAGCATTATGGACAGGGAAAGACCTAATCTAGGCTCTGCACAAAAATATTTTGCCTTCAAATTCATACCGTGATCGTAGCATGCATGGACTCGACTCATATGACTGGGATTTCGAGGAAACAGATTGTGGGCCGAAAATGGGTGATCACTGTACATTTCTCTTCTGTTTCCTATTTATATTTCTATTTTACCCCCTCAATTTAGCATTATGGCCAGGGAAATACATAATCTAAGCTCTGCACAAAAATATTTTGCCTTCAAATTCATACCGTGATCGTAGCATGCATGGATTCGACGCATATGACTGGGATTTCCATGAAAAAGATTGTGGGCCGAAAATAGGTGATCACTGTACATTTCTCTTCTGTTTACTATTTATATTTATATTTTACCTCCTAAATTTAGCATTATGGCCAGGGAAAGACCTAATCTAAGATCTGCAAAAAAGTATTTTGCCTTCAAATTCATACCGTGATCGTAGCATGCATGGACTCGACTCATATGACAGGGATTTCCATGAAAAAGATTGTGGGCAGAAAATGGTTGATCACTGTACATTTCTCTTCTGTTTCCTATTTATATTTCTATTTTACTTCCTCAATTTAGCATTATGGACAGGGAAAGACCTAATCTAAAATCTACACAAAAAAATTTTGCCTTCAAATTCATACCGTGATCGTAGCATGCATCAACTTGACTCATATGACTGGGATTTCCATGAAAAAGGTTGTGGGCCAAAAATGGGTGATCACTGTACATTTCTCTTCTGTATTCTATTTATATTTCTATTTTACCTCCTCAATTTAGCATTATGGACAGGGAAAGACCTAATCTAAGCTCTGCACAAAAATATTTTGCCTTCAAATTCATACCGTGATCGTAGCATGCATGGACTCGACTCATATGAATGGAATTTCCATGAAAAAGATTGTCGGCAGAAAATGGGTGATCACTGTACATTTCTCTTCTGTTTCCTATTTATATTTCTATTTTACCTCCTCAATTTAGCATTATGGACAGGGAAAGACCTAATCTAAAATCTGCACAAAAATATTTTGCCTTCAAATTCATACCATGATCATAGCATGCATGGACTCGACTCATATGGCAGGGATTTCCATGAAAAAGATTGTGGGCACAAAATGGGTGATCACTGTACATTTCTTTTCTGTTTCCTATTAGTATTTCTATTTTACCTCCTCAATTTAGCATTATGGACAGGGAATGACCTAATCTAAAATCTATACAAAAATATTTTGCCTTCAAATTCATACCGTGATCGTAGCATGCATGGACTCGACTCATATGACTGGGATTTCCATGAAAAAGATTGTGGGTTGAAAATGGGTGATCACTGTACATTTCTCTACTGTTTCCTATTTATATTTATATTTTACCTCCTCAATTTAGCATTATGGACAGGGAAAGACCTAATCTAAAATCTGCACAAAAATATTTTGCCTTCAAATTCATACCGTGAGCGTAGCATGCATGGACTCGACTCATATGACTGGGATTTCCATGAAAAAGATTGTGGGCCGAAAATGGGTGATCACTGTACATTTCTCTTCTGTTTCCTATTTATATTTATATTTTACTACCTCAATTTAGCATTATGGACAGGGAAAGACCTAATCTAGGCTCTGCACAAAAATATTTTGCCTTCAAATTCATACCGTGATCGTAGCATGCATGGACTCGACTCATATGACTGGGATTTCGAGGAAACAGATTGTGGGCCGAAAATGGGTGATCACTGTACATTTCTCTTCTGTTTCCTATTTATATTTCTATTTTACTTCCTCAATTTAGCATTATGGACAGGGAAAGACCTAATCTAAGATCTGCACAAAAATATTTTGCCTTCAAATTCATACCGTGATCGTAGCATGCATGGACTCGACTCATATGACTGGGATTTCCATGAAAAAGATTGTGGGCACAAAATGGGTGATCACTGTACATTTCTCTTCTGTTTCCTATTTATATTTGTATTTTACCTCCTCAATTTAGCATTATGGACAGGGAAAGACCTAATCTAAGCTCTGCACACAAATATTTTGCCTTCAAATTCATACCATGATCGTAGCATGCATGAACTCGACTCATATGACTGGGATTTCCATGAAAAAGATTGTGGGCACAAAATGGGTGATCACTGTACATTTCTTTTCAGTTTCCTATTACTATTTCTATTTTACCTCCTCAATTTAGCATTATGGACAGAGAATGACCTAATCTAAAATCTGTACAAAAATATTTTGCCTTCAAATTCATACCATGATCATAGCATGCATGGACTCGACTCATATGACAGGGATTTCCATGAAAAAGATTGTGGGCACAAAATGGGTGATCACTGTACATTTCTTTTCTGTTTCCTATTACTATTTCTATTTTACCTCCTCAATTTAGCATTATGGACAGGGAAAGACCTAATCGAAGATCTGCACAAAAATATTTTGCCTTCAAATTCATACCGTGATCGTAGCATGCATGGACTCGACTCATATGAATGGGATTTCCATGAAAAAGATTGTCGGCAGAAAATGGGTGATCACTGTACATTTCTCTTCTGTTTCCTTTTTATATTTCTATTATACCTCTTCAATTTAGCATTATGGCCAGGGAAAGGCCTAATCTAAGCTCTGCACAACAATATTTTACCTTCAAATTCATACCGTGATCGTAGCATGCATGGACTCGACTCTTATGACTGGGATTTCCATGAAAAAGATTGTGGGCACAAAATGGGTGATCACTGTACATTTCTCTTCTGTTTCCTATTTATATTTGTATTTTACCTCCTCAATTTAGCATTAGGGACAGGGAAAGACCTAATCTAAGATCTGCACAAAAATATTTTGCCTTCAAATTCATACCGTGTTCGTAGCATGCATGGACTCGACTCATATGACTGGGATTTCCATGAAAAAGTTTGTGGGCCGAAAATGGGTGATCACTGTACATTTCTCCTCTGTTTCCTATTCATATTTGTATTTTACCTCCTCAATTCAGCATTATGGACAGGGAAAGACCTAATCTAAGATCTGCACGAAAATATTTTGCCTTCAAATTCATACCGTGATCGTAGCATGCATGGACTCGACTCATATGACTGGGATTTCTATGAAAGAGATTGTGGGCAGAAAATTGGGTGATCACTGTACATTTCTCTTCGGTTTCCTATTGAATTTGTATTTTACCTCCTCAATTTAGCATTATGGACAGGGAAAGACCTAATCTAAGCTCTGCACAAAAATATTTTGCCTTCAAATTCATACCGTGATCGTAGCATGCATGGACTCGACTCATATGACTGGGATTTCCGTGAAAAAGATTGTGGGCCGAAAATAGGTGATCACTGTACATTTCTCTTCTGTTTCCTATTTATATTTCTATTTTACCTCCTCAATTTAGCATTATGGACAGGGAAAGACCTCATTGAAGATCTGCACAAAAATATTTTGCCTTCAAATTCATACCGTGATCGTAGCATGCCTGGACTTGACTCATATGACTGGGATTTCCATGAAGAAGATTGTGGGCCGAAAATGGGTGATCACTGTACATTTCTCTTCTGTTTCGTATTTATATTTCTATTTTACCTCCTCAATTTAGCATTATGGACAGGGAAAGACCTAATCTAAGATCTGCACAAAAATATTTTGCCTTCAAATTCATACCGTGATTGTAGCATGCATGAACTCGACTCATATGACTGGGATTTCCATGAAAAAGATTGTGGGCACAAAATGGGTGATCACTGTACATTTCTCTTTTGTTTTCTATTTATATTTATATTTTACTATCTCAATTTAGCATTGTGAACAGGGAAAGACCTAATCTAAGATATGCACAAAAATATTTTGCCTTCAAATTCATACCGTGATCGTAGCATGCATGGACTCGACTCATATGACTGGGATTTCCATGAAAAAGATTGTGGGCAGAAAATGGGTGATCACTGTACATTTCTCTTCTGTTTCCTATTTATATTTATATTTTACCTCCTCAATTTAGCATTATGGACAGGGAAAGACCTAATCTAAGATCTGCACAAAAATATTTAGCCTTCAAATTCATACAGTGATCGTAGCATGCATGAACTCGACTCATATGACTGGGATTTCCATGAAAAAGATTGTGGGCAGAAAATGGGTGATCACTGTACAGTTCTCTTCTGTTTCCTATTAAATTTGTATTTTACCTCCTCAATTTAGCATTATGGACAGGGAAAGACCTAATCTAAGATCTGCACAAAAATATTTTGCCTTAAAATTCATACCGTGATCGTAGCATGCATGGAATCGACTCATATCACTGGGATTTCCATGAAAAAGATTGTGGGCAGAAGATGGGTGATCATGGTACATTTCTCTTCTGTTTCCTATTTATATTTATATTTTACCTCCTCAATTTAGCATTATGGACAGGGAAAGACCTAATCTAAGATCTGCACAAAAATATTTAGCCTTCAAATTCATACAGTGATCGTAGCATGCATGGACTCGACTCATATGAATGGGATTTCCATGAAAAAGATAGTGGGCCGAAAATGGGTGATCACTGTACATTTCTCCTCTGTTTCCTATTCACCTTTGTATTTTACCTCCTCAATTTACCATTATGGACAGGGAAAGACCTAATCTAAGATCTGCACGAAAATATTTTGCCTTCAAATTCATACCGTGATCGTAGCATGCATGGACTCGACTCATATGACTGGGATTTCTATGAAAAAGATTGTGGGCAGAAAATTGGGTGATCACTGTACATTTCTCTTCTGTTTCCTATTAAATTTGTATTTTACCTCCTCAATTTAGCATTATGGACAGGGAAAGACCTAATCTAAGATCTGCACAAAAATATTTTCCCTTCAAATTCATACCGTGATCGTAGCATGCATTGAATCGACTCATATCACTGGGATTTCCATGAAAAAGATTGTGGGCCGAAAATAGCTGATCACTGTACATTTCTCTTCTGTTTCCTATTTATATTTCTATTTTACCTCCTCAATTTACCATTATGGACAGGGAAAGACCTAATCTAAGATCTGCACAAAAATATTTTGTCTTCAAATTCATACCGTGAACGTAGCATGCATGGAATCGACTCATATGACTGGGATTTCCATGAAAAAGATTGTGGGCAGAAAATGGGTGATCACTGTACATTTCTCTTCTGTTTCCTATTTATATTTATATTTTACCTCCTCAATTTAGCATTATGGACAGGGAAAGACCTAATCTAAGATCTGCACGAAAAGATTTTGCCTTCAAATTCATACCGTGATCGTAGCATGCATGGACTCGACTCATATGACTGGGATTTCTATGAAAAAGATTTTGGGCAGAAAATTGCGTGATCACTGTACATTTCTCTTCTGTTTCCTATTAAATTTGTATTTTACCTCCTCAATTTAGCATTATGGACAGGGAAAGACCTAATCTAAGATCGGCACAAAAATATTTTGCCTTCAAATTCATACCGTGATCGTAGCATGCATGGAATCGACTCATATGACTGGGATTTCCATGAAAAAGATTGTGGGCCGAAAATGGGTGATCACTGTACATTTCTCTTCTGTTTCCTATTTATATTTCTATTTTACTTCCTCAATTTAGCATTATGGACAGGGAAAGACCTAATCTAAAATCTGCACAAAAATATTTTGCATTCAAATTCATACCATGATCGTAGCATGGATGGACTCGACTCATATGACTGGGATTTCCATGAAAAAGATTGTGGGCCGAAAATGGGTGATCACTGTACATTTCTCTTCTGTTTCCTATTTATATTTATATTTTACTACCTCAATTTAGCATTATGGACAGGGAAAGACCTAATCTAGGCTCTGCACAAAAATATTTTGCCTTCAAATTCATACCGTGATCGTAGCATGCATGGACTCGACTCATATGACTGGGATTTCGAGGAAACAGATTGTGGGCCGAAAATGGGTGATCACTGTACATTTCTCTTCTGTTTCCTATTTATATTTCTATTTTACCCCCTCAATTTAGCATTATGGCCAGGGAAATACATAATCTAAGCTCTGCACAAAAATATTTTGCCTTCAAATTCATACCGTGATCGTAGCATGCATGGATTCGACGCATATGACTGGGATTTCCATGAAAAAGATTGTGGGCCGAAAATAGGTGATCACTGTACATTTCTCTTCTGTTTACTATTTATATTTATATTTTACCTCCTAAATTTAGCATTATGGCCAGGGAAAGACCTAATCTAAAATCTGCACAAAAATATTTTGCCTTCAAATTCATACCATGATCATAGCATGCATGGACTCGACTCATATGGCAGGGATTTCCATGAAAAAGATTGTGGGCACAAAATGGGTGATCACTGTACATTTCTTTTCTGTTTCCTATTAGTATTTCTATTTTACCTCCTCAATTTAGCATTATGGACAGGGAATGACCTAATCTAAAATCTATACAAAAATATTTTGCCTTCAAATTCATACCGTGATCGTAGCATGCATGGACTCGACTCATATGACTGGGATTTCCATGAAAAAGATTGTGGGCCGAAAATGGGTGATCACTGTAAATTTCTCTTGTGTTTCCTTTTTATATTTCTATTATACCTCTTCAATTTAGCATTATGGACAGGGAAAGACCTAATCTAAGCTCTGCACAAAAATATTTTGCCTTCAAATTCATACCGTGATCGTAGCATGCATGAACTCGACTCATATGACTGGGATTTCCATGAAAAAATTGTGGGCAGAAGATGGGTGATCACTGTACATTTCTCTTCTGTTTCCTATTCATATTTATATTTTACTTCCTCAATTCAGCATTATGGACAGGGAAAGACCTAATCTAAGCTCTGCACAAAAATATTTTGCCTTCAAATTCATACCGTGATCGTAGCATGCATGGACTCGACTCATATGACTGGGATTTCCATGAAAAAGATTGTGGGTTGAAAATGGGTGATCACTGTACATTTCTCTACTGTTTCCTATTTATATTTATATTTTACCTCCTCAATTTAGCATTATGGACAGGGAAAGACCTAATCTAAAATCTGCACAAAAATATTTTGCCTTCAAATTCATACCGTGAGCGTAGCATGCATGGACTCGACTCATATGACTGGGATTTCCATGAAAAAGATTGTGGGCCGAAAATGGGTGATCACTGTACATTTCTCTTCTGTTTCCTATTTATATTTATATTTTACTACCTCAATTTAGCATTATGGACAGGGAAAGACCTAATCTAGGCTCTGCACAAAAATATTTTGCCTTCAAATTCATACCGTGATCGTAGCATGCATGGACTCGACTCATATGACTGGGATTTCGAGGAAACAGATTGTGGGCCGAAAATGGGTGATCACTGTACATTTCTCTTCTGTTTCCTATTTATATTTCTATTTTACTTCCTCAATTTAGCATTATGGACAGGGAAAGACCTAATCTAAGATCTGCACAAAAATATTTTGCCTTCAAATTCATACCGTGATCGTAGCATGCATGGACTCGACTCATATGACTGGGATTTCCATGAAAAAGATTGTGGGCACAAAATGGGTGATCACTGTACATTTCTCTTCTGTTTCCTATTTATATTTGTATTTTACCTCCTCAATTTAGCATTATGGACAGGGAAAGACCTAATCTAAGCTCTGCACACAAATATTTTGCCTTCAAATTCATACCATGATCGTAGCATGCATGAACTCGACTCATATGACTGGGATTTCCATGAAAAAGATTGTGGGCACAAAATGGGTGATCACTGTACATTTCTTTTCAGTTTCCTATTACTATTTCTATTTTACCTCCTCAATTTAGCATTATGGACAGAGAATGACCTAATCTAAAATCTGTACAAAAATATTTTGCCTTCAAATTCATACCATGATCATAGCATGCATGGACTCGACTCATATGACAGGGATTTCCATGAAAAAGATTGTGGGCACAAAATGGGTGATCACTGTACATTTCTTTTCTGTTTCCTATTACTATTTCTATTTTACCTCCTCAATTTAGCATTATGGACAGGGAAAGACCTAATCGAAGATCTGCACAAAAATATTTTGCCTTCAAATTCATACCGTGATCGTAGCATGCATGGACTCGACTCATATGAATGGGATTTCCATGAAAAAGATTGTCGGCAGAAAATGGGTGATCACTGTACATTTCTCTTCTGTTTCCTTTTTATATTTCTATTATACCTCTTCAATTTAGCATTATGGCCAGGGAAAGGCCTAATCTAAGCTCTGCACAACAATATTTTGCCTTCAAATTCATACCGTGATCGTAGCATGCATGGACTCGACTCTTATGACTGGGATTTCCATGAAAAAGATTGTGGGCACAAAATGGGTGATCACTGTACATTTCTCTTCTGTTTCCTATTTATATTTGTATTTTACCTCCTCAATTTAGCATTAGGGACAGGGAAAGACCTAATCTAAGATCTGCACAAAAATATTTTGCCTTCAAATTCATACCGTGTTCGTAGCATGCATGGACTCGACTCATATGACTGGGATTTCCATGAAAAAGTTTGTGGGCCGAAAATGGGTGATCACTGTACATTTCTCCTCTGTTTCCTATTCATATTTGTATTTTACCTCCTCAATTCAGCATTATGGACAGGGAAAGACCTAATCTAAGATCTGCACGAAAATATTTTGCCTTCAAATTCATACCGTGATCGTAGCATGCATGGACTCGACTCATATGACTGGGATTTCTATGAAAGAGATTGTGGGCAGAAAATTGGGTGATCACTGTACATTTCTCTTCGGTTTCCTATTGAATTTGTATTTTACCTCCTCAATTTAGCATTATGGACAGGGAAAGACCTAATCTAAGCTCTGCACAAAAATATTTTGCCTTCAAATTCATACCGTGATCGTAGCATGCATGGACTCGACTCATATGACTGGGATTTCCGTGAAAAAGATTGTGGGCCGAAAATAGGTGATCACTGTACATTTCTCTTCTGTTTCCTATTTATATTTCTATTTTACCTCCTCAATTTAGCATTATGGACAGGGAAAGACCTCATTGAAGATCTGCACAAAAATATTTTGCCTTCAAATTCATACCGTGATCGTAGCATGCCTGGACTTGACTCATATGACTGGGATTTCCATGAAGAAGATTGTGGGCCGAAAATGGGTGATCACTGTACATTTCTCTTCTGTTTCGTATTTATATTTCTATTTTACCTCCTCAATTTAGCATTATGGACAGGGAAAGACCTAATCGAAGATCTGCACAAAAATATTTTGCCTTCAAATTCATACCGTGATCGTAGCATACACGGACTCGACTCATATGACTGGGATTTCCATGAAAAAGATTGTGGGCAGAAAATGGGTGATCACTGTACATTTCTCTTCTGTTTCCTATTTATATTTCTATTTTACCTCCTCAATTTAGCATTATGGACAGGGAAAGACCTAATCTAAGATCTGCACAAAAATATTTTGCCTTCAAATTCATACCGTGATTGTAGCATGCATGAACTCGACTCATATGACTGGGATTTCCATGAAAAAGATTGTGGGCACAAAATGGGTGATCACTGTACATTTCTCTTTTGTTTTCTATTTATATTTATATTTTACTATCTCAATTTAGCATTCTGAACAGGGAAAGACCTAATCTAAGATATGCACAAAAATATTTTGCCTTCAAATTCATACCGTGATCGTAGCATGCATGGACTCGACTCATATGACTGGGATTTCCATGAAAAAGATTGTGGGCAGAAAATGGGTGATCACTGTACATTTCTCTTCTGTTTCCTATTTATATTTATATTTTACCTCCTCAATTTAGCATTATGGACAGGGAAAGACCTAATCTAAGATCTGCACAAAAATATTTAGCCTTCAAATTCATACAGTGATCGTAGCATGCATGAACTCGACTCATATGACTGGGATTTCCATGAAAAAGATTGTGGGCAGAAAATGGGTGATCACTGTACAGTTCTCTTCTGTTTCCTATTAAATTTGTATTTTACCTCCTCAATTTAGCATTATGGACAGGGAAAGACCTAATCTAAGATCTGCACAAAAATATTTTGCCTTAAAATTCATACCGTGATCGTAGCATGCATGGAATCGACTCATATCACTGGGATTTCCATGAAAAAGATTGTGGGCAGAAGATGGGTGATCACTGTACATTTCTCTTCTGTTTCCTATTTATATTTATATTTTACCTCCTCAATTTAGCATTATGGACAGGGAAAGACCTAATCTAAGATCTGCACAAAAATATTTAGCCTTCAAATTCATACAGTGATCGTAGCATGCATGGACTCGACTCATATGAATGGGATTTCCATGAAAAAGATAGTGGGCCGAAAATGGGTGATCACTGTACATTTCTCCTCTGTTTCCTATTCACCTTTGTATTTTACCTCCTCAATTTACCATTATGGACAGGGAAAGACCTAATCTAAGATCTGCACGAAAATATTTTGCCTTCAAATTCATACCGTGATCGTAGCATGCATGGACTCGACTCATATGACTGGGATTTCCATGAAAAAGATTGTGGGCAGAAAATTGGGTGATCACTGTACATTTCTCTTCTGTTTCCTATTAAATTTGTATTTTACCTCCTCAATTTAGCATTATGGACAGGGAAAGACCTAATCTAAGATCTGCACAAAAATATTTTCCCTTCAAATTCATACCGTGATCGTAGCATGCATTGAATCGACTCATATCACTGGGATTTCCATGAAAAAGATTGTGGGCCGAAAATAGCTGATCACTGTACATTTCTCTTCTGTTTCCTATTTATATTTCTATTTTACCTCCTCAATTTACCATTATGGACAGGGAAAGACCTAATCTAAGATCTGCACAAAAATATTTTGTCTTCAAATTCATACCGTGAACGTAGCATGCATGGAATCGACTCATATGACTGGGATTTCCATGAAAAAGATTGTGGGCAGAAAATGGGTGATCACTGTACATTTCTCTTCTGTTTCCTATTTATATTTATATTTTACCTCCTCAATTTAGCATTATGGACAGGGAAAGACCTAATCTAAGATCTGCACGAAAAGATTTTGCCTTCAAATTCATACCGTGATCGTAGCATGCATGGACTCGACTCATATGACTGGGATTTCTATGAAAAAGATTTTGGGCAGAAAATTGCGTGATCACTGTACATTTCTCTTCTGTTTCCTATTAAATTTGTATTTTACCTCCTCAATTTAGCATTATGGACAGGGAAAGACCTAATCTAAGATCGGCACAAAAATATTTTGCCTTCAAATTCATACCGTGATCGTAGCATGCATGGAATCGACTCATATCACTGGGATTTCCATGAAAAAGATTGAGGGCAAAAAATGGGTTATCACTGTACATTTCTCTTCTGTTTCCTATTTATATTTATATTTTACCTCCTCAATTTAACATTATGGACAGGGAAAGACCTAATCTAAGATCTGCACAAAAATATTTTGTCTTCAAATTCATACCGTGAACGTAGCATGCATGGACTCGACTCATATGACTGGGATTTCCATGAAAAAGATTGTGGGCCGAAAATAGGTGATCACTGTACATTTCTCTTCTGTTTCCTATTTATATTTCTATTTTACCTCCTCAATTTAGCATTATGGCCAGGAAAAGACCTAATCTAAGATCTGCAAAAAAATATTTAGCCTTCAAATTCATACCGTGATCGTAGCATGCATGGACTCGACACATATGACTGGGATTTCTATGAAAAAGATTGTCGGACGAAAATTGGTGATCACTGTACATTTCTCTTCTGTTTCCTATTTATATTTATATTTTACTTCCGCAATTTAGCACTATGGACAGGGAAAGAACTAATCTAAGATCTGCACAAAAATATTTTGCCTTCAAATTCATACCGTGAACGTAGCATGCACGGACTCGACTCATATGACTGGGATTTCCATGAAAAAGATTGTGGGCAGAAAATGGGTGATCACTGTACATTTCTCTTCTGTTTCCTATTTATATTTATATTTTACTTCCTCAATTTATCATTATGGACAGGGAAAGAGCGAATCTAAGATCTGCAAAAAATATTTTGCCTTCAAATTCATACCGTGATCGTAGCATGCATGAACTCGACTCATATGACTGGGATTTCCATGAAAAATATTGTGGGCACAAAATGGGTGATCACTGTACATTTCTCTTCTGTTTCCTATTAAATTTGTATTTTACCTCCTAAATTTAGCATTATGGACAGGGAAAGATCTAATCTAAGATCTGCACAAAAATATTTTGCCTTCAAATTCATACCGTGATCGTAGCATGCATGGAATCGACTCATATCACTGGGATTTCCATGAAAAAGATTGTGGGCTGAAAATTGGTGATCACTGTACATTTCTCTTCTGTTTCCTATTTATATTTATATTTTACCTCCTCAATTTAGCATTATGGCCAGGGAAAGACCTAATCTAAGCTCTGCACAAAAATATTTAGCCTTCAAATTCATACCGTGATCGTAGCATGCATGGTCTCGACTCATATGACTGGGATTTCCATGAAAAAGATTGTGGGCCGAAAATAGGTGATCACTGTACATTTCTCTTCTGTTTCGTATTTATATTTCTATTTTACCTACTCAATTTAGCATTATGGACAGGGAAAGACCTAAACTAAGTTCTGCAAAAAAATATTTAGCCTTCAAATTCATACCGTGATCGTAGCATGCATGGACTTGACTCATATGACAGGGATTTCCATGAAAAAGATTGTGGGCTGAAAATGGGTGATCACTGTACATTTCTCTTCTGTTTCGTATTTATATTTCTATTTTACCTCCTCAATTTAGCATTATGGACAGGGAAATACCTAATCAAAGACCTGCACAAAAATATTTTGCCTTCAAATTCATACCGTGATCGTAGCATGCATGGATTCGACACATATGACTGGGATTTCTATGAAAAAGATTGTCGGACGAAAATTGGTGATCACTGTACATTTCTCTTCTGTTTTCTATTTATATTTATATTTTACCTCCGCAATTTAGCATTATGGACAGGTAAAGACCTAATCTAAGATCTGCACAAAAATATTTTGCCTTCAAATTCATACCGTGATCGTAGCATGCATGAACTCGACTCATATGACTGGGATTTCCATGAAAAAGATTGTGGGCACAAAATGGGTGATCACTGTACATTTCTCTTCTGTTTCCTATTAAAATTGTATTTTACCTCCTCAATTTACCATTATGGACAGGGAAAGACCTAATCAAAGATCTGCACACAAATATTTTGCCTTCAAATTCATACCGTGATCGTAGCATGCACGGACTCGACTCATATGACTGGGATTTCCATGAAAATATTGTGGGCAGAAAATGGGTGATCACTGTACATTTCTCTTCTGTTTCCTATTTATATTTATATTTTACCTCCGCAATTTAGCATTATGGACAGGGAAAGACCTAATCTAAGATCTGCCCAAAAATATTTTGCCTTCAAATTCATACCGTGATCGTAGCATGCACGGACTCGACTCATATGACTGGGATTTCCATGAAAATATTGTGGGCAGAAAATGGGTGATCACTGTACATTTCTCTTCTGTTTCCTATTTATATTTATATTTTACTTCCTCAATTTAGCATTATGGACAGGGAAAGACAGAATCTAAGATCTGCCCAAAAATATTTTGCCTTCAAATTCATACCGTGATCGTAGCATGCATGAACTCGACTCATATGACTGGGATTTCCATGAAAAAGATTGTGGGCAGAAAATGGGTGATCACTGTACATTTCTCTTCTGTTTCCTATTTATATTTATATTTTACCTCCTCAATTTAGCATTATGGACAGGGAAAGACCTAATCTAAGATCTGCACAAAAATATTTTGCCTTCAAATTCATACCGTGATCGTAGCATGCATGGAATGGACTCATATCTCTGGGATTTCCATGAAAAAGATTGTGGGCTGAAAATTGGTGATCACTGTACATTTCTCTTCTGTTTCCTGTTTATATTTCTATTTTACCTCCTTAATTTAGCATTATGGCCAGGGAAAGACCTAATCTAAGCTCTTCACAAAAATATTTAGCCTTCAAATTCATACCGTGATCGTAGCATGCATGGACTCGACTCATAGGACTGGGATTTCCATGAAAAAGATTGTGGGTCGAAAATAGGTGATCACTGTACATTTCTCTTCTGTTTCCTATTTATATTTCTATTTTACCTCGTCAATTTAGCATTATGGCCAGGAAAAGACCTAATCTAAGATCTGCAAAAAAATATTTAGCCTTCAAATTCATACCGTGATCGTAGCATGCATGGACTTGACTCATATGACTGGGATTTCCATGAAAAAGATTGTGGGCTGAAAATGGGTGATCACTGTACATTTCTCTTCTGTTTCGTATTTATATTTCTATTTTACCTCCTCAATTTAGCATTATGGACAGGGAAAGACCTAATCGAAGACCTGCACAAAAATATTTTGCCTTCAAATTCATACGGTGATCGTAGCATGCATGGACTCGACACATATGACTCGGATTTCTATGAAAAAGATTGTCGGACGAAAATTGGTGATCACTGTACATTTCTCTTCTGTTTCCTATTAAATTTGTATTTTACCTCCTCAATTTAGCATTATGGACAGGGAAAGACCTAATCTAAGATCTGCACAAAAATATTTTGTCTTCAAAGTCATACCGTGATCGTAGCATGCACGGACTCGACTCATATGACTGGGATTTCCATGAAAAAGATTGTGGGCAGAAAATGGGTGATCACTGTACATTTCTCTTCTGTTTCCTATTTATATTTATATTTCACTTCCTCAATTTAGCATTATGGACAGGGAAAGACCGAATCTAAGATCTGCACAAAAATATTTTGCCTTCAAATTCATACCGTGATCGTAGCATGCATGAACTCGACTCATATGACTGGGATTTCCATGAAAAAGATTGTGGGCACAAAATGGGTGATCACTGTACATTTCTCTTCTGTTTCCTATTAAATTTGTATTTTACCTCCTCAATTTACCATTATGGACAGGGAAAGACCTAATCTAAGATCTGCACAAAAATATTTTGTCTTCAAAGTCATACCGTGATCGTAGCATGCATGGACTCGACTCATATGACTGGGATTTCCATGAAAAAGATTGTGGGCAGAAAATGGGTGATCACTGTACATTTCTCTTCTGTTTCCTATTTATATTTCTATTTTACCTCCTCAATTTAGCATTATGGACAGCGAAAGACCGAATCTAAGATTGGCACAAAAATATTTTGCCTTCAAATTCATACCGTGATCGTAGCATGCATGAACTCGACTCATATGACTGGGATTTCCATGAAAAAGATTGTGGGCACAAAATGGGTGATCACTGTACATTTCTCTTCTGTTTCCTATTAAATTTGTATTTTACCTCCTCAATTTACCATTATGGACAGGGAAAGACCTAATCTAAGATCTGCACAAAAATATTTTGTCTTCAAAGTCATACTGTGATCGTAGCATGCATGGACTCGACTCATATGACTGGGATTTCCATGAAAAAGATTATGGGCACAAAATGGACGATCACTGTACATTTCCCTCCTGTTTCCTATTTATATTTCTATTTTACCTCCTCAATTTAGCATTATGGCCAGGGAAAGACCTAATCTAAGCTCTGCACAAAAATATTTTGCCTTCAAATTCATACCGTGATCGTAGCATGCATGGACTCGACTCATATGACTGGGATTTCCATGAAAAAGATTGTGGGCACAAAATGGGTGATCACTGTACATTTCCCTTCTGTTTCCTATTTATATTTCTATTTTACCTCCTCAATTTAGCATTATGGCCAGGGAAAGACCTAATCTAAGATCTGCACAAAAATATTTTGTCTTCAAAGTCATTCCGCGATCGTAGCATGCATGGACTCGATTCATATGACTGGGATTTCCATGAAAAAGATGGTGGGCAGAAAATGGGTGATCACTGTACATTTCTCTTCTGTTTCCTATTTATATTTCTATTTTACCTCCTCAATTTACCATTATGGACAGGGAAAGACCTAATCTAAGATCTGCACAAAAATATTTTGCCTTCAAATTCATACCGTGATCGTAGCATGCATGGACTCGACTCATATGACTGGGATTTCCATGAAAAAGTTTGTGGGCAGAAAATGGGTGATCACTGTACATTTCTCTTCTGTTTCCTATTTATATTTATATTTTACCTCCTCAATTTAGCATTATGGACAGGGAAAGACCTAATCTAAGCTCTGCACAAAAATATTTTGCCTTCAAATTCATACCGTGATCGTAGCATGCATGAACTCGACTCATATGACTGGGATTTCCATGAAAAAGATTGTAGGCCGAAAATAGGTTTCCTTTTTATATTTCTATTATACCTCTTCAATTTAGCATTATGGACAGGGAAAGACCTAATCTAAGCTCTGCACAAAAATATTTTGCCTTCAAA
Organism: Acanthosepion lycidas; assembly: GCA_963932145.1. Taxonomy (NCBI): domain Eukaryota; kingdom Metazoa; phylum Mollusca; class Cephalopoda; order Sepiida; family Sepiidae; genus Acanthosepion; species Acanthosepion lycidas. The sequence continues at coordinate 105,242,269 of OZ010592.1, read as the reverse complement.
TTCATACCGTGATCGTAGAATGCATGAACTCGACTCATATGACTGGGATTTCCATGAAAAAGATTGTGGGCACAAAATGGGTGATCACTGTACATTTCTCTTCTGTTTCCTATTTATATTTATATTTTACCTCCTCAATTTAGCATTATGGACAGGGAAAGACCTAATCTAAAATCTGCACAAAAATATATTGCCTTCAAATACATACCGTGATCGTAGCATGCATGGACTCGACTTATATGACTGGGATTTCCATGAAAAAGATTGTCGGCCGAAAATTGGTGATCACTGTACATTTCTCTTCTGTTTCCTATTTACATTTCTATTTTACCTCCTCAATTTAGCAGTATGGACAGAGAAAGACTTAATCTAAGCTCTGCACAAAAATATTTTGCCTTCAAATTCATACCGTGATCGTAGCATGCATGGACTCGACTCATATGACTGGGATTTCCATGAAAAAAGTTGTGGGCCGAAAATGGGTGATCACTGTACATTTCTCTTCTGTTTCCTATTTATATTTCTAATTTACCTCCTCAATTTAGCATTATGGACAGGGAAAGACCTAATCTAAATTCTGCGCAAAAATATTTTCCTTTCAAATTCATACCATGATTGTAGCATGCATGGACTAGACTCATATGACTGGGATTTCCATGAAAAAGAGTGTGGGCCTAAAATGGGTGATCACTGTACATTTCTCTTCTGTTTCCTATTTACATTTATATTTTACCTCCTCAATTTAGCATTATGGACAGGGAAAGACTTAGTCTAAGCTCTGCCCCAAAATATTTTGCCTTCAATTCATACCGTGATCGTAGCATGCATGGACTCGACTCATATGACTGGGATTTCCATGAAAAAAGTTGTGGGCCGAAAATGGGTGATCACTGTACATTTCTCTTCTGTTTCCTATTTATATTTCTAATTTACCTCCTCAATTTAGCATTATGGACAGGGAAAGACCTAATCTAAATTCTGCGCAAAAATATTTTCCTTTCAAATTCATACCATGATTGTAGCATGCATGGACTAGACTCATATGACTGGGATTTCCATGAAAAAGAGTGTGGGCCTAAAATGGGTGATCACTGTACATTTCTCTTCTGTTTCCTATTTACATTTATATTTTACCTCCTCAATTTCGCATTATAGACACGGAAAGACCTAATCTAAGATCTGCACAAAAATATTTTGCCTTCAAATTCATACGGTGATCGTAGCATGCATGGACTCGACTCATATGACTGGGATTTCCATGAAAAAGATTGTTGGCCGAAAATGGGTGATCACTGTACATTTCTCTTCTGTTTCCTATTTATATTTATTTTTTACCTCCTCAATTTAGCATTATGGACAGGGAAAGACCTAATCTAAGATCTGCTCAAAAATATTTTCCCTTCAAATTCATACCGTGATTGTAGCATGCATGGACTCGACTCATATGACTGGGATTTCCATGAAAAAGATTGTGGGCCTAAAATGGGTGATCACGGTACATTTCTCTTCTGTTTCCTATTTACATTTATATTTTACCTCCTCAATTTACCATTATGGACAGGGAAAGACCAAATCTAAGCTCTGCACAAAAATATTTTGCCTTCAAATTCATACCGTGATCGTAGCATGCATGGACTCGACTCATATGACTGGGATTTCCATGAAGAAGGTTGTGGGCCGAAAATGGGTGATCACTGTACATTTCTCTTCTGTTTCTTATTTATATTTATATTTTACCTCCTCAATTTAGCATTATGGACAGGGAAAGACCTAATCTAAGATCTGCACAAAAATATTTTGCCTTCAAATTCATACCGTGGTCGTAGCATGCATGGACTCGACTCATATGACTGGGATTTCCATGAAAAAGATTGTGGGCCGAAAATGGGTGATCACTGTACATTTCTCTCCTGTTTCCTATTTATATTTATATTTTACCTACTCAATTTATCATTATGGACAGCGAAAGACCTAATCTAAGATCTGCAAAAATATATTTTGCCTTCAAATTCATACCGTGATCGTAGCATGCATGGACTCGACTCATATGACTGGGATTTCCATGAAAAAGATTGTGGGCACAAAATGGGTGATCATTGTACATTTCTCTTCTCTTTCCCATTTATATTTATATTTTACCTCCTCAATTTAGCATTATGGACAGGGAAAGACCTAATCTAAGTTCTGCAAATAAATATTTTGTCTTCAAATTCATACCGTGATCGTAGCATGCATGGACTCGACTCATATGACTTGGATTTCCATGAAAAATATTGTGGGCTGGAAATGGCTGATCACTGTACAATTCTCTTTGGTTTCCTATTACTATTTCTATTTTACTTCCTTAATTTAGCATTATGGACAGGGAATGACCTATTCTAAGATCTTCAAAAAAATATTTTGCCTTCAAATTCATACCGTGATCCTAGCATGCATGGACTTGACTCATATGACTGGTATTTCCATGAAAAAGATTGTGTGCTGAAAATGGGTGATCACTGTACATTTCTCTTCGGTTTCCTATTTATATTTATGTTTTACTTCCTCAATTTAGCATTATGGACAGGGAAAGACCTAATCTAAAACCTTCACAAAAATATTTTGCCTTCAAATTCATACGGTGATCGTAGCATGCATGGACTCGACTCATATGACTGGGATTTCCATGAAAAAGGTTGTGGGCCGAAAATGGGTGATCACTGTACATTTCTCTTCTGTTTCCTATTTATATTTATATTTTACCTCCTCAATTTAGCATTATGGACAGTGAAAGACTTAATCTAAGCTCTGTACAAAAATATTTTGCCTTCAAATTCATACCGTGATCGTAGCATGCATGGACTCGACTCATATGACTGGGATTTCCATGAAAAAATTTGTGGGCAGAAAATGTGTGATCACTGTACATTTCTCACCCGATTCCTATTTATATTTCTATTTTACTTACTTCATTTAGCATTATGGACAGGGAACGACCTAATCTAAGCTCTGCACAAAAATATTTTGCCTTCAAATTTATACCGTGATCGTAGCATGCATGGACTCGACTCATAAGACTGTGATTTCCATGAAAAAGATTGTGGGCCGAAAATGGGTGATCACTGTACATTTAACTTCTGTTTCCTATTTATATTTCTATTTTATCTCCTCAATTTAGCATTATGGCCAGGGAAAGATCTAATCTAAGCTCTGGACAAAAATATTTTGCCTTCAAATTCATACCGTGATCGTAGCATGCATGGACTCGAGTCATATGACTGGGATTTCCATGAAAAAGATTGTGGGCCGAAAGTGGTTGATCACTGTACATTTCTCTTCTGTTTCCTATTTATATTTCTATTTTACCTCCTCAATTTAGCATTATGGATAGGGAAAGGCCTAATCTAAAATCTGCACAAAAATATTTTGCCTTCAAATTCATACCGTGATCGTAGCATGCATGGACTGAAGTCATATGACTGGGATTTCCATGAAAAAGATTGTGGGCCGAAAATGGGTGATCACTGTACATTTCTCTTCTGTTTCCTATTTATATTTCTATTTTACCTCCTCAATTTAGCATTATGGCCAGGGAAAGACCTAATCTAAATTCTGCACAAAAATATTTTGCCTTCAAATTCATGCCGTGATGGTAGATTGCATGGACTCGACACATATGACTGGGATTTCCATGAAATAGAATGTGGGCCGAAAATGGGTGATCACTGTACATTTCTCACCCGATTCCTATTTATATTTCTATTTTACCTCCTTAATTTAGCATTATGGACAGGGAAAGACCTAATCTAAGCTCTGCACAAAAATATTTTGCCTTCAAATTCATACCGTGATCGTAGCATGCATGGACTCGACTCATATGACTGGGATTTCCATGAAAAAGATTGTGGGCCGAAAATGGTTGATCACAGTACATATCTCTTCTGTTTCCTATTTATATTTCTATTTTACCTCCTTAATTTAGCATTATGGACAGTGAAAGACCTAATCTAAGCTCTTCACAAAAATATTTTGCCTTCAAATTCATACCGTGATCGTAGCATGCATGAACTCTACTCATATGACTGGGATTTCCATGAAAAAGATTGTGGGCCGAAAATGGGTGATCACTGTACATTTCTCTTCTGTTTCCTATTGATATTTCTATTTTAGCTCCTCAATTTAGCATTATGGACAGGGAAAGACCTAATCTAAGATCTGCACAAAAATATTTTGCCTTCAAATTCATATGGTGAGCGTAGCATGCATGGACTCGACTCATATGACTGGGATTTCCATGAAAAAGATTGTGGGCCGAAAATGGGTGATCACTGTACATTTCTCTTCTGTTTCCTATTTATATTTATATTTTACCTCCTCAATTTAGCATTAAGGCCAGGGAAAGACCTAATCAAAGCTCTGCACAAAAATATTTTGCCTTCAAATTCATACCGTGACCGTAGCATGCATGGACTCCGCCCATATGACTGGGATTTCCATGAAAAAGATTGTGAGCCGAAAATGGGTGATTACTGTACATTTCTCTTCTGTTTAAAATTTATATTTCTATTTTACCTCCTCAATTTATCATTATGGACAGGGAAAGACTTAATCTAAGCTCTGCACAAAAATATTTTGCCTTCAAATTCATACCGTGATCGTAGCATGCATGGACTCGAATCATATGACTGGGATTTCCATGAAAAAGATTGTGGGCCGAAAATGGGTGATCACTGTACATTTCTCTTCTGTTTCCTATTTATATTTCTATTTTACCTCATCAATTTAGCATAATGGACAGGGAAAGACCTAATCTAAAATCTGCACAAAAATATTTTGCTTTCAAATTAATACCGTGATCGTAGCATGCATGGACTCGACTCATATGACTGGGATTTCCATGAAAAAGATTGTGGGCCGAAAATGGGTGATCACTGTACATTTCTCTTCTGTTTCCTATTTATATTTATATTTTACCTCCTCAATTTAGCATTATGGACAGGGAAAGACCTAATCTAAGCTCTGCACAAAAATATTTTGCCTTCAAATTCATACCGAGATCGTAGCATGCATGGACTCGACTCATATAACTGGGATTTCCATGAAAAAGTTTCTGGGCCGAAAATGGGTGATCACTGTACATTTCTCTTCTGTTTCCTTTTTATATTTCTCTTTTGGTCCTCAATTTAGCATTATGGACAGGGAACGACCTAATCTAAGCTCTGCACAAAAATATTTTGCTTCAAATTCATACCGTGATCGTAGCATGCATGGACTCGTCTCATATGACCGGGATTTCCATTAAAAAGATTGTGGGCCGAAAATGGGTGATCACTGTACATTTCTCTTCTGTTTCCTATTTATATTTATATTTTACCTCCTCACTTTAGCATTATGGACAGGGAAAGACCTAATCTAAAATCTGCACAAAAATATTTTGCCTTCAAATTCATACCGTGATCGTAGCCAGAATGAACTCGACTCATATGACTGGGATTTCCATGAAAAAGATTGTGGGCCGAAAATGTGTGATCACTGTACATTTGTGTTCAGTTTCCTATTCATATTTTTATTTTACCTCCTCAATTTAGCATTATGGCCAGGGAAAGACCTAATCTAAGCTCTGCAGAAAAATATATTGCCTTCAAATTCATACCGCGATCGTAGCCTGCATGGACTAGAATCATATGACTGGGATTTCCATGAAAAAGATTGTGGGCCGAAAATGGGTGATCACTGTACATTTCTCTTCTGTTTTCTATTTATATTTCAATTTTACCTCCTCAATTTAGCATTATGGACAGGGAAAGACTTAATCTAAGCTCTGTACAAAAATATTTTGCCTTCAAATTCATACCGTGATCGTAGCATGCATGGACTCGTCTCATATGACCGGGATTTCCATTAAAAAGATTGTGGGCCGAAAATGGGTGATCACTGTACATTTCTCTTCGGTTTCCTATTTATATTTATGTTTTACTTCCTCAATTTAGCATTATGGACAGGGAAAGACCTAATCTAAAACCTTCACAAAAATATTTTGCCTTCAAATTCATACGGTGATCGTAGCATGCATGGACTCGACTCATATGACTGGGATTTCCATGAAAAAGGTTGTGGGCCGAAAATGGGTGATCACTGTACATTTCTCTTCTGTTTCCTATTTATATTTATATTTTACCTCCTCAATTTAGCATTATGGACAGGGAAAGACTTAATCTAAGCTCTGTACAAAAATATTTTGCCTTCAAATTCATACCGTGATCGTAGCATGCATGGACTCGACTCATATGACTGGGATTTCCATGAAAAAATTTGTGGGCAGAAAATGTGTGATCACTGTACATTTCTCACCCGATTCCTATTTATATTTCTATTTTACTTACTTCATTTAGCATTATGGACAGGGAACGACCTAATCTAAGCTCTGCACAAAAATATTTTGCCTTCAAATTTATACCGTGATCGTAGCATGCATGGACTCGACTCATAAGACTGTGATTTCCATGAAAAAGATTGTGGGCCGAAAATGGGTGATCACTGTACATTTAACTTCTGTTTCCTATTTATATTTCTATTTTATCTCCTCAATTTAGCATTATGGCCAGGGAAAGATCTAATCTAAGCTCTGGACAAAAATATTTTGCCTTCAAATTCATACCGTGATCGTAGCATGCATGGACTCGAGTCATATGACTGGGATTTCCATGAAAAAGATTGTGGGCCGAAAGTGGTTGATCACTGTACATTTCTCTTCTGTTTCCTATTTATATTTCTATTTTACCTCCTCAATTTAGCATTATGGATAGGGAAAGGCCTAATCTAAAATCTGCACAAAAATATTTTGCCTTCAAATTCATACCGTGATCGTAGCATGCATGGACTGAAGTCATATGACTGGGATTTCCATGAAAAAGATTGTGGGCCGAAAATGGGTGATCACTGTACATTTCTCTTCTGTTTCCTATTTATATTTCTATTTTACCTCCTCAATTTAGCATTATGGCCAGGGAAAGACCTAATCTAAATTCTGCACAAAAATATTTTGCCTTCAAATTCATGCCGTGATGGTAGATTGCATGGACTCGACACATATGACTGGGATTTCCATGAAATAGAATGTGGGCCGAAAATGGGTGATCACTGTACATTTCTCTTCTGTTTCCTATTTATATTTCTATTTTACCTCCTTAATTTAGCATTATGGACAGGGAAAGACCTAATCTAAGCTCTGCACAAAAATATTTTGCCTTCAAATTCATACCGTGATCGTAGCATGCATGGACTCGACTCATATGACTGGGATTTCCATGAAAAAGATTGTGGGCCGAAAATGGTTGATCACTGTACATATCTCTTCTGTTTCCTATTTATATTTCTATTTTACCTCCTTAATTTAGCATTATGGACAGTGAAAGACCTAATCTAAGCTCTTCACAAAAATATTTTGCCTTCAAATTCATACCGTGATCGTAGCATGCATGAACTCTACTCATATGACTGGGATTTCCATGAAAAAGATTGTGGGCCGAAAATGGGTGATTACTGTACATTTCTCTTCTGTTTAAAATTTATATTTCTATTTTACCTCCTCAATTTATCATTATGGACAGGGAAAGACTTAATCTAAGCTCTGCACAAAAATATTTTGCCTTCAAATTCATACCGTGATCGTAGCATGCATGGACTCGAATCATATGACTGGGATTTCCATGAAAAAGATTGTGGGCCGAAAATGGGTGATCACTGTACATTTCTCTTCTGTTTCCTATTTATATTTATATTTTACCTCATCAATTTAGCATAATGGACAGGGAAAGACCTAATCTAAAATCTGCACAAAAATATTTTGCTTTCAAATTAATACCGTGATCGTAGCATGCATGGACTCGACTCATATGACTGGGATTTCCATGAAAAAGATTGTGGGCCGAAAATGGGTGATCACTGTACATTTCTCTTCTGTTTCCTATTTATATTTATATTTTACCTCCTCAATTTAGCATTATGGACAGGGAAAGACCTAATGTAAGCTCTGCACAAAAATATTTTGCCTTCAAATTCATACCGAGATCGTAGCATGCATGGACTCGACTCATATAACTGGGATTTCCATGAAAAAGTTTCTGGGCCGAAAATGGGTGATCACTGTACATTTCTCTTCTGTTTCCTTTTTATATTTCTCTTTTGGTCCTCAATTTAGCATTATGGACAGGGAACGACCTAATCTAAGCTCTGCACAAAAATATTTTGCTTCAAATTCATACCGTGATCGTAGCATGCATGGACTCGTCTCATATGACCGGGATTTCCATTAAAAAGATTGTGGGCCGAAAATGGGTGATCACTGTACATTTCTCTTCTGTTTCCTATTTATATTTATATTTTACCTCCTCACTTTAGCATTATGGACAGGGAAAGACCTAATCTAAAATCTGCACAAAAATATTTTGCCTTCAAATTCATACCGTGATCGTAGCCAGAATGAACTCGACTCATATGACTGGGATTTCCATGAAAAAGATTGTGGGCCGAAAATGTGTGATCACTGTACATTTGTGTTCAGTTTCCTATTCATATTTTTATTTTACCTCCTCAATTTAGCATTATGGCCAGGGAAAGACCTAATCTAAGCTCTGCAGAAAAATATATTGCCTTCAAATTCATACCGCGATCGTAGCCTGCATGGACTAGAATCATATGACTGGGATTTCCATGAAAAAGATTGTGGGCCGAAAATGGGTGATCACTGTACATTTCTCTTCTGTTTTCTATTTATATTTCAATTTTACCTCCTCAATTTAGCATTATGGACAGGGAAAGACCTAATCTAAAATCTGCACAAAAATATTTTGCCTTTAAATTCATACCGTGATCGTAGCATGCATGATCTCGACTCATATGACTGGGATTTCCATGAAAAAGATTGTGGGCCGAAAATGAGTGATCACCGTACATTTCTCTTCTGTATTCTATTTATATTTCTATTTTACCTCCTTAATTTAGCATTATGGCCAGGAGAAGACCTAATCTAAGCTCTGCACAAAAATATTTTGCCTTCAAATTCATACCGTGATCGTAGGATGCATGAACTATACTCATATGACTGGGATTTCCATGAAAAAGATTGTGGGCCGAAAATGGGTGATCACTGTACATTTCTCTTCTGTTTCCTATTGATATTTCTATTTTAGCTCCTCAATTTAGCATTATGGACAGGGAAAGACCTAATCTAAGCTCTGCACAAAAATATTTTGCCTTCAAATTCATATGGTGATCGTAGCATGCATGGACTCGACTCATATGTCTGGGATTTCCATGAAAAAGATTGTGGGCCGAAAATGGGTGATCACAGTACATTTCTCTTCTGTTTCCTATTTATATTTATATTTTACCTCCTCAATTTAGCATTAAGGCCAGGGAAAGATCTAATCTAAAATCTGCACAAAAATATTTTGCCTTCAAATTCATACCGTGATCGTAGCCAGAATGAACTCGACTCATATGACTGGGATTTCCATGAAAAAGATTGTGGGCCGAAAATGTGTGATCACTGTACATTTGTGTTCAGTTTCCTATTCATATTTTTATTTTACCTCCTCAATTTAGCATTATGGCCAGGGAAAGACCTAATCTAAGCTCTGCAGAAAAATATATTGCCTTCAAATTCATACCGCGATCGTAGCCTGCATGGACTAGAATCATATGACTGGGATTTCCATGAAAAAGATTGTGGGCCGAAAATGGGTGATCACTGTACATTTCTCTTCTGTTTCCTATTTATATTTCAATTTTACCTCCTCAATTTAGCATTATGGACAGGGAAAGACCTAATCTAAAATCTGCACAAAAATATTTTGCCTTTAAATTCATACCGTGATCGTAGCATGCATGATCTCGACTCATATGACTGGGATTTCCATGAAAAAGATTGTGGGCCGAAAATGAGTGATCACCGTACATTTCTCTTCTGTATTCTATTTATATTTCTATTTTACCTCCTTAATTTAGCATTATGGCCAGGAGAAGACCTAATCTAAGCTCTGCACAAAAATATTTTGCCTTCAAATTCATACCGTGATCGTAGGATGCATGAACTATACTCATATGACTGGGATTTCCATGAAAAAGATTGTGGGCCGAAAATGGGTGATCACTGTACATTTCTCTTCTGTTTCCTATTGATATTTCTATTTTAGCTCCTCAATTTAGCATTATGGACAGGGAAAGACCTAATCTAAGCTCTGCACAAAAATATTTTGCCTTCAAATTCATATGGTGATCGTAGCATGCATGGACTCGACTCATATGTCTGGGATTTCCATGAAAAAGATTGTGGGCCGAAAATGGGTGATCACAGTACATTTCTCTTCTGTTTCCTATTTATATTTATATTTTACCTCCTCAATTTAGCATTAAGGCCAGGGAAAGATCTAATCTAAAATCTGCACAAAAATATTTTGCCTTCAAATTCATACCGTGATCGTAGCCAGAATGAACTCGACTCATATGACTGGGATTTCCATGAAAAAGATTGTGGGCCGAAAATGTGTGATCACTGTACATTTGTGTTCAGTTTCCTATTCATATTTTTATTTTACCTCCTCAATTTAGCATTATGGCCAGGGAAAGACCTAATCTAAGCTCTGCAGAAAAATATATTGCCTTCAAATTCATACCGCGATCGTAGCCTGCATGGACTAGAATCATATGACTGGGATTTCCATGAAAAAGATTGTGGGCCGAAAATGGGTGATCACTATACGTTTCTCTTCTGTTTCCTATTTATATTTCAATTTTACCTCCTCAATTTAGCATTATGGACAGGGAAAGACCTAATCTAAAATCTGCACAAAAATATTTTGCCTTTAAATTCATACCGTGATCGTAGCATGCATGATCTCGACTCATATGACTGGGATTTCCATGAAAAAGATTGTGGGCCGAAAATGAGTGATCACCGTACATTTCTCTTCTGTATTCTATTTATATTTCTATTTTACCTCCTTAATTTAGCATTATGGCCAGGAGAAGACCTAATCTAAGCTCTGCACAAAAATATTTTGCCTTCAAATTCATACCGTGATCGTAGGATGCATGAACTATACTCATATGACTGGGATTTCCATGAAAAAGATTGTGGGCCGAAAATGGGTGATCACTGTACATTTCTCTTCTGTTTCCTATTTATATTTATATTTTACCTCCTCAATTTAGCATTATGGACAGGGAAAGACTTAATCTAAGCTCTGTACAAAAATATTTTGCCTTCAAATTCATACCGTGATCGTAGCATGCATGGACTCGACTCATATGACTGGGATTTCCATGAAAAAATTTGTGGGCAGAAAATGTGTGATCACTGTACATTTCTCACCCGATTCCTATTTATATTTCTATTTTACTTACTTCATTTAGCATTATGGACAGGGAACGACCTAATCTAAGCTCTGCACAAAAATATTTTGCCTTCAAATTTATACCGTGATCGTAGCATGCATGGACTCGACTCATAAGACTGTGATTTCCATGAAAAAGATTGTGGGCCGAAAATGGGTGATCACTGTACATTTAACTTCTGTTTCCTATTTATATTTCTATTTTATCTCCTCAATTTAGCATTATGGCCAGGGAAAGATCTAATCTAAGCTCTGGACAAAAATATTTTGCCTTCAAATTCATACCGTGATCGTAGCATGCATGGACTCGAGTCATATGACTGGGATTTCCATGAAAAAGATTGTGGGCCGAAAGTGGTTGATCACTGTACATTTCTCTTCTGTTTCCTATTTATATTTCTATTTTACCTCCTCAATTTAGCATTATGGATAGGGAAAGGCCTAATCTAAAATCTGCACAAAAATATTTTGCCTTCAAATTCATACCGTGATCGTAGCATGCATGGACTGAAGTCATATGACTGGGATTTCCATGAAAAAGATTGTGGGCCGAAAATGGGTGATCACTGTACATTTCTCTTCTGTTTCCTATTTATATTTCTATTTTACCTCCTCAATTTAGCATTATGGCCAGGGAAAGACCTAATCTAAATTCTGCACAAAAATATTTTGCCTTCAAATTCATGCCGTGATGGTAGATTGCATGGACTCGACACATATGACTGGGATTTCCATGAAATAGAATGTGGGCCGAAAATGGGTGATCACTGTACATTTCTCTTCTGTTTCCTATTTATATTTCTATTTTACCTCCTTAATTTAGCATTATGGACAGGGAAAGACCTAATCTAAGCTCTGCACAAAAATATTTTGCCTTCAAATTCATACCGTGATCGTAGCATGCATGGACTCGACTCATATGACTGGGATTTCCATGAAAAAGATTGTGGGCCGAAAATGGTTGATCACTGTACATATCTCTTCTGTTTCCTATTTATATTTATATTTTACCTCCTTAATTTAGCATTATGGACAGTGAAAGACCTAATCTAAGCTCTTCACAAAAATATTTTGCCTTCAAATTCATACCGTGATCGTAGCATGCATGAACTCTACTCATATGACTGGGATTTCCATGAAAAAGATTGTGGGCCGAAAATGGGTGATCACTGTACATTTCTCTTCTGTTTCCTATTGATATTTCTATTTTAGCTCCTCAATTTAGCATTATGGACAGGGAAAGACCTAATCTAAGATCTGCACAAAAATATTTTGCCTTCAAATTCATATGGTGATCGTAGCATGCATGGACTCGACTCATATGACTGGGATTTCCATGAAAAAGATTGTGGGCCGAAAATGGGTGATCACTGTACATTTCTCTTCTGTTTCCTATTTATATTTATATTTTACCTCCTCAATTTAGCATTAAGGCCAGGGAAAGACCTAATCTAAGCTCTGCACAAAAATATTTTGCCTTCAAATTCATACCGTGACCGTAGCATGCATGGACTCCGCCCATATGACTGGGATTTCCATGAAAAAGATTGTGAGCCGAAAATGGGTGATTACTGTACATTTCTCTTCTGTTTAAAATTTATATTTCTATTTTACCTCCTCAATTTATCATTATGGACAGGGAAAGACTTAATCTAAGCTCTGCACAAAAATATTTTGCCTTCAAATTCATACCGTGATCGTAGCATGCATGGACTCGAATCATATGACTGGGATTTCCATGAAAAAGATTGTGGGCCGAAAATGGGTGATCACTGTACATTTCTCTTCTGTTTCCTATTTATATTTCTATTTTACCTCCTCAATTTAGCATAATGGACAGGGAAAGACCTAATCTAAAATCTGCACAAAAATATTTTGCTTTCAAATTAATACCGTGATCGTAGCATGCATGGACTCGACTCATATGACTGGGATTTCCATGAAAAAGATTGTGGGCCGAAAATGGGTGATCACTGTACATTTCTCTTCTGTTTCCTATTTATATTTATATTTTACCTCCTCAATTTAGCATTATGGACAGGGAAAGACCTAATCTAAGCTCTGCACAAAAATATTTTGCCTTCAAATTCATACCGAGATCGTAGCATGCATGGACTCGACTCATATGACTGGGATTTCCATGAAAAAGTTTCTGGGCCGAAAATGGGTGATCACTGTACATTTCTCTTCTGTTTCCTTTTTATATTTCTCTTTTGGTCCTCAATTTAGCATTATGGACAGGGAACGACCTAATCTAAGCTCTGCACAAAAATATTTTGCTTCAAATTCATACCGTGATCGTAGCATGCATGGACTCGTCTCATATGACCGGGATTTCCATTAAAAAGATTGTGGGCCGAAAATGGGTGATCACTGTACATTTCTCTTCTGTTTCCTATTTATATTTATATTTTACCTCCTCACTTTAGCATTATGGACAGGGAAAGACCTAATCTAAAATCTGCACAAAAATATTTTGCCTTCAAATTCATACCGTGATCGTAGCCAGAATGAACTCGACTCATATGACTGGGATTTCCATGAAAAAGATTGTGGGCCGAAAATGTGTGATCACTGTACATTTGTGTTCAGTTTCCTATTCATATTTTTATTTTACCTCCTCAATTTAGCATTATGGCCAGGGAAAGACCTAATCTAAGCTCTGCAGAAAAATATATTGCCTTCAAATTCATACCGCGATCGTAGCCTGCATGGACTAGAATCATATGACTGGGATTTCCATGAAAAAGATTGTGGGCCGAAAATGGGTGATCACTGTACATTTCTCTTCTGTTTTCTATTTATATTTCAATTTTACCTCCTCAATTTAGCATTATGGACAGGGAAAGACCTAATCTAAAATCTGCACAAAAATATTTTGCCTTTAAATTCATACCGTGATCGTAGCATGCATGATCTCGACTCATATGACTGGGATTTCCATGAAAAAGATTGTGGGCCGAAAATGAGTGATCACCGTACATTTCTCTTCTGTATTCTATTTATATTTCTATTTTACCTCCTTAATTTAGCATTATGGCCAGGAGAAGACCTAATCTAAGCTCTGCACAAAAATATTTTGCCTTCAAATTCATACCGTGATCGTAGGATGCATGAACTATACTCATATGACTGGGATTTCCATGAAAAAGATTGTGGGCCGAAAATGGGTGATCACTGTACATTTCTCTTCTGTTTCCTATTGATATTTCTATTTTAGCTCCTCAATTTAGCATTATGGACAGGGAAAGACCTAATCTAAGCTCTGCACAAAAATATTTTGCCTTCAAATTCATATGGTGATCGTAGCATGCATGGACTCGACTCATATGTCTGGGATTTCCATGAAAAAGATTGTGGGCCGAAAATGGGTGATCACTGTACATTTCTCTTCTGTTTCCTATTTATATTTATATTTTACCTCCTCAATTTAGCATTAAGGCCAGGGAAAGATCTAATCTAAAATCTGCACAAAAATATTTTGCCTTCAAATTCATACCGTGATCGTAGCCAGAATGAACTCGACTCATATGACTGGGATTTCCATGAAAAAGATTGTGGGCCGAAAATGTGTGATCACTGTACATTTGTGTTCAGTTTCCTATTCATATTTTTATTTTACCTCCTCAATTTAGCATTATGGCCAGGGAAAGACCTAATCTAAGCTCTGCAGAAAAATATATTGCCTTCAAATTCATACCGCGATCGTAGCCTGCATGGACTAGAATCATATGACTGGGATTTCCATGAAAAAGATTGTGGGCCGAAAATGGGTGATCACTGTACATTTCTCTTCTGTTTCCTATTTATATTTCAATTTTACCTCCTCAATTTAGCATTATGGACAGGGAAAGACCTAATCTAAAATCTGCACAAAAATATTTTGCCTTTAAATTCATACCGTGATCGTAGCATGCATGATCTCGACTCATATGACTGGGATTTCCATGAAAAAGATTGTGGGCCGAAAATGAGTGATCACCGTACATTTCTCTTCTGTATTCTATTTATATTTCTATTTTACCTCCTTAATTTAGCATTATGGCCAGGAGAAGACCTAATCTAAGCTCTGCACAAAAATATTTTGCCTTCAAATTCATACCGTGATCGTAGGATGCATGAACTATACTCATATGACTGGGATTTCCATGAAAAAGATTGTGGGCCGAAAATGGGTGATCACTGTACATTTCTCTTCTGTTTCCTATTGATATTTCTATTTTAGCTCCTCAATTTAGCATTATGGACAGGGAAAGACCTAATCTAAGCTCTGCACAAAAATATTTTGCCTTCAAATTCATATGGTGATCGTAGCATGCATGGACTCGACTCATATGTCTGGGATTTCCATGAAAAAGATTGTGGGCCGAAAATGGGTGATCACTGTACATTTCTCTTCTGTTTCCTATTTATATTTATATTTTACCTCCTCAATTTAGCATTAAGGCCAGGGAAAGACCTAATCTAAGCTCTGCACAAAAATATTTTTCCTTCAAATTCATACCGTGATCGTAGCATGCATGGACTCGTCTCATATGACTGGGATTTCCATTAAAAAGATTGTGGGCCGAAAATGGGTGATCACTGTACATTTCTCTTCTGTTTCCTATTTATATTTCTATTTTACCTCCTCAATTTAGCATTATGGACAGGGAAAGACCTAATCTAAAATCTGCACAAAAATATTTTGCCTTTAAATTCATACCGTGATCGTAGCATGCATGAACTCGACTCATATGACTGGGATTTCCATGAAAAAGATTGTGGGCCGAAAATGAGTGATCACTGTACATTTCTCTTCTGTATTCTATTTATATTTCTATTTTACCTCCTCAATTTAGCATTATGGCCAGGAGAAGACATAATCTAAGCTCTGCACAAAAATATTTTGCCTTCAAATTCATACCGTGATCGTAGCATGCATGGACTCGTCTCATATGACTGGGATTTCCATGAAAAAGATTGTGGGCCGAAAATGGTTGATCACTGTACATTTCTCTTCTGTTTCCTATTTATATTTATATTTTACCTCCTCAATTTAGCATTATGGAGAAAGAAAGACCTAATCTAAGCTCTGCACAAAAATATTTTGCCTTCAAATTCATACCGTGATCGTAGCATGCATGAACTCTACTCATATGACTGGGACTTCCATGAAAAAGATTGTGGGCCGAAAATGGGTGATCACTGTACATTTCTCTTCTGTTTCCTATTGATATTTCTATTTTAGCTCCTCAATTTAGCATTATGGACAGGGAAAGACCTAATCTAAGATCTGCACAAAAATATTTTGCCTTCAAATTCATATGGTGATCGTAGCATGCATGGACTCGACTCATATGAATGGGATTTCCATGAAAAAGATTGTGGGCCGAAAATGGGTGATCACTGTACATTTCTCTTCTGTTTCCTATTTATATTTCTATTTTACCTCCTCAATTTAGCATTAAGGCCAGGGAAAGACCTAATCTAAGCTCTGCACAAAAATATTTTGCCTTCAAATTCATAACGTGACCGTAGCATCCATGGACTCCGCTCATATGACTGGGATTTCCATGAAAAAGATTGTGGGCCGAAAATGGGTTATTACTGTACATTTCTCTTCTGTTTAAAATTTATATTTCTATTTTCCCTCCTCAATTTATCATTATGGACAGGGAAAGAATTAATCTAAGCTATGCACAAAAATATTTTGCCTTCAATTTCATACCGTGATCGTAGCATGCATGGACTCGACTCATATGACTGGGATTTCCATGAAAAAGATTGTGGGCCGAAAATGGGTGATCACTGTACATTTATCTTCTGTTTCCTATTTATATTTTTATTTTACCTCCTCAATTTAGGATTATGGCCAGGGAAAGACCTAATCTAAGCTCTGCAGAAAAATATTTTGCCTTCAAATTCATACCGTGATCGTAGCATGCATGGACTCGAATCATATGACTGGGATTTCCATGAAAAAGATTGTGGGCCAAAAATGGGTGAACACTGTACATTTCTCTTCTGTTTCCTATTTATATTTATATTTTACCTCCTCAATTTAGCATTATGGACAGGGAAAGACCTAATCTAAAATCTGCACAAAAATATTTAGCCTTCAAATTCATACAGTGATCGTAGCATGCATGGACTCGACTCATATGACTGGGATTTCCATGAAAAATATTGTGGGCAGAAAATGGGTGATCACTGTACATTTCTCTTCTGTTTCCTATTTATATTTCTATTTTACCTCCTCAATTTAGCATTATGGACAGGGAAAGACCTAATCTAAGATCTGCACAAAAATATTTAGCCTTCAAATTCATACCGTCATCGTAGCATGCATGGACTCGACTCATATGAATGGGATTTCCATGAAAAATATTGTGGGCAGAAAATGGGTGATCACTGTACATTTCTCTTCTGTTTCCTATTTATATTTCTATTTTACCTCCTCAATTTATCATTATGGACAGGGAAAGACCTAATCTAAGATCTGCACAAAAATATTTAGCCTTCAAATTCATACCGTGATCGTAGCATGCATGGACTCGACTCATATGAATGGGATTTACATTAAAAAGATTGTGGGCCGAAAATGGGTGATCACTGTACATTTCTCTTCTGTTTCTAATTTATATTTATATTTTACCTCCTCAATTTAGCATTATGGACAGGGAAAGACCTAATCTAAGATCTGCAAAAAAATATTTAGCCTTCAAATTCATACCGTCATCGTAGCATGCATGGACTCGACTCATATGAATGGGATTTCCATGAAAAAGATTGTGGGCCGAAAATGGGTGATAACTGTACATTTCTCTTCTGTTTCCTATTTATATTTATATTTTATCTCCTCAATTTAGCATTATGGACAGGGAAAGACCTAATCTAAGATCTGCACAAAAATATTTAGCCTTCAAATTCATACCGTCATCGTAGCATGCATGGACTCGACTCGTATGACTGGGATTTCCATGAAAAATATTGTGGGCAGAAAATGGTTGATAACTGTACATTTCTCTTCTGTTTCCTATTTATACTTCTATTTTACCTCCTCAATTTAGCATTATGGATAGGGAAAGACCTAATCTAAGATCTGCACAAAAATATTTAGCCTTCAAATTTATACCGTCATTGTAGCATGCATGGACTCGACTCATATGAATGGGATTTCCATGAAAAATATTGTGGGCAGAAAATGGGTGATCACTGTACATTTCTCTTCTGTTTCCTATTTATATTTATATTTTACCTCCTCAATTTAGCATTATGGACAGGGAAAGACCTAATCTAAGATCTGCACAAAAATATTTAGCCTTCAAATTCATACCGTCATCGTAGCATGCATGGACTCGACTCATATGACTGGGATTTCCATGAAAAATATTGTGGGCAGAAAATGGGTGATCACTGTACATTTCTCTTCTGTTTCCTATTTATATTTCTATTTTACCTCCTCAATTTAGCATTATGGACAGGGAAAGTCCTAATCTAAGATTTGCACAAAAATATTTAGCCTTCAAATTCATACCGTGATCGTAGCATGCATGGACTCGACTCATATGAATGGGATTTCCATGAAACAGATTGAGGAGCTTAAAATGGGTGATCACTGTACATTTCACTTCTGTTTCCTACTTATATTTCTATTTTACCTCCTCAATTTAGCATTATGAACAGGGAAAGAACTAATCTAAGATCTGCACAAAAATATTCAGCCTTCAAATTCATACCGTCATCGTAGCATGCATGGACTCGACTCATATGAATGGGATTTCCATGAAAAAGTTTGTGGGCCGAAAATGGGTGATCACTGTACATTTCTCTTCTGTTTCCTATTTATATTTATATTTTATCTCCTCAATTTAGCATTATGGACAGGGAAAGACCTAATCTAAGATCTGCACAAAAATATTTAGCCTTCAAATTCATACCGTCATCGTAGCATGCATGGACTCGACTCATATGAATGGGATTTCCATGAAAAAGATTGTGGGCCGAAAATGGGTGATCACTGTACATTTCTCTTCTGTTTCCTATTTATATTTATATTTTATCTCCTCAATTTAGCATTATGGACAGGGAAAGACCTAATCTAAGATCTGCACAAAAATATTTAGCCTTCAAATTCATACCGTCATCGTAGCATGCATGGACTCGACTCGTATGACTGGGATTTCCATGAAAAATATTGTGGGCAGAAAATGGGTGATCATTGTACATTTCTCTTCTGTTTCCTATTTATATTTCTATTTTACCTCCTCAATTTAGCATTATGGACAGGGAAAGACCTAATCTAAGATCTGCACAAAAATATTTAGCCTTCAAATTTATACCGTCATCGTAGCATGCATGGACTCGACTCATATGAATGGGATTTCCATGAAAAATATTGTGGGCAGAAAATGGGTGATCACTGTACATTTCTCTTCTGTTTCCTATTTATATTTATATTTTACCTCCTCAATTTAGCATTATGGACAGGGAAAGAACTAATCTAAGATCTGCACAAAAATATTTAGACTTCAAATTTATACCGTGATCGTAGCATGCATGGACTCGACTCATATGACTGGGATTTCCATGAAAAATATTGTGGGCAGAAAATTGGTGATCTATGTACATTTCGCTTCTGTTTCCTATTTATATTTCTATTTTACCTCCTCAATTTAGCATTATGGACAGGGAAAGAACTAATCTAAGATCTGCACAAAAATATTTAGCCTTCAATTCATACCGTCATCGTAGCATGCATGGAGTCGACTCATATGACTGGGATTTCCATGAAAAAGTTTGTGGGCCGAAAAGGGGTGATCACTGTACATTTCTCTTCTGTTTCCTATTTATATTTATATTTTACCTCCTCAATTTAGCATTATGGACCGGGAAAGACCTAATCTAAGATCTGCACAAAAATATTTAGCCTTCAAATTCATACCGTGATCGTAGCATGCATGTACTCGCCTCATATGACGGGGATTTCCATGATAAATATTGTGGGCAGAAAATTGGTGATCTCTGTACATTTCGCTTCTGTTTCCTATTTATATTTCTATTTTACCTCCTCAATTTAGCATTATGGACAGGGAAAGACCTAATCTAAGATCTGCACAAAAATATTTAGCCTTCAAATTCATACCGTCATCGTAGCATGCATGGAGTCGACTCATATGAATGGCATTTCCATGAAAAAGATTGTGGGCCCAAAATGGGTGATCACTGTATATTTCCCTTCGGTTTCCTATTTATATTTCAATTTTACCTCCTCAATTTAGCATTATGGACAGGGAAAGACCTAATCTAAAATCTGCACAAAAATATTTTGCCTTCAAATCCATACCGTCATCGTAGCATGCATGGACTCGACACATATGAATGGGATTTACATGAAAAAGATTGTGGGCCGAAAATGGGTGATCACTGTACATTTCTCTTCTGTTTCTAATTTATATTTATATTTTACCTCCTCAATTTAGCATTATGGACAGGGAAAGACCTAATCTAAGATCTGCAAAAAAATATTTAGCCTTCAAATTCATACCGTCATCGTAGCATGCATGGACTGGACTCATATGAATGGGATTTCCATGAAAAAGATTGTGGGCCGAAAATTGGTGATCACTGTACATTTCTCTTTTGTTTCCTATTTATATTTATATTTTATCTCCTCAATTTAGCATTATGGACAGGGAAAGACCTAATCTAAGATCTGCACAAGAATATTTAGCCTTCAAATTCATACCGTCATCGTAGCATGCATGGACTCGTCTCATATGAATGAGATTTCCATGAAAAATATTGTGGGCAGAAAATGGGTGATCACTGTACATTTCTATTCTGTTTCCTATTTATATTTATATTTTACCTCCTCAATTTAGCATTATGGACAGGGAAAGACCTAATCTAAGATCTGCACAAAAATATTTAGCCTTCAAATTCATACCGTGATCGTAGCATGCATGGACTCGACTCATATGAATGGGATTTCCATGAAAAAGATTGTGGGCCGAAAATGGGTGATCACTGTACATTTCACTTCTGTTTCCTATTCATATTTAGATTTTATCTCCTCAATTTAGTATTATGGACAGGGAGAGACCTAATCTAAGATCTGCACATAAATATTTAGCCTTCAAATTCATACCGTCATCGTAGCATGCATGGAGTCGACTCATATGAATGGCATTTCCATGAAAAAGATTGTGGGCCCAAAATGGGTGATCACTGTATATTTCCCTTCGGTTTCCTATTTATATTTCAATTTTACCTCCTCAATTTAGCATTATGGACAGGGAAAGACCTAATCTAAAATCTGCACAAAAATATTTTGCCTTCAAATCCATACCGTCATCGTAGCATGCATGGACTCGACACATATGAATGGGATTTACATGAAAAAGATTGTGGGCCGAAAATGGGTGATCACTGTACATTTCTCTTCTGTTTCTAATTTATATTTATATTTTACCTCCTCAATTTAGCATTATGGACAGGGAAAGACCTAATCTAAGATCTGCAAAAAAATATTTAGCCTTCAAATTCATACCGTCATCGTAGCATGCATGGACTGGACTCATATGAATGGGATTTCCATGAAAAAGATTGTGGGCCGAAAATTGGTGATCACTGTACATTTCTCTTTTGTTTCCTATTTATATTTATATTTTATCTCCTCAATTTAGCATTATGGACAGGGAAAGACCTAATCTAAGATCTGCACAAGAATATTTAGCCTTCAAATTCATACCGTCATCGTAGCATGCATGGACTCGTCTCATATGAATGAGATTTCCATGAAAAATATTGTGGGCAGAAAATGGGTGATCACTGTACATTTCTATTCTGTTTCCTATTTATATTTATATTTTACCTCCTCAATTTAGCATTATGGACAGGGAAAGACCTAATCTAAGATCTGCACAAAAATATTTAGCCTTCAAATTCATACCGTGATCGTAGCATGCATGGACTCGACTCATATGAATGGGATTTCCATGAAAAAGATTGTGGGCCGAAAATGGGTGATCACTGTACATTTCACTTCTGTTTCCTATTCATATTTAGATTTTATCTCCTCAATTTAGTATTATGGACAGGGAGAGACCTAATCTAAGATCTGCACATAAATATTTAGCCTTCAAATTCATACCGTCATCGTAGCATGCATGGACTCGACTCATATGAATGGGATTTCAATGAAAAAGATTGTGGGCCGAAAATGGGTTATCACTGTACATTTCTCTTCTGTTTCCTATTTATATTTCTATTTTACCTCCTCAATTTAGCATTATGGACAGGGAAAGAACTAATCCAAGATCTGCACAAAAATATTTAGACTTCAAATTTATACCGTGATCGTAGCATGCATGGACTCGACTCATATGACTGGGATTTCCATGAAAAATATTGTGGGCAGAAAATTGGTGATCTATGTACATTTCGCTTCTGTTTCCTATTTCTATTTCTATTTTACCTCCTCAATTTAGCATTATGGACAGGGAAAGACCTAATCTAAGATCTGCACAAAAATATTTAGCCTTCAATTCATACCGTCATCGTAGCATGCATGGAGTCGACTCATATGAATGGCATTTCCATGAAAAAGATTGTGGGCAGAAAATGGGTGATCATTGTACATTTCTCTTCTGTTTCCTATTTATATTTCTATTTTACCTCCTCAATTTAGCATTATGGACAGGGAAAGACCTAATCTAAGATCTGCACAAAAATATTTAGCCTTCAAATTTATACCGTCATCGTAGCATGCATGGACTCGACTCATATGAATGGGATTTCCATGAAAAATATTGTGGGCAGAAAATGGGTGATCACTGTACATTTCTCTTCTGTTTCCTATTTATATTTCTATTTTACCTCCTCAATTTAGCATTATGGACAGGGAAAGAACTAATCTAAGATCTGCACAAAAATATTTAGACTTCAAATTTATACCGTGATCGTAGCATGCATGGACTCGACTCATATGACTGGGATTTCCATGAAAAATATTGTGGGCAGAAAATTGGTGATCTATGTACATTTCGCTTCTGTTTCCTATTTATATTTCTATTTTACCTCCTCAATTTAGCATTATGGACAGGGAAAGAACTAATCTAAGATCTGCACAAAAATATTTAGCCTTCAATTCATACCGTCATCGTAGCATGCATGGAGTCGACTCATATGACTGGGATTTCCATGAAAAAGTTTGTGGGCCGAAAAGGGGTGATCACTGTACATTTCTCTTCTGTTTCCTATTTATATTTATATTTTACCTCCTCAATTTAGCATTATGGACCGGGAAAGACCTAATCTAAGATCTGCACAAAAATATTTAGCCTTCAAATTCATACCGTGATCGTAGCATGCATGTACTCGCCTCATATGACGGGGATTTCCATGATAAATATTGTGGGCAGAAAATTGGTGATCTCTGTACATTTCGCTTCTGTTTCCTATTTATATTTCTATTTTACCTCCTCAATTTAGCATTATGGACAGGGAAAGACCTAATCTAAGATCTGCACAAAAATATTTAGCCTTCAAATTCATACCGTCATCGTAGCATGCATGGAGTCGACTCATATGAATGGCATTTCCATGAAAAAGATTGTGGGCCCAAAATGGGTGATCACTGTATATTTCCCTTCGGTTTCCTATTTATATTTCAATTTTACCTCCTCAATTTAGCATTATGGACAGGGAAAGACCTAATCTAAAATCTGCACAAAAATATTTTGCCTTCAAATTCATACCGTCATCGTAGCATGCATGGACTCGACACATATGAATGGGATTTACATGAAAAAGATTGTGGGCCGAAAATGGGTGATCACTGTACATTTCTCTTCTGTTTCTAATTTATATTTATATTTTACCTCCTCAATTTAGCATTATGGACAGGGAAAGACCTAATCTAAGATCTGCAAAAAAATATTTAGCCTTCAAATTCATACCGTCATCGTAGCATGCATGGACTGGACTCATATGAATGGGATTTCCATGAAAAAGATTGTGGGCCGAAAATTGGTGATCACTGTACATTTCTCTTTTGTTTCCTATTTATATTTATATTTTATCTCCTCAATTTAGCATTATGGACAGGGAAAGACCTAATCTAAGATCTGCACAAGAATATTTAGCCTTCAAATTCATACCGTCATCGTAGCATGCATGGACTCGTCTCATATGAATGAGATTTCCATGAAAAATATTGTGGGCAGAAAATGGGTGATCACTGTACATTTCTATTCTGTTTCCTATTTATATTTTACCTCCTCAATTTAGCATTATGGACAGGGAAAGACCTAATCTAAGATCTGCACAAAAATATTTAGCCTTCAAATTCATACCGTGATCGTAGCATGCATGTAATCGACTCATATGACGGGGATTTCCATGATAAATATTGTGGGCAGAAAATGGGTGATCACTGTACATTTCTCTTCTGTTTCCTATTTATATTTATATTTCACCACCTCAATTTAGCATTATGGACAGGGAAAGACCTAATCTAAGATCTGCACAAAAATATTTAGCCTTCAAATTCATACTGTCACCGTAGCATGCATGGACTCGACTCATATGAATGGGATTTCCATGAAAAAGATTGTGGGCCGAAAATGGGTGATTACTGTACATTTCTCTTCTGTTTCCTATTTATATTTCTATTTTACCTCCTCAATTTAGCATTATGGACAGGGAAAGACCTAATCTAAGATCTGCACAAAAATATTTAGCCTTCAAATTCATACCGTCATCGTAGCATGCATGGACTCGACTCATATGAATGGGATTTCAATGAAAAAGATTGTGGGCCGAAAATGGGTGATCACTGTACATTTCTCTTCTGTTTCCTATTTATATTTATAATTTACCTCCTCAATTTAGCATTATGGACAGTGAAAGACCTAATCTAAGATCTGCACAAAAATATTTAGACTTCAAATTTATACCGTGATCGTAGCATGCATGGACTCGACTCATATGACTGGGATTTCCATGAAAAATATTGTGGGCAGAAAATTGGTGATCTCTGTACATTTCTCTTCTGTTTCCTATTTATATTTCTATTTTACCTCCTCAATTTAGCATTATGGACAGGGAAAGACCTAATCTAAGATCTGCACAAAAATATTTAGCCTTCAAATTCATACCGTCATCGTAGCATGCATGGACTCGACTCATATGAATAGGATTTCCATGAAAAATATTGTGGGCCGAAAATGGGTGATCACTGTACATTTCTCTTCTGTTTCCTATTTATCTTTCTATTTTACCACCTCAATTTAGCATTATGGACAGGGAAAGACCTAATCTAAGATCTGCACAAAAATATTTAGCCTTCAAATTCATACCGTGATCGTAGCATGCATGGACTCGACTCATATGAATGGGATTTCCATGAAAAAGATTGTGGGCCGAAAATGGGTGATCACTGTACATTTCTTTTCTGTTTCCTATTTATATTTATATTTTAACTCCTCAATTTAGCATTATGGACAGGGAAAGACCTAATCTAAGATCTGCACAAAAATATTTAGCCTTCAAATTCATACCGTCATCGTAGCATGCATGGACTCGACTCATATGAATGGGATTTCAATGAAAAAGATTGTGGGCCGAAAATGGGTGATCACTGTACATTTCTCTTCTGTTTCCTATTTATATTTCTTTTTTACCTCCTCAATTTAGCATTAAGGACAGGGAAAGACCTGATCTAAGGTCTGCACAAAAATATTTAGCCTTCAAATTCATACCGTGATCGTAGCGTGCATGGATTCGACTCATATGACTGGGATTTCCATGAAAAATTTTGTGGGCAGAACATGGGTGATTTACTGTACATTTCTCTTCTGTTTCCTATTTATATTTCTATTTTACCTCCTCAATTTAGCATTATGGACAGGGAAAGACCTAATCTAAGATCTGCACAAAAATATTTAACCTTCAAATTCATACCGTCATCGTAGGATGCATGGACTCGACTCATATGAATGGGATTTCCATGAAAAAGATTGTGGGCCGAAAATGGGTGATCACTGTACATTTCTCTTCTGTTTCCTATTTATATTTATATTTTACCTCCTCAATTTAGCATTATGGACAGGGAAAGACCTAATCTAAGATCTGCACAAAAATATTTAGCCTTCAAATTCATACCGTCATCGTAGCATGCATGGACTCGACTCATATGAATGAGATTTCCATGAAAAAGATTGTGGGCCGAAAATGTGTGATCACTGTACATTTCTCTTCTGTTTCCTATTTATATTTCTAATTTACCTCCTCAATTTAGCATTATGGACAGGGAAAGACCTAATCTAAGATCTGCACAAAAATATTTAGCCTTCAAATTCATACCGTCATCGTAGCATGAATGGACTCGACTCATATGAATGCGATTTCCATGAAAAAGATTGTGGGCTGAAAATGGGTGATCACAGTACATTTCTCTTCTGTTTCCTATTTATATTTATATTTTACCTCCTCAATTTAGCATTATGGACAGGGAAAGACCTAATCTAAGATCTACACAAAAATATTTAGCCTTCAAATTCATACCGTCATCGTAGCATGCATGGACTCGACTCATATGAATGGGATTTCCATGAAAAAGATTGTGGGCCGAAAATGGGTGATCACTGTACATTTCTCTTCTGTTTCCTATTTATATTTCTATTTTACCTCCTCAATTTAGCATTATGGACAGGGAAAGACCTAATCTAAGATCTGCACAAAAATATTTAGCCTTCAAATACATACCGTGATCGTAGCATGCATGGAATCGACTCATACGACTGGGATTTCCATGAAAAATATTGTGGGCAGAAAATGGGTGATCACTGTACATTTCTGTTCTGTTTCCTATTTATATTGATATTTTATCTCCTCAATTTAGTATTATGGACAGGGAAAGACATAATCTAAGATCTGCACAAAAATATTTAGCCTTCAAATTCATACCGTGATCGTAGCATGCATGGACTCGACTCATATGACTGGGATTTCCATGAAAAATATTGTGGGCAGAAAATGGGTGATCACTGTACATTTCTCTTCTGTTTCCTATTTATATTTATATTTTACCTCCTCAATTTAGCATTATGGACAGGGAAAGACCTAATCTAAGATCTGCACAAAAATATTTAGCCTTCAAATTCATACCGTCATCGTAGCATGCATGGACTCGACTCATATGAATGGGATTTCAATGAAAAAGATTGTGGGCCGAAAATGGGTGATCACTGTACATTTCTCTTCTGTTTCCTATTTATATTTCTTTTTTACCTCCTCAATTTAGCATTAAGGACAGGGAAAGACCTGATCTAAGGTCTGCACAAAAATATTTAGCCTTCAAATTCATACCGTGATCGTAGCGTGCATGGATTCGACTCATATGACTGGGATTTCCATGAAAAATTTTGTGGGCAGAACATGGGTGATCACTGTACATTTCTCTTCTGTTTCCTATTTATATTTATATTTTACCTCCTCAATTTAGCATTATGGACAGGGAAAGACCTAATCTAAGATCTGCACAAAAATATTTAACCTTCAAATTCATACCGTCATCGTAGGATGCATGGACTCGACTCATATGAATGGGATTTCCATGAAAAAGATTGTGGGCCGAAAATGGGTGATCACTGTACATTTCTCTTCTGTTTCCTATTTATATTTCTATTTTACCTCCTCAATTTAGCATTATGGACAGGGAAAGACCTAATCTAAGATCTGCACAAAAATATTTTGCCTTCAAATTCATACCGTGATCGTAGCATGCATGGACTCGACTCATACGACTGGGATTTCCAAGAAAAATATTGTGGGCAGAAAATGGGTGATCACTGTACATTTCTCTTCTGTTTCCTATTTATATTTATATTTTACCTCCTCAATTTAGCATTATGGACAGGGAAAGACCTAATCTAAGATCTGCACAAAAATATTTAGCCTTCAAATTCATACCGTCATTGTAGCATGCATGGACTCGACTCATATGAATGGGATTTCCATGACAAAGATTGTGGCCGAAAATGGGTGATCACTGAACATTTCTCTTCTGTTTCTTATTTATATTTATATTTTACCTCCTCAATTTAGCATTATGGACAGGGAAAGACCTAATCTAAGATCTGCAAAAAAATATTTAGCCTTCAAATTCATACCGTCATCGTAGCATGCATGGACTCGACACATATGAATGGGATTTCCATGAAAAAGATTGTGGGCCTAAAATGGGTGATCACTGAACATTTCTCTTCTGTTTCCTATTTATATTTCTATTTTACCTCCTCAATTTAGTATTATGGACAGGGAAAGACCTAATCTAAGATCTGCACAAAAATATTTAGCCTTCAAATTCATACCGTCATCATAGCATGCATGGACTCGACTCATATGACTGGGATATCCATGAAAAATATTGTGGGCACAAAATGGGGGATCACTGTACGTTTCTCTTCTGTTTCCTATTTATATTTATATTTTATCTCCTCAATTTAACATTATGGACAAGGAAAGACCTAATCTAAGATCTGCACAAAAATATTTAGCCTTCAAATGCATACCGTCATCGTAGCATGCATGGACTCGACTCATATGAAGGGGATTTCCATGAAAAAGATTGTGGGTCGAAAATGGGTGATCACTGTACATTTCTCTTCTGTTTCCTATTTATATTTCTATTTTACCTCCTCAAGTTAGCATTATGGACATGGAAAGACCTAATCTAAGATCTGCACAAAAATATTTAGCCTTCAAATTCATACCGTCATTGTAGCATGCATGGACTCGACTCATATGAATGGGATTTCCATGAAAATTTTGTGGGCCGAAAATGGGTGATCACTGTACATTTCTCTTCTGTTTCCTATTTATATTTATATTTTATCTCCTCAATTTAGCATTATGGACAGGGAAAGACCTAATCTAAGATCTGCACAAAAATATTTAGCCTTCAAATTCATACCGTCATCGTAGCATGCATGGACTCGACTCATATGAATGGGATTTCCATGAAAAATATTGTGGGCAGAAAATGGTTGATCACTGTACATTTCTCTTCTGTTTCCTATTTATATTTCTATTTTACCTCCTCAATTTAGCATTATGGACAGGGAAAGACCTAATCTAAGATCTGCACAAAAATATTTAGCCTTCAAATTCATACCGTGATCGTAGCATGCATGGACTCGACTCATATGACTGGGATTTCCATGAAAAATATTGTGGGCAGAAAATGGGTGATCACTGTACATTTCTCTTCTGTTTCCTATTTATATTTCTATTTTACCTCCTCAATTTAGCATTATGGACTGGGAAAGACCTAATCTAAGATCTGCACAAAAATATTTAGCCTTCAAATTCATACCGTCATCGTAGCATGCATGGACTCGACTCATATGAATGGGATTTCCATGAAAAATATTGTGGGCAGAAAATGTGTGATCACTGTACATTTCTCTTCTGTTTCCTATTTATATTTATATTTTACCTCCTCAATTTAGCATTATGGACAGGGAAAGACCTAATCTAAGATCTGCACAAAAATATTTAGCCTTCAAATTCATACCGTGATCGTAGCATGCATGGACTCGACTCATATGACTGGGATTTCCATGAAAAATATTGTGGGCAGAAAATGGGTGATCACTGTACATTTCTCTTCTGTTTCCTATTTATATTTCTAATTTACCTCCTCAATTTAGCATTATGGACAGGGAAAGTCCTAATCTAAGATTTGCACAAAAATATTTAGCCTTCAAATTCATACCGTGATCGTAGCATGCATGGACTCGACTCATATGAATGGGATTTCCATGAAACAGATTGAGGAGCTTAAAATGGGTGATCACTGTACATTTCACTTCTGTTTCCTACTTATATTTCTATTTTACCTCCTCAATTTAGCATTATGAACAGGGAAAGACCTAATCTAAGATCTGCACAAAAATATTTAGCCTTCAAATTCATACCGTCATCGTAGCATGCATGGACTCGACTCGTATGACTGGGATTTCCATGAAAAATATTGTGGGCAGAAAATGGGTGATCACTGTACATTTCTCTTCTGTTTGCTATTCATATTTATATTTTACCTCCACAATTTAGCATTATGGACAGGGAAAGACCTAATCTAAGATCTGCACAAAAATATTTAGCCTTCAAATTCATACCGTCATCGTAGCATGCATGGACTCGACTCATATGAATGGGATTTCAATGAAAAAGTTTGTGGGCCGAAAATGGGTGAACATTGTAAGTTTCTCTTCTGTTTCCTATTTATATGTCTATTTTACCTCCTCAATTTAGCATTATGGACAGGGAAAGACATAATCTAAGATCTGCACAAAAATATTTAGCCTTCAAATTCTTACCGTGCTCGTAGCATGCATGTACTCGACTCATATGACGGGGATTTCCATGATAAATATTGTGGGCAGAAAGTGGGTGATCACTGTACATTTCTCTTCTGTTTCCTATTTATTTTTCTATTATACCTCCTCAATTTAGCATTATGGACAGGGAAAGACCTAATCTAAGATCTGCACAAAAATATTTAGCCTTCAAATTCATACCGTGATCGTAGCATGCATGGACTCGACTCATATGACTGTGATTTCCATGAAAAAGATTGTGGGCCGAAAATGGGTGATCACTGTACATTTCTCTTCTATTTCCTATTTATATTTATATTTTACCTCCTCAATTTAGCATTATGGACAGGGAAAGACCTAATCTAAGATCTGCACAAAAATATTTAGCCTTCAAATTCATACCGTCATCATAGCATGCATGGACTCGACTCATATGAATGGGATTTCCATGAAAAAGATTGTGGGCCGAGAATGGGTGATCACTGTACATTTCTCTTTTGTTTCCTATTTATATTTATATTTTACCTCCTCAATTTAGCATTATGGACAGGGAAAGAGCTAATCTAAGATCTGCACAAAAATATTTAGCCTTCAAATTCATACCGTGATCGTAGCATGCATGGACTCGACTCATATGACTGGGATATCCATGAAAAATATTGTGGGCACAAAATGGGGGATCACTGTACGTTTCTCTTCTGTTTCCTATTTATATTTATATTTTATCTCCTCAATTTAACATTATGGACAAGGAAAGACCTAATCTAAGATCTGCACAAAAATATTTAGCCTTCAAATTCATACCGTCATCGTAGCATGCATGGACTCGACTCATATGAAGGGGATTTCCATGAAAAAGATTGTGGGTCGAAAATGGGTGATCACTGTACATTTCTCTTCTGTTTTCTATTTATATTTCTATTGTACCTCCTCAAGTTAGCATTATGGACAGGGAAAGACCTAATCTAAGATCTGCACAAAAATATTTAGCCTTCAAATTCATACCGTCATTGTAGCATGCATGGACTCGACTCATATGAATGGGATTTCCATGAAAAAGTTTGTGGGCCGAAAATGGGTGATCACTGTACATTTCTCTTCTGTTTCCTATTTATATTTATATTTTATCTCCTCAATTTAGCATTATGGACAGGGAAAGACCTAATCTAAGATCTGCACAAAAATATTTAGCCTTCAAATTCATACCGTGATCGTAGCATGCATGGACTCGACTCATATGACTGGGATTTCCATGAAAAATATTGTGGGCAGAAAATGGGTGATCACTGTACATTTCTCTTCTGTTTCCTATTTATATTTCTATTTTACCTCCTCAATTTAGCATTATGGACTGGGAAAGACCTAATCTAAGATCTGCACAAAAATATTAACCTTCAAATTCATACCGTCATCGTAGCATGCATGGACTCGACTCATATGAATGGGATTTCCATGAAAAATATTGTGGGCAGAAAATGGGTGATCACTGTACATTTCTCTTCTGTTTCCTATTTATATTTATATTTTACCTCCTCAATTTAGCATTATGGACAGGGAAAGACCTAATCTAAGATCTGCACAAAAATATTTAGCCTTCAAATTCATACCGTGATCGTAGCATGCATGGACTCGACTCATATGACTGGGATTTCCATGAAAAATATTGTGGGCAGAAAATGGGTGATCACTGTACATTTCTCTTCTATTTCCTATTTATATTTCTATTTTACCTCCTCAATTTAGCATTATGGACTGGGAAAGACCTAATCTAAGATCTGCACAAAAATATTAACCTTCAAATTCATACCGTCATCGTAGCATGCATGGACTCGACTCATATGAATGGGATTTCCATGAAAAATATTGTGGGCAGAAAATGGGTGATCACTGTACATTTGTCTTCTGTTTCCTATTTATATTTCTATTTTACCTCCTCAATTTAGCATTATGGACAGGGAAAGACCTAATCTAAGATCTGCACAAAAATATTTAGCCTTCAAATTCATACCGTGATCGTAGCATGCATGGACTCGACTCATATGACTGGGATTTCCATGAAAAATATTGTGGGCAGAAAATGGGTGATCACTGTACATTTCTCTTCTGTTTCCTATTTATATTTATATTTTACCTCCTCAATTTAGCATTATGGACAGGGAAAGACCTAATCTAAGATCTGCACAAAAATATTTAGCCTTCAAATTCATACCGTGATCGTAGCATGCATGGACTCGACTCATATGACTGGGATTTCCATGAAAAATATTGTGGGCAGAAAATGGGTGATCACTCTACATTTCTCTTCTGTTTCCTATTTATATTTCTATTTTACCTCCTCAATTTAGCATTATGGACAGGGAAAGACCTAATCTAAGATCTGCACAAAAATATTCAGCCTTCAAATTCATACCGTGATCGTAGCATGCATGGACTCGACTCATATGAATGGGATTTCCATGAAAAAGTTTGTGGGCCGAAAATGGGTGATCACTGTACATTTCTCTTCTGTTTCCTATTTATATTTATATTTTATCTCCTCAATTTAGCATTATGGACAGTGAAAGACCTAATCTAAGATCTGCACAAAAATATTTAGCCTTCAAATTCATACCGTCATCGTAGCATGCATGGACTCGACTCGTATGACTGGGATTTCCATGAAAAATATTGTGGGCAGAAAATGGGTGATCACTGTACATTTCTCTTCTGTTTCCTATTTATATTTATATTTTACCTCCTCAATTTAGCATTATGGACAGGGAAAGACCTAATCTAAGATCTGCACAAAAATATTTAGCCTTCAAATTCATACCGTCATCGTAGCATGCATGGATTCGACTCATATGAATGGGATTTCCATGAAAAATATTGTGGGCAGAAAATGGGTGATCACTGTACATTTCTCTTCTATTTCCTATTTATATTTCTATTTTACCTCCTCAATTTAGCATTATGGACAGGGAAAGACCTAATCTAAGATCTGCACAAAAATATTTAGCCTTCAAATTCATACCGTGATCGTAGCATGCATGGACTCGACTCATATGACTGGGATTTCCATGAAAAATATTGTGGGCAGAAAATGGGTGATTACTGTACATTTCTCTTCTGTTTCCTACTTATATTTCTATTTTACCTCCTCAATTTAGCATTATGGACAGGGAAAGACCCAATCTAAGATCTGCACAAAAATATTTAGCCTTCAAATTCATACCGTGATCGTAGCATGCATGGACTCGACTCATATGAATGGGATTTCCATGAAACAGATTGAGGGCCGAAAATGGGTGATCACTGTACATTTCACTTCTGTTTCCTACTTATATTTCTATTTTACCTCCTCAATTTAGCATTATGAACAGGGAAAGACCTAATCTAAGATCTGCACAAAAATATTCAGCCTTCAAATTCATACCGTCACCGTAGCATGCATGGACGCGACTCATATGAATAGGATTTCCATGAAAAAGTTTGTGGGCCGAAAATGGGTGATCATTGTAAGTTTCTCTTCTGTTTCCTATTTATATGTCTATTTTACCTCCTCAATTTAGCATTATGGACAGGGAAAGACATAATCTAAGATCTGCACAAAAATATTTAGCCTTCAAATTCATACCGTGCTCGTAGCATGCATGTACTCGACTCATATGACGGGGATTTCCATGATAAATATTGTGGGCAGAAATTGGGTGATCACTGTACATTTCTCTTCTGTTTCCTATTTATATTTATATTTTATCTCCTCAATTTAGTATTATGGACAGGGAGAGACCTAATCTAAGATCTGCACAAAAATATTTAGCCTTCAAATTCATACCGTGATCGTAGCATGCATGGACTCGAATCATATGACTGGGATTTCCATGAAAAATATTGTGGTCAGAAAATGGGTGATCCCTGTACATTTCTCTTCTGTTTCCTATTTATATTTCTATTTTACCTCCTCAATTTAGCATTACGGACAGGGAAAGACCTAATCTAAAATCTGCACAAAAATATTTTGCCTTCAAATTCATACCGTCATCGTAGCATGCATAGACTCGACTCATATGAATGGGATTTACATGAAAATGATTGTGGGCCGAAAATGGGTGATCACTGTACATTTCTCTTCTGTTTCTTATTTATATTTATATTTTACCTCCTCAATTTAGCATTATGGACAGGGAAAGACTTAATCTAAGATCTGCAAAAAAATATTTAGCCTTCAAATACATACCTTCATCGTAGCATGCATGGACTCGACTCATATGAATGGGATTTCCATGAAAAAGATTGTGGGCCGAAAATGGTGATCACTGCACATTTCTCTTCTGTTTCTTATTTATATTTCTATTTTACCTCCTCAATTTAGCATTATTGACAGGGAAAGACCTAATCTAAGATCTGCACAAAAATATTTAGCCTTCAAATTCATACCGTCATCGTAGCATGCATGGACTCGACTCTTTTGACTGGGATTTCCATGAAAAATATTGTGGGCAGAAAATGGGAGATCACTGTACATTTCTCTTCTGTTTCCTATTTATATTTCTATTTTACCTCCTCAATTTAGCATTATGGACAGGGAAAGACCTAATCTAAGATCTGCACAAAAATATTTAGCCTTCAAATTCATACCGTCATCGTAGCATGCATGGACTCGACTCATACGACTGGGATTTCCATTAAAAAGATTGTGGGCAGAAAATGGGTGATCACTGTACATTTCTCTTCTGTTTCCTATTTATATTTATATTTTACCTCCTCAATTTAGCATTATGGACAGGCAAAGACCTAATCTAAGATCTGCACAAAAATATTTAGCCTTCAAATTCATACCGTCATCGTAGCATGCATGGACTCGACTCATATGAATGGGATTTCCATGAAAAAGATTGTGGGCCGAAAATGGGTGATCACTGTACATTTCTCTTCTGTTTCCTATTTATATTTTATCTCCTCAATTTAGTATTATGGACAGGGAGAGACCTAATCTAAGATCTGCACAAAAATATTTAGCCTTCAAATTCATACCGTGATCGTAGCATGCATGGACTCGACTCATATGACTGGGATTTCCTTGAAAAATATTGTAGGCATAAAATTGGTGATCTCTGTACATTTCTCTTCTGTTTACTATTTATATTTCTATTTTACCTCCTCAATTTAGCATTATGGACAGGGAAAGACCTAATCTAAGATCTGCACAAGAATATTTAGCTTCCAAATTCATACCGTCATCGTAGCATGCATGGAGTCGACTCATATGAATTGGATTTCCATGAAAAAGATTGTGGGCCGAAAATGGGGGATCACTGTACATTTCTCTTCTGTTTCCTATTTATATTTATATTTTATCTCCTCAATTTAGTATTATGGACAGGGAGAGACCTAACCTAAGATCTACACAAAAATATTTAGCCTTCAAATTCATACCGTGATCTTAGCATGCATGGACTCGACTCATATGACTGGGATTTCCATGAAAAATATTGTGGGCAGAAAATGGGTGATCACTGTATATTTCTCTTCTATTTCCTATTTATATTTCTATTTTACCTCCTCAATTTAGCATTATGGACAGGGATGACCTAATCTAAGATCTGCACAAAAATATTTAGCCTTCAAATTCATACCGTCATCGTAGCATGCATGGACTCGACTCATATGAATGGGATTTCAATGAAAAAGATTGTGGGCCGAAAATGGGTGATCGCTGTACATTTCTCTTCTGTTTCCTATTTATATTTCTATTTTACCTTCTCAATTTAGTATTATAGACAGGGAAAGACCTAATCTAAGATCTGCACAAAAATATTTAGACTTCAAATTTATACCGTGATCGTAGCATGCATGGACTCGACTCAAATGACTGGGATTCCCATGAAAAATATTGTGGGCAGAAAATTGGTGATCTCTGTACATTTCTCTTCTGTTTCCTATTTATATTTCTATTTTACCTCCTCAATTTAGCATTATGGACAGGGAAAGACCTAATCTAAGATGTGCACAAGAATATTTAGCCTTCAAATTCATACCGTCATCGTAGCATGCATGGAGTCGACTCATATGAATGGCATTTCCATGAAAAAGATTGTGGGCCCAAAATGGGTGATCACTGTACATTTCTCTTCTGTTTCTTATTTATATTTATATTTTACCTCCTCAATTTAGCATTATGGACAGGGAAAGACTTAATACATACCTTCATCGTAGCATGCATGGACTCGACTCATATGAATGGGATTTCCATGAAAAAGATTGTGGGCCGAAAATGGTGATCACTGCACATTTCTCTTCTGTTTCCTATTTATATTTCTATTTTACCTCCTCAATTTAGCATTATTGACAGGGAAAGACCTAATCTAAGATCTGCACAAAAATATTTAGCCTTCAAATTCATACCGTCATCGTAGCATGCATGGACTCGTCTCATATGACTGGGATTTCCATGAAAAATATTGTGGGCAGAAAATGGGAGATCACTGTACATTTCTCTTCTGTTTCCTATTTATATTTATATTTTACCTCCTCAATTTAGCATTATGGACAGGGAAAGACCTAATCTAATATCTGCACAAAAATATTTAGCCTTCAAATTCATACCGTCATCGTAGCATGCATGGACTCGACTCATATGAATGGGATTTCCATGAAAAAGATTGTGAGCCGAAAATGGGTGATCACTGTACATTTCTCTTCTGTTTCCTATTTATATTTCTATTTTACCTCCTCAATTTAGCATTATGGACAGGGAAAGAACTAATCGAAGATCTGCACAAAAATATTTACCCTGCAAATTCATACCGTCATCGTAGCATGCATGGACTCGACTCATATGAATGGGATTTCCATGAAAAAGATTGTGGGCCGAAAATGGGTGATCACTGTACATTTCTCTTCTGTTTCCTATTTATATTTATATTTTATCTCCTCAATTTAGTATTATGGACAGGGAGAGACCTAATCTAAGATCTGCACAAAAATATTTAGCCTTCAAATTCATACCGTGATCGTAGCATGCATGGACTCGAATCATATGACTGGGATTTCCATGAAAAATATTGTGGTCAGAAAATGGGTGATCCCTGTACATTTCTCTTCTGTTTCCTATTTATATTTATATTTTACCTCCTCAATTTAGCATTACGGACAGGGAAAGACCTAATCTAAAATCTGCACAAAAATGTTTTGCCTTCAAATTCATACCGTCATCGTAGCATGCATAGACTCGACTCATATGAATGGGATTTACATGAAAATGATTGTGGGCCGAAAATGGGTGATCACTGTACATTTCTCTTCTGTTTCTTATTTATATTTATATTTTACCTCCTCAATTTAGCATTATGGACAGGGAAAGACTTAATCTAAGATCTGCAAAAAAATATTTAGCCTTCAAATACATACCTTCATCGTAGCATGCATGGACTCGACTCATATGAATGGGATTTCCATGAAAAAGATTGTGGGCCGAAAATGGTGATCACTGCACATTTCTCTTCTGTTTCCTATTTATATTTCTATTTTACCTCCTCAATTTAGCATTATGGACAGGGAAAGACCTAATCTAAGATCTGCACAAAAATATTTACCCTGCAAATTCATACCGTCATCGTAGCATGCATGGACTCGACTCATATGAATGGGATTTCCATGAAAAAGATTGTGGGCCGAAAATGGGTGATCACTGTACATCTCTCTTCTGTTTCCTATTTATATTTATATTTTATCTCCTCAATTTAGTATTATGGACAGGGAGAGACCTAATCTAAGATCTGCACAAAAATATTTAGCCTTCAAATTCATACCGTGTTCGTAGCATGCATGGACTCGAATCATATGACTGGGATTTCCATGAAAAATATTGTGGTCAGAAAATGGGTGATCCCTGTACATTTCTCTTCTGTTTCCTATTTATATTTCTATTTTACCTCCTCAATTTAGCATTATAGACAGGGAAAACCTAATCTAAGATCTGCACAAAAATATTTAGACTTCAAATTTATACCGTGATCGTAGCATGCATGGACTCGAC
This sequence comes from Acanthosepion lycidas, assembly GCA_963932145.1. Taxonomy (NCBI): domain Eukaryota; kingdom Metazoa; phylum Mollusca; class Cephalopoda; order Sepiida; family Sepiidae; genus Acanthosepion; species Acanthosepion lycidas. The sequence continues at coordinate 105,203,504 of OZ010592.1, read as the reverse complement.
TCATATGACTGGGATTTCCATGAAAAATATTGTAGGCAGAAAATTGGTGATCTCTGTACATTTCTCTTCTGTTTACTATTTATATTTCTATTTTACCTCCTCAATTTAGCATTATGGACAGGGAAAGACCTAATCTAAGATCTGCACAAGAATATTTAGCTTCCAAATTCATACCGTCATCGTAGCATGCATGGAGTCGACTCATATGAATTGGATTTCCATGAAACAGATTGTGGGCCGAAAATGGGGGATCACTGTACATTTCTCTTCTGTTTCCTATTTATATTTATATTTTATCTCCTCAATTTAGTATTATGGACAGGGAGAGACCTAACCTAAGATCTACACAAAAATATTTAGCCTTCAAATTCATACCGTGATCTTAGCATGCATGGACTCGACTCATATGACTGGGATTTCCATGAAAAATATTGTGGGCAGAAAATGGGTGATCACTGTATATTTCTCTTCTATTTCCTATTTATATTTCTATTTTACCTCCTCAATTTAGCATTATGGACAGGGAAAGACCTAATCTAAGATCTGCACAAAAATATTTAGCCTTCAAATTCATACCGTCATCGTAGCATGCATGGACTCGACGCATATGAATGGGATTTCAATGAAAAAGATTGTGGGCCGAAAATGGGTGATCGCTGTACATTTCTCTTCTGTTTCCTATTTATATTTCTATTTTACCTTCTCAATTTAGTATTATAGACAGGGAAAGACCTAATCTAAGATCTGCACAAAAATATTTAGACTTCAAATTTATACCGTGATCGTAGCATGCATGGACTCGACTCAAATGACTGGGATTTCCATGAAAAATATTGTGGGCAGAAAATTGGTGATCTCTGTACATTTCTCTTCTGTTTCCTATTTATATTTATATTTTACCTCCTCAATTTAGCATTATGGACAGGGAAAGACCTAATCTAAGATCTGCACAAGAATATTTAGCCTTCAAATTCATACCGTCATCGTAGCATGCATGGAGTCGACTCATATGAATGGCATTTCCATGAAAAAGATTGTGGGCCCAAAATGGGTGATCACTGCACATTTCTCTTCTGTTTCTTATTTATATTTATATTTTACCTCCTCAATTTAGCATTATGGACAGGGAAAGACTTAATACATACCTTCATCGTAGCATGCATGGACTCGACTCATATGAATGGGATTTCCATGAAAAAGATTGTGGGCCGAAAATGGTGATCACTGCACATTTCTCTTCTGTTTCCTATTTATATTTATATTTTACCACCTCAATTTAGCATTATTGACAGGGAAAGACCTAATCTAAGATCTGCACAAAAATATTTAGCCTTCAAATTCATACCGTCATCGTAGCATGCATGGACTCGACTCATATGACTGGGATTTCCATGAAAAATATTGTGGGCAGAAAATGGGAGATCACTGTACATTTCTCTTCTGTTTCCTATTTATATTTATATTTTACCTCCTCAATTTAGCATTATGGACAGGGAAAGACCTAATCTAATATCTGCACAAAAATATTTAGCCTTCAAATTCATACCGTCATCGTAGCATGCATGGACTCGACTCATACGACTGGGATTTCCATTAAAAAGATTGTGGGCTGAAAATGGGTGATCACTGTACATTTCACTTCTGTTTCCTATTTATATTTATATTTTACCTCCTCAATTTAGCATTATGGACAGGGAAAGACCTAATCTAATATCTGCACAAAAATATTTAGCCTTCAAATTCATACCGTCATCGTAGCATGCATGGACTCGACTCATATGAATGGGATTTCCATGAAAAAGATTGTGAGCCGAAAATGGGTGATCACTGTACATTTCTCTTCTGTTTCCTATTTATATTTCTATTTTACCTCCTCAATTTAGCATTATGGACAGGGAAAGAACTAATCGAAGATCTGCACAAAAATATTTACCCTGCAAATTCATACCGTCATCGTAGCATGCATGGACTCGACTCATATGAATGGGATTTCCATGAAAAAGATTGTGGGCCGAAAATGGGTGATCACTGTACATTTCTCTTCTGTTTCCTATTTATATTTATATTTTATCTCCTCAATTTAGTATTATGGACAGGGAGAGACCTAATCTAAGATCTGCACAAAAATATTTAGCCTTCAAATTCATACCGTGATCGTAGCATGCATGGACTCGAATCATATGACTGGGATTTCCATGAAAAATATTGTGGTCAGAAAATGGGTGATCCCTGTACATTTCTCTTCTGTTTCCTATTTATATTTATATTTTACCTCCTCAATTTAGCATTACGGACAGGGAAAGACCTAATCTAAAATCTGCACAAAAATGTTTTGCCTTCAAATTCATACCGTCATCGTAGCATGCATAGACTCGACTCATATGAATGGGATTTACATGAAAATGATTGTGGGCCGAAAATGGGTGATCACTGTACATTTCTCTTCTGTTTCTTATTTATATTTATATTTTACCTCCTCAATTTAGCATTATGGACAGGGAAAGACTTAATCTAAGATCTGCAAAAAAATATTTAGCCTTCAAATACATACCTTCATCGTAGCATGCATGGACTCGACTCATATGAATGGGATTTCCATGAAAAAGATTGTGGGCCGAAAATGGTGATCACTGCACATTTCTCTTCTGTTTCCTATTTATATTTCTATTTCACCTCCTCAATTTAGCATTATGGACAGGGAAAGACCTAATCTAAGATCTGCACAAAAATATTTACCCTGCAAATTCATACCGTCATCGTAGCATGCATGGACTCGACTCATATGAATGGGATTTCCATGAAAAAGATTGTGGGCCGAAAATGGGTGATCACTGTACATCTCTCTTCTGTTTCCTATTTATATTTATATTTTATCTCCTCAATTTAGTATTATGGACAGGGAGAGACCTAATCTAAGATCTGCACAAAAATATTTAGCCTTCAAATTCATACCGTGTTCGTAGCATGCATGGACTCGAATCATATGACTGGGATTTCCATGAAAAATATTGTGGTCAGAAAATGGGTGATCCCTGTACATTTCTCTTCTGTTTCCTATTTATATTTCTATTTTACCTCCTCAATTTAGCATTATAGACAGGGAAAACCTAATCTAAGATCTGCACAAAAATATTTAGACTTCAAATTTATACCGTGATCGTAGCATGCATGGACTCGACTCATATGACTGGGATTTCCATGAAAAATATTGTAGGCAGAAAATTGGTGATCTCTGTACATTTCTCTTCTGTTTACTATTTATATTTCTATTTTACCTCCTCAATTTAGCATTATGGACAGGGAAAGACCTAATCTAAGATCTGCACAAGAATATTTAGCTTCCAAATTCATACCGTCATCGTAGCATGCATGGAGTCGACTCATATGAATTGGATTTCCATGAAACAGATTGTGGGCCGAAAATGGGGGATCACTGTACATTTCTCTTCTGTTTCCTATTTATATTTATATTTTATCTCCTCAATTTAGTATTATGGACAGGGAGAGACCTAACCTAAGATCTACACAAAAATATTTAGCCTTCAAATTCATACCGTGATCTTAGCATGCATGGACTCGACTCATATGACTGGGATTTCCATGAAAAATATTGTGGGCAGAAAATGGGTGATCACTGTATATTTCTCTTCTATTTCCTATTTATATTTCTATTTTACCTCCTCAATTTAGCATTATGGACAGGGAAAGACCTAATCTAAGATCTGCACAAAGATATTTAGCCTTCAAATTCATACCGTCATCGTAGCATGCATGGACTCGACGCATATGAATGGGATTTCAATGAAAAAGATTGTGGGCCGAAAATGGGTGATCGCTGTACATTTCTCTTCTGTTTCCTATTTATATTTCTATTTTACCTTCTCAATTTAGTATTATAGACAGGGAAAGACCTAATCTAAGATCTGCACAAAAATATTTAGACTTCAAATTTATACCGTGATCGTAGCATGCATGGACTCGACTCAAATGACTGGGATTTCCATGAAAAATATTGTGGGCAGAAAATTGGTGATCTCTGTACATTTCTCTTCTGTTTCCTATTTATATTTATATTTTACCTCCTCAATTTAGCATTATGGACAGGGAAAGACCTAATCTAAGATCTGCACAAGAATATTTAGCCTTCAAATTCATACCGTCATCGTAGCATGCATGGAGTCGACTCATATGAATGGCATTTCCATGAAAAAGATTGTGGGCCCAAAATGGGTGATCACTGCACATTTCTCTTCTGTTTCTTATTTATATTTATATTTTACCTCCTCAATTTAGCATTATGGACAGGGAAAGACTTAATACATACCTTCATCGTAGCATGCATGGACTCGACTCATATGAATGGGATTTCCATGAAAAAGATTGTGGGCCGAAAATGGTGATCACTGCACATTTCTCTTCTGTTTCCTATTTATATTTATATTTTACCTCCTCAATTTAGCATTATTGACAGGGAAAGACCTAATCTAAGATCTGCACAAAAATATTTAGCCTTCAAATTCATACCGTCATCGTAGCATGCATGGACTCGACTCATATGACTGGGATTTCCATGAAAAATATTGTGGGCAGAAAATGGGAGATCACTGTACATTTCTCTTCTGTTTCCTATTTATATTTATATTTTACCTCCTCAATTTAGCATTATGGACAGGGAAAGACCTAATCTAATATCTGCACAAAAATATTTAGCCTTCAAATTCATACCGTCATCGTAGCATGCATGGACTCGACTCATACGACTGGGATTTCCATTAAAAAGATTGTGGGCTGAAAATGGGTGATCACTGTACATTTCACTTCTGTTTCCTATTTATATTTATATTTTACCTCCTCAATTTAGCATTATGGACAGGGAAAGACCTAATCTAAGATCTGCACAAAAATATTTAGTCTTCAAATTCATACCGTCATTGTAGCATGCATGTAATCGACTCATATGAATGGGATTTCCATGAAAAAGATTGTGAGCCGAAAATGGGTGATCACTGTACATTTCTCTTCTGTTTCCTATTTATATTTCTATTTTACCTCCTCAATTTAGCATTATGGACAGGCAAAGACCTAATCTAAGATCTGCACAAAAATATTTACCCTGCAAATTCATACCGTCATCGTAGCATGCATGGACTCGACTCATATGAATGGGATTTCCATGAAAAAGATTGTGGGCCGAAAATGGGTGATCACTGTACATTTCTCTTCTGTTTCCTATTTATATTTATATTTTATCTCCTCAATTTAGTATTATGGACAGGGAGAGACCTAATCTAAGATCTGCACAAAAATATTTAGCCTTCAAATTCATACCGTGTTCGTAGCATGCATGGACTCGAATCATATGACTGGGATTTCCATGAAAAATATTGTGGGCAGAAAATGGGTGATCACTGTACATTTCTCTTCTATTTCCTATTTATATTTCTATTTTACCTCCTCAATTTAGCATTATGGACAGGGAAAGACCTAATCTAAGATCTGCACAAAAATATTTAGCCTTCAAATTCATACCGTCATCGTAGCATGCATGGACTCGACTCATATGAATGGGATTTCAATGAAAAAGATTGTGGGCCGAAAATGGGTGATCGCTGTACATTTCTCTTCTGTTTCCTATTTATATTTCTATTTTACCTTCTCAATTTAGTATTATAGACAGGGAAAGACCTAATCTAAGATCTGCACAAAAATATTTAGACTTCAAATTTATACCGTGATCGTAGCATGCATGGACTCGACTCAAATGACTGGGATTTCCATGAAAAATATTGTGTGCAGAAAATTGGTGATCTCTGTACATTTCTCTTCTGTTTCCTATTTATATTTCTATTTTACCTCCTCAATTTAGCATTATGGACAGGGAAAGACCTAATCTAAGATCTGCACAAGAATATTTAGCCTTCAAATTCATACCGTCATCGTAGCATGCATGGAGTCGACTCATATGAATGGCATTTCCATGAAAAAGATTGTGGGCCCAAAATGGGTGATCACTGTACATTTCTCTTCTGTTTCTTATTTATATTTATATTTTACCTCCTCAATTTAGCATTATGGACAGGGAAAGACTTAATACATACCTTCATCGTAGCATGCATGGACTCGACTCATATGAATGGGATTTCCATGAAAAATATTGTGGGCAGAAAATGGGAGATCACTGTACATTTCTCTTCTGTTTCCTATTTATATTTATATTTTACCTCCTCAATTTAGCATTATGGACAGGGAAAGACCTAATCTAATATCTGCACAAAAATATTTAGCCTTCAAATTCATACCGTCATCGTAGCATGCATGGACTCGACTCATACGACTGGGATTTCCATTAAAAAGATTGTGGGCAGAAAATGGGTGATCACTGTACATTTCACTTCTGTTTCCTATTTATATTTATATTTTACCTCCTCAATTTAGCATTATGGACAGGGAAAGACCTAATCTAAGATCTGCACAAAAATATTTAGTCTTCAAATTCATACCGTCATCGTAGCATGCATGTAATCGACTCATATGAATGGGATTTCCATGAAAAAGATTGTGAGCCGAAAATGGGTGATCACTGTACATTTCTCTTCTGTTTCCTATTTATATTTCTATTTTACCTCCTCAATTTAGCATTATGGACAGGGAAAGACCTAATCTAAGATCTGCACAAAAATATTTACCCTGCAAATTCATACCGTCATCGTAGCATGCATGGACTCGACTCATATGAATGGGATTTCCATGAAAAAGATTGTGGGCCGAAAATGGGTGATCACTGTACATTTCTCTTCTGTTTCCTATTTATATTTATATTTTATCTCCTCAATTTAGTATTATGGACAGGGAGAGACCTAATCTAAGATCTGCACAAAAATATTTAGCCTTCAAATTCATACCGTGTTCGTAGCATGCATGGACTCGAATCATATGACTGGGATTTCCATGAAAAATATTGTGGTCAGAAAATGGGTGATCCCTGTACATTTCTCTTCTGTTTCCTATTTATATTTCTATTTTACCTCCTCAATTTAGCATTATGGACAGGGAAAGACCTAATCTAAGATCTGCACAAAAATATTTAGACTTCAAATTTATACCGTGATCGTAGCATGCATGGACTCGACTCATATGACTGGGATTTCCATGAAAAATATTGTAGGCAGAAAATTGGTGATCTCTGTACATTTCTCTTCTGTTTACTACTTATATTTCTATTTTACCTCCTCAATTTAGCATTATGGACAGGGAAAGACCTAATCTAAGATCTGCACAAGAATATTTAGCTTTCAAATTCATACCGTCATCGTAGCATGCATGGAGTCGACTCATATGAATTGGATTTCCATGAAAAAGATTGTGGGCCGAAAATGGGTGACCACTGTACATTTCTCTTCTGTTTCCTATTTATATTTATATTTTACCTCCTCAATTTAGCATTATGGACAGGGAAAGACCTAATCTAAGATCTGCATAAAAATATTTTGCCTTCAAATTCATACCGTGATCGTAGCATGCATGGACTCGATACATATGACTGGGATTTCCATGAAAAAGATTGTGGGCCGAAAATGGGTGATCACTGTACATTTCTCTTCTGTTTCCTATTTATATTTATATTTTAACTCCTCAATTTAGCATTATGGACAGGGAAAGACCTAATCTAAGATCTGCACAAAAATATTTTGCCTTCAAATTCATACCGTGATCGTAGCATGTATGGACACGACTCATTCGACTGGGATTTCCATGAAAAAGATAGTGGGTAGAAAATGGGTGATCACTGTACATTTCTCTTCTGTTTCCTATTTATATTTATATTTTACCTACTCAATTTAGCATTATGGACAGGGAAAGACCTAATCTAAGATCTGCACAAAAATATTTTGCCTTCAAATTCATACCGTCATCGTAGCATGCATGGAGTCGACTCATATGAATGGCATTTCCATGAAAAAGATTGTGGGCCCAAAATGGGTGATCACTGTATATTTCTCTTCGGTTTCCTATGTATATTTCAATTTTACCTCCTCAATTTAGCATTATGGACAGGGAAAGACCTAATCTAAAATCTGCACAAAAATATTTTGCCTTCAAATTCATACCGTCATCGTAGCATGCATGGACTCGACTCATATGAATGGGATTTACATGAAAAAGATTGTGGGCCGAAAATGGGTGATCACTGTACATTTCTCTTCTGTTTCTTATTTATATTTCTATTTTACCTCCTCAATTTAGCATTATGGACAGGGAAAGACCTAATCTAAGATCTGCACAAAAATATTTAGATTTCAAATTTATACCGTGATCGTATCATGCATGGACTCGACTCATATGACTGGGATTTCCATGAAAAATATTGTGGGCAGAAAATTGGTGATCTCTGTACATTTCGCTTCTGTTTCCTATTTATATTTCTATTTTACCTCCTCAATTTAGCATTATGGACAGGGAAAGAACTAATCTAAGATCTGCACAAAAATATTTAGCCTTCAAATTCATACCGTCATCGTAGCATGCATGGAGTCGACTCATATGAATGGCATTTCCATGAAAAAGATTGTGGGCCCAAAATGGGTGATCACTGTATATTTGTCTTCTGTTTCCTATTTATATTTATATTTTATCTCCTCAATTTAGTATTATGGACAGGGAGAGATCTAATCTAAGATCTGCACAAAAATATTTAGCCTTCAAATTCATACCCTGTTCGTAGCATGCATGGACTCGAATCATATGACTGGGATTTCCATGAAAAATATTGTGGTCAGAAAATGGGTGATCCCTGTACATTTCTCTTCTGTTTCCTATTTATATTTCTATTTTACCTCCTCAATTTAGCATTATGGACAGGGAAAGACCTAATCTAAGATCTGCACAAAAATATTTAGACTTCAAATTTATACCGTGATCGTAGCATGCATGGACTCGACTCATATGATTGGGATTTCCATGAAAAATATTGTAGGCAGAAAATTGGTGATCTCTGTACATTTCTCTTCTGTTTACTATTTATATTTCTATTTTACCTCCTCAATTTAGCATTATGGACAGGGAAAGACCTAATCTAAGATCTGCACAAGAATATTTAGCTTTCAAATTCATACCGTCATCGTAGCATGCATGGAGTCGACTCATATGAATTGGATTTCCATGAAAAAGATTGTGGGCCGAAAATGGGTGACCACTGTACATTTCTCTTCTGTTTCCTATTTATATTTATATTTTAACTCCTCAATTTAGCATTATGGACAGGGAAAGACCTAATCTAAGATCTGCACAAAAATATTTTGCCTTCAAATTCATACCGTCATCGTAGCATGCATGGACTCGATACATATGACTGGGATTTCCATGAAAAAGATTGTGGGCCGAAAATGGGTGATCACTGTACATTTCTCTTCTGTTTCCTATTTATATTTATATTTTAACTCCTCAATTTAGCATTATGGACAGGGAAAGACCTAATCTAAGATCTGCACAAAAATATTTTGCCTTCAAATTCATACCGTGATCGTAGCATGTATGGACACGACTCATTCGACTGGGATTTCCATGAAAAAGATTGTGGGCCCAAAATGGGTGATCACTGTATATTTCTCTTCGGTTTCCTATGTATATTTCAATTTTACCTCCTCAATTTAGCATTATGGACAGGGAAAGACCTAATCTAAGATCTGCACAAAAATATTTAGCCTTCAAATTCATACCGTGTTCGTAGCATGCATGGACTCGAATCATATGACTGGGATTTCCATGAAAAATATTGTGGTCAGAAAATGGGTGATCCCTGTACATTTCTCTTCTGTTTCCTATTTATATTTCTATTTTACCTCCTCAATTTAGCATTATGGACAGGGAAAGACCTAATCTAAGATCTGCACAAAAATATTTAGACTTCAAATTTATACCGTGATCGTAGCATGCATGGACTCGACTCATATGACTGGGATTTCCATGAAAAATATTGTAGGCAGAAAATTGGTGATCTCTGTACATTTCTCTTCTGTTTACTATTTATATTTCTATTTTACCTCCTCAATTTAGCATTATGGACAGGGAAAGACCTAATCTAAGATCTGCACACGAATATTTAGCTTTCAAATTCATACCGTCATCGTAGCATGCATGGAGTCGACTCATATGAATTGGATTTCCATGAAAAAGATTGTGGGCCGAAAATGGGTGACCACTGTACATTTCTCTTCTGTTTCCTATTTATATTTATATTTTACCTCCTCAATTTAGCATTATGGACAGGGAAAGACCTAATCTAAGATCTGCACAAAAATATTTTGCCTTCAAATTCATACCGTGATCGTAGCATGCATGGACTCGATACATATGACTGGGATTTCCATGAAAAAGATTGTGGGCCGAAAATGGGTGATCACTGTACATTTCTCTTCTGTTTCCTATTTATATTTATATTTTAACTCCTCAATTTAGCATTATGGACAGGGAAAGACCTAATCTAAGATCTGCACAAAAATATTTTGCCTTCAAATTCATACCGTGATCGTAGCATGTATGGACACGACTCATTCGACTTGTATTTCCATGAAAAAGATAGTGGGTAGAAAATGGGTGATCACTGTACATTTCTCTTCTGTTTCCTATTTATATTTATATTTTACCTACTCAATTTAGCATTATGGACAGGGAAAGACCTAATCTAAGATCTGCACAAAAATATTTTGCCTTCAAATTCATACCGTCATCGTAGCATGCATGGAGTCGACTCATATGAATGGCATTTCCATGAAAAAATTGTGGGCCCAAAATGGGTGATCACTGTATATTTCTCTTCGGTTTCCTATGTATATTTCAATTTTACCTCCTCAATTTAGCATTATGGACAGGGAAAGACCTAATCTAAAATCTGCACAAAAATATTTTGCCTTCAAATTCATACCGTCATCGTAGCATGCATGGACTCGACTCATATGAATGGGATTTACATGAAAAAGATTGTGGGCCGAAAATGGGTGATCACTGTACATTTCTCTTCTGTTTCTTATTTATATTTATATTTTACCTCCTCAATTTAGCATTATGGACAGGGAAAGACCTAATCTAAGATCTGCAAAAAAATATTTAGCCTTCAAATTCATACCGTGATCGTAGCATGCATGGACTCGACTCATATGACTGTGATTTCCATGAAAAATATTGTGGGCAGAAAATGGGTGATCCCTGTACATTTCTCTTCTGTTTCCTATTTATATTTCTATTTTACCTCCTCAATTTAGCATTATGGACAGGGAAAGACCTAATCTAAGATCTGCACAAAAATATTTAGATTTCAAAATTATACCGTGATCGTATCATGCATGGACTCGACTCATATGACTGGGATTTCCATGAAAAATATTGTGGGCAGAAAATTGGTGATCTCTGTACATTTCGCTTCTGTTTCCTATTTATATTTCTATTTTACCTCCTCAATTTAGCATTATGGACAGGGAAAGAACTAATCTAAGATCTGCACAAAAATATTTAGCCTTCAAATTCATACCGTCATCGTAGCATGCATGGAGTCGACTCATATGAATGGCATTTCCATGAAAAAGATTGTGGGCCCAAAATGGGTGATCACTGTATATTTCTCTTCGGTTTCCTATGTATATTTCAATTTTACCTCCTCAATTTAGCATTATGGACAGGGAAAGACCTAATCTAAAATCTGCACAAAAATATTTTGCCTTCAAATTCATACCGTCATCGTAGCATGCATGGACTCGACTCATATGAATGGGATTTACATGAAAAAGATTGTGGGCCGAAAATGGGTGATCACTGTACATTTCTCTTCTGTTTCTTATTTATATTTATATTTTACCTCCTCAATTTAGCATTATGGACAGGGAAAGACCTAATCTAAGATCTGCAAAAAAATATTTAGCCTTCAAATTCATACCGTCATCGTAGCATGCATGGACTCGACTCATATGAATGGGATTTCCATGAAAAAGATTGTGGGCCGAAAATGGGTGATCACTGTACATTTCTCTTCTGTTTCCTATTTATATTTCTATTTTACCTCCTCAATTTAGCATTATGGACAGGGAAAGACCTAATCTAAGATCTGCACAAAAATATTTAGCCTTCAAATTCATACCGTCATCGTAGCATGCATGGAATCGACTCATATGAATGGGATTTCCATGAAAAATGTTGTGGGCCGAAAATGGGTGATCACTGTACATTTTTCTTGTGTTTCCTATTTATATTTCTATTTTACCTCCTCAATTTAGCATTATGGACAGGGAAAGACCTAATCTAAGATCTGCACAAAAATATATACCCTGCAAATTCATACCGTCATCGTAGCATGCATGGACTCGACTCATATGAATGGGATTTCCATGAAAAATATTGTGGGCAGAAAATGGGAGATCACTGTACATTTCTCTTCTGTTTCCTATTTATATTTCTATTTTACCTCCTCAATTTAGCATTATGGACAGGGAAAGACCTAATCTAATATCTGCACAAAAATATTTAGCCTTCAAATTCATACCGTCATCGTAGCATGCATTGACTCGACTCATATGAATGGGATTTCAATTAAAAAGATTGTGGGCCGAAAATGGGTTATCACTGTACATTTCTCTTCTGTTTCCTATTTATATTTATATTTTACCTCCTCAATTTAGCATTATGGACAGGGAAAGAACTAATCTAAGATCTGCACAAAAATATTTAGAATTCAAATTTATACCGTGATCGTAGCATGCATGGACTCGGCTCATATGACTGGCATTTCCATGAAAAATATTGTGGGCAGAAAATGGGTGATCACTGTACATTTCTCTTCTGTTTCCTATTTATATTTCTATTTTACCTCCTCAATTTAGGATTATGGACAGGGAAAGACGTAATCTAAGATCTGCACAAAAATATTTAGCCTTCAAATTCATACCGTCATCGTAGCATGCATGGACTCGACTCATATGAATGGGATTTCCATGAAAAAGATTGTGGGCCGAAAATGGGTGATCACTGTACATTTCTCTTCTGTTTCCTATTCATATTTATATGTTACCTCCTCAATTTAGCATTATGGACAGGGAAAGACCTAATCTAAGATCTGCACAAAAATATTTACCCTGCAAATTCATACTGACATCGTAGCATGCATGGACTCGACTCATATGAATGGGATTTCCATGAAAAATATTGTGGGCCGAAAATGGGTGATCACTGTACATTTCTCTTCTGTTTCTTATTTATATTTCAATTTTACCTCCTCAATTTAGCATTATGGACAGGGAAAGACCTAATCTAAAATCTGCACAAAAATATTTTGCCTTCAAATTCATACCGTCATCGTAGCATGCATGGACTCGACTCATATGAATGGGATTTCCATGAAAAAGATTGTAGGCCGAAAATGGTGATCACTGTACATTTCTCTTCTGTTTCCTATTTATATTTATATTTTACCTCCTCAATTTAGCATTATTGACAGGGAAAGACCTAATCTAAGATCTGCACAAAAATATTTAGCCTTCAAATTCATACCGTCATCGTAGCATGCATGGACTCGACTCATACGACTGGGATTTCCATGAAAAAGATTGTGGGCCGAAAATGGGTGATCACTGTACATTTCTCTTCTGTTTCCTATTTATATTTATATTTTATCTCCTCAGTTTAGTATTATGGACAGGGAGAGACCTCATCTAAAATCTGCAAAAAAATATTCTGCCTTCAAAATCATACCGTGAACGTAGCATGCATGGACTCGACTCATATGACTGGGATTTCCATGAAAAAGATTGTGGTCAGAAAATGGGTGATCACTGTACATTTCTCTTCTGTTTCCTATTTATATTTATATTTTACCTCCTCAATTTAGCATTATGGACAGGGAAAGACCTAATCTAAGATCTGCACAAAAATATTTTGCCTTCAATTTCATACCGTGATCGTAGCATGCATGGACTCGACTTATATGAATGGGATTTCCATGAAAAAGATTGTGGGCCGAAAATGGGTGATCACAGTACATTTCTCTTCTGTTTCCTATTTATATTTATATTTTACCTCCTCAATTTAGCATTATGGACAGGGAAAGACCTAATCTAAGTTCTGCACAAAAATATTTAGACATCAAATTTATACCGTGATCGTAGCATGCATGGACTCGAATCATATGACTGGGATTTCCATGAAAAATATTGTGGTCAGAAAATGGGTGATCCCTGTACATTTCTCTTCTGTTTCCTATTTATATTTCTATTTTACCTCCTCAATTTAGCATTACGGACAGGGAAAGACCTAATCTAAAATCTGCACACAAATATTTTGCCTTCAAATTCATACCGTCATCGTAGCATGCATGGACTCGACTCATATGAATGGGATTTACATGAAAAAGGTTGTGGGCCGAAAATGGGTGATCACTGTACATTTCTCTTCTGTTTCTTATTTATATTTATACTTTACCTCCTCAATTTTGCATTATGGACAGGGAAAGACCTAATATAAGATCTGCACAAAAATATTTAGCCTTCAAATTCATACCGTCATCGTAGCTTGCATGGAGTCGACTCATATGAATGGCATTTCCATGAAAAAGATTGTGGGCCCAAAATGGGTGATCACTGTATATTTCTCTTCGGTTTCCTATGTATATTTCAATTTTACCTCCTCAATTTAGCATTATGGACAGGGAAAGACCTAATCTAAAATCTGCACAAAAATATTTAGATTTCAAATTTATACCGTGATCGTATCATGCATGGACTCGACTCATATGACTGGGATTTCCATGAAAAATATTGTGGGCAGAAAATTGGTGATCTCTGTACATTTCGCTTCTGTTTCCTATTTATATTTCTATTTTACCTCCTCAATTTAGCATTATGGACAGGGAAAGACCTAATCTAAGATCTGCACAAAAATATTTTGCCTTCAAATTCATACCGTGATCGTAGCATGCATGGAATCGACTCATATGAATGGGATTTCCATGAAAAATATTGTGGGCAGAAAATGGGAGATCACTGTACATTTCTCTTCTGTTTCCTATTTATATTTCTATTTTACCTCCTCAATTTAGCATTATGGACAGGGAAAGACCTAATCTAATATCTGCACAAAAATATTTAGCCTTCAAATTCATACCGTCATCGTAGCATGCATTGACTCGACTCATATGAATGGGATTTCAATGAAAAAGATTGTGGGCCGAAAATGGGTTATCACTGTACATTTCTCTTCTGTTTTCTATTTATATTTATATTTTACCTCCTCAATTTAGCATTATGGACAGGGAAAGAACTAATCTAAGATCTGCACAAAAATATTTAGACTTCAAATTTATACAGTGATCGTAGCATGCATGGACTCGGCTCATATGACTGGGATTTCCATGAAAAATATTGTGGGCAGAAAATGGGTGATCACTGTACATTTCTCTTCTGTTTCCTATTTATATTTCTATTTTACCTCCTCAATTTAGGATTATGGACAGGGAAAGACGTAATCTAAGATCTGCACAAAAATATTTAGCCTTCAAATTCATACCGTCATCGTAGCATGCATGGACTCGACTCATATGAATGGGATTTCCATGAAAAAGATTGTGGGCCGAAAATGGGTGATCACTGTACATTTCTCTTCTGTTTCCTATTCATATTTATATGTTACCTCCTCAATTTAGCATTATGGACAGGGAAAGACCTAATCTAAGATCTGCACAAAAATATTTACCCTGCAAATTCATACTGTCATCGTAGCATGTATGGACTCGACTCATATGAATGGGATTTCCATGAAAAATATTGTGGGCCGAAAATGGGTGAACACTGTACATTTCTCTTCTGTTTCTTATTTATATTTCAATTTTACCTCCTCAGTTTAGCATTATGGACAGGGAAAGACCTAATCTAAAATCTGCACAAAAATATTTTGCCTTCAAATTCATACCGTCATCGTAGCATGCATGGACTCGACTCATATGAATGGGATTTACATGAAAAAGATTGTGGGCCGAAAATGGGTGATCACTGTACATTTCTCTTCTGTTTCTTATTTATATTTATATTTTACCTCCTCAATTTAGCATTATGGACAGGGAAAGACCTAATCTAAGATCTGCAAAAAAATATTTAGGCTTCAAATTCATACCGTCATCGTAGCATGCATGGACTCGACTCATATGAATGGGATTTCCATGAAAAAGATTGTGGGCCGAAAATGGGTGATCACTGCACATTTCTCTTCTTTTTCCTATTTATATTTCTATTTTACCTCCTCAATTTAGCATTATTGTCAGGGAAAGTCCTAATCTAAGATCTGCACAAAAATATTTAGCCTTCAAATTCATACCGTCATCGTAGCATGCATGGACTCGACTCATATGAATGGGATTTCCATGAAAAAGATTGTGGGCCGAAAATGGTGATCACTGTACATTTCTCTTCTGTTTCCTATTTATATTTATATTTTACCTCCTCAATTTAGCATTATTGACAGGGAAAGACCTAATCTAAGATCTGCACAAAAATATTTAGCCTTCAAATTCATACCGTCATCGTAGCATGCATGGACTCGACTCATACGACTGGGATTTCCATGAAAAAGATTGTGGGCCGAAAATGGGTGATCACTGTACATTTCTCTTCTGTTTCCTATTTATATTTATATTTTATCTCCTCAATTTAGTATTATGGACAGGGAGAGACCTCATCTAAAATCTGCAAAAAAATATTCTGCCTTCAAAATCATACCGTGAACGTAGCATGCATGGACTCGACTCATATGACTGGGATTTCCATGAAAAAGATTGTGGGCCGAAAATGGGTGATCACTGTACATTTCTCTTCTGTTTCCTATTTATATTTCTATTTTACCTCCTCAATTTAGCATTATGGACAGGGAAAGACCTAATCTAATATCTGCACAAAAATATTTTGCCTTCAATTTCATACCGTGATCGTAGCATGCATGGACTCGACTTATATGAATGGGATTTCCATGAAAAAGATTGTGGGCCGAAAATGGTTGATCACTGTACATTTTTCTTCTGTTTCCTATTTATATTTATATTTTACCTCCTCAATTTAGCATTATGGACAGGGAAAGACCTAATCTAAGATCTGCACAAAAATATTTAGACTTCAAATTTATACCGTGATCGTAGCATGCATGGACTCGAATCATATGACTGGGATTTCCATGAAAAATATTGTGGTCAGAAAATGGGTGATCCCTGTACATTTCTCTTCTGTTTCTTATTTATATTTATATTTTACCTCCTCAATTTTGCATTATGGACAGGGAAAGACCTAATATAAGATCTGCACAAAAATATTTAGCCTTCAAATTCATACCGTGATCGTAGCATGCATGGACTCGACTCAAATGACTGGGAATTCCATGAAAAAGATTGTGGGCCCAAAATGGGTGATCACTGTACATTTCTCTTCTGTTTCCTATTTATATTTCTATTTTACCTCCTCAATTTAGCATTATGGACAGGGAAAGACCTAATATAAGATCTGCACAAAAATATTTTGCCTTCAAATTCATACCGTGATCGTAGCATGCATGGACTCGACTCATCTGACTGTGATTTACATGAAAATGATTGTGGGCCGAAAATGGGTGATCACTGTACATTTCTCTTCTGTTTCTTATTTATATTTATATTTTACCTCCTCAATTTAGCATTATGGACAGGGAAAGACTTAATCTAAGATCTGCAAAAAAATATTTAGCCTTCAAATACATACCGTGATCGTAGCATGTATGGACACGAATCATTTGACTGGGATTTCCATGAAAAAGATTGTGGGCCAAAATTGGTGATCACTGTACATTTCTCTTCTGTTTCCTATTTATATTTATATTTTACCTCCTCAATTTAGCATTATGGACAGGGAAAGACCTAATCTAAGATCTGCACAAAAATATTTTGCCTTCAAATTCATACCGTGATCGTAGCATGCATGGACTCAACTCATATGACTGGGATTTCCATGAAAAAGATTGTGGGCCGAAAATGGGTGATCAATGTACATTTCTCTTCTGTTTCCTATTTATATTTCTATATTACTTCCTCAATTTAGCATTATGGACAGGGAAAGAACTAATATAAGATCTGCACAAAAATATTTTGCCTTCAAATTCATACCGTGATCGTAGCATGCATGGACTCGACTCATATGACTGGAATTTCCATGAAAAAGATTGTGGAACGAAAATGGGTGATCACTGTACTTTTCTCTTCTGTTTCCTATTTATATTTATATTTTACCTCCTCAATTTAACATTATGGACAGGGAAAGACCTAATCTAAGATCTGCACAAAAATATTTTGCCTTCAAATTCATACCGTGATCGTAGCATGCATGGACTCGACTCATATGACTGGGAATTCCATGAAAAAGATTGTGGGCCGAAAATGGGTGACCACTGTACATTTCTCTTCTGTTTCCTATTTATATTTATATTTTACCTCCTCAATTTAGCATTATGGACAGTGAAAGACCTAATCTAAAATCTGCACAAAAATATTTTGCCTTCAAATTCATACCGTGATCGTAGCATGCATGGACTCGACTCATATGAATGGGATTTCCATGAAAAAGATAGTGGGCCGAAATTGGGTGATCACTGTACATTTCTCTTCTGTTTCCTATTTATATTTATATTTTACCTCCTCAATTTAGCATTATGGACAGGGAAAGACCTAATCTAAGATCTGCACAAAAATATTTATCCTTCAAATTCATACCGTGATCGTAGCATGTATGGACACGAATCATTTGACTGGGATTTCCATGAAAAAGATTGTGGGCAGAAAATGGGTGATCACTGTACATTTCTCTTCTGTTTCCTATTTATATTTCTATTTTACCTCCTCAATTTAGCATTATGGACAGGGAAAGACCTAATCTAAGATCTGCACAAAAATATTTTGCCTTCAAATTCATACCGTGAACGTAGCATGCATGGACTCGACTCATATGACTGGGATTTCCATGAAAAAGATTGTGGGCCAAAAATGGGTGATCAATGTACATTTCTCTTCTGTTTCCTATTTATATTTCTATATTACTTCCTTAATTTATCATTATGGACAGGGAAAGACCTAATCTAAGTTCTGCACAAAAATATTTAGCCTTCAAATTCATACCGTCATCGTAGCATGCATGGACTCGACTCATATGAATGGGATTTCCATGAAAAAGATTGTGGGCCGAAAATGGGTGATCACTGTACATTTCTCTTCTGTTTCCTATTTATATTTCTGTTTTACCTCCTCAATTTAGCATTATGGACAGGGAAAGACCTAATCTAAAATCTGCACAAAAATATTTAGCCTTCAAATTCATACCGTCATCGTAGCATGCATGGACTCGACTCATATGACTGGGATTTCCATGAAAAAGATTGTGGGCAGAAAATGGGTGATCACTGTACATTTCTCTTCTGTTTCCTATTTATATTTCCATTTTACTTCCTTCATTTATCATTATGGACAGGGAAAGACCTAATCTAAGCTCTGCACAAAAATATTTTGCCTTCAAATTCATACCTTCATCGTAGCATGCATGGACTCGACTCATATGAAAGGATTTCCATGAAAAAGATTGTGGGCCGAAAATGGGTGATCACTGTACATTTCTCTTCTGTTTCCTATTTATATTTTACCTCCGCAATTTAGCATTATGGACAAGGAAAGACCTAATCTAAGATCTGCACAAAAATATTTAGCCTTCAAATTCATACCGTCATCGTAGCATGCATGGACTCGACTCATATGAATGGGATTTCCATGAAAAAGATTGTGGGCAGAAAATGGGTGATCACTGTACATTTCTCTTCTGGTTCCTATTTATATTTCTATTTTACTTCCTCAATTTAGCATTATGGACAGGGAAAGACCTAATCTAAGATCTGCAAAAAAATATTTTGCCTTCAAATTCATACCGTGATCGTAGCATGCATGGACTCGACTCATATGACTGGGATTTCCATGAAAAAGATTGTGGGCAGAAAATGGGTGATCACTGTACATTTCTCTTCTGTTTCCTATTTATATTTATATTTTACTTCCTCAATTTAGCATTATGGACAGGGAAAGACCTAATCTAAGCACTGCAAAAAAATTTTTTGCCTTCAAATTCATACCGTGATCGTAGCATGCATGGACTCGACTCATATGACTTGGATTTCCATGGAAAAGATTGTGGGCAGAAAATGGGTGATCACTGTACATTTCTCTTCTGTTTCCTATTTACATTTATATTTTACTTCCTTCATTTAGCATTACGGACAAGGAAAGACCTAAACTAAGCTCTGCAAAAAAATATTTTGCCTTCAAATTCATACCGTGATCGTAGCATGCATGGACTCGACTCATATGACTGGGATTTCCATGAAAAAGATTGTGGGGAGAAAATGGGGGATCACTGTACATTACTCTTCTGTTTCCTCTTCATATTTATATTTTACTTCCTCAATGTAGCATTATGAACTGGGAAAGACCTAACCTAAAATCTGCAAAAAAGTATTTTGCCTTCAAATTCATACCGTGATTGTAGCATGCATGGACTCGGCTCATATGACTGGGATTTCCATGAAAAAGATTGTGGGCAGAAAATGGGTGATCACTGTACATTTCTCTTCAGTTTCCTATTTATATTTCTATTTTACCTCCTCAATTTAGCATTATGGACAGGGAAAGACCTAATCTAATACCTGCAAAAAAAATATTTTGCCTTCAAATTCATACCGTGATCGTTGCATGCATGGACTCGACTCATATGACTGGGATTTCCATGAAAAAGATTGTGGGCAGAAAATGGGTGATCACTGTACATTTCTCTTCAGTTTACTATTTATATTTATATTTTACCTCCTCAATTTAGCACTATGGACAGGGAAAGACCAAATCTAAGATCTGCGCAAAAATATTTTCCTTTCAAATTCATACCATGATCGTAGCATGCATGGACACGACTCATATGACTGGGATTTCCATGAAAAAGATTGTGGGCAGAAAATGGGTGATCACTGTACATTTCTCTTCTGTTTCCTCTTTATATTTCTCTTTTACCTCCTCAATTTAGCATTATGGACAGGGAAAGACCTAATCTAAAATCTGCACAAAAATATTTTGCCTTCACATTCATACCGTGATCGTAGCTTGCATGGACTCGACTCGTATGACTGGGATTTCCATGAAAAAGACTGTGGGCCTAAAATGGGTGATCACTGTACATTTCTCTTCTGTTTCCTATTTATATTTCTCTTTACTTCCTCAATTTAGAATTATGGACAGGGAAAGACCTAATCTAAGATCTGCACAAAAATATTTTGCCTTCAAATTCATACCTTGATCGTAGCATGCATGGACTCGACTCATATGACTGGGATTTCCATGAAAAAGACTGTGGGCCGAAAATGGGTGATCACTGAACATCTCTCTTCTGTTTTCTATTTATATTTCTATTTTACCTCCTCAATTTAGCATTATGGACAGGGAAAGACCTAATCCAAAATCAGCACAAAAATATTTTGCCTTCAAATTCATACCGTGATCGTAGCATGCATGGACTCGACTCATATGACTGGGATTTCCATGAAAAAGATTGTGTGCCGAAAATGGGTAATCACTGTACATCTCTCTTCTGTTTCCTATTTATATTTCTATTTTACCTCCTCAATATAGCATTATGGACAGGGAAAGACCTAATCTAAAATCAGCACAAAAATATTTTGCCTTCAAATTCATACCGTGATCGTAGCATGCATGGACTCGACTCATATGACTGGGATTTCCATGAAAAAGATTGTGGGCTGAAAATGGGTGATCACTGTACATTTCTCTTCTGTTTCCTATTTATATTTATATTTTACCTCCTCAATTTAGCATTATGGACAGGGAAAGACCTAATCTAAGTTCTGCACAAAAATATTTTGCCTTCAAATTCATACCGTGATCGTAGCATGCATGGACTCGACTCATATGACTGGGATTTCCATGAAAAAGATTGTGGGCCGAAAATGGGTGATCACTGTACATTTCTCTTCTGTTTCCTATTTATATTTCTCTTTTACCTCCTCAATTTAGCATTATGGACAGGGAAAGACCTAATCTAAGTTCTGCACAAAAATATTTTGCCTTCAAATTCATACCGTGATCGTAGCGTGCATGGACTCGACTCATATGACTGGGATTTCCATGAAAAAGATTGTGGGCCGAAAATGGGTGATCACTGTATATTTCTCTTCTGTTTCCTATTTATATTTCTATTTTACCTCCTCAATTTAGCATTATGGACAGGGAATGACCTAGTCTAATATCTGCACAAAAATATTTTGCCTTCAAATTCATACCGTGATCGTAGCATGCATGTACTTGACTCATATGACTGGGATTTCCATGAAAAAGATTGTGGGCAGAAAATGGGTGATCACTGTACATTTCTCTTCTGTTTCCTATTTATATTTCTATTTTACCTCCTCAATTTAGCATGATGGACAGGGAAAGACCTAATCTAAGATCTGCAAAAAAATATTTTGCCTTCAAATTCATACCGTGATCGTAGCATGCATGGACTCGACTCATATGACTGGGATTTCCATGAAAAAGATTGTGGGCCGAACATGGGTGATCACTGTACGTTTCTCTTCTGTTTCCTATTTATATTTATATTTTACATCCTCAATTTACCATTATGGACAGGGAAAGACCTAATCTAAGATCTGTACAAAAATGTTTTGCCTTCAAATTCATACCATGATCGTAGCATGCATGGACTCGACTCATATGACAGGGATTTCCATGAAAAAGATTGTGGGCCGAAAATGGGTGATCACTGTATATTTCTCTTCTGTTTCCTATTTATATTTCTATTTTACCTCCTCAATTTAGCATTATGGACAGGGAATGACCTAGTCTAATATCTGCACAAAAATATTTTGCCTTCAAATTCATACCGTGATCGTAGCATGCATGTACTCGACTCATATGACTGGGATTTCCATGAAAAAGATTGTGGGCAGAAAATGGGTGATCACTGTACATTTCTCTTCTGTTTCCTATTTATATTTCTATTTTACCTCCTCAATTTAGCATGATGGACAGGGAAAGACCTAATCTAAGATCTGCAAAAAAATATTTTGCCTTCAAATTCATACCGTGATCGTAGCATGCATGGACTCGACTCATATGACTGGGATTTCCATGAAAAAGATTGTGGGCAGAAAATGGGTGATCACTGTACGTTTCTCTTCTGTTTCCTATTTATATTTATATTTTACATCCTCAATTTACCATTATGGAC
The DNA here is from genome assembly GCA_963932145.1 of Acanthosepion lycidas. Lineage (NCBI taxonomy): Eukaryota > Metazoa > Mollusca > Cephalopoda > Sepiida > Sepiidae > Acanthosepion > Acanthosepion lycidas. Next base: position 105,180,186 of record OZ010592.1, on the reverse strand, counting down.
AGGGAAAGACCTAATCTAAGATCTGTACAAAAATGTTTTGCCTTCAAATTCATACCATGATCGTAGCATGCATGGACTCGACTCATATGACAGGGATTTCCATGAAAAAGATTGTGGGCCGAAAATGGGTGATCACTGTAGATTTCTCTTCTGTTTCCTATTTATATTTCTATTTTACCTCCTCAATTTAGCATTATGGACAGGGAAAGACCTAATCTAAGATCTGCACAAAAATATTTTGCCTTCAAATTCATACCGTGATCGTTGCATGCATGGACTCGAATCATATGACTATGATTTCCATGAAAAAGATTGTGGGCCGAAAATGGATGATCACTGTACATTTCTCTTCTGTTTCCTATTTATATTTCTATTTTACCTCCTCAATTTAGCATTATGGATAGGGAAAGACCTAATCTAAAATCTGCACAAAAATATTTTGCATTCAAATTCATACCGTGATCGTAGCATGCATGGACTCGACTCATATGACTGGGATTTCCATAAAAAAGATTGTGGGCCGAAAATGGGTGATCACTGTACATTTCTCTTCTGTTTCCTATTTATATTTCTATTTTACCTCGTCAATTTAGCATTATGGCCAGGGAAAGACCTAATCTAAGCTCTGCACAAAAATATTTTGCCTTCAAATTCATACCGTGATCGTAGCATGCATGGACTCGACTCATATGACTGGGATTTCAATGAAAAAGATTGTGGGCAGAAAATGGGTGATCACTGTACATTTCTCTTCTGTTTCCTATTTATATTTCTATTTTACCTCCTGAATTTAGCATTATGGACAGTGAAAGACCTAATCTAAGATCTGCACAAAAATATTTTGCCTTCAAATTCATACCTTGATCGTAACATGCATGGACACAAATCATATGACTGGTATTTCCATGAAAAAGATTGTGGGCAGAAAATGGGTGATCACTGTACATTTCGCTTCTGTTTCCTATTTATATTTGTATATGACTTCCTTCATTTAGCCTTATGGACAGGGAAAGACCTAATCTAAGTTCTGCAAAAAATATTTTGCCTTCAAATTCTTACCGTGATCGTAGCAGGTATGGACTTGACTCATATGACTGGGATTTCCAGGAAAAAGACTGTGGGCCGAAAATGGGTGATCACTGTACATTTCTCTTCTGTTTCCTATTTATATTTCTATTTTACCTCCTCAATTTAGCATTATGGACAGGGAAAGGCCTAATCTAAAATCTGCACAAAAATATTTTGCCTTCAAATTCATACCGTGATCGTAGCATGCATGGACTCGACTCATATGGCTAGGATTTCCATGAAAAAGATTGTGGGCAGAAAATGGGTGATCACTGTACATTTCTCTTCTGTTTCCTATTTATATTTCTATTTTACCTCCTCAATTTAGCATGATGGACAGGGAAAGACCTAATCTAAGATCTGCAAAAAAATATTTTGCCTTCAAATTCATACCGTGATCGTAGCATGCATGGACTCGAATCATATGACTGATTTCCATGAAAAAGATTTTGGGCCGAAAATGGATGATCACTTTACATTTCTCTTCTGTTTCCTATTTATATTTATATTTTACCTCCTCAATTTAGCATTATCGATAGGGAAAGACCTAATCTAAAATCTGCACAAAAATATTTTGCATTCAAATTCATACCGTGATCGTAGCATGCATGGACTCGACTCATATGACTGGGATTTCCATTTAAAAGATTGTGGGCAGAAAATGGGTGATCACTGTACATTTCTATTCAGTTTCCTATTTATATTTATATTTTACCTCCTCAATTCAGCATTATGGACAGGAAAAGATCTAATCTAAGATCTGCACAAAAATATTTTGCCTTCAAATTCATACCGTGATCGTAGCATGCATGGACTCGACTCATATGACTGGGATTTCCATGAAAAAGATTGTGGGCAGAAAATGGGTGATCACTGTACATTTCTCTTCTGATTCCTATTTATATTTCTATTTTACCTCCTCAATTTAGCATTATGGACAGGGAAAGACCTAATCTAAGATCTGCACAAAAATATTTTGCCTTCAATTTCATAACATGATCGTAGCATGCATGGACTCGACTCATATGACTGGGATTTCCATGAAAAAGAATGTGGGCCGAAAATGGGTGATCACTGTACATTTCTCTTCTCTTTCCTATTGATATTTCTATTTTACCTCCTCAATTTAGCATTATGGCCTTGGAAAGACCTAATCTAAGCTCTGCTCAAAGATATTTTGCCTTCAAATTCATACCGTGATCGTAGCATGCATGGACTCGACTCATATGACTGGGAATTCCATGAAAAAGATTGTGGGCCGAAAATGGGTGATCACTGTACATTTCCCTTCTGTTTCCTATTTATATTTCTATTTTACCTCCTCAATTTAGCATTATGGACAGGGAAACACCTAATATAAGCACTGCACAAAAATATTTTGCCTTCAAATTCATACCGTGATCGTAGCATGCATGGACTCGACTCATATGACTGGGATTTCCATGAAAAAGATTGTGGGCAGAAATTGGGTGATCACTGTACATTTCTCTTCTGTTTCCTATTCATATTTCTATTTTACCTCCTCAATTTAGCATTATGGACAGGGAAAGACCTAATCTAAAATCTGCACAAAAATATTTTGCCTTCAAATTCATACCGTGATCGTAGCATGCATGGACTCGACTCATATGACTGGGATTTCCATGAAAAAGATTGTTTGTGGAAAATGGGTGATCACTGTACATTTCTCTTCTGTTTCCTATTTACATTTCTATTTTACCTCCTCAATTTAGCATTATGGACAGGGAAAGACCTAATCTAAGATCTGCTGAAAAATATTTTGGCTTCAAATTCATACGGTGATCGTAGCATGCATGGACTCGACTCATATGACTGGGATTTCCATGACAAAGATTGTGGGCCGAAAATGGGTGATCACTGTACATTTCTCTTCTGTTTCCTATTTATATTTCTATTTTACCTCCTCAATTTAGCATTATGGACAGAGAAAGACCTAATCTAAGGTCTGCACAAAAATATTTTGCCTTCAAATTCATACCGTGATCGTAGCATGCATGGACTCGACTCATATGACTGCGATTTCCATGAAAAAGATTGTGGGCCGAAAATGGGTGATCACTGTACATTTCTCTTCTGTTTCCTATTTATATTTCTATTTTACCTCCTCAATTTAGCATTATGGCCTTGGAAAGACCTAATCTAAGCTCTGCACAAAAATATTTTGCCTTCAAATTCATACCGTGATCGTAGCATGCATGGACTCGACTCATATGACTGGGATTTCCATGAAAAAGATTGTGGGCCGAAAATGGGTGATCACTGTACATTTCTCTTCTGTTTCCTATTTATATTTATATTTTACCTCCTCAATTTAGCATTATGGCCAGGGAAAGACGTAATCTAAGCTCTGCACAAAAATATTTTGCCTTCAAATTCATACCGTGATCGTAGCATGCATGGACTCGACTCATATGACTGGTATTTCCATAAAAAAGATTGTGGGCCGAAAATGGGTGATCACTGTACATTTCTCTTCTGTTTCCTATTTATATTTATATTTTACATCCTCAATTTAGCATTATGGACAGGGAAAGACCTAGTCGAAGATCTGCACAAAAATATTTTGCCTTCAATGTCATACCGTGATCGTAGCATGCATGGACTCGACTCATATGACTGGGATTTCCATGAAAAAGATTGTGGGCCGAAAATGGGTGATCACTGTACATTTCTCTTCTGTTTCCTATTTATATTTCTATTTTACATCCTCAATTTAGCATTACGGCCTTGGAAAGACCTAATCTAAGCTCTGCACAAAAATAGTTTTCCTTCAAATTCATACCGTGATCGTAGCATGCATGGACTCGACTCATATGACTGGGATTTCCATGAAAAAGATTGTGGGCCGAAAATGGTTGATCACTGTACATTTCTCTTCTGTTTCCTATTTATATTTCTATTTTACCTCGTCAATTTAGCATTATGGACAGGGAAAGACCTAATCTAAAATCTGAACAAAAATATTTTGCCTTCAAATTCATACCTTGATCGTAGCATACATGGACTCGACTCATATGACTGGGATTTCCATGAAAAATATTGTAGGCCGAAAATGGGTGATCAATGTACATTTCTCTTCTGTTTCCTATTTATATTTTTATTTTACCTCCTCAATTTAGCATTATGGACAGGGAAAACCTAATCTAAGATCTGCACAAAAATATTTTGCCTTCAAATTCATACCGTGATCGTAGCATGCATGGACTCGACTCATATGACTGGGATTTCCAAGAAAAAGATTGTGGCCCGAAAATAGGTGATCTCTGTACATTTCTCTTCTGTTTCCTATATATATTTATATTTTACCTCTCCAATTTAGCATTATGGACAGGGAAAGACTTAATCTAAGATCTGCACAAAAATGTTTTGCCTTCAAATTCATACCGTGATCGTACCATGCATGGACTCGACTCATATGACTGGGATTTCCATGAAAAAGATTGTGTGTGGAAAATGGGTGATCACTGTACATTTCTCTTCTGTTTCCTATTTACATTTCTATTTTACCTCCTCAATTTAGCATTATGGACAGGGAAAGACCTAATCTAAGATCTGCTCAAAAATATTATGGCTTCAAATTCATGCGGTGATCGTAGCATGCATGGACTCGACTCATATGACTGGGATTTCCATGAAAAAGATTGTGGGCCGAAAATGGGTGATCACTGTACATTTCTCTTCTGTTTCCTATTTATATTTATATTTTACCTCCTCAATTTAGCATTATGGACAGTGAAACACCGAATATAAGATCTGCACAAAAATATTTTGCCTTCAAATTCATACCGTGATCGTAGAATGCATGGACTCGACTCATATGACTGGGATTTCCATGAAAAAGATTGTGGGCCGAAAATGGGTGATCACTGTACATTTCTCTTCTGTTTCCTATTTATATTTCTATTTTACCTCCTCAATTTAGCATTATGGCCAGGGAAAGACGTAATTTAAGCTCTGCACAAAAATATTTTTCCGTCAAATTCATACCGTGATCGTAGCATGCATGGACTCGACTCATATGACTGGGATTTCCATGAAAAAGATTGTGGGCCGAAAATGGGTGATCACTGTACATTTCTCTTCTGTTTCCTATTTATATTTCTATTTTACATCCTCAATTTAGCATTACGGCCTTGGAAAGACCTAATCTAAGCTCTGCACAAAAATATTTTGCCTTCAAATTCATACCGTGATCGTAGCATGCATGGACTCGACTCATATGACTGGGATTTCCATGAAAAAGATTGTGGGCCGAAAATGGGTGATCACTGTACATTTCTCTTCTGTTTCCTATTTATATTTATATTTTACCTCCTCAATTTAGCATTATGGACAGTTAAACACCGAATATAAGATCTGCACAAAAATATTTTGCCTTCAAATTCATACCGTGATCGTAGAATGCATGGACTCGACTCATATGACTGGGATTTCCATGAAAAAGATTGTGGGCAGAAAATGGGTGATCACTGTACATTTCTCTTCTGTTTCCTATTTATATTTATATTTTACCTCCTCAATTTAGCATTATGGCCTTGGAAAGACCTAATCTAAGCTCTGCACAAAAATATTTTGCCTTCAAATTCATACCGTGATCGTAGCATGCATGGACTCGACTCATATGACTGGGATTTCCATGAAAAAGATTGTGGGCCGAAAATGGGTGATCACTGTACATTTCTCTTCTGTTTCCTATTTATATTTATATTTTACCTCCTCAATTTAGCATTATGGACAGTGAAACACCGAATATAAGATCTGCACAAAAATGTTTTGCCTTCAAATTCATTCCGTGATCGTAGAATGCATGGACTCGACTCATATGACTGGGATTTCCATGAAAAAGATTGTGGGCCGAAAATGGGTGATCACTGTACATTTCTCTTCTGTTTCCTATTTATATTTCTATTTTACGTCCTCAATTTAGCATTATGGCCAGGGAAAGACGTAATCTAAGCTCTGCACAAAAATATTTTGCCGTCAAATTCATACCGTGATCGTAGCATGAATGGACTCGACTCATATGACTGGGATTTCCATGAAAAAGATTGTGGGCCGAAAATGGGTGATCACTGTACATTTCTCTTCTGTTTCCTATTTATATTTATATTTTACATCCTCAATTTAGCATTATGGACAGGGAAAGACCTAGTCTAAGATCTGCACAAAAATATTTTGCCTTCAATGTCATACCGTGATCGTAGCATGCATGGACTCGACTCATATGACTGGGATTTCCATGAAAAAGATTGTGGGCCGAAAATGGGTGATCACTGTACATTTCTCTTCTGTTTCCTATTTATATTTATATTTTACCTCCTCAATTTAGCATTATGGACAGTGAAACACCGAATATAAGATCTGCACAAAAATATTTTGCCTTCAAATTCATACCGTGATCGTAGAATGCATGGACTCGACTCATATGACTGGGATTTCCATGAAAAAGATTGTGGGCCGAAAATGGGTGATCACTGTACATTTCTCTTCTGTTTCCTATTTATATTTCTATTTTACCTCCTCAATTTAGCATTATGGCCTTGGAAAGACCTAATCTAAGCTCTGCACAAAAATATTTTGCCTTCAAATTCATACCGTGATCGTAGCATGCATGGACTCGACTCATATGACTGGGATTTCCATAAAAAAGATTGTGGGCCGAAAATGGGTGATCACTGTACATTTCTCTTCTGTTTCCTATTTATATTTATATTTTACATCCTCAATTTAGCATTATGGACAGGGAAAGACCGAGTCTAAGATCTGCACAAAAATATTTTGCCTTCAATGTCATACCGTGATCGTAGCATGCATGGACTCAACTCATATGACTGGGATTTCCATGAAAAAGATTGTGGGCCGAAAATGGGTGATCACTGTACATTTCTCTTCTGTTTCCTATTTATATTTATATTTTACATCCTCAATTTAGCATTACGGCCTTGGAAAGACCTAATCTAAGCTCTGCACAAAAATATTTTGCCTTCAAATTCATACCGTGATCGTAGCATGCATGGACTCGACTCATATGACTGGGATTTCCATGAAAAAGATTGTGGGCCGAAAATGGGTGATCACTGTACATTTCGCTTCTGTTTCCTATTTATATTTATATTTTACCTCATCAATTTAGCATTATGGCCAGGGTAAGCCCTAACCTAAGATCTGCACAAAAATATTTTGCCTTCAAATTCATAGCGTGATCGTAGCATGCATGGTCTCGACTCATATGACTGGGATTTCCATGAAAAAGATTGTGGGCCGAAAATGGGTGATCACTGTACATTTCTCTTCTGTTTCCTATATATATTTATATTTTACCTCTCCAATTTAGCATTATGGACAGGGAAAGACTTAATCTAAGATCTGCACAAAAATGTTTTGCCTTCAAATTCATACCGTGATCGTACCATGCATGGACTCGTCTCATATGACTGGGATTTCCATGAAAAAGATTGTGGGCCGAAAATGGATGATCACTGTACATTTCTCTTCTGTTTCCTATTTATATTTATATTTTACCACCACAATTTAGGATTATGGACAGGGAAAGACCTAATCTAAAATCTGCACAAAAATATTTTGCCTTCAAATTCATACCGTGATCGTAGCATGCATGGACTCGACTCATATGACTGGGATTTCCATGAAAAAGATTGTGGGCCGAAAATGGGTGATCACTGTACATTTCGCTTCTGTTTCCTATTTATATTTATATTTTACCTCCTCAATTCAGCATTATGGACAGGGAAAGACCTAATCTAAGATCTGCACAAAAATATTTTGCCTTCAAATTCGTACGGTGATCGTAGCATGCATGGACTCCACTCATATGACTGGGATTTCCATAAAAAAGATTGTGGGCCGAAAATGGGTGATCACTGTACATTTCTCTTCTGTTTCCTATTTATATTTCTATTTTACATCCTCAATTTAGCATTAAGGACAGGGAAAGACCTAATCTAAGATCTGCACAAAAATATTTTGCCTTCAATTTCATACCGTGATCGTAGCATGCATGGACTCGACTCATATGACTGGGATTTCCATGAAAAAGATTGTGGGCCGAAAATGGGTGATCACTGTACATTTCTCTTCTGTTTCCTATATATATTTATATTTTACCTCTCCAATTTAGCATTATGGACAGGGAAAGACTTAATCTAAGATCTGCACAAAAATGTTTTGCCTTCAAATTCATACCGTGATCGTACCATGCATGGACTCGTCTCATATGACTGGGATTTCCATGAAAAAGATTGTGGGCCGAAAATGGATGATCACTGTACATTTCTCTTCTGTTTCCTATTTATATTTATATTTTACCACCACAATTTAGGATTATGGACAGGGAAAGACCTAATCTAAAATCTGCACAAAAATATTTTGCCTTCAAATTCATACCGTGATCGTAGCATGCATGGACTCGACTCATATGACTGGGATTTCCATGAAAAAGATTGTGGGCCGAAAATCGGTGATCACTGTACATTTCGCTTCTGTTTCCTATTTATATTTATATTTTACCTCCTCAATTCAGCATTATGGACAGGGAAAGACCTAATCTAAGATCTGCACAAAAATATTTTGCCTTCAAATTCGTACGGTGATCGTAGCATACATGGACTCCACTCATATGACTGGGATTTCCATAAAAAAGATTGTGGGCCGAAAATGGGTGATCACTGTACATTTCTCTTCTGTTTCCTATTTATATTTCTATTTTACATCCTCAATTTAGCATTAAGGACAGGGAAAGACCTAATCTAAGATCTGCACAAAAATATTTTGCCTTCAATTTCATACCGTGATCGTAGCATGCATGGACTCGACTCATATGACTGGGATTTCCATGAAAAAGATTGTGGGCCGAAAATGGGTGATCAATGTACATTTCTCTTCTGTTTCCTATTTATATTTATATTTTACCTCCTCAATTTAGCATTATGGCCTTGGAAAGACCTAATCTAAGCTCTGCACAAAAATATTTTGCCTTCAAATTCATACCGTGATCGTAGCATGCATGGACTCAACTCATATGACTGGGATTTCCATGAAAAAGATTGTGGGCAGAAAATGGGTGATCACTGTACATTTCTCTTCTGTTTCCTATTTATATTTCTATCTTACCTCCTCAATTTAGCATTATAGACAGGGAAAGACCTAATCTAAGCTCTGCACAAAAATATTTTGCCTTCAAATTCATACCGTGATCGTAGCATGCATGAACTCGACTCATATGACTGGGATTTCCATAAAAAAGATTGTGGGCCGAAAATGGGTGATCAATGTACATTTCTCTTCTGTTTCCTATTTATATTTATATTTTACCTCCTCAATTTAGCATTATGGACAGGGAAAGATTTAATCTAAGATCTGCACAAAAATATTTTGCCTTCAAATTCATGCCGTGATCGTAGCATGCATGGACTCGACTCATATGACTGGGATTTCCATGAAAAAGATTGTGGGCCGAAAATGGTTGATCACTGTGAATTTCTCTTCTGTTTCCTATTTATATTTATATTTTACATCCTCAATTTAGCATTATGGACAGGGAAAGACCTAATCTAAGCTCTGCAAAAAAATATTTTGCCTTCAAATTCATACCGTGATCGTAGCATGCATAGACTCGACTCATATGACTGGGATTTCCCTGAAAAAGATTGTGGCCCGAAAATGGGTGATCACTGTACATTTCTCTTCTGTTTGCTATTTATATTTCTATTTTACATCCTCAATTTAGCATTATGGACAGGGAAAGATTTAATCTAAGATCTGCACAAAAATATTTTGCCTTCAAATTCATGCCGTGATCGTAGCATGCATGGACTCGACTCATATGACTGGGATTTCCATGAAAAAGATTGTGGGCCGAAAATGGGTGATCACTGTACATTTCTCTTCTGTTTCCTATTTATATTTATATTTTACCTCCTCAATTTAGCATTATGGACAGGGAAACACCTAATATAAGATCTGCTCAAAAATATTTTGCCTTCAAATTCATACCGTGATCGTAGCATGCATGGACTCGACTCATATGACTGGGATTTCCATGAAAAAGATTGTGGGCCGAAAATGGGTGATCACTGTACATTTCTCTTCTGTTTGCTATTTATATTTCTATTTTACATCCTCAATTTAGCATTATTGACAGGGAAAGATTTAATCTAAGATCTGCACAAAAATATTTTGCCTTCAAATTCATGCCGTGATCGTAGCATGCATGGACTCGACTCATATGACTGGGATTTCCATGAAAAAGATTGTGGACCGAAAATGGGTGATCACTGTACATTTCTCTTCTGTTTCCTATTTATATTTATATTTTACATCCTCAATTTAACATTATGGACAGGGAATGGCCTAATCTAAAAAGTGCACAAAAATATTTTGCCTTCAAATTCATACCGTGATCGTAGCATGCCTGGACTTGACTCATATGACTGGGATTTCCATGAAAAAGATTGTGGGCCGAAAATGGGTGATCACTGTACATTTCTCTTCTGTCTCCTATTTATATTTATATTTTACATCCTCAATTTAGCATTATGGACAGGGAAACACCTAATATAAGATCTGCTCAAAAATATTTTGCCTTCAAATTCATACCGTGATCGTAGCATGCATGGACTCGACTCATATGACTGGGATTTCCATGAAAAAGATTGTGGGCCGAAAATGGGTGATCACTGTACGTTTCGCTTCTGTTTCCTATTTATATTTATATTTTACCTCCTCAATTTAGCATTATGGACAGGGAATGGCCTAATCTAAAAAGTGCACAAAAACATTTTGCCTTCAAATTCATACCGTGATCGTAGCATGCATGGACTCGACTCATATGACTGGGATTTCCATGAAAAAGATTGTGGGCCGAAAATGGGTGATCACTGTACATTTCTGTTCTGTTTCCTATTTATATTTATATTTTACATCCTCAATTTAGCATTATGGACAGGGAAAGACCTAATCTAAGATCTGCACAAAAATATTTTGCCTTCAAATTCATAACGTGATCGTAGCATGCATGGACTCGACTCATATGACTGGGATTTCCATGAAAAACATTGCGGGCCGAAAATGGGTGATCACTGTACATTTCTCTTCTGTTTCCTATTTATATTTATATTTTACATCCTCAATTTAGCATTATGGACAGGGAAAGACCTAATCTAAGATCTGCACAAAAATATTTTGCCTTCAAATTCATAACGTGATCGTAGCATGCATGGACTCGACTCATATGACTGGGATTTCCATGAAAAAGATTGTGGGCCGAAAATGGGTGATCACTGTACATTTCTCTTCTGTTTCCTATTTATATTTCTATTTTACATCCTCAATTTAGCATTATGGACAGGGAAAGACCTAATCTAAGATCTGCACAAAAATATTTTGCCTTCAAATTCATAACGTGATCGCAGCATGCATGGACTCGACTCATATGACTGGAATTTCCATGAAAAAGATTGTAGGCCGAAAATGGGTGATCACTGTGAATTTCTCTTCTGTTTCCTATTTATATTTCTATTTTACATCCTCAATTTAGCATTATGGACAGGGAATGGCCTAATCTAAAAACTGCACAAAAATATTTTGCCTTCAAATTCATACCGTGATCGTAGCATGCATGGACTCGACTCATATGACTGGGATTTCCATGAAAAAGATTGTGGGCCGAAAATGGGTGATCACTGTACATTTCTCTTCTGTCTCCTATTTATATTTATATTTTACATCCTCAATTTAGCATTATGGACAGGGAATGGCCTAATCTAAAAACTGCACAAAAATATTTTGCCTTCAAATTCATACCGTGATCGTAGCATGCATGGACTCGACTCATATGACTGGGATTTCCATGAAAAAGATTGTGGGCCGAAAATGGGTGATCACTGTACATTTCTGTTCTGTTTCCTATTTATATTTATATTTTACATCCTCAATTTAGCATTATGGACAGGGAAAGACCTAATCTAAGATCTGCACAAAAATATTTTGCCTTCAAATTCATAACGTGATCGTAGCATGCATGGACTCGACTCATATGACTGGGATTTCCATGAAAAAGATTGTGGGCCGAAAATGGGTGATCACTGTACATTTCTCTTCTGTTTCCTATTTATATTTATATTTTACATCCTCAATTTAGCATTATGGACAGGGAAAGACCTAATCTAAGATCTGCACAAAAATATTTTGCCTTCAAATTCATAACGTGATCGCAGCATGCATGGACTCGACTCATATGACTGGAATTTCCATGAAAAAGATTGTAGGCCGAAAATGGGTGATCACTGTGAATTTCTCTTCTGTTTCCTATTTATATTTCTATTTTACATCCTCAATTTAGCATTATGGACAGGGAATGTCCTAATCTAAAAACTGCACAAAAATATTTTGTCTTCAAATTCATACCGTGATCGTAGCATGCATGGACTCGACTCATATGACTGGGATTTCCATGAAAAAGATTGTGGGCCGAAAATGGGTGATCACTGTACATTTCTCTTCTGTCTCCTATTTATATTTATATTTTACATCCTCAATTTAGCATTATGGACAGGGAAACACCTAATATAATATCTGCTCAAAAATATTTTGCCTTCAAATTCATACCGTGATCGTAGCATGCATGGACTCGACTCATATGACTGGGATTTCCATGAAAAAGATTGTGGGCCGAAAATGGGTGATTACTGTACATTTCTCTTCTGTTTCCTAATTATCTTTCTATTTTACATCCTCTATTTAGCATTATGGACAGGGAAAGACCTAATCTAAGATCTGCACAAAAATATTTTGCCTTCAAATTCATACCGTGATCGTAGCATGCATGGACTCGACTCATATGACTGGGATTTCCATGAAAAAGATTGTGGGCCGAAAATGGGTGATCACTGTACATTTCTCTTCTGTTTCCTATTTATATTTATATTTTACCTCCTCAATTTAGCATTAAGGACAGGGAAAGACCTAATCTAAGATCTGCACAAAAATATTTTGCCTTCAATTTCATACCGTGATCGTAGCATGCATGGACTCGACTCATATGACTGGGATTTCCATGAAAAAGATTGTGGGCAGAAAATGGTTGATCACTGTACATTTCTCTTCTGTTTCCTATTTATATTTCTATTTTACCTCCTCAATTTAGCATTATGACCTTGGAAAGACCTAATCTAAGCTCTGCACCAAAATATTTTGCCTTCAAATTCATACCGTGATCGTAGCATTCATGGACTCGACTCATATGACTGGGATTTCCATGAAAAAGATTGTGGGCCGAAAATGGGTGATCACTGTACATTTTTCTTCTGTTTTCTATTTATATTTATATTTTACCTCCTCAATTTAGCATTATGGACAGCGAAAGACTTAATCTAAGATCTGCACAAAACTATTTTGCCTTCAAATTCATACCGTGATCGTAGCATGCATGGACTCGACTCATATGACTGGGATTTCCATGAAAAAGATTGTGGGCCGAAAATGGGTGATCACTGTACATTTCTGTTCTGTTTCCTATTTATATTTATATTTTACATCCTCAATTTAGCATTATGGACAGGGAAAGACCTAATCTAAGATCTGCACAAAAATATTTTGCCTTCAAATTCATACCGTGATCGTAGCATGCATGGACTCGACTCATATGACTGGGATTTCCATGAAAAAGATTGTGGGCGGAAAAGGGGTGATCACTGTATATTTCTCTTCTGTTTACTATTTATCTTTCTATTTTACATCCTCTATTTAGCATTATGGACAGGGAAAGACCTAATCTAAGATCTGCACAAAAATATTTTGCCTTCAAATTCATACCGTGATCGTAGCATGCATGGACTCGACTCATATGACTGGGATTTCCATGAAAAAGATTGTGGGCCGAAAATGGGTGATCACTGTACATTTCTCTTCTGTTTCCTATTTATATTTATATTTTACATCCTCAATTTAGCATTATGGACAGGGAAAGACCTAATCTAAGATCTGCACAAAAATATTTTGCCTTCAAATTCATAACGTGATCGCAGCATGCATGGACTCGACTCATATGACTGGAATTTCCATGAAAAAGATTGTAGGCCGAAAATGGGTGATCACTGTGAATTTCTCTTCTGTTTCCTATTTATATTTCTATTTTACATCCTCAATTTAGCATTATGGACAGGGAATGTCCTAATCTAAAAACTGCACAAAAATATTTTGTCTTCAAATTCATACCGTGATCGTAGCATGCATGGACTCGACTCATATGACTGGGATTTCCATGAAAAAGATTGTGGGCCGAAAATGGGTGATCACTGTACATTTCTCTTCTGTCTCCTATTTATATTTATATTTTACATCCTCAATTTAGCATTATGGACAGGGAAACACCTAATATAATATCTGCTCAAAAATATTTTGCCTTCAAATTCATACCGTGATCGTAGCATGCATGGACTCGACTCATATGACTGGGATTTCCATGAAAAAGATTGTGGGCCGAAAATGGGTGATTACTGTACATTTCTCTTCTGTTTCCTAATTATCTTTCTATTTTACATCCTCTATTTAGCATTATGGACAGGGAAAGACCTAATCTAAGATCTGCACAAAAATATTTTGCCTTCAAATTCATACCGTGATCGTAGCATGCATGGACTCGACTCATATGACTGGGATTTCCATGAAAAAGATTGTGGGCCGAAAATGGGTGATCACTGTACATTTCTCTTCTGTTTCCTATTTATATTTATATTTTACCTCCTCAATTTAGCATTAAGGACAGGGAAAGACCTAATCTAAGATCTGCACAAAAATATTTTGCCTTCAATTTCATACCGTGATCGTAGCATGCATGGACTCGACTCATATGACTGGGATTTCCATGAAAAAGATTGTGGGCAGAAAATGGTTGATCACTGTACATTTCTCTTCTGTTTCCTATTTATATTTCTATTTTACCTCCTCAATTTAGCATTATGACCTTGGAAAGACCTAATCTAAGCTCTGCACCAAAATATTTTGCCTTCAAATTCATACCGTGATCGTAGCATTCATGGACTCGACTCATATGACTGGGATTTCCATGAAAAAGATTGTGGGCCGAAAATGGGTGATCACTGTACATTTTTCTTCTGTTTTCTATTTATATTTATATTTTACCTCCTCAATTTAGCATTATGGACAGCGAAAGACTTAATCTAAGATCTGCACAAAACTATTTTGCCTTCAAATTCATACCGTGATCGTAGCATGCATGGACTCGACTCATATGACTGGGATTTCCATGAAAAAGATTGTGGGCCGAAAATGGGTGATCACTGTACATTTCTGTTCTGTTTCCTATTTATATTTATATTTTACATCCTCAATTTAGCATTATGGACAGGGAAAGACCTAATCTAAGATCTGCACAAAAATATTTTGCCTTCAAATTCATACCGTGATCGTAGCATGCATGGACTCGACTCATATGACTGGGATTTCCATGAAAAAGATTGTGGGCGGAAAAGGGGTGATCACTGTATATTTCTCTTCTGTTTACTATTTATCTTTCTATTTTACATCCTCTATTTAGCATTATGGACAGGGAAAGACCTAATCTAAGATCTGCACAAAAATATTTTGCCTTCAAATTCATACCGTGATCGTAGCATGCATGGACTCGACTCATATGACTGGGATTTCCATGAAAAAGATTGTGGGCCGAAAATGGGTGATCACTGTACATTTCTTATCTGTTTCCTATTTATATTTATATTTTACATCCTCAATTTAGCATTATGGACAGGGAAAAACTTAATCTAAGATCTGCACAAAAATATTTTGTCTTCAAATTCATACCGTGATCGTAGCATGCATGGACTCGACTCATATGACTGGGATTTCCATGAAAAAGATTGTGGGCCGAAAATGAGTGATCACTGTACATTTCTCTTCTGTCTCCTATTTATATTTATATTTTACATCCTCAATTTAGCATTATGGACAGGGAAAAACCTAATATAAGATCTGCTCAAAAATATTTTGCCTTCAAATTCATACCGTGATCGTAGCATGCATGGACTCGACTCATATGACTGGGATTTCCATGAAAAAGATTGTGGGCCGAAAATGGGTGATGACAGTATATTTCTCTTCCGTTTACTATTTATCTTTCTATTTTACATCCTCTATTTAGCATTATGGACAGGGAAAGACCTAATCTAAGATCTGCACAAAAATATTTTGCCTTCAAATTCATACCGTGATCGTAGCATGCATGGACTCGACTCATATGACTGGGATTTCCATGAAAAAGATTGTGGGCCAAAAATGGGTGATCACTGTATATTTCTCTTCTGTTTCCTATTTACCTTTCTATTTTACATCCTCTATTTAGCATTATGGACAGGGAAAGACCAAATGTACGAACTGCACAAAAATATTTTGCCTTCAAATTCATACCGTGATCGTAGCATGCATGGACTCGACTCATATGACTGGGATTTCCATGAAAAAGATTGTGGGCCGAAAATGGGTGATCACTGTACATTTCTCTGCTGTTTCTTATTTATATTTATATTTTTCCTCTTCAATTTAGCATTATGGCCTTGGAAAGACCTAATCTAAGATCTGCACAAAAATATTTTGCCTTCAAATTCATACCGTGATCGTAGCATGCATGGACTCGACTCATATGACTGGGATTTCCATGAAAAAGATTGTGGGCCGAAAATGGGTGATCACTGTACATTTCTCTTCTGTTTCCTATTTATATTTATATTTTACCTCCTCAATTTAGCATTATGGACAGGGAAAGGCCTAATCTAAAATCTGCACAAAAATATTTTGCCTTCAAATTCATAACGTGATCGTAGCATGCATGGACTCGACTCATATGACTGGGATTTCCATGAAAAAGATTGTGGGCCGAAAATGGGTTATCACTGTACATTTCTCTTCTGTTTCCTATTTATATTTATATTTTACCTCCTCAATTTAGCATTATGGACAGGGAAAGGCCTAATCTAAAATCTGCACAAAAATATTTTGCCTTCAAATTCATACCGTGATCGTAGCATGCGTGGACTCGACTCATATGACTGGGATTTCCATGAAAAAGATTGTGGGCCGAAAATGGGTGATCACTGTACATTTCTCTTCTGTTTCCTATTTATATTTATATTTTACCTCCTCAATTTAGCATTATGGACAGGGAAAGGCCTAATCTAAAATCTGCGCAAAAATATTTTGCCTTCAAATTCATACCGTGATCGTAGCATGCATGGACTCGACTCATATGACTGGGATTTCCATGAAAAAGATTGTGGGCCGAAAATGGGTGATCACTGTACATTTCGCTTCTGTTTCCTATTTATATTTATATTTTACCTCCTCAATTTAGCATTATGGACAGGGAAAGGCCTAATCTAAAATCTGCACAAAAATATTTTGCCTTCAAATTCATACCGTGATCGTAGCATGCGTGGACTCGACTCATATGACTGGGATTTCCATGAAAAAGATTGTGGGCCGAAAATGGGTTATCACTGTACATTTCTCTTCTGTTTCCTATTTATATTTATATTTTACCTCCTCAATTTAGCATTATGGACAGGGAAAGGCCTAATCTAAAATCTGCACAAAAATATTTTGCCTTCAAATTCATACCGTGATCGTAGCATGCATGGACTCGACTCATATGACTGGGATTTCCATGAAAAAGATTGTGGGCCGAAAATGGGTGATCACTGTACATTTCGCTTCTGTTTCCTATTTATATTTATATTTTACCTCCTCAATTTAGCATTATGGACAGGGAAAGACTTAATCTAAGATCTGCACAAAATATTTTGCCTTCAAATTCATAACGTGATCGTAGCATGCATGGACTCGACTCATATGACTGGGATTTCCATGAAAAAGATTGTGGGCGAAAATGGGTGATCACTGTACATTTCTCTTCTGTTTCCTATTTATATTTATATTTTACCTCCTCAATTTAGCATTATGGACAGGGAAAGACTTAATCTAAGATCTGCACAAAAATATTTTGCCTTCAAATTCATACCGTGATCGTAGCATGCATGGACTCGACTCATATGACTGGGATTTCCATGAAAAAGATTGTCGGCCGAAAATGGGTGATCACTGTACATTTCTCTTCTGTTTCCTATTTATGTTTATATTTTACCTCCTCAATTTAGCATTATGGACAGGGAAATGCCTAATCTAAAATCTGCACAAAAATATTTTGCCTTCAAATTCATACGGTGATCGTAGCATGCATGGACTCGACTCATATGACTGGGATTTCCATGAAAAAGATTTTGGGCCGAAAATGGGTGATCACTGTACATTTCTCTTCTGTTTCCTATTTATATTTATATTTTACCTCCTCAATTTAGCATTATGGACAGGGAAAGGCCTAATCTAAAATCTGCACAAAAATATTTTGCCTTCAAATTCATGCCGTGATCGTAGCATGCATGGACTCGACTCATATGACTGGGATTTCCATGAAAAAGATTGTGGGCCGAAAATGGGTGATCACTGTACATTTCTCTTCTGTTTCCTATTTATATTTCTATTTTACCTCCTCAATTTAACATTATGGACAGGGAAAGGCCTAATCTAAAATCTGCACAAAAATATTTTGCCTTCAAATTCATACCGTGATCGTATCATGCATGGACTCGACTCATATGACTGGGATTTCCATGAAAAAGATTGTGGGCCGAAAATGGGTGATCACTGTACATTTCTCTTCTGTTTCCTATTTATATTTCTATTTTACCTCCTCAATTTAGCATTATGGACAGGGAAAGGCCTAATCTAAAATCTGCACAAAAATATTTTGCCTTCAAATTCATACCGTGATCGTAGCATGCATGGACTCGACTCACATGACTGGGATTTCCATGAAAAAGATTGTGGGCCGAAAATGGGTGATCACTGTAAATTTCTCTTCTGTTTCCTATTTATATTTCTATTTTACCTCCTCAATTTAGCATTATGGACAATGAAAGGCCTAATCTAAAATCTGCACAAAAATATTTTGCCTTCAAATTCATACCGTGATCGTAGCATGCATGGACTCGACTCATATGACTGGGATTTCCATGAAAATGATTGTGGGCCGAAAATGGGTGATCACTGTACATTTCTCTTCTGTTTCCTATTTATATTTATATTTTACCTCCTCAATTTAGCATTATGGACAGGGAAAGGCCTAATCTAAAATCTGCACAAAAATATTTTGCCTTCAAATTCATACCGTGATCGTAGCATGCATGGACTCGACTCATATGACTGGGATTTCCATGAAAAAGATTGTGGGCCGAAAATGGGTGATCACTGTACATTTCTCTTCTGTTTCCTATTTATATTTATATTTTACATCCTCAATTTAGCATTATGGACAGGGAAAGACTTAATCTAAGATCTGCACAAAAATATTTTGCCTTCAAATTCATGCCGTGATCATAGCATGCATGGACTCGACTCATATGACTGGGATTTCCATGAAAAAGATTGTGGGCCGAAAATGGGTGATCACTGTACATTTCGCTTCTGTTTCCTATTTATATTTCTATTTTACCTCCTCAATTTAGCATTATGGACAGGGAAAGACTTAATCTAAGATCTGCACAAAAATATTTTGCCTTCAAATTCATACCGTGATCGTAGCATGCATGGACTCGACTCATATGACTGGGATTTCCATGAAAAAGACTGTGGGCCGAAAATGGGTGATCACTGTACATTTCTCTTCTGTTTCCTATTTATATTTCTATTTTACCTCCTCAATTTAGCATTATGGACAGGGAAAGACCTAATCTAAGATCTGCAAAAAAATATTTTGCCTTCAAATTCATACCGTGATCGTAGCATGCATGTACTCGACTCATATGACTGGGATTTCCATGAAAAAGATTGTGGGCCGAAAACGGGTGATCACTGTACATTTCTCTTCTGTTTCCTATTTATATTTCTATTTTACCTCCTCAATTTAGCATTATGGACAGGGAAAGGCCTAATCTAAGATCTGCACAAAAATATTTTGCCTTCAAATTCATACCCTGATCGTAGCATGCATGGACTCGACTCATATGACTGGAATTTCCATGACAAAGATTGTGGGCCGAAAATGGGTGATCACTGTACATTTCTCTTCTGTTTCCTATTTATATTTCTATTTTACCTCCTCAATTTAGCATTATGGACAGGGAAAGGCCTAATCTAAAATCTGCACAAAAATATTTTGCCTTCAAATTCATACCGTGATCGTAGCATGCATGGACTCGACTCATATGACTGGGATTTCCATGAAAAAGATTGTGGGCCGAAAATGGGTGATCACTGTAAATTTCTCTTCTGTTTCCTATTTATATTTCTATTTTACCTCCTCAATTTAGCATTATGGACAATGAAAGGCCTAATCTAAAATCTGCACAAAAATATTTTGCCTTCAAATTCATACCGTGATCGTAGCATGCATGGACTCGACTCATATGACTGGGATTTCCATGAAAATGATTGTGGGCCGAAAATGGGTGATCACTGTACATTTCTCTTCTGTTTCCTATTTATATTTATATTTTACCTCCTCAATTTAGCATTATGGACAGGGAAAGGCCTAATCTAAAATCTGCACAAAAATATTTTGCCTTCAAATTCATACCGTGATCGTAGCATGCATGGACTCGACTCATATGACTGGGATTTCTATGAAAAAGATTGTGGGCCGAAAATGGGTGATCACTGTACATTTCTCTTCTGTTTCCTATTTATATTTATATTTTACCTCCTCAATTTAGCATTATGGACAGGGAAAGACCTAATCTAAGGTCTGCACAAAAATATTTTGCCTTCAATTTCATACCGTGATCGTAGCATGCATGGACTCGACTCATATGAGGGGGATTTCCATGATAAAGATTGTGGGCCAAAAATGGGTGATCACTGTACATTTCTCTTCTGTTTCCTATTTATATTTATATTTTACATCCTCAATTTAGCATTATGGACAGTTGAAAGGCCTAATCTAAAATCTGCACAAAAATATTTTGCCTTCAAGTTCATTCCGTGATCGTAGCATGCATGGACTGGACTCATATGACTGGGATTTCCATGAAAAAGATTGTGGGCCGAAAATGGGTGATCACTGTACATTTCTCTTCTGTTTCCTATTTATATTTATGCTTTACATCCTCAATTTAGCATTATGGACAGGGAAAGACATAATCTAAGATCTGCACAAAAATATTTTGCCTTCAAATTCATACCGTGATCGTAGCATGCATGTACTCGACTCATATGACTGGGATTTCCATGAAAAAGATTTTGGGCCGAAAATGGGTGATCACTGTACATTTCTCTTCTGTTTCCTATTTATATTTCTATTTTACCTCCTCAATTTAGCATTATGGACAGGGAAAGGCCTAATCTAAAATCTGCACAAAAATATTTTGCCTTCAAATTCATAACGTGATCGTAGCATGCATGGACTCGACTCATATGACTGGGATTTCCATGAAAAAGATTGTGGGCCGAAAATGGGTTATCACTGTACATTTCTCTTCTGTTTCCTATTTATATTTATATTTTACCTCCTCAATTTAGCATTATGGACAGGGAAAGGCCTAATCTAAAATCTGCACAAAAATATTTTGCCTTCAAATTCATACCGTGATCGTAGCATGCGTGGACTCGACTCATATGACTGGGATTTCCATGAAAAAGATTGTGGGCCGAAAATGGGTGATCACTGTACATTTCTCTTCTGTTTCCTATTTATATTTATATTTTACCTCCTCAATTTAGCATTATGGACAGGGAAAGGCCTAATCTAAAATCTGCACAAAAATATTTTGCCTTCAAATTCATACCGTGATCGTAGCATGCATGGACTCGACTCATATGACTGGGATTTCCATGAAAAAGATTGTGGGCCGAAAATGGGTGATCACTGTACATTTCGCTTCTGTTTCCTATTTATATTTATATTTTACCTCCTCAATTTAGCATTATGGACAGGGAAAGACTTAATCTAAGATCTGCACAAAATATTTTGCCTTCAAATTCATAACGTGATCGTAGCATGCATGGACTCGACTCATATGACTGGGATTTCCATGAAAAAGATTGTGGGCCGAAAATGGGTGATCACTGTACATTTCTCTTCTGTTTCCTATTTATATTTATATTTTACCTCCTCAATTTAGCATTATGGACAGGGAAAGACTTAATCTAAGATCTGCACAAAAATATTTTGCCTTCAAATTCATACCGTGATCGTAGCATGCATGGACTCGACTCATATGACTGGGATTTCCATGAAAAAGATTGTGGGCCGAAAATGGGTGATCACTGTACATTTCTCTTCTGTTTCCTATTTATATTTATATTTTACCTCCTCAATTTAGCATTATGGACAGGGAAATGCCTAATCTAAAATCTGCACAAAAATATTTTGCCTTCAAATTCATACGGTGATCGTAGCATGCATGGACTCGACTCATATGACTGGGATTTCCATGAAAAAGATTTTGGGCCGAAAATGGGTGATCACTGTACATTTCTCTTCTGTTTCCTATTTATATTTATATTTTACCTCCTCAATTTAGCATTATGGACAGGGAAAGGCCTAATCTAAAATCTGCACAAAAATATTTTGCCTTCAAATTCATACCGTGATCGTAGCATGCATGGACTCGACTCATATGACTGGGATTTCCATGAAAAAGATTGTGGGCCGAAAATGGGTGATCACTGTACATTTCTCTTCTGTTTCCTATTTATATTTCTATTTTACCTCCTCAATTTAACATTATGGACAGGGAAAGGCCTAATCTAAAATCTGCACAAAAATATTTTGCCTTCAAATTCATACCGTGATCGTATCATGCATGGACTCGACTCATATGACTGGGATTTCCATGAAAAAGATTGTGGGCCGAAAATGGGTGATCACTGTACATTTCTCTTCTGTTTCCTATTTATATTTCTATTTTACCTCCTCAATTTAGCATTATGGACAGGGAAAGGCCTAATCTAAAATCTGCACAAAAATATTTTGCCTTCAAATTCATACCGTGATCGTAGCATGCATGGACTCGACTCACATGACTGGGATTTCCATGAAAAAGATTGTGGGCCGAAAATGGGTGATCACTGTAAATTTCTCTTCTGTTTCCTATTTATATTTCTATTTTACCTCCTCAATTTAGCATTATGGACAATGAAAGGCCTAATCTAAAATCTGCACAAAAATATTTTGCCTTCAAATTCATACCGTGATCGTAGCATGCATGGACTCGACTCATATGACTGGGATTTCCATGAAAATGATTGTGGGCCGAAAATGGGTGATCACTGTACATTTCTCTTCTGTTTCCTATTTATATTTATATTTTACCTCCTCAATTTAGCATTATGGACAGGGAAAGGCCTAATCTAAAATCTGCACAAAAATATTTTGCCTTTAAATTCATACCGTGATCGTAGCATGCATGGACTCGACTCATATGACTGGGATTTCCATGAAAAAGATTGTGGGCCGAAAATGGGTGATCACTGTACATTTCTCTTCTGTTTCCTATTTATATTTATATTTTACCTCCTCAATTTAGCATTATGGACAGGGAAAGACCTAATCTAAGGTCTGCACAAAAATATTTTGCCTTCAATTTCATACCGTGATCGTAGCATGCATGGACTCGACTCATATGAGGGGGATTTCCATGATAAAGATTGTGGGCCAAAAATGGGTGATCACTGTACATTTCTCTTCTGTTTCCTATTTATATTTATATTTTACATCCTCAATTTAGCATTATGGACAGTTGAAAGGCCTAATCTAAAATCTGCACAAAAATATTTTGCCTTCAAATTCATTCCGTGATCGTAGCATGCATGGACTCGACTCATATGACTGGGATTTCCATGAAAAAGATTGTGGGCCGAAAATGGGTGATCACTGTACATTTCTCTTCTGTTTCCTATTTATATTTATATTTTACCTCCTCAATTTAGCATTATGGACAGGGAAAGGCCTAATCTAAAATCTGCACAAAAATATTTTGCCTTCAAATTCATACCGTGATCGTAGCATGCATGTACTCGACTCATATGACTGGGATTTCCATCAAAAAGATTGTGGGCCGAAAATGGGTGATCACTGTGCATTTCTCTTCTGTTTCCTATTTAAATTTCTATTTTACCTCCTCAATTTAGCATTATGGACAGGGAAAGACTTAATCTAAGATCTGCACAAAAATATTTTGCCTTCAAATTCATGCCGTGATCATAGCATGCATGGACTCGACTCATATGACTGGAATTTCCATGAAAAAGATTGTGGGCCGAAAATGGGTGATCACTGTACATTTCGCTTCTGTTTCCTATTTATATTTCTATTTTACCTCCTCAATTTAGCATTATGGACAGGGAAAGACTTAATCTAAGATCTGCACAAAAATATTTTGCCTTCAAATTCATACCGTGATCGTAGCATGCATGGACTCGACTCATATGACTGGGATTTCCATGAAAAAGACTGTGGGCCGAAAATGGGTGATCACTGTACATTTCTCTTCTGTTTCCTATTTATATTTCTATTTTACCTCCTCAATTTAGCATTATGGACAGGGAAAGACCTAATCTAAGATCTGCAAAAAAATATTTTGCCTTCAAATTCATGCCGTGATCATAGCATGCATGGACTCGACTCATATGACTGGGATTTCCATGAAAAAGATTGTGGGCCGAAAACGGGTGATCACTGTACATTTCTCTTCTGTTTCCTATTTATATTTCTATTTTACCTCCTCAATTTAGCATTATGGACAGGGAAAGGCCTAATCTAAGATCTGCACAAAAATATTTTGCCTTCAAATTCATACCCTGATCGTAGCATGCATGGACTCGACTCATATGACTGGAATTTCCATGACAAAGATTGTGGGCCGAAAATGGGTGATCACTGTACATTTCTCTTCTGTTTCCTATTTATATTTCTATTTTACCTCCTCAATTTAGCATTATGGACAGGGAAAGGCCTAATCTAAAATCTGCACAAAAATATTTTGCCTTCAAATTCATACCGTGATCGTAGCATGCATGGACTCGACTCATATGACTGGGATTTCCATGAAAAAGATTGTGGGCCGAAAATGGGTGATCACTGTAAATTTCTCTTCTGTTTCCTATTTATATTTCTATTTTACCTCCTCAATTTAGCATTATGGACAATGAAAGGCCTAATCTAAAATCTGCACAAAAATATTTTGCCTTCAAATTCATACCGTGATCGTAGCATGCATGGACTCGACTCATATGACTGGGATTTCCATGAAAATGATTGTGGGCCGAAAATGGGTGATCACTGTACATTTCTCTTCTGTTTCCTATTTATATTTATATTTTACCTCCTCAATTTAGCATTATGGACAGGGAAAGGCCTAATCTAAAATCTGCACAAAAATATTTTGCCTTCAAATTCATACCGTGATCGTAGCATGCATGGACTCGACTCATATGACTGGGATTTCTATGAAAAAGATTGTGGGCCGAAAATGGGTGATCACTGTACATTTCTCTTCTGTTTCCTATTTATATTTATATTTTCCCTCCTCAATTTAGCATTATGGACAGGGAAAGACCTAATCTAAGGTCTGCACAAAAATATTTTGCCTTCAATTTCATACCGTGATCGTAGCATGCATGGACTCGACTCATATGAGGGGGATTTCCATGATAAAGATTGTGGGCCAAAAATGGGTGATCACTGTACATTTCTCTTCTGTTTCCTATTTATATTTATATTTTACATCCTCAATTTAGCATTATGGACAGTTGAAAGGCCTAATCTAAAATCTGCACAAAAATATTTTGCCTTCAAATTCATTCCGTGATCGTAGCATGCATGGACTCGACTCATATGACTGGGATTTCCATGAAAAAGATTGTGGGCCGAAAATGGGTGATCACTGTACATTTCTCTTCTGTTTCCTATTTATATTTATATTTTACCTCCTCAATTTAGCATTATGGACAGGGAAAGGCCTAATCTAAAATCTGCACAAAAATATTTTGCCTTCAAATTCATACCGTGATCGTAGCATGCATGTACTCGACTCATATGACTGGGATTTCAATGAAAAAGATTGTGGGCCGAAAATGGGTGATCACTGTGCATTTCTCTTCTGTTTCCTATTTAAATTTCTATTTTACCTCCTCAATTTAGCATTATGGACAGGGAAAGACTTAATCTAAGATCTGCACAAAAATATTTTGCCTTCAAATTCATGCCGTGATCATAGCATGCATGGACTCGACTCATATGACTGGGAAATCCATGAAAAAGATTGTGGGCCGAAAATGGGTGATCACTGTACATTTCGCTTCTGTTTCTTATTTATATTTCTATTTTACCTCCTCAATTTAGCATTATGGACAGGGAAAGACTTAATCTAAGATCTGCACAAAAATATTTTGCCTTCAAATTCATACCGTGATCGTAGCATGCATGGACTCGACTCATATGACTGGGATTTCCATGAAAAAGACTGTGGGCCGAAAATGGGTGATCACTGTACATTTCTCTTCTATTTCCTATTTATATTTCTATTTTACCTCCTCAATTTAGCATTATGGACAGGGAAAGACCTAATCTAAGATCTGCAAAAAAATATTTTGCCTTCAAATTCATACCGTGATCGTAGCATGCATGTACTCGACTCATATGACTGGGATTTCCATGAAAAAGATTGTGGGCCGAAAATGGGTGATCACTGTACATTTCTCTTCAGTTTCCTATTTATATTTATATTTTACCTCCTCAATTTAGCATTATGGACAGGGAAAGGCCTAATCTAAGATCTGCACAAAAATATTTTGCCTTCAAATTCATACCCTGATCGTAGCATGCATGGACTCGACTCATATGACTGGAATTTCCATGACAAAGATTGTGGGCCGAAAATGGGTGATCACTGTACATTTCTCTTCTGTTTCCTATTTATATTTATATTTTACCTCCTCAATTTAGCATTATGGACAGGGAAAGGCCTAATCTAAAATCTGCACAAAAGTATTTTGCCGTCAAATTCATACCGTGAACGTAGCATGCATGGACTCGACTCATATGACTGGGATTTCCATGAAAAAGATTGTGGGCCGAAATGGGTGATCACTGTACATTTCTCTTCTCTTTCCTATTTATATTTCTATTTTACCTCCTCAATTTAGCATTATGGACAGGGAAAGACCTAATATAATCTCTGCCAAAAAATATTTTGCCTTCAAATTCATACCGTGATTGTAGCATGCATGGACAAGACTCATATGACTGGGATTTCCATGAAAAAGATTGTGGGCCGAAAATGGGTGATCACTGTATATTTCTCTTCTATTTCCTATTTATATTTCTATTTTACCTCCTCAATTTAGCATTATGGACAGGGAAAGACCTAATATAATCTCTGCAAAAAAATGTTTTGCCTTCAAATTCATACCGTGATCGTAGCATGCATGGACAAGACTCATATGACTGGGATTTCCATGAAAAAGATTGTGGGCCGAAAATGGGTGATCACTGTACATTTCTCTTCTCTTTCCTATTCATATTTCTATTTTACCTCCTCAATTTAGCATTATAGACAGGGAAAGACCTAAAATAATCTCTGCAAAAAAATGTTTTGCCTTCAAATTCATACCGTGATCGTAGCATGCATGGACTCGACTCATATGACTGGGATTTCCAAGAAAAAGATTGTGGGCAGAAAATGGGTGATCACTGTACATTTCTCTTCTGTTTCCTATTTATATTTCTATTTTACCTCCTCAATTTAGCATTATGGCCAGGGAAAGACCTAATCTAAGCTCTGCACAAAAATATTTTGCCTTCAAATTCATACCGTGATCGTAGCATGCATGGACTCGACTCATATGACTGGGATTTCCATGAAAAAGATTGTGGGCCGAAAATGGGTGATCACTGTACATTTCTTATCTGTTTCCTATTTATATTTATATTTTACCTCCTCAATTTAGCATTATGGACAGGGAAAGACCTAATCTAAGATCTGCACAAAAATATTTTGCCTTCAAATTCATACCGTGATCGTAGCATGCATGGATTCGACTCATATGACTGGGATTTCCATGAAAAAGATTGTGGGCCGAAAATGGGTGATCACAGTATATTTCTCTTCTGTTTACTATTTATCTTTCTATTTTACATCCTCTATTTAGCATTATGGACAGGGAAAGACCTAATCTAAGATCTGCACAAAAATATTTTGCCTTCAAATTCATACCGTGATCGTAGCATGCATGGACTCGACTCATATGACTGGGATTTCCATGAAAAAGATTGTGGGCCGAAAATGGGTGATCACTGTATATTTCTCTTCTGTTTCCTATTTATCTTTCTATTTTACATCCTCTATTTAGCATTATGGACAGGGAAAGACCAAATCTACGAACTGCACAAAAATATTTTGCCTTCAAATTCATACCGTGATCGTAGCATGCATGGACTCGACTCATATGACTGGGATTTCCATGAAAAAGATTGTGGGCCGAAAATGGGTGATCACTGTACATTTCTCTGCTGTTTCTTATTTATATTTATATTTTTCCTCTTCAATTTAGCATTATGGCCTTGGAAAGACCTAATCTAAGATCTGCACAAAAATATTTTGCCTTCAAATTCATACCGTGATCGTAGCATGAATGTACTCGACTCATATGACTGGGATTTCCATGAAAAAGATTTTGGGCCGAAAATGGGTGATCACTGTACATTTCTCTTCTGTTTCCTATTTATATTTCTATTTTACCTCCTCAATTTAGCATTATGGACAGGGAAAGGCCTAATCTAAAATCTGCACAAAAATATTTTGCCTTCAAATTCATAACGTGATCGTAGCATGCATGGACTCGACTCATATGACTGGGATTTCCATGAAAAAGATTGTGGGCCGAAAATGGGTTATCACTGTACATTTCTCTTCTGTTTCCTATGTATATTTATATTTTACCTCCTCAATTTAGCATTATGGACAGGGAAAGGCCTAATCTAAAATCTGCACAAAAATATTTTGCCTTCAAATTCATACCGTGATCGTAGCATGCGTGGACTCGACTCATATGACTGGGATTTCCATGAAAAAGATTGTGGGCCGAAAATGGGTGATCACTGTACATTTCTCTTCTGTTTCCTATTTATATTTTACCTCCTCAATTTAGCATTATGGACAGGGAAAGGCCTAATCTAAAATCTGCACAAAAATATTTTGCCTTCAAATTCATACCGTGATCGTAGCATGCATGGACTCGACTCATATGACTGGGATTTCCATGAAAATGATTGTGGGCCGAAAATGGGTGATCACTGTACATTTCTCTTCTGTTTCCTATTTATATTTATATTTTACCTCCTCAATTTAGCATTATGGACAGGGAAAGGCCTAATCTAAAATCTGCACAAAAATATTTTGCCTTCAAATTCATACCGTGATCGTAGCATGCATGGACTCGACTCATATGACTGGGATTTCCATGAAAAAGATTGTGGACCGAAAATGGGTGATCACTGTACATTTCTCTTCTGTTTCCTATTTATATTTATATTTTACCTCCTCAATTTAGCATTATGGACAGGGAAAGACCTAATCTAAGGTCTGCACAAAAATATTTTGCCTTCAAATTCATACCGTGATCGTAGCATGCATGGACTCGACTCATATGACTGGGATTTCCATGAAAAAGACTGTGGGCCGAAAATGGGTGATCACTGTACATTTCTCTTCTATTTCCTATTTATATTTCTATTTTACCTCCTCAATTTAGCATTATGGACAGGGAAAGGCCTAATCTAAAATCTGCACAAAAGTATTTTGCCGTCAAATTCATACCGTGAACGTACCATGCATGGACTCGACTCATATGACTGGGATTTCCATGAAAAAGATTGTGGGCCGAAAATGGGTGATCACTGTACATTTCTCTTCTCTTTCCTATTTATATTTCTATTTTACCTCCTCAATTTAGCATTATGGACAGGGAAAGACCTAATATAATCTCTGCCAAAAAATATTTTGCCTTCAAATTCATACCGTGATTGTAGCATGCATGGACAAGACTCATATGACTGGGATTTCCATGAAAAAGATTGTGGGCCGAAAATGGGTGATCACTGTATATTTCTCTTCTATTTCCTATTTATATTTCTATTTTACCTCCTCAATTTAGCATTATGGACAGGGAAAGACCTAATATAATCTCTGCAAAAAAATGTTTTGCCTTCAAATTCATACCGTGATCGTAGCATGCATGGACAAGACTCATATGACTGGGATTTCCATGAAAAAGATTGTGGGCCGAAAATGGGTGATCACTGTACATTTCTCTTCTCTTTCCTATTCATATTTCTATTTTACCTCCTCAATTTAGCATTATAGACAGGGAAAGACCTAAAATAATCTCTGCAAAAAAATGTTTTGCCTTCAAATTCATACCGTGATCGTAGCATGCATGGACTCGACTCATATGACTGGGATTTCCAAGAAAAAGATTGTGGGCAGAAAATGGGTGATCACTGTACATTTCTCTTCTGTTTCCTATTTATATTTCTATTTTACCTCCTCAATTTAGCATTATGGCCAGGGAAAGACCTAATCTAAGCTCTGCACAAAAATATTTTGCCTTCAAATTCATACCGTGATCGTAGCATGCATGGACTCGACTCATATGACTGGGATTTCCATGAAAAAGATTGTGGGCCGAAAATGGGTGATCACTGTACATTTCTTATCTGTTTCCTATTTATATTT
Organism: Acanthosepion lycidas; assembly: GCA_963932145.1. Lineage (NCBI taxonomy): Eukaryota > Metazoa > Mollusca > Cephalopoda > Sepiida > Sepiidae > Acanthosepion > Acanthosepion lycidas. The sequence goes on along the minus strand of OZ010592.1, from coordinate 105,149,275 downwards.
ATATTTTACCTCCTCAATTTAGCATTATGGACAGGGAAAGACCTAATCTAAGATCTGCACAAAAATATTTTGCCTTCAAATTCATACCGTGATCGTAGCATGCATGGACTCGACTCATATGACTGGGATTTCCATGAAAAAGATTGTGGGCCGAAAATGGGTGATCACAGTATATTTCTCTTCTGTTTACTATTTATCTTTCTATTTTACATCCTCTATTTAGCATTATGGACAGGGAAAGACCTAATCTAAGATCTGCAGAAAAATATTTTGCCTTCAAATTCATACCGTGATCGTAGCATGCATGGACTCGACTCATATGACTGGGATTTCCATGAAAAAGATTGTGGGCCGAAAATGGGTGATCACTGTATATTTCTCTTCTGTTTCCTATTTATCTTTCTATTTTACATCCTCTATTTAGCATTATGGACAGGGAAAGACCAAATCTACGAACTGCACAAAAATATTTTGCCTTCAAATTCATACCGTGATCGTAGCATGCATGGACTCGACTCATATGACTGGGATTTCCATGAAAAAGATTGTGGGCCGAAAATGGGTGATCACTGTACATTTCTCTGCTGTTTCTTGTTTATATTTATATTTTTCCTCTTCAATTTAGCATTATGGCCTTGGAAAGACCTAATCTAAGATCTGCACAAAAATATTTTGCCTTCAAATTCATACCGTGATCGTAGCATGCATGGACTCGACTCATATGACTGGGATTTCCATGAAAAAGATTGTGGGCCGAAAACGGGTGATCACTGTACATTTCTCTTCTGTTTCCTATTTATATTTATGCTTTACATCCTCAATTTAGCATTATGGACAGGGAAAGACATAATCTAAGATCTGCACAAAAAAATTTTGCCTTCAAATTCATACCGTGATCGTAGCATGCATGTACTCGACTCATATGACTGGGATTTCCATGAAAAAGATTTTGGGCCGAAAATGGGTGATCACTGTACATTTCTCTTCTGTTTCCTATTTATATTTATATTTTACCTCCTCAATTTAGCATTATGGACAGGGAAAGGCCTAATCTAAAATCTGCACAAAAATATTTTGCCTTCAAATTCATAACGTGATCGTAGCATGCATGGACTCGACTCATATGACTGGGATTTCCATGAAAAAGATTGTGGGCCGAAAATGGGTTATCACTGTACATTTCTCTTCTGTTTCCTATTTATATTTATATTTTACCTCCTCAATTTAGCATTATGGACAGGGAAAGGCCTAATCTAAAATCTGCACAAAAATATTTTGCCTTCAAATTCATACCGTGATCGTAGCATGTGTGGACTCGACTCATATGACTGGGATTTCCATGAAAAAGATTGTGGGCCGAAAATGGGTGATCACTGTACATTTCTCTTCTGTTTCCTATTTATATTTTACCTCCTCAATTTAGCATTATGGACAGGGAAAGGCCTAATCTAAAATCTGCTCCAAAATATTTTGCCTTCAAATTCATATCGTGATCGTAGCATGCATGGACTCGACTCATATGACTGGGATTTCCATGAAAATGATTGTGGGCCGAAAATGGGTGATCACTGTACATTTCTCTTCTGTTTCCTATTTATATTTATATTTTACCTCCTCAATTTAGCATTATGGACAGGGAAAGGCCTAATCTAAAATCTGCACAAAAATATTTTGCCTTCAAATTCATACCGTGATCGTAGCATGCATGGACTCGACTCATATGACTGGGATTTCCATGAAAAAGATTGTGGGCCGAAAATGGGTGATCACTGTACATTTCTCTTCTGTTTCCTATTTATATTTATATTTTACCTCCTCAATTTAGCATTATGGACAGGGAAAGACCTAATCTAAGGTCTGCACAAAAATATTTTGCCTTCAATTTCATACCGTGATCGTAGCATGCATGGACTCGACTCATATGAGGGGGATTTCCATGATAAAGATTGTGGGCCAAAAATGGGTGATCACTGTACATTTCTCTTCTGTTTCCTATTTATATTTATATTTTACATCCTCAATTTAGCATTATGGACAGTTGAAAGGCCTAATCTAAAATCTGCACAAAAATATTTTGCCTTCAAATTCATTCCGTGATCGTAGCATGCATGGACACGACTCATATGACTGGGATTTCCATGAAAAAGATTGTGGGCCGAAAATGGGTGATCACTGTACATTTCTCTTCTGTTTCCTATTTATATTTATATTTTACCTCCTCAATTTAGCATTATGGACAGGGAAAGGCCTAATCTAAAATCTGCACAAAAATATTTTGCCTTCAAATTCATACCGTGATCGTAGCATGCATGTACTCGACTCATATGACTGGGATTTCCATGAAAAAGATTGTGGGCCGAAAATGGGTGATCACTGTGCATTTCTCTTCTGTTTCCTATTTAAATTTCTATTTTACCTCCTCAATTTAGCATTATGGACAGGGAAAGACTTAATCTAAGATCTGCACAAAAATATTTTGCCTTCAAATTCATGCCGTGATCATAGCATGCATGGACTCGACTCATATGACTGGGATTTCCATGAAAAAGATTGTGGGCCGAAAATGGGTGATCACTGTACATTTCGCTTCTGTTTCCTATTTATATTTCTATTTTACCTCCTCAATTTAGCATTATGGACAGGGAAAGACTTAATCTAAGATCTGCACAAAAATATTTTGCCTTCAAATTCATAACGTGACCGTAGCATGCATGGACTCGAATCATATGACTGGAATTTCCAAGAAAAAGATTGTGGGCCGAAAATGGGGGTCACTGTGCATTTCTCTTCTGTTTCCTATTTATATTTCTATTTTACCTCCTCAATTTAGCATTATGGACAGGGAAAGACCTAATCTAAGGTGTGCAAAAAATTATTTTGCCTTCAAATTCATACCGTGATCGTAGCATGCATGGACTCGACTCATATGACTGGGATTTCCATGAAAAAGATTGTGGGCCGAAAATGGGTGATCACTGTACATTTCTCTTCTCTTTCCTATTTATATTTCTATTTTACCTCCTCAATTTAGCATTATGGACAGGGAAAGACCTAATATAATCTCTGCCAAAAAATATTTTGCCTTCAAATTCATACCGTGATCGTAGCATGCATGGACAAGACTCATATGACTGGGATTTCCATGAAAAAGATTGTGGGCCGAAAATGGGTGATCACTGTATATTTCTCTTCTATTTCCTATTTATATTTCTATTTTACCTCCTCAATTTAGCATTATGGACAGGGAAAGACCTAATATAATCTCTGCAAAAAAATGTTTTGCCTTCAAATTCATACCGTGATCGTAGCATGCATGGACTCGACTCATATGACTGGGATTTCCAAGAAAAAGATTGTGGGCAGAAAATGGGTGATCACTGTACATTTCTCTTCTGTTTCCTATTTATATTTATATTTTACCTCCTCAATTTAGCATTATGGACAGGGAAAGGCCTAATCTAAAATCTGCACAAAAATATTTTGCCTTCAAATTCATAACGTGATCGTAGCATGCATGGACTCGACTCATATGACTGGGATTTCCATGAAAAAGATTGTGGGCCGAAAATGGGTTATCACTGTACATTTCTCTTCTGTTTCCTATTTATATTTATATTTTACCTCCTCAATTTAGCATTATGGACAGGGAAAGGCCTAATCTAAAATCTGCACAAAAATATTTTGCCTTCAAATTCATACCGTGATCGTAGCATGTGTGGACTCGACTCATATGACTGGGATTTCCATGAAAAAGATTGTGGGCCGAAAATGGGTGATCACTGTACATTTCTCTTCTGTTTCCTATTTATATTTTACCTCCTCAATTTAGCATTATGGACAGGGAAAGGCCTAATCTAAAATCTGCTCCAAAATATTTTGCCTTCAAATTCATATCGTGATCGTAGCATGCATGGACTCGACTCATATGACTGGGATTTCCATGAAAATGATTGTGGGCCGAAAATGGGTGATCACTGTACATTTCTCTTCTGTTTCCTATTTATATTTATATTTTACCTCCTCAATTTAGCATTATGGACAGGGAAAGGCCTAATCTAAAATCTGCACAAAAATATTTTGCCTTCAAATTCATACCGTGATCGTAGCATGCATGGACTCGACTCATATGACTGGGATTTCCATGAAAAAGATTGTGGGCCGAAAATGGGTGATCACTGTACATTTCTCTTCTGTTTCCTATTTATATTTATATTTTACCTCCTCAATTTAGCATTATGGACAGGGAAAGACCTAATCTAAGGTCTGCACAAAAATATTTTGCCTTCAATTTCATACCGTGATCGTAGCATGCATGGACTCGACTCATATGAGGGGGATTTCCATGATAAAGATTGTGGGCCAAAAATGGGTGATCACTGTACATTTCTCTTCTGTTTCCTATTTATATTTATATTTTACATCCTCAATTTAGCATTATGGACAGTTGAAAGGCCTAATCTAAAATCTGCACAAAAATATTTTGCCTTCAAATTCATTCCGTGATCGTAGCATGCATGGACACGACTCATATGACTGGGATTTCCATGAAAAAGATTGTGGGCCGAAAATGGGTGATCACTGTACATTTCTCTTCTGTTTCCTATTTATATTTATATTTTACCTCCTCAATTTAGCATTATGGACAGGGAAAGGCCTAATCTAAAATCTGCACAAAAATATTTTGCCTTCAAATTCATACCGTGATCGTAGCATGCATGTACTCGACTCATATGACTGGAATTTCCATGACAAAGATTGTGGGCCGAAAATGGGTGATCACTGTACATTTCTCTTCTGTTTCCTATTTATATTTCTATTTTACCTCCTCAATTTAGCATTATGGACAGGGAAAGGCCTAATCTAAAATCTGCACAAAAGTATTTTGCCGTCAAATTCATACCGTGAACGTAGCATGCATGGACTCGACTCATATGACTGGGATTTCCATGAAAAAGATTGTGGGCCGAAAATGGGTGATCACTGTACATTTCTCTTCTGTTTCCTATTTATATTTCTATTTTACCTCCTCAATTTAGCATTATGGACAGGGAAAGACCTAATCTAAGATCTGCACAAAAATATTTTGCCTTCAAATTCATAACGTGACCGTAGCATGCATGGACTCGAATCATATGACTGGAATTTCCAAGAAAAAGATTGTGGGCCGAAAATGGGGGTCACTGTGCATTTCTCTTCTGTTTCCTATTTATATTTCTATTTTACCTCCTCAATTTAGCATTGTGGACAGGGAAAGACCTAATCTAAGGTGTGCAAAAAATTATTTTGCCTTCAAATTCATACCGTGATCGTAGCATGCATGGACTCGACTCATATGACTGGGATTTCCATGAAAAAGATTGTGGGCCGAAAATGGGTGATCACTGTACATTTCTCTTCTCTTTCCTATTTATATTTCTATTTTACCTCCTCAATTTAGCATTATGGACAGGGAAAGACCTAATATAATCTCTGCCAAAAAATATTTTGCCTTCAAATTCATACCGTGATCGTAGCATGCATGGACAAGACTCATATGACTGGGATTTCCATGAAAAAGATTGTGGGCCGAAAATGGGTGATCACTGTATATTTCTCTTCTATTTCCTATTTATATTTCTATTTTACCTCCTCAATTTAGCATTATGGACAGGGAAAGACCTAATATAATCTCTGCAAAAAAATGTTTTGCCTTCAAATTCATACCGTGATCGTAGCATGCATGGACTCGACTCATATGACTGGGATTTCCAAGAAAAAGATTGTGGGCAGAAAATGGGTGATCACTGTACATTTCTCTTCTGTTTCCTATTTATATTTCTATTTTACCTCCTCAATTTAGCATTATGGCCAGGGAAAGAACTAATCCTAGCTCTGCACAAAAATATTTTGCCTTCAAATTCATACCGTGATCGTAGCATGCATGGACTCGACTCATATGACTGGGATTTCCATGAAAAAGATTGTGTGCCGAAAATGGGTGATCACTGTATATTTCTCTTCTGTTTACTATTTATCTTTCTATTTTACATCCTCTATTTAGCATTATGGACAGGGAAAGACCTAATCTAAGATCTGCACAAAAATATTTTGCCTTCAAATTCATACCGTGATCGTAGCATGCATGGACTCGACTCATATGACTGGGATTTCCATGAAAAAGATTGTGGGCCGAAAATGGGTGATCACTGTACATTTCTTCTCTGTTTCCTATTTATATTGATATTTTACCTCCTCAATTTAGCATTATGGACAGGGAAAGACCTAATCTAAGATCTGCACAAAAATATTTTGCCTTCAAATTCATAACGTGATCGTAGCATGCATGGACTCGACTCATATGACTGGGATTTCCATGAAAAACATTGTGGGCCGAAAATGGGTGATCACTGTACATTTCTCTTCTGTTTCCTATTTATATTTATATTTTACATCCTCAATTTAGCAATATGAACAGGGAAAGACCTAATCTAAGATCTGCACAAAAATATTTTGCCTTCAAATTCATAACGTGATCGTAGCATGCATGGACTCGACTCATATGACTGGGATTTCCATGAAAAAGATTATGGGTCGAAAATGGGTGATCACTGTACATTTCTCTTCTGTTTCCTATTTATATTTCTATTTTACATCCTCAATTTAGCATTATGGACAGGGAAAGACCTAATCTAAGTGCTGCACAAAAATATTTTGCCTTCAAATTTATACCGTGATCGTAGCATGCATGGACTCGACTCATATGACTGGGATTTCCATGAAAAAGATTGTGGGCCGAAAATGGGTGATCACTGTACATTTCGCTTCTGTTTCCTATTTATATTTCTATTTTACCTCCTCAATTTAGCATTATGGACAGGGAAAAACTTAATCTAAGATCTGCACAAAAATATTTTGCCTTCAAATTCATACCGTGATCGTAGCATGCATGGACTCGACTCATATGACTGGGATTTCCATGAAAAAGATTGTGGGCCGAAAATGGGTGATCACAGTATATTTCTCTTCTGTTTACTATTTATCTTTCTATTTTACATCCTCTATTTAGCATTATGGACAGGGAAAGACCTAATCTAAGATCTGCACAAAAATATTTTGCGTTCAAATTCATACCGTGATCGTAGCATGCATGGACTCGACTCATATGACTGGGATTTCCATGAAAAAGATTGTGGGCCGAAAATGGGTGATCACTGTATATTTCTCTTCTGTTTCCTATTTATCTTTCTATTTTACATCCTCTATTTAGCATTATGGACAGGGAAAGACCAAATCTACGAACTGCACAAAAATATTTTGCCTTCAAATTCATACCGTGATCGTAGCATGCATGGACTCGACTCATATGACTGGGATTTCCATGAAAAAGATTGTGGGCCGAAAATGGGTGATCACTGTACATTTCTCTGCTGTTTCTTATTTATATTTATATTTTTCCTCTTCAATTTAGCATTATGGCCTTGGAAAGACCTAATCTAAGATCTGCACAAAAATATTTTGCCTTCAAATTCATACCGTGATCGTAGCATGCATGGACTCGACTCATATGACTGGGATTTCCATGAAAAAGATTGTGGGCCGAAAATGGGTGATCACTGTACATTTCTCTTCTGTTTCCTATTTATATTTATGCTTTACATCCTCAATTTAGCATTATGGACAGGGAAAGACATAATCTAAGATCTGCACAAAAATATTTTGCCTTCAAATTCATACCGTGATCGTAGCATGCATGTACTCGACTCATATGACTGGGATTTCCATGAAAAAGATTTTGGGCCGAAAATGGGTGATCACTGTACATTTCTCTTCTGTTTCCTATTTATATTTCTATTTTACCTCCTCAATTTAGCATTATGGACAGGGAAAGGCCTAATCTAAAATCTGCACAAAAATATTTTGCCTTCAAATTCATAACGTGATCGTAGCATGCATGGACTCGACTCATATGACTGGGATTTCCATGAAAAAGATTGTGGGCCGAAAATGGGTTATCACTGTACATTTCTCTTCTGTTTCCTATTTATATTTACATTTTACCTCCTCAATTTAGCATTATGGACAGGGAAAGGCCTAATCTAAAATCTGCACAAAAATATTTTGCCTTCAAATTCATACCGTGATCGTAGCATGCGTGGACTCGACTCATATGACTGGGATTTCCATGAAAAAGATTGTGGGCCGAAAATGGGTGATCACTGTACATTTCTCTTCTGTTTCCTATTTATATTTTACCTCCTCAATTTAGCATTATGGACAGGGAAAGGCCTAATCTAAAATCTGCACAAAAATATTTTGCCTTCAAATTCATACCGTGATCGTAGCATGCATGGACTCGACTCATATGACTGGGATTTCCATGAAAAAGATTGTGGGCCGAAAATGGGTGATCACTGTACATTTCGCTTCTGTTTCCTATTTATATTTATATTTTACCTCCTCAATTTAGCATTATGGACAGGGAAAGACTTAATCTAAGATCTGCACAAAATATTTTGCCTTCAAATTCATAACGTGATCGTAGCATGCATGGACTCGACTCATATGACTGGGATTTCCATGAAAAAGATTGTGGGCCGAAAATGGGTGATCACTGTACATTTCTCTTCTGTTTCTTATTTATATTTATATTTTACCTCCTCAATTTAGCATTATGGACAGGGAAAGACTTAATCTAAGATCTGCACAAAAATATTTTGCCTTCAAATTCATACCGTGATCGTAGCATGCATGGACTCGACTCATATGACTGGGATTTCCATGAAAAAGATTGTGGGCCGAAAATGGGTGATCACTGTACATTTCTCTTCTGTTTCCTATTTATATTTATATTTTACCTCCTCAATTTAGCATTATGGACAGGGAAATGCCTAATCTAAAATCTGCACAAAAATATTTTGCCTTCAAATTCATACGGTGATCGTAGCATGCATGGACTCGACTCATATGACTGGGATTTCCATGAAAAAGATTTTGGGCCGAAAATGGGTGATCACTGTACATTTCTCTTCTGTTTCCTATTTATATTTATATTTTACCTCCTCAATTTAGCATTATGGATAGGGAAAGGCCTAATCTAAAATCTGCACAAAAATATTTTGCCTTCAAATTCATACCGTGATCGTAGCATGCATGGACTCGACTCATATGACTGGGATTTCCATGAAAAAGATTGTGGGCCGAAAATGGGTGATCACTGTACATTTCTCTTCTGTTTCCTATTTATATTTCTATTTTACCTCCTCAATTTAACATTATGGACAGGGAAAGGCCTAATCTAAAATCTGCACAAAAATATTTTGCCTTCAAATTCATACCGTGATCGTATCATGCATGGACTCGACTCATATGACTGGGATTTCCATGAAAAAGATTGTGGGCCGAAAATGGGTGATCACTGTACATTTCTCTTCTGTTTCCTATTTATATTTCTATTTTACCTCCTCAATTTAGCATTATGGACAGGGAAAGGCCTAATCTAAAATCTGCACAAAAATATTTTGCCTTCAAATTCATACCGTGATCGTAGCATGCATGGACTCGACTCATATGACTGGGATTTCCATGAAAAAGATTGTGGGCCGAAAATGGGTGATCACTGTACATTTCTCTTCTGTTTCCTATTTATATTTATATTTTACCTCCTCAATTTAACATTATGGACAAGGAAAGGCCTAATCTAAAATCTGCACAAAAATATTTTGCCTTCAAATTCATACCGTGATCGTATCATGCATGGACTCGACTCATATGACTGGGATTTCCATGAAAAAGATTGTGGGCCGAAAATGGGTGATCACTGTACATTTCTCTTCTGTTTCCTATTTATATTTCTATTTTACTTACTCAATTTAGCATTATGGACAGGGAAAGGCCTAATCTAAAATCTGCACAAAAATATTTTGCCTTCAAATTCATACCGTGATCGTAGCATGCATGGACTCGACTCATATGACTGGGATTTCCATGAAAAAGATTGTGGGCCGAAAATGGGTGATCACTGTAAATTTCTCTTCTGTTTCCTATTTATATTTATATTTTACCTCCTCAATTTAGCATTATGGACAATGAAAGGCCTAATCTAAAATCTGCACAAAAATATTTTGCCTTCAAATTCATACCGTGATCGTAGCATGCATGGACTCGACTCATATGACTGGGATTTCCATGAAAATGATTGTGGGCCGAAAATGGGTGATCACTGTACATTTCTCTTCTGTTTCCTATTTATATTTATATTTTACCTCCTCAATTTAGCATTATGGACAGGGAAAGGCCTAATCTAAAATCTGCACAAAAATATTTTGCCTTCAAATTCATACCGTGATCGTAGCATGCATGGACTCGACTCATATGACTGGGATTTCCATGAAAAAGATTGTGGGCCGAAAATGGGTGATCACTGTACATTTCTTCTTCTGTTTCCTATTTATATTTATATTTTACCTCCTTAATTTAGCATTATGGACAGGGAAAGACCTAATCTAAGGTCTGCACAAAAATATTTTGCCTTCAATTTCATACCGTGATCGTAGCATGCATGGACTCGACTCATATGAGGGGGATTTCCATGATAAAGATTGTGGGCCAAAAATGGGTGATCACTGTACATTTCTCTTCTGTTTCCTATTTATATTTATATTTTACATCCTCAATTTAGCATTATGGACAGTTGAAAGGCCTAATCTAAAATCTGCACAAAAATATTTTGCCTTCAAATTCATTCCGTGATCGTAGCATGCATGGACTCGACTCATATGACTGGGATTTCCATGAAAAAGATTGTGGGCCGAAAATGGGTGATCACTGTACATTTCTCTTCTGTTTCCTATTTATATTTCTATTTTACCTCCTCAATTAAGCTTTATGGACAGGGAAAGGCCTAATCTAAAATCTGCACAAAAATATTTTGCCTTCAAATTCATACCGTGATCGTAGCATGCATGTACTCGACTCATATGACTGGGATTTCCATGAAAAAGATTGTGGGCCGAAAATGGGTGATCACTGTGCATTTCTCTTCTGTTTCCTATTTAAATTTCTACTTTACCTCCTCAATTTAGCATTATGGACAGGGAAAGACTTAATCTAAGATCTGCACAAAAATATTTTGCCTTCAAATTCATGCCGTGATCATAGCATGCATGGACTCGACTCATATGACTGGGATTTCCATGAAAAAGATTGTGGGCCGAAAATGGGTGATCACTGTACATTTCGCTTCTGTTTCCTATTTATCTTTCTATTTTACCTCCTCAATTTAGCATTATGGACAGGGAAAGACTTAATCTAAGATCTGCACAAAAATATTTTGCCTTCAAATTCATACCGTGATCGTAGCATGCATGGACTCGACTCATATGACTGGGATTTCCATGAAAAAGACTGTGGGCCGAAAATGGGTGATCACTGTACATTTCTCTTCTGTTTCCTATTTATATTTCTATTTTACCTCCTCAATTTAGCATTATGGACAGGGAAAGACCTAATCTAAGATCTGCAAAAAAATATTTTGCCTTCAAATTCATACCGTGATCGTAGCATGCATGTACTCGACTCATATGACTGGGATTTCCATGAAAAAGATTGTGGGCCGAAAATGGGTGATCACTGTACATTTCTCTTCTGTTTCCTATTTATATTTCTATTTTACCTCCTCAATTTAGCATTATGGACAGGGAAAGGCCTAATCTAAGATCTGCACAAAAATATTTTGCCTTCAAATTCATACCCTGATCGTAGCATGCATGGACTCAACTCATATGACTGGAATTTCCATGACAAAGATTGTGGGCCGAAAATGGGTGATCACTGTACATTTCTCTTCTGTTTCCTTTTTATATTTCTATTTTACCTCCTCAATTTAGCATTATGGACAGGGAAAGGCCTAATCTAAAATCTGCACAAAAATATTTTGCCGTGAAATTCATACCGTGAACGTAGCATGCATGGACTCGACTCATATGACTGGGATTTCCATGAAAAAGATTGTGGGCCGAAAATGGGTGATCACTGTACATTTCTCTTCTGTTTCCTATTTATATTTCTATTTTACCTCCTCAATTTAGCATTATGGACAGGGAAAGGCCTAATCTAAAATCTGCACAAAAATATTTTGCCTTCAAATTCATACCGTGATCGTAGCATGCATGGACTCGACTCATATGACTGGGATTTCCATGAAAAAGATTGTGGGCCGAAAATGGGTGATCACTGTACATTTCTCTTCTGTTTCCTATTTATATTTCTATTTTACCTACTCAATTTAGCATTATGGACAGGGAAAGGCCTAATCTAAAATCTGCACAAAAATATTTTGCCTTCAAATTCATACCGTGATCGTAGCATGCATGGACTCGACTCATATGACTGGGATTTCCATGAAAAAGATTGTGGGCCGAAAATGGGTGATCACTGTAAATTTCTCTTCTGTTTCCTATTTATATTTATATTTTACCTCCTCAATTTAGCATTATGGACAATGAAAGGCCTAATCTAAAATCTGCACAAAAATATTTTGCCTTCAAATTCATACCGTGATCGTAGCATGCATGGACTCGACTCATATGACTGGGATTTCCATGAAAATGATTGTGGGCCGAAAATGGGTGATCACTGTACATTTCTCTTCTGTTTCCTATTTATATTTATATTTTACCTCCTCAATTTAGCATTATGGACAGGGAAAGGCCTAATCTAAAATCTGCACAAAAATATTTTGCCTTCAAATTCATACCGTGATCGTAGCATGCATGGACTCGACTCATATGACTGGGATTTCCATGAAAAAGATTGTGGGCCGAAAATGGGTGATCACTGTACATTTCTTCTTCTGTTTCCTATTTATATTTATATTTTACCTCCTTAATTTAGCATTATGGACAGGGAAAGACCTAATCTAAGGTCTGCACAAAAATATTTTGCCTTCAATTTCATACCGTGATCGTAGCATGCATGGACTCGACTCATATGAGGGGGATTTCCATGATAAAGATTGTGGGCCAAAAATGGGTGATCACTGTACATTTCTCTTCTGTTTCCTATTTATATTTATATTTTACATCCTCAATTTAGCATTATGGACAGTTGAAAGGCCTAATCTAAAATCTGCACAAAAATATTTTGCCTTCAAATTCATTCCGTGATCGTAGCATGCATGGACTCGACTCATATGACTGGGATTTCCATGAAAAAGATTGTGGGCCGAAAATGGGTGATCACTGTACATTTCTCTTCTGTTTCCTATTTATATTTCTATTTTACCTCCTCAATTAAGCTTTATGGACAGGGAAAGGCCTAATCTAAAATCTGCACAAAAATATTTTGCCTTCAAATTCATACCGTGATCGTAGCATGCATGTACTCGACTCATATGACTGGGATTTCCATGAAAAAGATTGTGGGCCGAAAATGGGTGATCACTGTGCATTTCTCTTCTGTTTCCTATTTAAATTTCTACTTTACCTCCTCAATTTAGCATTATGGACAGGGAAAGACTTAATCTAAGATCTGCACAAAAATATTTTGCCTTCAAATTCATGCCGTGATCATAGCATGCATGGACTCGACTCATATGACTGGGATTTCCATGAAAAAGATTGTGGGCCGAAAATGGGTGATCACTGTACATTTCGCTTCTGTTTCCTATTTATCTTTCTATTTTACCTCCTCAATTTAGCATTATGGACAGGGAAAGACTTAATCTAAGATCTGCACAAAAATATTTTGCCTTCAAATTCATACCGTGATCGTAGCATGCATGGACTCGACTCATATGACTGGGATTTCCATGAAAAAGACTGTGGGCCGAAAATGGGTGATCACTGTACATTTCTCTTCTGTTTCCTATTTATATTTCTATTTTACCTCCTCAATTTAGCATTATGGACAGGGAAAGACCTAATCTAAGATCTGCAAAAAAATATTTTGCCTTCAAATTCATACCGTGATCGTAGCATGCATGTACTCGACTCATATGACTGGGATTTCCATGAAAAAGATTGTGGGCCGAAAATGGGTGATCACTGTACATTTCTCTTCTGTTTCCTATTTATATTTCTATTTTACCTCCTCAATTTAGCATTATGGACAGGGAAAGGCCTAATCTAAGATCTGCACAAAAATATTTTGCCTTCAAATTCATACCCTGATCGTAGCATGCATGGACTCGACTCATATGACTGGAATTTCCATGACAAAGATTGTGGGCCGAAAATGGGTGATCACTGTACATTTCTCTTCTGTTTCCTTTTTATATTTCTATTTTACCTCCTCAATTTAGCATTATGGACAGGGAAAGGCCTAATCTAAAATCTGCACAAAAATATTTTGCCGTCAAATTCATACCGTGAACGTAGCATGCATGGACTCGACTCATATGACTGGGATTTCCATGAAAAAGATTGTGGGCAGAAAATGGGTGATCACTGTACATTTCTCTTCTGTTTCCTATTTATATTTATATTTTACCTCCTCAATTTAGCATTATGGACAGGGAAAGACCTAATCTAAGATCTGCACAAAAATATTTTGCCTTCAAAGTCATACCCAGATCGTAGCATGCGTGGACTCGACTTATATGACTGGGATTTCCATGAAAAAGATTGTGGGCCGAAAATGGGTGATCACTGTGCATTTCTCTTCTGTTTCCTATTTATATTTCTATTTTACCTCCTCAATTTAGCATTATGGACAGGGAAAGACCTAATCTAAGATCTGCACAAAAATATTTTGCCTTCAAATTCATAACGTGACCGTAGCATGCATGGACTCGAATCATATGACTGGAATTTCCAAGAAAAAGATTGTGGGCCGAAAATGGGGGTCACTGTGCATTTCTCTTCTGTTTCCTATTTATATTTCTATTTTACCTCCTCAATTTAGCATTATGGACAGGGAAAGACCTAATCTAAGGTCTGCAAAAAATTATTTTGCCTTCAAATTCATACCGTGATCGTAGCATGCATGGACTCGACTCATATGACTGGGATTTCCATGAAAAAGATTCTGGGCCGAAAATGGGTGATCACTGTACATTTCTCTTCTCTTTCCTATTTATATTTCTATTTTACCTCCTCAATTTAGCATTATGGACAGGGAAAGACCGAATATAATCTCTGCCAAAAAATATTTTGCCTTCAAATTCATACCGTGATCGTAGCATGCATGGACAAGACTCATATGACTGGGATTTCCATGAAAAAGATTGTGGGCCGAAAATGGGTGATCACTGTACATTTCTCTTCTCTTTCCTATTCATATTTCTATTTTACCTCCTCAATTTAGCATTATAGACAGGGAAAGACCTAAAATAATCTCTGCAAAAAAATGTTTTGCCTTCAAATTCATACCGTGATCGTAGCATGCATGGACTCGACTCATATGACTGGGATTTCCAAGAAAAAGATTGTGGGCAGAAAATGGGTGATCACTGTACATTTCTCTTCTGTTTCCTATTTATATTTATATTTTACATCCTCAATTTAGCATTATGGACAGGGAAAGACCTAATCTAAGGTCTGCACAAAAATATTTTGCCTTCAAATTCGTACCCTGATCGTAGCATACATGGACTCGACACATATGACTGGGATTACCATGAAAAAGATTGTGGGCCGAAAATGGGTGATCACTGTACATTTCTCTTCTGTTTCCTATTTATATTTCTATTTCACCTCCTCAATTTAGCATTATGGACAGGGAAAGACCTAATCTAAGATCTGCACAAAAATATTTTGCCTTCAAATTCATAACGTGACCGTAGCATGCATGGACTTGAATAATATGACTGGAATTTCCAAGAAAAAGATTGTGGGCCGAAAATGGGTGATCACTGTGCATTTCTCTTCTGTTTCTTATTTATATTTCTATATTACCTCCTCAATTTAGCATTATGGATAGGGAAAGACCTAATATAATCTCTGCAAAAAAATATTTTGCCTTCAAATTCATACCGTGATCATAGCATGCATGGACTCGACTCATATGACTGGGATTTCCATGAAAAAGATTGTGGGCCGAAAATGGGTGATCACTGTACATTTCTCTTCTCTTTCCTATTTATATTTCTATTTTACCTCCTCAATTTAGCATTATGGACAGGGAAAGACCTAATATAATCTCTGCCAAAAAATATTTTGCCTTCAAATTCATACTGTGATCGTAGCATGCATGGACAAGACTCATATGACTGGGATTTCCATGAAAAAGACTGTGGGCCGAAAATGGGTGATCACTGTATATTTCTCTTCTATTTCCTATTTATATTTCTATTTTACCTCCTCAATTTAGCATTATGGACAGGGAAAGACCTAATATAATCTCTACAAAAAAATATTTTGCCTTCAAATTCATACCGTGATCGTATCATGCATGTACTCGACTCATATGACTGGGATTTCCATGAAAAAGATTTTGGGCCGAAAATGGGTGATCACTGTACATTTCTCTTTGGTTTCCTATTTATATTTCTATTTTACCTCCTCAATTTAGCATTATGGACAGGGAAAGACCTAATATAATCTCTGCAAAAAAATGTTTTGCCTTCAAATTCATACCGTGATCGTAGCATGCATGGACAAGACTCATATGACTGGGATTTCCATGAAAAAGATTGTGGGCCGAAAATGGGTGATCACTGTACATTTCTCTTCTGTTTCCTATTTATATTTATATTTCACCTCCTCAATTTAGCATTATGGACAGGGAAAGACCTAATCTAAGATCTACACAAAAATATTTTGCTTTCAAATTCATACCCTGATCGTAGCATGCATGGACTCGACTCATATGACTGGGATTTCCATGAAAAAGATTGTGGGCCGAAAATGGGTGATCACTGTCCATTTCTCTTCTGTTTCCTATTTATATTTCTATTTTACCTCCTCAATTTAGTATTATGGACAGGGAAAGACCTAATCTAAGATCTGCACAAAAATATTTTGCCTTCAAATTCATAACGTGACTGTAGCATGCATGGACTCGAATCATATGACTGGAATTTCCTAGAAAAAGATTGTGGGCCGAAAATGGGTGATCACTGTGCATTTCTCTTCTGTTTCTTATTTATATTTCTATATTACCTCCTCAATTTAGCATTATGGATAGGGAAAGACCTAATATAATCTCTGCAAAAAAATATTTTGCCTTCAAATTCATACCGTGATCGTAGCATGCATGGACTCGACTCATATGACTGGGATTTCCATGAAAAAGATTGTGGGCCGAAAATGGGTGATCACTGTACATTTCTCTTCTCTTTCCTATTTATATTTCTATTTTACCTCCTCAATTTAGCATTATGGACAGGGAAAGACCTAATATAATCTCTGCCAAAAAATATTTTGCCCTCAAATTCATACTGTAATCGTAGCATGCATGGACAAGACTCATATGACTGGGATTTCCATGCTACCCTGATCGTAGCATGCATGGACTCGACTCATAAGACTGGAATTTCCATGACAAAGATTGTGGGCCGAAAATGGGTGATCACTGTACATTTCTCTTCTGTTTCCTATTCATATTTCTATTTTACTTCCTCAATTTAGCATTATGGACAGGGAAAGGCCAAATCTAAAATCTGCACAAAAATATTTTATCTTCAAATTCATACCGTGAACGTAGCATGCATGGACTCGACTCATATGACTGGGATTTCCATGAAAAAGATTGTGGGCCCAAAATGGGTGATCACTGTACATTTCTCTTTGTTTCCTATTTATATTTATATTTTACATCCTCAATTTAGTATTGTGGACAGGGTAAGACCTCATCTAAGATCTGCACAAAAATATTTTGCCTTCAAATTCATGCCGTGATCGTAGCATGCATGGACTCGACTCATATGACTGGAATTTCCCTGAAAAAGATTGTGGGCCGAAATTGGGTGAACACTGTACATTTCTCTTCTGTTTCCTATTTATATTTCTATTTTACCTCCTCAATTTAGCATTATAGACAGGGAAAGACCTAATCTAAGATCTGCACAAAAATATTTTGCCTTCAAATTCATACCCTGATCGTAGCATGCATGGACTCGACTCATATGACTGGGATTGCCATGAAAAAGATTGTGGGCCGAAAATGGGTGATCACTGTACATTTCTCTTCTGTTTCCTATTTATATTTCTATTTTACCTCCTCAATTTAGCATTATGGACAGGGAAAGACCTAATCTAAAATCTGCACAAAAATATTTTGCCTTCAATTTAATACC
The DNA here is from genome assembly GCA_963932145.1 of Acanthosepion lycidas. Taxonomy (NCBI): domain Eukaryota; kingdom Metazoa; phylum Mollusca; class Cephalopoda; order Sepiida; family Sepiidae; genus Acanthosepion; species Acanthosepion lycidas. The sequence goes on along the minus strand of OZ010592.1, from coordinate 105,131,061 downwards.
GTGATCGTAGCATGCATGGACTTGACTCATATGACTTGGATTTCCATGAAAAAGATTGTGGGCCGAAAATGGGTGATCAGTGTACATTTCTCTTCTGTTTCCTATTTATATTTATATTTTGCTCCTCAATTTAGCATTATGGCCAGGAAAAGACCTAATGTAAGCTCTGCACAAAAATATTTTGCCTTCAAATTCATACCGTGATCGTAGCATGCATGGACTCGACTCATATGACTGGGATTTCCATGAAAAAGATTGTGGGCCCAAAATGGGTGATCACTGTACATTTCTCTTTGTTTCCTATTTATATTTATATTTTACATCCTCAATTTAGTATTGTGGACAGGGAAAGACCTAATCTAAGATCTGCACAAAAATATTTTGCCTTCAAATTCATACCGTGATCGTAGCATGCATGGACTCGACTCATATGACTGGGATTTCCATGAAAAAGATTGTGGGCCGAAAATGGGTGATCACTGTACATTTCTCTTCTGTTTCCTATTTATATTTCTATTTTACCTCCTCAATTTGGCATTATGAGCAGGGAAAGACCTAATCTAAGATATGCAAAAAAAATATATTGCCATCAAATTCATACCCTGATCGTAGCATGCATGGACTCGACTCATATGACTGGGATTTCCATGAAAAAGATTGTGGGCCGAAAATGGGTGATCACTGTACATTTCTCTTCTGTTTCCTATTTATATTTCTATTTTACCTCCTCAATTTAGCATTATGGCCAGGTAAAGACCTAATCTAAGATCTGCACAAAAATATTTTATCTTCAAATTCATACCGTGATCGTAGCATGCGTGGACTCGACTCATATGACTGGGATTTCCATGAAAAAGATTGTGGGCCGAAAATGGGTGATCACTGTGCATTTCTCTTCTGTTTCATATTTATATTTATATTTTACATCCTCAATTTAGCATTATGGACAGGGAAAGACCTAATCTAAGATCTGCACAAAAATGTTTTGCCTTCAAATTCATAATGTGATCGTAGCATGCATGGACTCGACTCATATGACTGTGATTTCCATGAAAAAGATTGTGGGCCGAAAATGGGTGATCACTGTGCATTTCTCTTCTGTTTCCTATTTATATTTCTATTTTATATCCTCAATTTAGCATTATGGACAGGGAAAGACCTAATCTAAGATCTGCACAAAAATATTTTGCCTTCAAATTCATAACGTGATCGTAGCATGCATGGACTCGACTCATATGACTAGGATTTCCATGAAAAAGATTGTGGGCCGAAAATGGGTGATCACTGTACATTTCTCTTCTGTTTCCTATTTATATTTCTATTTTACATCCTCAATTTAGCATTATGGACAGGGAAAGACCTAATCTAAGGTCTGCACAAAAATATTTTGTCTTCAAATTCAGAACGTGATCGTAGCATGCATGGACTCGACTCATATGACTGGGATTGCCATGAAAAAGATTGTGGGCCGAAAATGGGTGATCACTGTACATTTCTCTTCTGTTTCCTATTTATATTTCTATTTTACCTCCTCAATTTAGCATTATGGACAGGGAAAGACCTAATCTAAGATCTGCACAAAAATATTTTGCCTTCAAATTCATACCCTGATCGTAGCATGCATGGACTCGACTCATATGACTGGGATTTCCATGAAAAAGATTGTGGGCCGAAAATGGGTGATCACTGTACATTTCTCTTCTGTTTCCTATTTATATTTCTATTTTACCTCATCAATTTGGCATTATGAACAGGGAAAGACCTAATCTAAGATCTGCACAAAAATATTTTACCATCAAATTCATACCCTGATCGTAGCATGCATGGACTCGACTGATATGACTGCGATTTCCATGAAAAATATTGTGGGCCGAAAATGGGTGATCACTGTACATTTCTCTTCTGTTTCCTATTTATATTTATATTTTACCTCCATAATTTAGCATTATGGACAGGGAAAGACCTAATCTAAGATCTGCACAAAAATAATTTGCCTTCAAATTCATAACGTGATCGTAGCATGCATAGACTCGACTCATATGGCTGGGATTTCCATGAAAAAGATTGTGGGCCGAAAATGGGTGATCACTGTACATTTCTCTTCTGTTTCCTATTTATATTTATATTTTACTTCCTCAATTTAGCATTATGGACAGGGAAAGACCTAATCTAAGATCGGCAAAAAAATATTTTGCCTTCAAATTCATAACGTGATCGTAGCATGCATGGACTCGACTCATATGACTGGGATTTCCATGAAAAAGATTGTGGTCCGAAAATGGGTGATCACTGTACATTTCTCTTTGTTTCCTATTTATATTTATATTTTACATCCTCAATTTAGCATTGTGGACAGGGAAAGACCTAATCTAAGATCTGCACAAAAATATTTTGCCTTCAAATTCATACCGTGATCGTAGCATGCATGGACTCGACTCATATGACTGGGATTTCCATGAAAAAGATTGTGGGCCGAAAATGGGTGATCACTGTACATTTCTCTTCTGTTTCCTATTTATATTTCTATTTTACCTCATCAATTTGGCATTATGAACAGGGAAAGACCTAATCTAAGATCTGCAAAAAAAATATTTTGCCATCAAATTCATACCCTGATCGTAGCATGCATGGACTCGACTGATATGACTGGGATTTCCATGAAAAAGATTGTGGGCCGAAAATGGGTGATCACTGTACATTTCTCTTCTGTTTCCTATTTATATTTCTATTGTACCTCCTCAATTTAGCATTATGGCCAGGGAAAGACCTAATCTAAGATCTGCACAAAAATATTTTGCCTTCAAATTCATACCGTGATCGTAGCATTCATGGACTCGACTCATATGACTGGGATTTCCATGAAAAAGATTGTGGGCCGAAAATGGGTGATCACTGGACATTTCTCTTCTGTTTCCTATTTATATTTATATTTTACCTCCTCAATTTAGCATTATGAACAGGGAATGACCTAATCTAAAATCTGCACAAAAATATTTTGCCTTCAATTTAATACCGTGATCGTAGCATGCATGGACTCGACTCATATGACTGGGATTTCCATGAAAAAGATTCTGGGCCGAAAATGGGTGATAACTGTACATTTCTCTTCTGTTTCCTATTTATATTTATATTTTGCTCCTCAATTTAGCATCATGGCCAGGGAAAGACCTAATCTAAGCTCTGCACAAAAATATTTTGCCTTCAATTTCATACCGTGATCGTAGCATGCATGGACTCGACTCATATGACTGGGATTTCCATGAAAAAGATTGTGGGCCGAAAATGGGTGATCACTGTACATTTGTCTTTGTTTCCTATTTATATTTATATTTTACATCCTCAATTTAGCATTGTGGACAGGGAAAGACTTAATCTAAATTCTGCACAAAAATATTTTGCCTTCAATTTAATACCGTGATCGTAGCATGCATGGACTCGACTCATATGACTTGGATTTCCATGAAAAAGATTGTGGGCCGAAAATGGGTGATCACTGTACATTTCTCTTCTGTTTCCTATTTATATTTCTATTTTACCTCCTGAATTTAGCAATATGGCAAGGGAAAGACCTAATCTAAGCCCTGCACAAAAATATATTGCCTTCAAATTCATACCGTGATCGTAGCATGCATGGACATGACTCATATGACTGGGATTTCCATGAAAAAGATTGTGGGCCGAAAATGGGTGATCACTGTACATTTCGCTTCTGTTTGCTATTTATATTTACATTTTACCTCCTCAATTAACATTATGGACAGGGAAAGACATAATCTAAGATCTGCACAAAAATACTTTGCCTTCAAATTCATACCGTGATCGTAGCATGCATGGACTCGACTCATATGACTGGGATTTCCATGAAAAAGATTGTGGGCCGAAAATGGGTGATCACTGTACATTTCTCTTCTGTTTCCTATTTATATTTCTATTTTACCTCCTCAATTTAGCATTATGGACAGGGAAAGACCTAATCTAAGATCTGCACAAAAATATTTTGCCATCAAATTCATACCCTGATCGTAGCATGCATGGACTCGACTCATATGACTGGGATTTATATGAAAAAGATTGTGGGCCGAAAATGGGTGATCACTGTACATTTCTCTTCTGTTTCCTATTTATATTTATATTTTACCTCCTTAATTTAGCATTATGGACAGGGAAAGACCTAATCTAAGATCTGCACAAAAATATTTTGCCTTCAAATTCATAACGTGATCGTAGCATGCATAGACTCGACTCATATGACTGGGATTTCCATGAAAAAGATTGTGGGCCGAAAATGGGGGATCACTGTACATTTCTCTTCTGTTTCCTATTTATATTTATATTTTACATCCTCAATTTAGCATTATGGACAGGGAAAGATCTAATCTAAAATCTGCACAAAAATATTTTGCGTTCAAATTCATACCGTGATCGTAGCATGCATGGACTCGACTCATATGACTGAGATTTCCATGAAAAAGATTGTGGGCCGAAAATGGGGGATCACTGAACATTTATCTTCTGTTTCCTATTTATATTTCTATTTTACCTCCTCAATTTAGCATTATGGCCAGTGAAATAGCTAATCTAAACTCTGCACAAAAATGTTTTGCCTTCAAATTCATACCGTGATCGTAGCATGCATGGACTCGACTCATATGACTGGGATTTCCATGAAAAAATTGTGGGCCGAAAATGGGTGATCACTGTACATTTCTCTTCTGTTTCCTACTTATATTTATATTTTACATCCTCAATTTAGCATTATGGACAGGGAAAGACCTAATCTAAGATCTGCACAAAAATATTTTGCCATCAAATTCATACCCTGATCGTAGCATGCATGGACTCGACTGATATGACTGGGATTTCCATGAAAAAGATTGTGGGCCGAAAATGGGTGATCACTGTACATTTCTCTTCTGTTTCCTATTTATATTTATATTTTACCTCCTTAATTTAGCATTATGGACAGGGAAAGACCTAATCTAAGATCTGCACAAAAATATTTTGCCTTCAAATTCATAACGTGATCGTAGCATGCATAGACTCGACTCATATGACTGGGATTTCCATGAAAAAGATTGTGGGCCGAAAATGGGGGATCACTGTACATTTCTCTTCTGTTTCCTATTTATATTTATATTTTACATCCTCAATTTAGCATTATGGACAGGGAAAGATCTAATCTAAAATCTGCACAAAAATATTTTGCGTTCAAATTCATACCGTGATCGTAGCATGCATGGACTCGACTCATATGACTGGGATTTCCATGAAAAAATTGTGGGCCGAAAATGGGTGATCACTGTACATTTCTCTTCTGTTTCCTATTTATATTTATATTTTACATCCTCAATTTAGCATTGTGGACAGGGAAAGACCTAATCTAAGACCTGCACAAAAATATACTGCCTTCAAATTCATACCGTGATCGTAGCATGCATGGACACGACTCATATGACTGGGATTTCCATGAAAAAGATTGTGGGCCAAAAATGGATGATCACTGTACATTTCTCTTCTGTTTCCTATTTATATTTATATTTTGCCTCCTCAATTTAGCATTATGGACAGGAAAAGACCTAATCTAATATCTGCACAAAAATATTTTGCCTTCAAATTCATACCGTGATCGTAGCATGCATGGACTCGACTCATATGACTGGGATTTCCATGAAAAAGATTGTGGGCCGAAAATGGGTGATCACTGTACATTTCTCTTCTGTTTCCTACTTATATTTCTCTTTTACCTCCTCAATTTAGCATTATGGACAGGGAAAGACCTAATCTAGAATCTGCACAAAAATATTTTGCCTTCAAATTCATACCGTGATCGTAGCATGCATGGACTCGACTCATATGACTGGGATTTCCATGAAAAAGATTGTGGGCCGAAAATGGGTGATAACTGTACATTTCTCTTCTGTTTCCTATTTATATTTATATTTTACCTCCTCAATTTAGCATTATGGACAGGGAAAGACCTAATCTAAAATCAGCACAAAAATATTTTGCCTTCAAATTCATACCGTGAACGTAGCATGCACGGACTCGAATCATATGACTGGGATTTCCAGGCAAAAGATTGTGGGCCGAAAATGGGTGATCACTGTACATTTCTCTTCTGTTTCCTATTTATATTTATATTTTACCTCCTCAATTTAGCATTATGGACAGGGAAAGACCTAATCTTAAATCAGCACAAAAATATTTTGCCTTCAAATTCATACCGTGATCGTAGCATGCACGGACTCGACTCATATGACTGGGATTTCCATGAAAAAGATTGTGGGCCGAAAATGGTTGATCACTGTACATTTCTATTCTGTTTCCTATTTATATTTCTATTTAACCTCCTCAATTGAGCATTATGGACAGGGAATGACCTAATCTAAGTTCTGCACAAAAATATTTTGCCTTCAAATTCATACCGTGATCGTAGCATGCATGGACTCGACACATATGACTGGGATTTCCATGAAAAAGATTGTGGGCAGAAAATGGGTGATCACTGTACATTTCTCTTCTGTTTCCTATTTATATTTATATTTTACCTCCTCAATTTAGCATTATGGACAGGGAAAGACCTAATCTAAAATCTGCACAAAAATATTTTGCCTTCAAATTCATACCGTGATCGTAGCATGCATGGACTCGACTCATATGACTAGGATTTCCATGAAAAGATTGTGGGCTGAAAATGGGTGATCACTGTACATTTCTCTCCTGTTTCTTATTTATATTTCTATTTTAACTCCTCAATTTAGCATTATGGACAGGGAAGACCTCATCTAAAATCTGCACAAAAATATTTTCCCTTCAAATTCATACCGTGATCGTAGAATGCATGGACTCGACTCATATGACTGGGATTTCCATGAAAAAGATTGTGGGCCGAAAATGGGTGATCACTGTTCATTTCCTTCTGTTTCCTATTTATATTTCTATTTTACCTCCTCAATTTAGCATTATGGACAGGGAAAGACCAAATCTAAGATCTGCACAAAATGTTTCGCCTTCAAATTCATACCGTGATCGTAGCATGCATGGACTCGACTCATATGACTGGGATGTCCATGAAAAAGATTGTGGGCCGAAAATGGGTGATCACTGTACATTTCTCTTCTGTTTCCTATTTATATTAATATTTTGCTCCTCAATTTAGCATTATGGACAGGGAAACACTTCATCTAAGATATGCACAAAAATATTTTGCCTTCAAATTCATACCGTGATCGTAGCATGCATGGACTCGACTCATATGATTGGGATTTCCATGAAAAAGATTGTGGGCCGAAAATGGGTGATCACTGTATATTTCTCTTCTGTTTCCTATTTATATTTATATTTTACCTCCTAAATTTAGCATTATGGCCCGGGAAAGACCTAATCTAAGCTCTGCACGAAAATATTTCGCCTTCAAATTCATACCGTGATCGTAGCATGCATGGACTCGACTCATATGACTCGGATTTCCATGAAAAAGATGGTGGGCCGAAAATGGGTGATCACTGTTCATTTCCCTTCTGTTTCCTATTCATATTTATATTTTACCTCCTAAATTTAGCATTATGGCCCGGGAAAGACCTAATCTAAGCTCTGCACAAAAATATTTTGCCTTCAAATTCATACCGTGATCGTAGCATGCATGGACTCGACTCATATGACTGGGATTTCCATGAAAAAGATTGTGGGCCGAAAATGGCTGATCACTGCACATTTCTCTTCTATTTCCTATTTATATTTCTATTTTACCTCCTCAATTTAGCATTATGGACAGGTAAAGACCTAATCTAAGCTCTGCACAAAAATATTTTGCCTTCAAATTCATACCGTGATCGTAGCATGCATGGACTCGACTCATATGACAGGGATTTCCATGAAAAAGATTGTGGGCAGAAAATGGGGGATCACTGTATATTTCTCTTCTGTTTCCTATTTATATTTCTATTTTACCTCCTCAATTTAGCATTATGGACAGGGAAAGACCTAATCTAAGATCTGCACAAAAATATTTTGCCTTCAAATTCATACCGTGATCGTAGCATGCATGGACCCGACTCATATGACTGGGATTTCCATGAAAAAGATTGTGGGCCGAAAATGGGTGATCACTGTACATTTCTCTTCTGTTTCCTATTTATATTTCTATTTTACCTTCTCAATTTAGCATTATGGACAGGTAAAGACCTAATCTAAGCTCTGCACAAAAATATTTTGCCTTCAAATTCATACCGTGATCGTAGCATGCATGGACTCGACTCATATGACTGGGATTTCCATGAAAAAGATTCTGGGCCAAAAATAGGTGATCACTGTACATTTCTCTTCTGTTTCCTATTTAGATTTATATTTTACCTCCTCAATTTAGCATTATGGACAGGTAAAGACCTAATCTAAGCGCTGCACAAAAATATTTTGCCTTCAAATTCAAACCGTGAACTCAGCATGCATGGACTCGACTCATATGACTGGGATTTCCATGAAAAAGATTGTGGGCCGAAAATGGTTGATCACTGTACATTTCTCTTCTGTTTCCTATTTATATTTCTATTTTACCTCCTCAATTCAGCATTATGGACAGAGAAAGACCTAATCTAAGATCTGCACAAAAATATTTTGCCTTCAAATTCATACCGTGATCGTAGCATGCATGGACTCGACTCATATGACTGGGATTTCCATGAAAAAGATTGTGGGCCGAAAATGGCTGATCACTGCACATTTCTCTTCTATTTCCTATTTATATTTCTATTTTACCTCCTCAATTTAGCATTATGGACAGGTAAAGACCTAATCTAAGCTCTGCACAAAAATATTTTGCCTTCAAATTCATACCGTGATCGTAGCATGCATGGACTCGACTCATATGACAGGGATTTCCATGAAAAAGATTGTGGGCAGAAAATGGGGGATCACTGTATATTTCTCTTCTGTTTCCTATTTATATTTCTATTTTACCTCCTCAATTTAGCATTATGGACAGGGAAAGACCTAATCTAAGATCTGCACAAAAATATTTTGCCTTCAAATTCATACCGTGATCGTAGCATGCATGGACCCGACTCATATGACTGGGATTTCCATGAAAAAGATTGTGGGCCGAAAATGGGTGATCACTGTACATTTCTCTTCTGTTTCCTATTTATATTTCTATTTTACCTTCTCAATTTAGCATTATGGACAGGTAAAGACCTAATCTAAGCTCTGCACAAAAATATTTTGCCTTCAAATTCATACCGTGATCGTAGCATGCATGGACTCGACTCATATGACTGGGATTTCCATGAAAAAGATTGTAGGCCGAAAATGGGTGATCACTGTACATTTCTCTTCTGTTTCCTATTTATATTTATATTTTACCTCCTCAATTTAGCATTATAGAGAGGGAAAGACCTAATCTAAGATCTGCAAAAAAATATTTTGCCTCAAAATCATACCGTGATCGTAGCATGCATGGACTCGACTCATATGACTGGGACTTCCATGAAAAAGATTGTCGGCCGAAAATGGGTGATCACTGTACATTTCTCTTCTGTTTCCTATTTATATTTCTATTTTTACCTCCTGAATTTAGCATTATGGACAGGGAAAGACCTAATCTAAGCTCTGCACAAAAATATTTTGCCTTCAAATTCATACCGTGATCGTAGCATGCATGGACTCGACTCATATGACTGGGATTTCCATGAAAAAGATTGTGGGCCGAAAATGGGTGATCACTCTACATTTCTCTTCTGTTTCCTATTTGTATTTCTATTTTACCTCCTCAATTTAGCAATATGGCCAGGGAAACACCTAATCTAAGCCCTGCACAAAAATATTTTGCCTTCAAATTCATACCGTGATCGTAGCATGCATGGACTCCACTCATATGATTGGGATTTCCAGGCAAAAGATTGTGGGCCGAAAATGGGTGATCACTGTACATTTCTCTTCTGTTTCCTATTTATATTTCTATTTTACCTCCTCAATTTAGCATTAAGGACAGGGAATGACCTAATCTAAGATCTGCACAAAAATATTTTGCCTTCACATTCATACCAGGATCTTAGCATGCATGGACTCGACTCATATGACTGGGATTTCCATGATAAAGATTGTGGGCCGAAAATGGGTGATCACTGTACATTTCTCTTCTGTTTCCTATTTATATTTCTATTTTACCTCCTCAATTTAGCATTATGGCCAGGAAAAGACCTAATCTAAGCTCTGCACAAAAATATTTTGCCTTCAAATTCATACCGTGATCGTAGAATGCATGGACTCGACTCATATGAGTGGGATTTCCATGAAAAAGATTGTGGGCTGAAAATAGGTGATCACTGTACATTTCTCTTCTGTTTTCTATTTATATTTATATTTTACATCATCAATTTAGCATTATGGACAGGGAATGACCTAATCTAAAATCTGCACAAAAATATTTTGCCTTCAAATTCATACCGTGATCGTAGCATGCATGTACTCGACTCATATGACTGGGATTTCCATGAAAAAGATTGTGGGCCGAAAATGGGTGATCACTGTACATTTCTCTTCTGTTTCCTATTTATATTTCTATTTTACCTCCTCAATTTAGCATTATGGCCAGGGAAAGACATAATCTAAGCTCTGCACAAAAATATTTTGCCTTCAAATTCATACCGTGATCGTAGCATGCATGGACTCGACTCATATGACTGGGATTTCCATGAAAAAGATTGTGGATCGAAAATGGGTGATCACTGTACATTTCTCTTCTGTTTCCTACTTATATTTATATTTTACCTCCTGAATTTAGCATTATGGACAGGGAAAGACGTAATCTAAAATCTGCACAAAAATATTTTGCCTTCAAATTCATACCGTGATCGTAGCATGCATGGACTCGACTCATATGACTGGGATTTCCATGAAAAAGATTGTGGGCCGAAAATGGGTGATAACTGTACATTTCTCTTCTGTTTCCTATTTATATTTATATTTTACCTCCTCAATTTAGCATTATGGACAGGGAAAGACCTAATCTAAAATCAGCACAAAAATATTTTGCCTTCAAATTCATACCGTGAACGTAGCATGCACGGACTCGAATCATATGACTGGGATTTCCAGGCAAAAGATTGTGGGCCGAAAATGGGTGATCACTGTACATTTCTCTTCTGTTTCCTATTTATATTTATATTTTACCTCCTCAATTTAGCATTATGGACAGGGAAAGACCTAATCTTAAATCAGCACAAAAATATTTTGCCTTCAAATTCATACCGTGATCGTAGCATGCACGGACTCGACTCATATGACTGGGATTTCCATGAAAAAGATTGTGGGCCGAAAATGGTTGATCACTGTACATTTCTATTCTGTTTCCTATTTATATTTCTATTTAACCTCCTCAATTGAGCATTATGGACAGGGAATGACCTAATCTAAGTTCTGCACAAAAATATTTTGCCTTCAAATTCATACCGTGATCGTAGCATGCATGGACTCGACACATATGACTGGGATTTCCATGAAAAAGATTGTGGGCAGAAAATGGGTGATCACTGTACATTTCTCTTCTGTTTCCTATTTATATTTATATTTTACCTCCTCAATTTAGCATTATGGACAGGGAAAGACCTAATCTAAAATCTGCACAAAAATATTTTGCCTTCAAATTCATACCGTGATCGTAGCATGCATGGACTCGACTCATATGACTAGGATTTCCATGAAAAGATTGTGGGCTGAAAATGGGTGATCACTGTACATTTCTCTCCTGTTTCTTATTTATATTTCTATTTTAACTCCTCAATTTAGCATTATGGACAGGGAAGACCTCATCTAAAATCTGCACAAAAATATTTTCCCTTCAAATTCATACCGTGATCGTAGAATGCATGGACTCGACTCATATGACTGGGATTTCCATGAAAAAGATTGTGGGCCGAAAATGGGTGATCACTGTTCATTTCCTTCTGTTTCCTATTTATATTTCTATTTTACCTCCTCAATTTAGCATTATGGACAGGGAAAGACCAAATCTAAGATCTGCACAAAATGTTTCGCCTTCAAATTCATACCGTGATCGTAGCATGCATGGACTCGACTCATATGACTGGGATGTCCATGAAAAAGATTGTGGGCCGAAAATGGGTGATCACTGTACATTTCTCTTCTGTTTCCTATTTATATTAATATTTTGCTCCTCAATTTAGCATTATGGACAGGGAAACACTTCATCTAAGATATGCACAAAAATATTTTGCCTTCAAATTCATACCATGATCGTAGCATGCATGGACTCGACTCATATGATTGGGATTTCCATGAAAAAGATTGTGGGCCGAAAATGGGTGATCACTGTATATTTCTCTTCTGTTTCCTATTTATATTTATATTTTACCTCCTAAATTTAGCATTATGGCCCGGGAAAGACCTAATCTAAGCTCTGCACGAAAATATTTCGCCTTCAAATTCATACCGTGATCGTAGCATGCATGGACTCGACTCATATGACTCGGATTTCCATGAAAAAGATGGTGGGCCGAAAATGGGTGATCACTGTTCATTTCCCTTCTGTTTCCTATTTATATTTATATTTTACCTCCTAAATTTAGCATTATGGCCCGGGAAAGACCTAATCTAAGCTCTGCACAAAAATATTTTGCCTTCAAATTCATACCGTGATCGTAGCATGCATGGACTCGACTCATATGACTGGGATTTCCATGAAAAAGATTCTGGGCCAAAAATAGGTGATCACTGTACATTTCTCTTCTGTTTCCTATTTAGATTTATATTTTACCTCCTCAATTTAGCATTATGGACAGGTAAAGACCTAATCTAAGCGCTGCACAAAAATATTTTGCCTTCAAATTCAAACCGTGAACTCAGCATGCATGGACTCGACTCATATGACTGGGATTTCCATGAAAAAGATTGTGGGCCGAAAATGGTTGATCACTGTACATTTCTCTTCTGTTTCCTATTTATATTTCTATTTTACCTCCTCAATTCAGCATTATGGACAGAGAAAGACCTAATCTAAGATCTGCACAAAAATATTTTGCCTTCAAATTCATACCGTGATCGTAGCATGCATGGACTCGACTCATATGACTGGGATTTCCATGAAAAAGATTGTGGGCCGAAAATGGCTGATCACTGCACATTTCTCTTCTATTTCCTATTTATATTTCTATTTTACCTCCTCAATTTAGCATTATGGACAGGTAAAGACCTAATCTAAGCTCTGCACAAAAATATTTTGCCTTCAAATTCATACCGTGATCGTAGCATGCATGGACTCGACTCATATGACAGGGATTTCCATGAAAAAGATTGTGGGCAGAAAATGGGGGATCACTGTATATTTCTCTTCTGTTTCCTATTTATATTTCTATTTTACCTCCTCAATTTAGCATTATGGACAGGGAAAGACCTAATCTAAGATCTGCACAAAAATATTTTGCCTTCAAATTCATACCGTGATCGTAGCATGCATGGACCCGACTCATATGACTGGGATTTCCATGAAAAAGATTGTGGGCCGAAAATGGGTGATCACTGTACATTTCTCTTCTGTTTCCTATTTATATTTCTATTTTACCTTCTCAATTTAGCATTATGGACAGGTAAAGACCTAATCTAAGCTCTGCACAAAAATATTTTGCCTTCAAATTCATACCGTGATCGTAGCATGCATGGACTCGACTCATATGACTGGGATTTCCATGAAAAAGATTGTAGGCCGAAAATGGGTGATCACTGTACATTTCTCTTCTGTTTCCTATTTATATTTATATTTTACCTCCTCAATTTAGCATTATAGAGAGGGAAAGACCTAATCTAAGATCTGCAAAAAAATATTTTGCCTCAAAATCATACCGTGATCGTAGCATGCATGGACTCGACTCATATGACTGGGACTTCCATGAAAAAGATTGTGGGCCGAAAATGGGTGATCACTGTACATTTCTCTTCTGATTCCTATTTATATTTCTATTTTTACCTCCTGAATTTAGCATTATGGACAGGGAAAGACCTAATCTAAGCTCTGCACAAAAATATTTTGCCTTCAAATTCATACCGTGATCGTAGCATGCATGGACTCGACTCATATGACTGGGATTTCCATGAAAAAGATTGTGGGCCGAAAATGGGTGATCACTGTACATTTCTCTTCTGTTTCCTATTTATATTTCTATTTACCTCCTCAATTTAGCATTATGAACAGGGAAAGACCTAACCTAAGATCTGCACAAAAATATTTTGCCTTCAAATTCATACCGTGATCGTAGCATGCATGGACTCGACTCATATGACTGGGATTTCCATGAAAAAGATTGTGGGCCGAAAATGGGTGATCACTCTACATTTCTCTTCTGTTTCCTATTTATATTTATATTTTTACCTCCTAAATTTAGCATTATGGACAATGAAAGACCTAATCTACTTTCTGCACAAAAATATTTTGCCTTCAAATTCATAACGTGATCGTAGCATGCATGGACTCGACTCATATGACTGGGATTTCCATGAAAAAGATTGTGGGGCGAAAATGGGTGATCACTGTACATTTCTCTTCTGTTTCCTCTTTATATTTCTATTTTACCTCCTCAATTTAGCATTATGGACAGGGAAAAACCTAATCTAAGATCTGCACAAAAATATTTTGCCTTCAAATTCATACCGTGATCGTAGCATGCATGGACTCGACTCATATGACTGGGATTTCCATGAAAAAGATTGTGGGCTGAAAATGGGTGATCACTACATTTCTCTTCTGTTTCCTATTTATATTTCTATTTTACCTCCTCAATTTTCCATTATGGACAGGGATAGACCTAATCTAAAATCTGCACAAAAATATTTTGTCTTCAAATTCATACGGTGATCATAGCATGCATGGACTCGACTCATATGACTGGGATTTCCATGAAAAAGATTGTGGGCCGAAAATGGGTGATCACTCTACATTTCTCTTCTGTTTCCTATTTATATTTATATTTTTACCTCCTAAATTTAGCATTATGGACAATGAAAGACTTAATCTACTTTCTGCACAAAAATATTTTGCCTTCAAATTCATAACGTGATCGTAGCATGCATGGACTCGACTCATATGACTGGGATTTCCATGAAAAAGATTGTGGGGCGAAAATGGGTGATCACTGTACATTTCTCTTCTGTTTCCTATTTATATTTCTATTTTACCTCCTCAATTTAGCATTATGGACAGGGAAAAACCTAATCTAAGATCTGCACAAAAATATTTTGCCTTCAAATTCATACCGTGATCGTAGCATGCATGGACTCGACTCATATGACTGGGATTTCCATGAAAAAGATTGTGGGCTGAAAATGGGTGATCACTACATTTCTCTTCTGTTTCCTATTTATATTTCTATTTTACCTCCTCAATTTTCCATTATGGACAGGGATAGACCTAATCTAAAATCTGCACAAAAATATTTTGTCTTCAAATTCATACGGTGATCGTAGCATGCATGGTCACGACTCATATGACTGGGATTTCCATGAAAAAGATTCTGGGCCGAAAATGGGTGATCACTGTACATTTCTCTTCTGTTTCCTATTTATATTTATATTTTTACCTCCTGAATTTAGCATTATGGACAGGGAAAGACCTAATCTAAGCTCTGCACAAAAATATTTTGCCTTCAAATTCATACCGTGATCGTAGCATGCATGGACTTGACTCATATGACTGGGATTTCCATGAAAAAGATTGTGGGCCGAAAATGGGTGATCACTGTACATTTCTCTTCTGTTTCCTACTTATATTCCTCTTTTACCTCCTCAATTTAGCATTATGGACAGGGAAAGACCTAATCTAAGATCTGCACAAAAATATTTTGCCTTCAAATTCATACCGTGATCATAGCATGCATGGACACGACTCATATGACTGGGATTTCCATGAAAAAGATTGTGGGCCAAAAATGGGTGATCACTGCACATTTCTCTTCTGTTTCCTATTTATATTTATATTTTACCTCCTCAATTTAGCATTATGGACAGGGAAAGACCAAATCTAAGATCTGCACAAAAATATTTTACCTTCAAATTCATACCGTGATCGTAGCATGCATGGACTCGACTCATATGACTGGGATTTCCATGAAAAAGATTGTGGGCCGAAAATGGGTGATCACTGTACATTTCTCTTCTGTTTCATATTTATATTTATATTTTCCCTCCTCAATTTAGCATTATAGCCCGGGAAAGACCTAATCTAAGCTCTGCACAAAAATATTTTGCCTTCAAATTCATACCGTGATCGTAGCATGCATGTACACGACTCATATGACTGGGATTTCCATGAAAAAGATTGTGTGCCGAAAATAGGTGATCACTGTACATTTCTCTTCTGTTTTCTATTTATATTTATATTTTACCTCCTCAATTTAGCATTATGGAAGGGAATGACCTAATCGAAGATCTGCACAAAAATATTTTACCTTCAAATTCATACCGTGATCGTAGCATGCATGGACTTGACTAATATGACTGGGAGTTCCATGAAAAAGAATGTGGGCAGAAAATGGGTGATCACTGTACATTTCTCTTCTGTTTCCTATTTATATTTATATTTTACCTCCTCAATTTAGCATTATGGACAGGGAAAGACCTAATCTAAGATCTACAAAAAAATATTTTGCCTTCAAATTCATACCGTGATCATAGCATGCATGGACTCAACTCATATGACTGGGATTTCCATGAAAAAGATTGTGGGCCAAAAATGGGTGATCACTGTACATTTCTCTTCTGTTTCCTATTTATATTTCTATATTACCTCCTCAATTTAGCATTATGGACAGGGAAAGACCAAATCTAAGATCTGCACAAAAATATTTTGCCTTCAAATTCATACCGTGATCGTAGCATGCATGGACTCGACTTATATGACTGGGATTTCCATGAAAAAGATTGTGGGCCGAAAATGGGTGATCACTGTACATTTCTCTTCTGTTTCCTATTTATATTTATATTTTACCTCCTCAATTTAGCATTATGGCTAGGGAAAGACATAATCTAAGCTCTGCACAAAAATATTTTGCCTTCAAATTCATGCCTTGATCGTAGCATGCATGGACTCGAATCATATGACTGGTATTTCCATGAAAAAGATTGTGGGCCGAAAATGGGTGATCACTGTACATTTCTCTTCTGTTTCGTATTTATATTTCTATTTTACCTCCTCAATTTGTCATTATGGACAGGGAAAAACCTAATCTAAGATCTGCACAAAAATATTTTGCCTTCAAATTCATACCTTGATCGTAGCATGCATGGACCCGACTCATATGACTGGGATTTCCATGAAAAAGATTGTGGGCCGAAAATGGGTGATCACTGTACATTTCTCTTCTGTTTCCTATTTATATTTCTATTTTACCTCCTCAATTTAGCATTATGGACAGGTAAAGACCTAATCTAAGCTCTGCACAAAAATATTTTGCCTTCAAATTCATACCGTGATCGTAGCATGCATGGACTCGACTCATATGACTGGGATTTCCATGAAAAAGATTGTAGGCCGAAAATGGGTGATCACTGTACATTTCTCTTCTGTTTCCTATTTATATTTATATTTTACCTCCTCAATTTTCCATTATGGACAGGGATAGACCTAATCTAAAATCTGCACAAAAATATTTTGTCTTCAAATTCATACGGTGATCGTAGCATGCATGGTCACGACTCATATGACTGGGATTTCCATGAAAAAGATTGTGGGCCGAAAATGGGTGATCACTGTACATTTCTCTTCTGTTTCCTATTCATATTTATATTTTTACCTCCTGAATTTAGCATTATGGACAGGGAAAGACCTAATCTAAGCTCTGCACAAAAATATTTTGCCTTCAAATTCATACCGTGATCGTAGCATGCATGGACTTGACTCATATGACTGGTACTTCCATGAAAAAGATTGTGGGCCGAAAATGGGTGATCACTGTACATTTCTCTTCTGTTTCCTATTCATATTTCTATTTTACCTCCTCAATTTAGCATTATGGAAGGGAATGACCTAATCGAAGATCTTCACAAAAATATTTTTCTTCAAATTCATACCGTGATCGTAGCATGCATGGACTCGACTCATATGACTGGGATTTCCATGAAAAAGATTGTGGGCCGAAAATGGCTGATCACTGCACATTTCTCTTCTGTTTCCTATTTATATTTATATTTTACCTCCTCAATTTAGCATTATGGACAGGGAGTGACCTAATCTAAAATCTGCACAAAAATATTTTGCCTTCAAATTCATACCGTGATCGTAGCATGCATGGACTCGACTCATATGACTGGGATTTCCATGAAAAAGATT
The DNA here is from genome assembly GCA_963932145.1 of Acanthosepion lycidas. Lineage (NCBI taxonomy): Eukaryota > Metazoa > Mollusca > Cephalopoda > Sepiida > Sepiidae > Acanthosepion > Acanthosepion lycidas. The sequence goes on along the minus strand of OZ010592.1, from coordinate 105,112,733 downwards.
GTGGGCCGAAAATGGGTTATCACTGTACATTTCTCTTCTGTTTCCTATTTATATTTCTATTTTACCTCCTCAATTTAGCATTATGGACAGCGAAAGACCTAATCTAAGATCTGCACAAAAATATTTTGCCTTCAAATTCATACCGTAATCGTAGCATGCATGGACTCGACTCATATGACTGGGATTTCCATGAAAAAGATTGTGGGCCGAAAATGGCTGATCAATGTACATTTCTCTTCTGTTTCCTATATATTTCTATTTTACCTCCTCAATTTAGCATTATGGACAGGGAAAGACCTAATCTAAGATCTGCACAAAAATATTTTGCCTTCAAATTAATACCGTAATCGTAGCATGCATGGACTCGACTCATATGACTGGGATTTCCATGAAAAAGATTGTGGGCAGAAAATGGGTGATCACTGTACATTTCTCTTCTGTTTCCTATTTATATTTCTATTTTACCTCCTCAATTTAGCATTATGGACAGGTAAAGACCTAATCTAAGCTCTGCACAAAAATATTTTGCCTTCAAATTCATACCGTGATCGTAGCATGCATGGACTCGACTCATATGACTGGGATTTCCATGAAAAAGATTGTGGGCTGAAAATGGGTGATCACTGTACATTTCTCTTCTGTTTCCTATTTATATTTATATTTTACCTCCTCAATTTAGCATTATAAACAGGGAAAGACCTAATCTAAGATCTGCAAAAAAATATTTTGCCTCAAATTCATACCGTGATCGTAGCATGCATGGACTCGACTCATATGACTGGGATTTCCATGAAAAAGATTGTGGGCCGAAAATGGCTGATCACTGCCCATTTCTCTTCTGTTTCCTATTTATATTTCTATTTTACCTCCTGAATTTAGCATTATGAACAGGGAAAGACCTAATCTAAGATCTGCACAAAAATATTTTGCCTTCAAATTCATACCGTGATCGTAGCATGCATGGACTCGACTCATATGACTGGGATTTCCATGAAAAAGATTGTCGGCCGAAAATGGGTGATCACTGTACATTTCTCTTCTGTTTCCTATTTATATTTCTATTTTACCTCCTCAATTCAGCCTTATGGACAGAGAAAGACCTATTCTAAGATCTGCACAAAAATATTTTGCCTTCAAATTCATACCGTGATCGTAGTATGCATGGACTCGACTCATGTTACTGGGATTTCCATGAAAAAGATTGTGGGCTGAAAATGGGTGATCACTACATTTCTCTTCTGTTTCCTATTTATATTTCTAATTTACCTCCTCAATTTAGCATTATGGACAGGGAAAGACCTAATCTAAAATCTGCACAAAAATATTTTGTCTTCAAATTCATACGGTGATCGTAGAATGCATGGACACGACTCATATGACTGGGACTTCCATGAAAAAGATTGTGGGCCAAAAATGGGTGATCACTGTACATTTCTCTTCGGTTTCCTATTTATATTTCTATTTTTACCTCCTGAATTTAGCATTATGGACAGGGAAAGACCTAATCTAAGCTCTGCACAAAAATATTTTGCCTTCAAATTCATACCGTGATCGTAGCATGCATGGACTCGACTCATATGACTGGGATTTCCATGAAAAAGATTGTGGGCCGAAAATGGGTGATCACTCTACATTTCTCTTCTGTTTCCTATTTATATTTATATTTTTACCTCCTGAATTTAGCATTATGGACAGGGAAAGACCTAATCTACGTTCTGCACAAAAATATTTTGCCTTCAAATTCATACCGTGATCGTAGCATGCATGGACTCGACTCATATGACTGGGATTTCCATGAAAAAGATTGTGGGGCGAAAATGGGTGATCACTGTACATTTCTCTTCTGTTTCCTATTTATATTTATATTTTACCTCCTCAATTTAGCATTATGGACAGGGAAAGACCTAATCTAAGCTCTGCACAAAAATATTTTGCCTTCAAATTCATACCGTGATCGTAGCATGCATGGACACGACTCATATGACTGGGATTTCCATGAAAAAGATTGTGGGCAGAAAATGGGTGATCACTGTACATTTCTCTTCTGTTTCCTATTTATATTTATATTTTACCTCCTCAATTTAGCATTATGGACAGGGAAAGACCAAATCTAAGATCTGCACAAAAATATTTTTCCTTTCAAATTCATACCGTGATCGTAGCATGCATGGACTCGACTCATATGACTGGGATTTCCATGAAAAAGATTGTGGGCCGAAAATGGGTGATCACTGTACAGTTCTCTTCTGTTTCCTACTTATATTTCTCTTTTACCTCCTCAATTTAGCATTATGGACAGGGAAAGACCTAATCTAAGATCTACAAAAAAATATTTTGCCTTCAAATTCATACCGTGATCATAGCATTCATGGACTCGACTCATATGACTGGGATTTCCATGAAAAAGATTGTGGGGCGAAAATGGGTGATCACTGTACATTTCTCTTCTGTTTCCTATTTATATTTATATTTTTACCTCCTGAATTTAGCATTATGGACAGGGAAAGACCTAATCTAAGCTCTGCACAAAAATATTTTGCCTTCAAATTCATACCGTGATCGTAGCATGCATGGACTCGACTCATATGACTGAGATTTCCATGAAAAAGATTGTGAGCAGAAGATGGGTGATCACCGTACATTTCTCTTCTGTTTCCTATTTATATTTGTATTTTACCTCCTCAATTTAGCATTATGGACAGGGAAAGACCAAATCTAAGATCTGCACAAAAATATTTTGCTTTCAAATTCATACCGTGATCGTAGCATGCATGGACTCGACTCATATGACTGGGATTTCCATGAAAAAGATTGTGGGCCGAAAATGGGTGATCACTGTACATTTCTCTTCTGTTTCCTACTTATATTTCTCTTTTACCTCTTCAATTTAGCATTATGGACAGGGAAAGACCTAATCTAAGATCTACAAAAAAATATTTTGCCTTCAAATTCATACCGTGATCATAGCATTCATGGACTCGACTCATATGACTGGGATTTCCATGAAAAAGATTGTGGGCCAAAAATGGGTGATCACTGTACATTTCTCTTCTGTTTCCTATTTATATTTCTATATTACCTCCTCAATTTAGCATTATGGACAGGGAAAGACCAAATCTAAGATCTGCACAAAAATATTTTACCTTCAAATTCATACCGTGATCGTAGCATGCATGGACTCGACTCATATGACTGGGATTTCCATGAAAAAGATTGTGGGGCGAAAATGGGTGATCACTGTACATTTCTCTTCTGTTTCCTATTTATATTTCTATTTTACCTCCTCAATTTAGCATTATGGACAGGGAAAGACCTAATCTACGTTCTGCACAAAAATATTTTGCCTTCAAATTCATACCGTGATCGTAGCATGCATGGACTCGACTCATATGACTGGGATTTCCATGAAAAAGATTGTGGGCAGAAAATGGGTGATCACTGTACATTTCTCTTCTGTTTCCTATTTATATTTATATTTTACCTCCTCAATTTAGCATTATGGACAGGGAAAGACCAAATCTAAGATCTGCACAAAAATATTTTGCTTTCAAATTCATACCGTGATCGTAGCATGCATGGACTCGACTCATATGACTGGGATTTCCATGAAAAAGATTGTGGGCCGAAAATGGGTGATCACTGTACATTTCTCTTCTGTTTCCTACTTATATTTCTCTTTTACCTCCTCAATTTAGCATTATGGACAGGGAAAGACCTAATCTAAGATCTACAAAAAAATATTTTGCCTTCAAATTCATACCGTGATCATAGCATTCATGGACTCGACTCATATGACTGGGATTTCCATGAAAAAGATTGTGGGCCAAAAATGGGTGATCACTGTACATTTCTCTTCTGTTTCCTATTTATATTTCTATATTACCTCCTCAATTTAGCATTATGGACAGGGAAAGACCTAATCTACGTTCTGCACAAAAATATTTTGCCTTCAAATTCATACCGTGATCGTAGCATGCATGGACTCGACTCATATGACTGGGATTTCCATGAAAAAGATTGTGGGGCGAAAATGGGTGATCACTGTACATTTCTCTTCTGTTTCCTATTTATATTTATATTTTACCTCCTCAATTTAGCATTATGGACAGGGAAAGACCTAATCTAAGCTCTGCACAAAAATATTTTGCCTTCAAATTCATACCGTGATCGTAGCATGCATGGACACGACTCATATGACTGGGATTTCCATGAAAAAGATTGTGGGCAGAAAATGGGTGATCACTGTACATTTCTCTTCTGTTTCCTATTTATATTTATATTTTACCTCCTCAATTTAGCATTATGGACAGGGAAAGACCAAATCTAAGATCTGCACAAAAATATTTTTCCTTTCAAATTCATACCGTGATCGTAGCATGCATGGACTCGACTCATATGACTGGGATTTCCATGAAAAAGATTGTGGGCCGAAAATGGGTGATCACTGTACAGTTCTCTTCTGTTTCCTACTTATATTTCTCTTTTACCTCCTCAATTTAGCATTATGGACAGGGAAAGACCTAATCTAAGATCTACAAAAAAATATTTTGCCTTCAAATTCATACCGTGATCATAGCATTCATGGACTCGACTCATATGACTGGGATTTCCATGAAAAAGATTGTGGGCCAAAAATGGGTGATCACTGTACATTTCTCTTCTGTTTCCTATTTATATTTCTATATTACCTCCTCAATTTAGCATTATGGACAGGGAAAGACCAAATCTAAGATCTGCACAAAAATATTTTACCTTCAAATTCATACCGTGATCGTAGCATGCATGGACTCGACTCATATGACTGGGATTTCCATGAAAAAGATTGTGGGGCGAAAATGGGTGATCACTGTACATTTCTCTTCTGTTTCCTATTTATATTTCTATTTTACCTCCTCAATTTAGCATTATGGACAGGGAAAGACCTAATCTACGTTCTGCACAAAAATATTTTGCCTTCAAATTCATACCGTGATCGTAGCATGCATGGACTCGACTCATATGACTGGGATTTCCATGAAAAAGATTGTGGGCAGAAAATGGGTGATCACTGTACATTTCTCTTCTGTTTCCTATTTATATTTATATTTTACCTCCTCAATTTAGCATTATGGACAGGGAAAGACCAAATCTAAGATCTGCACAAAAATATTTTGCTTTCAAATTCATACCGTGATCGTAGCATGCATGGACTCGACTCATATGACTGGGATTTCCATGAAAAAGATTGTGGGCCGAAAATGGGTGATCACTGTACATTTCTCTTCTGTTTCCTACTTATATTTCTCTTTTACCTCCTCAATTTAGCATTATGGACAGGGAAAGACCTAATCTAAGATCTACAAAAAAATATTTTGCCTTCAAATTCATACCGTGATCATAGCATTCATGGACTCGACTCATATGACTGGGATTTCCATGAAAAAGATTGTGGGCCAAAAATGGGTGATCACTGTACATTTCTCTTCTGTTTCCTATTTATATTTCTATATTACCTCCTCAATTTAGCATTATGGACAGGGAAAGACCTAATCTACGTTCTGCACAAAAATATTTTGCCTTCAAATTCATACCGTGATCGTAGCATGCATGGACTCGACTCATATGACTGGGATTTCCATGAAAAAGATTGTGGGGCGAAAATGGGTGATCACTGTACATTTCTCTTCTGTTTCCTATTTATATTTATATTTTACCTCCTCAATTTAGCATTATGGACAGGGAAAGACCTAATCTAAGCTCTGCACAAAAATATTTTGCCTTCAAATTCATACCGTGATCGTAGCATGCATGGACACGACTCATATGACTGGGATTTCCATGAAAAAGATTGTGGGCAGAAAATGGGTGATCACTGTACATTTCTCTTCTGTTTCCTATTTATATTTATATTTTACCTCCTCAATTTAGCATTATGGACAGGGAAAGACCAAATCTAAGATCTGCACAAAAATATTTTTCCTTTCAAATTCATACCGTGATCGTAGCATGCATGGACTCGACTCATATGACTGGGATTTCCATGAAAAAGATTGTGGGCCGAAAATGGGTGATCACTGTACAGTTCTCTTCTGTTTCCTACTTATATTTCTCTTTTACCTCCTCAATTTAGCATTATGGACAGGGAAAGACCTAATCTAAGATCTACAAAAAAATATTTTGCCTTCAAATTCATACCGTGATCATAGCATTCATGGACTCGACTCATATGACTGGGATTTCCATGAAAAAGATTGTGGGGCGAAAATGGGTGATCACTGTACATTTCTCTTCTGTTTCCTATTTATATTTATATTTTTACCTCCTCAATTTAGCATTATGGAAGGGAATGACCTAATCGAAGATCTGCACAAAAATATTTTGCCTTCAAATTCATACCGTGATCATAGCATTCATGGACTCGACTCATATGACTGGGATTTCCATGAAAAAGATTGTGGGCCAAAAATGGGTGATCACTGTACATTTCTCTTCTGTTTCCTATTTATATTTCTATATTACCTCCTCAATTTAGCATTATGGACAGGGAAAGACCAAATCTAAGATCTGCACAAAAATATTTTACCTTCAAATTCATACCGTGATCATAGCATGCATGGACTCGACTCATATGACTGGGATTTCCATGAAAAAGATTGTGGGGCGAAAATGGGTGATCACTGTACATTTCTCTTCTGTTTCCTATTTATATTTCTATTTTACCTCCTCAATTTAGCATTATGGACAGGGAAAGACCTAATCTACGTTCTGCACAAAAATATTTTGCCTTCAAATTCATACCGTGATCGTAGCATGCATGGACTCGACTCATATGACTGAGATTTCCATGAAAAAGATTGTGAGCAGAAAATGGGTGATCACCGTACATTTCTCTTCTGTTTCCTATTTATATTTGTATTTTACCTCCTCAATTTAGCATTATGGAAGGGAATGACCTAATCGAAGATCTTCACAAAAATATTTTGCCTTCAAATTCATACCGTGATCGTAGCATGCATGTACTCGACTCATATGACTGGGATTTCCATGAAAAAGATTGTGGGCCGAAAATGGGTGATCACTGTACATTTCTCTTCTGTTTCCTACTTATATTTCTCTTTTACCTCCTCAATTTAGCATTATGGACAGGGAAAGACCTAATCTAAGATCTGCACAAAAATATTTCGCCTTCAAATTCATACCGTGATCATAGCATGCATGGACACGACTCATATGACTGGGATTTCCATGAAAAAGATTGTGGGCCAAAAATGGGTGATCACTGCACATTTCTCTTCTGTTTCCTATTTATATTTATATTATACCTCCTCAATTTAGCATTATGGACAGGGAAAGACCAAATCTAAGATCTGCACAAAAATATTTTACCTTCAAATTCATACCGTGATCGTAGCATGCATGGACTCGACTCATAAGACTGGGATTTCCATGAAAAAGATTGTGGGCCGAAAATGGGTGATCACTGTACATTTCTCTTCTGTTTCATATTTATATTTATATTTTCCCTCCTCAATTTAGCATTATAGCCCGGGAAAGACCTAATCTAAGCTCTGCACAAAAATATTTTGCCTTCAAATTCATACCGTGATCGTAGCATGCATGGACACGACTCATATGACTGGGATTTCCATGAAAAAGATTGTGTGCCGAAAATAGGTGATCACTGTACATTTCTCTTCTGTTTCCTATTTATATTTATATTTTACCTCCTCAATTTAGCATTATGGAAGGGAATGACCTAATCGAAGATCTGCACAAAAATATTTTACCTTCAAATTCATACCGTGATCGTAGCATGCATGGACTTGACTCATATGACTGGGATTTCCATGAAAAAGATTGTGGGCAGAAAATGGGTGATCACTGTACATTTCTCTTCTGTTTCCTATTTATATTTATATTTTACCTCCTCAATTTAGCATTATGGACAGGGAAAGACCAAATCTAAGATCTGCACAAAAATATTTTGCTTTCAAATTCATACCGTGATCGTAGCATGCATGGACTCGACTCATATGACTGGGATTTCCATGAAAAAGATTGTGGGCCGAAAATGGGTGATCACTGTACATTTCTCTTCTGTTTCCTACTTATATTTCTCTTTTACCTCCTCAATTTAGCATTATGGACAGGGAAAGACCTAATCTAAGATCTACAAAAAAATATTTTGCCTTCAAATTCATACCGTGATCATAGCATTCATGGACTCGACTCATATGACTGGGATTTCCATGAAAAAGATTGTGGGCCAAAAATGGGTGATCACTGTACATTTCTCTTCTGTTTCCTATTTATATTTCTATATTACCTCCTCAATTTAGCATTATGGACAGGGAAAGACCAAATCTAAGATCTGCACAAAAATATTTTACCTTCAAATTCATACCGTGATCATAGCATGCATGGACTCGACTCATATGACTGGGATTTCCATGAAAAAGATTGTGGGGCGAAAATGGGTGATCACTGTACATTTCTCTTCTGTTTCCTATTTATATTTCTATTTTACCTCCTCAATTTAGCATTATGGACAGGGAAAGACCTAATCTACGTTCTGCACAAAAATATTTTGCCTTCAAATTCATACCGTGATCGTAGCATGCATGGACTCGACTCATATGACTGAGATTTCCATGAAAAAGATTGTGAGCAGAAAATGGGTGATCACCGTACATTTCTCTTCTGTTTCCTATTTATATTTGTATTTTACCTCCTCAATTTAGCATTATGGAAGGGAATGACCTAATCGAAGATCTTCACAAAAATATTTTGCCTTCAAATTCATACCGTGATCGTAGCATGCATGTACTCGACTCATATGACTGGGATTTCCATGAAAAAGATTGTGGGCCGAAAATGGGTGATCACTGTACATTTCTCTTCTGTTTCCTATTCATATTTATATTTTTACCTCTTGAATTTAGCATTATGGACAGGGAAAGACCTAATCTAAGCTCTGCACAAAAATATTTTTTCTTCAAATTCATACCGTGATCGTAGCATGCATGGACTTGACTCATATGACTGGTACTTCCATGAAAAAGATTGTGGGCCGAAAATGGGTGATCACTGTACATTTCTCTTCTGTTTCCTATTCATATTTCTATTTTACCTCCTCAATTTAGCATTATGGAAGGGAATGACCTAATCGAAGATCTTCACAAAAATATTTTGCCTTCAAATTCATACCGTGATCGTAGCATGCATGGACTCTACTCATATGACTGGGATTTCGATGAAAAAGATTGTGGGCCGAAAATGGGTGATCACTGTACATTTCTCTTCTGTTTCCTATTCATATTTATATTTTACCTCCTCAATTTAGCATTATAGACAGGGAAAGACCTAATCTAAGATCGGCACAAAAATATTTTGCCATCAAATTCATACCGTGATCGTAGCATGCATGGACTCGACTCATATGACTGGGATTTCCATGAAAAAGATTGTGGGCAGAAAATGGGTGATCACTGTACATTTCTCTTCTGTTTCCTATTTATATTTATATTTTACCTCCTCAATTTAGCATTATGGACAGGGAAAGACCAAATCTAAGATCTGCACAAAAATATTTTGCCTTCAAATTCATACCGTGATCGTAGCATGCATGGACTCGACTCATATGACTGGGATTTCCATGAAAAAGATTGTGGGCCGAAAATGGGTGATCACTGTACATTTCTCTTCTGTTTCCGACTTATATTTCTCTTTTACCTCCTCAATTTAGCATTATGGACAGGGAAAGACCTAATCTAAGATCTACAAAAAAATATTTTGCCTTCAAATTCATACTGTGATCATAGCATGCATGGACTCGAGTCATATGACTGGGATTTCCATGAAAAAGATTGTGGGCCAAAAATGGGTGATCACTGTACATTTCTCTTCTGTTTCCTATTTATATTTCTATATTACCTCCTCAATTTAGCATTATGGACAGGGAAAGACCAAATCTAAGATCTGCACAAAAATATTTTACCTTCAAATTGATACCGTGATCGTAGCATGCATGGACTCGACTCATATGACTGGGATTTCCATGAAAAAGATTGTGGGCCGAAAATGGGTGATCACTGTACATTTCTCTTCTGTTTCCTATTTATATTTATATTTTAACTCCTCAATTTAGCATTATGGCCCTTGAAAAACCTAATCTAAGCTCTGCACAAAAATATTTTGCCTTCAAATTCATACCGTGATCGTAGGATGCATGGACTCGACTCATATGACTGGGATTTCCATGAAAAAGATTGTGGGCCGAAAATGGGTGATCACTGTACATTTCTCTTCTCTTTCCTATTTATGTTTATATTTTACATCCTCAATTTAGCATTATGGACAGGTAATGACCTAATCTAAGATTGGCACAAAAATATTTTGCCTTCAAATTCATACCATGATCGTAGCATGCATGGACTCGACTCATATGACTGGGATTTCCATGAAAAAGATTGTGGGCCGAAAATGGGTGATTACTGTACATTTCTCTTCTGTTTCCTATTTATATTTCTATTTTACCTCCTCAATTTAGCATTACGGACAGGGAAAGACCTAATCTAAGCTCTGCACAAAAATATTTTGCCTTAAAATTCATACCTTGATCGTAGCATGCATGGACTCGACTCATATGACTGGGATTTCCATGAAAAAGATTGTGGGCTGAAAATAGGTGATCACTGTACATTTCTCTTCTGTTTCCTATTTATATTTATATTTTACCTCCTCAATTTAGCATTATGGACAGGTAAAGACCTAATCTAAGCTCTGCACAAAAATATTTTGCTTTCAAATTCATACCGTGATCGTAGCATGCATGGACTCGACTCATATGACTGGGATTTCCATGAAAAAGATTGTGGGCCGAAAATGGGTGATCACTGTACATTTCTCTTCTGTTTCCTATTTATATTTATATTTTACCTCCTCAATTTAGCATTATGGACAGGGAAAGACCTAATCTAAGATCTGCACAAAAATATTTTGCCTTCAAATTCATACGGTAATCGTAGCATGCATGGACTCGACTCATATGACTGGGATTTCCATGAAAAAGATTGTGGGCCGAAAATGGCTGATCACTGTACATTTCTCTTCTGTTTCCTATATATTTCTATTTTACCTCCTCAATTTAGCATTATGGACAGGGAATGACCTAATCTAAGATCTGCACAAAAATATTTTGCCTTCAAATTCATACCGTAATCGTAGCATGCATGGACTCGACTCATATGACGGGATTTCCATGAAAAGGTTGTGGGCCGAAAATGGGTGATCACTGTACATTTCTCTTCTGTTTCCTATTTATATTTCTATTTTACTTCCTTCATTCAGCATTATGGACAGGGAAAGACCTAATCTAAAATCTGCACAAAAATATTTTGCCTTCAAATTCATACCGTGATCGTAGCATCCATGGACTCGACTCATATGACTGGGATTTCCATGAAAAAGATTGCGGGCCGAAAATGGGTGATCACTGTACATTTCTCTTCTGTTTCCTATTTATATTTCTAATTTACCTCCTCAATTTAGCATTATGGCGAGGGAAAGACCTAATCTAAGCTCTGCACAAAAATATTTTGCCTTCAAATTCATACCTCGATCGTAGCATGCATGGACTCGAATCATATGACTGGTATTTCCATGAAAAAGATTGTGGGCCAAAAATGGGTGATCACTGTACATTTCTCTTCTGTTTCGTATTTATATTTCTATTTTACCTCCTCAATTTGGCATTATGGAGAGGGAAAGACCTAATCTAAGATCTGCACAAAAATATTTTGCCTTCAAATTCATACCGTGATCGTAGCATGCATGGACTCGACTCATATGACTGGTATTTCAATGAAAAAGATTGTGCGGCGAAAATGGGTGATCACTGTACATTTCTCTTCTGTTTCCTATTTATATTTCTATTTTTACCTCCTGAATTTAGCATTATGGACAGGGAAAGACCTAATCTAAGATCTGCACAAAAATATTTTGCCTTCAAATTCATACCGTGATCGTAGCATGCATGGACTCGACTCATATGACTGGGATTTCCATGAAAAAGATTGTGGGCTGAAAATGGGTGATCACTACATTTCTCTTCTGTTTCCTATTTATATTTCTATTTTACCTCCTCAATTTTGCATTATGGACAGGGATAGACCTAATCTAAAATCTGCACAAAAATATTTTGTCTTCAAATTCATACGGTGATCGTAGCATGCATGGACACGACTCATATGACTGGGATTTCCATGAAAAAGATTGTGGGCCGAAAATGGGTGATCACTGTACATTTCTCTTCTGTTTCCTATTTATATATCTATTTTACCTCCTCAATTTAGCATTATGAACAGGGAAAGACCTAATCTAAGATCTGCACAAATATATTTTGCCTTCAAATTCATACCGTGATCGTAGCATGCATGGACTCATCTCATATGACTGGGATTTACATGAAAAAGATTGTGGGCCGAAAATGGGTGATCACTGTACATTTCTCTTCTGTTTCCTATTTATATATCTATTTTACCTCCTCAATTTAGCATTATGAACAGGGAAAGACCTAATCTAATATCTGCACAAAAATATTTTGCCTTCAAATTCATACTGTGATCGTAGCATGCCTGGACTCGACTCATATGACTGGGATTTCCATGAAAAAGATTGTGGGCCGAAAATGGCTGATCACTGCACATTTCTCTTCTGTTTCCTATTTATATTTATATTTTACCTCCTCAATTTAGCATTATGACACAGGGAAAGACATAATCTAAGTTCTGCACAAAAATATTTTGCCTTCAAATTCATACCGTGATGGTAGCATGCATCGACTCGACTCATATGACAGGGATTTCCATGAAAAAGATTGTGGGCCGAAAATGGGTGATCACTGTACATTTCTCTTCTGTTTCCTATTTATATTTATATTTTATTTCATCAATTTAGCATTATGGCCAGTGAAAGACCTAATCTAAGATCTGTACAAAAATATTTTACCTTCAAATTCATACCGTGATCGTAGCATGTATGGACTCGACTCATATGACAGGGATTTCCATGAAAAAGATTGTGGGCCGAAAATGGGTGATCACTGTCCATTTCTCTTCTGTTTCCTATTTATATTTCTATTTTACCTCCTCAATTTAGCATGATGGCTAGGGAAAGACCTAATCTAAGTTCTGCACCAAAATATTTTGCCTTCAAATTCATACCTTGATCGTAACATGCATGGACTCGAATCATATGACTGGGATTTCCATGAAAAAGATTGTGGGTCGAAAATGGGTGATCACTGTACATTTCTCTTCTGTTTCCTATTTATATTTCTATTTTACCTCCTCAAATTTAGCATTATGGACAGGGAAAGACCTAATCTAAGATCTGCACAAAAATATTTTGCCTTCAAATTCATACCGTGATCGTAGCATGCATGGACTCGACTCATATGACTGGGATTTCCATGAAAAAGATTGTGGGCTGAAAATGGGTGATCACTACATTTCTCTTCTGTTTCCTATTTATATTTCTATTTTACCTCCTCAATTTTGCATTATGGACAGGGATAGACCTAATCTAAAATCTGCACAAAAATATTTTGTCTTCAAATTCATACGGTGATCGTAGCATGCATGGACACGACTCATATGACTGGGATTTCCATGAAAAAGATTGTGGGCCGAAAATGGGTGATCACTGTACATTTCTCTTCTGTTTCCTATTTATATATCTATTTTACCTCCTCCATTTAGCATTATGAACAGGGAAAGACCTAATCTAATATCTGCACAAAAATATTTTGCCTTCAAATTCATACTGTGATCGTAGCATGCATGGACTCGACTCATATGACTGGGATTTCCATGAAAAAGATTGTGGGCCGAAAATGGCTGATCACTGCACATTTCTCTTCTGTTTCCTATTTATATTTATATTTTACCTCCTCAATTTAGCATTATGACACAGGGAAAGACATAATCTAAGTTCTGCACAAAAATATTTTGCCTTCAAATTCATACCGTGATGGTAGCATGCATCGACTCGACTCATATGACAGGGATTTCCATGAAAAAGATTGTGGGCCGAAAATGGGTGATCACTGTACATTTCTCTTCTGTTTCCTATTTATATTTATATTTTATTTCATCAATTTAGCATTATGGCCAGTGAAAGACCTAAACTAAGATCTGCACAAAAATATTTTACCTTCAAATTCATACCGTGATCGTAGCATGTATGGACTCGACTCATATGACAGGGATTTCCATGAAAAAGATTGTGGGCCGAAAATGGGTGATCACTGTACATTTCTCTTCTGTTTCCTATTTATATTTCTATTTTACCTCCTCAATTTAGCATTATGGCTAGGGAAAGACCTAATCTAAGTTCTGCACCAAAATATTTTGCCTTCAAATTCATACCTTGATCGTAACATGCATGGACTCGAATCATATGACTGGGATTTCCATGAAAAAGATTGTGGGTCGAAAATGGGTGATCACTGTACATTTCTCTTCTGTTTCCTATTTATATTTCTATTTTACCTCCTCAAATTTAGCATTATGGACAGGGAAAGACCTAATCTAAGATCTGCACAAAAATATTTTGCCTTCAAATTCATACCGTGATCGTAGCATGCATGGACTCGACTCATATGACTGGGATTTCCATGAAAAAGATTGTGGGCTGAAAATAGGTAATCGATACATTTCTCTTCTGTTTCCTATTTATATTTCTATTTTACCTCCTCAATTTAGCATTATGGCTAGGGAAAGACCTAATCTAAGCTCTGCACAAAAATATTTTGCCTTCAAATTCATACCGTGATCGTAGCATGCATGGACTCAACTCATATGACTGGGATTTCCATGAAAAAGATTGTGGGCCGAAAATGGGTGATCACTGTACATTTCTCTTCTGTTTCCTATTTATATTTATATTTTTACCTCCTAAATTTAGCATTATGGACAGGGAAAGACCTAATCTAAGTTCTGCACAAAAATATTTTGCCTTCAAATTCATACCGTGATTGTAGCATGCATGGACTTGACTCATATGACTGGGATTTCCATGAAAAAGATTGTGGGCAGAAAATGGGTGATCACTGTACATTTCTCTTCTGTTTCCTATTTATATTTATATTTTACCACCTCAATTTAGCATTATGGACAGGGAAAGACCTAATCTAAAATCTGCACAAAAATATTTTGCCTTCAAATTCATACCGTGATCGTAGCATGCATGGAAACGATTCATATGACATGGATTTCCATGAAAAAGATTGTGGGCCGAAAATGGGTGATCACTGTACATTTCTCTTCTGTTTCCTATTTATATTTATATTTTTACCTCCTGAATTTAGCACTATGGACAGGGAAAGACCTAATCAAAGCTCTGCACTAAAATATTTTGGCTTCAAATTCATACCGTGATCGTAGCATGCATGGACTCGACTCATATGACTGGGATTTCCATGAAAAAGATTGTGGGCCGAAAATGGCTGATCACTGCACATTTCTCTTTTGTTTCCTATTTATATTTCTATTTTACCTCCTGAATTTAGCATTATGAACAGGGAAAGACCTAATCTAAGATCTGCACAAAAATATTTTGCCTTCAAATTCATACCGTGATCGTAGCATGCATGGACTCGAGTCATATGACTGGGATTTCCATGAAAAAGATTGTGGGCAGAAAATGGGTGATCACTGTACATTTCTCTTCTGTTTCCTATTTATATTTCTATTTTACCTCCTCAATTTAGCATTATGGCTAGGGAAAGACCTAATCTAAGCTCTGCACGAAAATATTTTGCCTTCAAATTCATACCTTGATCGTAGCATGTATGGACTCGACTCATATGACTGGAATTCCCATGAAAAAGATTGTGAGCCGAAAATGGCTGATCACTGCACATTTCTCTTCTGTTTCCTATTTATATTTATATTTTACCTCCTGAATTTAGCATTATGAACAGGGAAAGACCTAATCTAAGATCTGCACAAAAATATTTTGCCTTCAAATTCATACCGCGATCGTAGCATGCATGGACTCGACTCATATGACTGGGATTTCCATGAAAAAGATTGTGGGCCGAAAATTGCTGATCACTGCACATTTCTCTTCTGTTTCCTATTTATATTTATATTTTACCTCCTCAATTTAGCATTATGGACAGGGAAAGACCTAATCTAAGTTCTGCACAAAAATATTTTGCCTTCAAATTCATTTCGTGATCGTAGCATGCATGGACTCATATGACTGGGATTTCCATGAAAAGGTTGTGCGCCGAAAATGGGTGATCACTATACATTTCTCTTCTGTTTCCTATTTATATTTATATTTTACCTCCTCAATTTAGCATTATGGACAGGGAAAGACCTAATCTAAGATCTGCACAAAAATATTTTGCCTTCAAATTCATACCGTAATCGTAGCATGCATGGACTCGACTCATATGACTGGGATTTCCATGAAAAAGATTGTGGGCCGAAAATGGGTGATCACTGTACATTTCTCTTTTGTTTCCTATTTATATTTCTATTTTACCTCCTCAATTTAGCATTATGGACAGGGAAAGACCTAATCTAAAATCTGCACAAAAATATTTTGCCTTCAAATTCATACCGTGATCGTAGCATGCATGGATTCGACTCATATGACTGGGATTTCCATGAAAAAGATTGTGGGCCGAAAATGGGTGATCACTGTACATTTCTCTTCTGTTTCCTATTTATATTTATATTTTATTTCATCAATTTAGCATTATGGCCAGTGAAAGACCTAATCTAAGATCTGCACAAAAATATTTTACCTTCAAATTCATACCGTGATCGTAGCATGTATGGACTCGACTCATATGACAGGGATTTCCATGAAAAAGATTCTTGGCCGAAAATGGGTGATCACTGTACATTTCTCTTCTGTTTCCTATTTATATTTCTATTTTACCTCCTCAATTTAGCATTATGGCTAGGGAAAGACCTAATCTAAGTTCTGCACCAAAATATTTTGCCTTCAAATTCATACCTTGATCGTAACATGCATGGACTCGAATCATATGACTGGGATTTCCATGAAAAAGATTGTGGGTCGAAAATGGGTGATCACTGTACATTTCTCTTCTGTTTCCTATTTATATTTCTATTTTACCTCCTCAAATTTAGCATTATCGACAGGGAAAGACCTAATCTAAGATCTGCACAAAAATATTTTGCCTTCAAATTCATACCGTGATCGTAGCATGCATGGACTTGACTCATATGACTGGGATTTCCATGAAAAAGATTGTGGGCCGAAAATGGGTGATCACTGTACATTTCACTTCTGTTTCCTATTTATATTTCTATTTTACCTCCTCAATTTAGCATTATGGACAGGGAAAGACCTAATCTAAAATCTGCACAAAAATATTTTGCATTCAAATTCATACCGTGATCGTAGCATGCATGGACTCGACTCAAATGACTGGGATGTCCATGAAAAAGATTGTCGGCCGAAAATGGGTGGTCACTGTACATTTCTCTTCTGTTTCCTATTTATATTTATATTTACCTCCTCAATTTAGCATTATGGACAGGAAAGACCTAATCTAAGATCTGCACAAAAATATTTTGCCTTCAAATTCATACCGTGATCGTAGCATGCATGGACTCGACTCATATGACTGGGATTTCCATGAAAAAGATTGTGGGCCGAAAATGGGTGATCACTGTACATTTCTCTTCTGTTTCCTATTTATATTTCTATTTTACCTCCTCAATTTAGCATTATGGACAGGGAAAGCCCTAATCTAAGATCTGCACAATAATATTTTGCCTTCAAATTAATACCGTGATCGTAGCATGCATGGACTCGACTCATATGACTGGGATTTCCATGAAAAAGATTGTGGGCCGAAAATGGGTGATCACTGTACATTTCTCTTCTGTTTCCTATTTATATTTCTATTTTACCTCCTCAATTTAGCATTATGAACAGGGAAAGACCTAATCTAAGATCTGCACAAAAATATTTTGCCTTCAAATTCATACCGTGATCGTAGCATGCATGGACTCGACTCATATGACTGGGATTTCCATGAAAAAGATTCTGGGCAGAAAATGGGTGATCACTGTACATTTCTCTTCTGTTTCCTATTTCTATTTCTATTTTACCTCCTCAATTTAGCATTATGAACAGGGAAAGACCTAATGTAAAATCTGCACAAAAATATTTTGCCTTCAAATTCATACCGTGATCGTAGCATGCATGGACTCGACTCATATGACTGGGATTTCCATGAAATAGATTGTTGGCCGAAAATGGGTGATCACTGTACATTTCTCTTCTGTTTCCCAATTATATTTCTATTTTACCTCCTCAATTTTGCATTATGGCTTGTGAAAGACCTAATTTAAGCTCTGCACAAAAATATTTTGCCTTCAAATTCATACCGTGATCGTAGCATGCATGGACTCGACTCATATGACTGGGATTTCCATGAAAAAGATTGTTGGCCAAAAATAGGTGATCACTGTAAATTTCTCTTCTGTTTCCTATTTATATTTCTATTTTACCTTCTCAATTTAGCATTATGGACAGGGAAAGACCTAATCTAAGATCTGCACAAAAATATTTTGCCTTCAAATTCATACCGTGATTGTAGCATGCATGGACTCGACTCATATGACTGGGATTTCCATGAAAAAGATTGTGGGCTGAAAATGGGTGATCACTGTACATTTCTCCTCTGTTTCCTATTTATATTTATATTTTACCCCCTCAATTTAACATTAGGACAGGGAAAGACCTAATCTAAAATCTGCACAAAAATATTTTGCATTCAAATTCATACCGTGATCGTAGCATGCATGGACTCGACTCATATGACTGGGATTTCCATGAAAAAGATTGTGTGCCGAAAATGGGTGATCACTGTACATTTCTCTTCTGTTTCCTATTCATATTTTTATTTGAGATCCTCAATTTAGCATTATGGACAGGGAAAGACCTAATCTAAGCTCTGCACAAAAATATTTAGCATTCAAATTCATACCGTGATCGTAGCATGCATGGACTCGACTCATATGACTGGGATTTCCATGAAAAAGATTGTGGGCCGGAAATAGGTGATCACTATACATTTCTCTTCTGTTTCCTATTTATATTTATATTTTACCTCCTCAATTTAGCATTATGGACAGGGAAAGACCTAATCTAAAATCTGCACAAAAATATTTTGCCTTCAATTCATACCGTGATCGTAGCATGCATGGACTCGACTCATATGACTAGGATTTCCATGAAAAAGATTGTGGGCCGAAAATGGGTGATTACTGTACATTTCTCTTCTGTTTCCTATTTATATTTCTATTTTACCTCCTCAATTTAGCATTATGGACAGGGAAAGGCCTAATCTAAGATCTGAACAAAAATATTTTGGCTTCAAATTTATACCGTGAACGTAGCATGCATGGACTCGACTCATATGACTGGGATTTCCATGAAAAAGATTGTTGGCCGAAAATTGGTGATCACTGTACATTTCTCTTCTGTTTCCTATTTATATTTATATTTTACCACCTCAATTTAGCATTATGGACAGGGAAAGACCTAATCTAAAATCTGCACAAAAATATTTTGCCTTCAATTCATACCGTGATCGTAGCATGCATGGACTCGAGTCATATGACTAGGATTTCCATGAAAAAGATTGTGGGCCGAAAATGGGTGATCACTGTACATTTCTCTTCTGTTTCCTATTTATATTTCTATTTTACCTCCTCAATTTAGCATTATGGACAGGGAAAGACCTAATCTAAAATCAGCACAAAAATATTTTGCCTTCAAATTCATACCGTGATTGTAGCATGCATGGACTCGACTCATATGACTGGGATTTCCATGAAAAAGATTGTGGGCCGAAAATGGGTGATCACTGTACATTTCTCTTCTGTTTCCTATTTATATTTCTATTTTACCTCCTCAATTTAGCATTATGACCAGGGAAAGACCTAATCTAAGCTCTGCACAAAAATATTTTGCCTTCAAATTCATACCGTGATCGTAGCATGCATGGACTCCACTCATAAGACTGGGATTTCCATGAAAAAGATTGTGGGCCGAAAATGGGTGATCACTGTACATTTCTCCTCTGTTTCCTATTTATATTTCTATTTTACCTCCTCAATTTAGCATTATGGACAGGGAAAGACCTAATCTAAAATCTGCACAAAAATATTTTGCATTCAAATTCATACCGTGATCGTAGCATGCATGGACTTGACTCATATGACTGGGATTTCCATGAAAAAGATTGTGGGCAGAAAATGGGTGATCACAGTACATTTCTCTTCTGTTTCCTATTTATATTTTTATTTTAGATCCTCAATTTAGCATTATGGATAGGGAAAGACCTAATCTAAGATCTGTACAAAAATATTTTCCCTTCAAATTCATACCGTGATCGTAGCATGCATGGACTCGACTCATATGACTGGGATTTCCATGAAAAAGATTGTGGGCCGAAAATGGGTGATCACTGTACATTTCTCTTCTGTTTCCTATTTATATTTCTATTTTACCTCCTCAATTTAGCATTATGGACAGGGAAAGACCTAATCTAAAATCAGCACAAAAATATTTTGCCTTCAAATTCATACCGTGATTGTAGCATGCATGGACTCGACTCATATGACTGGGATTTCCATGAAAAAGATTGTGGGCTGAAAATGGGTGATCACTGTACATTTCTCTTCTGTTTCCTATTTATATTTCTATTTTACCTCCTCAATTTAGCATTATGGCCAGGGAAAGACCTAATCTAAGCTCTGCACAAAAATATTTTGCCTTCAAATTCATACCGTGATTGTAGCATGCATGGACTCGACTCATATGACTGGGATTTCCATGAAAAAGATTGTGGGCTGAAAATGGGTGATCACTGTACATTTCTCCTCTGTTTCCTATTTATATTTCTATTTTACCCCCTCAATTTAGCATTAGGACAGGGAAAGACCTAATCTAAAATCTGCACAAAAATATTTTGCATTCAAATTCATACCGTGATCGTAGCATGCATGGACTCGACTCATATGACTGTGATTTCCATGAAAAAGATTGTGTGCCGAAAATGGGTGATCACTGTACATTTCTCTTCTGTTTCCTATTCATATTTTTATTTTAGATCCTCAATTTAGCATTATGGACAGGGAAAGACCTAATCTAAGCTCTGCACAAAAATATTTAGCATTCAAATTCATACCGTGATCGTAGCATGCATGGACTCGACTCATATGACTGGGATTTCCATGAAAAAGATTGTTAGGCCAGAAATAGGTGATCACTATACATTTCTCTTCTGTTTCCTATTTATATTTATATTTTACCTCCTCAATTTAGCATTATGGACAGGGAAAGACCTAATCTAAAATCTGCACAAAAATATTTTGCCTTCAATTCATACCGTGATCGTACCATGCATGGACTCGACTCATATGACTAGGATTTCCATGAAAAAGATTGTGGGCCGAAAATGCGTGATTACTGTACATTTCTCTTCTGTTTCCTATTTATATTTCTATTTTACCTCCTCAATTTAGCATTATGGACAGGGAAAGGCCTAATCTAAGATCTGAACAAAAATATTTTGGCTTCAAATTTATACCGTGAACGTAGCATACATGGACTCGACTCATGTGACTGGGATTTCCATGAAAAAGATTGTGGGCCGAAAATGGGTGATCACTGTAGATTTCTCTTCTGTTTCCTATTTATATTTATATTTTACCTCCTCAATTTAGCATTATAGACAGGGAAAGACCTAAATCTAAGATCTGCACAAAAATATTTTGCCTTCAAATTCATACCTTGATCGTAGCATGCATGGACTCGACTCATATGACTGGGATTTCCATGAAAAAGATTGTGGGCCGAAAATGGGTGATCACTGTACATTTCTCTTCTGTTTCCTATTTATATTTGTATTTTACCGCCTCAATTTAGCATTATGGACAGGGAAAGACCTACTCTAAGATCTGCACGAAAATATTTTGCCTTCAAATTCATACCGTGATCGTAGCATGCATGAACTCGACTCATATGACTGGGATTTCCATGAAAAAGATTGTGGGCCGAAAATGGGTGATCACTGTACATTTCTCTTCTGTTTCCTATTTATATTTATATTTTACCACCTCAATTTAGCATTATGGAAAGGGAAAGACCTAATCTAAGATCAGCAGAAAAATATTTTGCCTTCAATTTCATACCGTGATTGTAGCATGCATGGACTCGAGTCATATGACTAGGATTTCCATGAAAAAGATTGTGGGCCGAAAATGGGTGATCACTGTACATTTCTCTTCTGTTTCCTATTTATATTTCTATTTTACCTCCTCAATTTAGCATTATGGACAGGGAAAGGCCTAATCTAAGATCTGAACAAAAATATTTTGGCTTCAAATTTATACCGTGAACGTAGCATGCATGGACTCGACTCATATGACTGGGATTTCCATGAAAAAGATTGTTGGCCGAAAATTGGTGATCACTGTACATTTCTCTTCTGTTTCCTATTTATATTTATATTTTACCACCTCAATTTAGCATTATGGACAGGGAAAGACCTAATCTAAAATCTGCACAAAAATATTTTGCCTTCAATTCATACCGTGATCGTAGCATGCATGGACTCGAGTCATATGACTAGGATTTCCATGAAAAAGATTGTGGGCCGAAAATGGGTGATCACTGTACATTTCTCTTCTGTTTCCTATTTATATTTCTATTTTACCTCCTCAATTTAGCATTATGGACAGGGAAAGACCTAATCTAAAATCAGCACAAAAATATTTTGCCTTCAAATTCATACCGTGATTGTAGCATGCATGGACTCGACTCATATGACTGGGATTTCCATGAAAAAGATTGTGGGCCGAAAATGGGTGATCACTGTACATTTCTCTTCTGTTTCCTATTTATATTTCTATTTTACCTCCTCAATTTAGCATTATGACCAGGGAAAGACCTAATCTAAGCTCTGCACAAAAATATTTTGCCTTCAAATTCATACCGTGATCGTAGCATGCATGGACTCCACTCATAAGACTGGGATTTCCATGAAAAAGATTGTGGGCCGAAAATGGGTGATCACTGTACATTTCTCCTCTGTTTCCTATTTATATTTCTATTTTACCTCCTCAATTTAGCATTATGGACAGGGAAAGACCTAATCTAAAATCTGCACAAAAATATTTTGCATTCAAATTCATACCGTGATCGTAGCATGCATGGACTTGACTCATATGACTGGGATTTCCATGAAAAAGATTGTGGGCAGAAAATGGGTGATCACAGTACATTTCTCTTCTGTTTCCTATTTATATTTTTATTTTAGATCCTCAATTTAGCATTATGGATAGGGAAAGACCTAATCTAAGATCTGTACAAAAATATTTTCCCTTCAAATTCATACCGTGATCGTAGCATGCATGGACTCGACTCATATGACTGGGATTTCCATGAAAAAGATTGTGGGCCGAAAATGGGTGATCACTGTACATTTCTCTTCTGTTTCCTATTTATATTTCTATTTTACCTCCTCAATTTAGCATTATGGACAGGGAAAGACCTAATCTAAAATCAGCACAAAAATATTTTGCCTTCAAATTCATACCGTGATTGTAGCATGCATGGACTCGACTCATATGACTGGGATTTCCATGAAAAAGATTGTGGGCTGAAAATGGGTGATCACTGTACATTTCTCTTCTGTTTCCTATTTATATTTCTATTTTACCTCCTCAATTTAGCATTATGGCCAGGGAAAGACCTAATCTAAGCTCTGCACAAAAATATTTTGCCTTCAAATTCATACCGTGATTGTAGCATGCATGGACTCGACTCATATGACTGGGATTTCCATGAAAAAGATTGTGGGCTGAAAATGGGTGATCACTGTACATTTCTCCTCTGTTTCCTATTTATATTTCTATTTTACCCCCTCAATTTAGCATTAGGACAGGGAAAGACCTAATCTAAAATCTGCACAAAAATATTTTGCATTCAAATTCATACCGTGATCGTAGCATGCATGGACTCGACTCATATGACTGTGATTTCCATGAAAAAGATTGTGTGCCGAAAATGGGTGATCACTGTACATTTCTCTTCTGTTTCCTATTCATATTTTTATTTTAGATCCTCAATTTAGCATTATGGACAGGGAAAGACCTAATCTAAGCTCTGCACAAAAATATTTAGCATTCAAATTCATACCGTGATCGTAGCATGCATGGACTCGACTCATATGACTGGGATTTCCATGAAAAAGATTGTTAGGCCAGAAATAGGTGATCACTATACATTTCTCTTCTGTTTCCTATTTATATTTATATTTTACCTCCTCAATTTAGCATTATGGACAGGGAAAGACCTAATCTAAAATCTGCACAAAAATATTTTGCCTTCAATTCATACCGTGATCGTACCATGCATGGACTCGACTCATATGACTAGGATTTCCATGAAAAAGATTGTGGGCCGAAAATGCGTGATTACTGTACATTTCTCTTCTGTTTCCTATTTATATTTCTATTTTACCTCCTCAATTTAGCATTATGGACAGGGAAAGGCCTAATCTAAGATCTGAACAAAAATATTTTGGCTTCAAATTTATACCGTGAACGTAGCATACATGGACTCGACTCATGTGACTGGGATTTCCATGAAAAAGATTGTGGGCCGAAAATGGGTGATCACTGTAGATTTCTCTTCTGTTTCCTATTTATATTTATATTTTACCTCCTCAATTTAGCATTATAGACAGGGAAAGACCTAAATCTAAGATCTGCACAAAAATATTTTGCCTTCAAATTCATACCTTGATCGTAGCATGCATGGACTCGACTCATATGACTGGGATTTCCATGAAAAAGATTGTGGGCCGAAAATGGGTGATCACTGTACATTTCTCTTCTGTTTCCTATTTATATTTGTATTTTACCGCCTCAATTTAGCATTATGGACAGGGAAAGACCTACTCTAAGATCTGCACGAAAATATTTTGCCTTCAAATTCATACCGTGATCGTAGCATGCATGAACTCGACTCATATGACTGGGATTTCCATGAAAAAGATTGTGGGCCGAAAATGGGTGATCACTGTACATTTCTCTTCTTTTTCCTATTTATATTTCTATTTTACCTCCTCAATTTAGCATTATGGAAAGGGAAAGACCTAATCTAAGATCAGCAGAAAAATATTTTGCCTTCAATTTCATACCGTGATTGTAGCATGCATGGACTCGACTCATATGAGTGGGATTTCCATGAAAAAGATTGTGGGCCGAAAATGCTTGATCACTGTACGTTTCTCTTCTGTTTCCTATTTATATTTATATTTTACATCCTCAATTTAGCATTATGGACAGGGAAAGACCTAATCTAAGATCTGTACAAAAATATTTTGCCTTCAAATTCATACCGTGATTGTAGCATGCATGGACTCGACTCATATGACTGGGATTTCCATGAAAAAGATTGTGGGCCGAAAATGGATGATCACTGTACATTTCTCTTCTGTTTCCTATTTATATTTATATTTTACCTCCTCAATTTAGCATTATGGACAGGGAAAGACCTAATCTAAAATCAGCACAAAAATATTTTGCCTTCAAATTCATACCGTGATTGTAGCATGCATGGACTCCACTCATATGACTGGGATTTCCATGAAAAAGATTGTGGGCTGAAAATGGGTGATCACTGTACATTTCTCTTCTGTTTCCTATTTATATTTCTATTTTACCTCCTCAATTTAGCATTATGGCCAGGGAAAGACCTAATCTAAGCTCTGCACAAAAATATTTTGCCTTCAAATTCATACCGTGATTGTAGCATGCATGGACTCGACTCATATGACTGGGATTTCCATGAAAAAGATTGTGGCAGAAAATGGGTGATCACTGTACATTTCTCCTCTGTTTCCTATTTATATTTATATTTTACCTCCTCAATTTAGCATTAGGACAGGGAAAGACCTAATCTAAGATCTGTACAAAAATATTTTGCCTCCAAATTCATACCGTGATCGTAGCATGCATGGACTCGACTCATATGACTGTGATTTCCATGAAAAAGATTGTGTGCCGAAAATGGGTGATCACTGTACATTTCTCTTCTGTTTCCTATTCATATTTTTATTTTAGATCCTCAATTTAGCATTATGGATAGGGAAAGACCTAATCTAAGATCTGTACAAAAATATTTTCCCTTCAAATTCATACCGTGATCGTAGCATGCATGGACTCGACTCATATGACTGGGATTTCCATGAAAAAGATTGTGGGCCGAAAATGGGTGATCACTGTAGATTTCTCTTCTGTTTCCTATTTATATTTATATTTTACCTCCTAAATTTAGCATTATGGACAGGGAAAGACCTAATCTAAAATCAGCACAAAAATATTTTGCCTTCAAATTCATACCGTGATTGCAGCATGCATGTACTCAACTCATATGACTGGGATTTCCATGAAAAAGATTGTGGGTTGAAAATGGGTGATCACTGTACATTTCTCTTCTGTTTCCTATTTATATTTCTATTTTACCTCCTCAATTTAGCATTATGGACAGGGAAAGACCGAATCTAAAATCTGCACAAAAATATTTTGCCTTCAAATTTATACCGTGAACGTAGCATGCATGGACTCGACTCATATGACTGGGATTTCCATGAAAAAGATTGTGGGCCGAAAATGGGTGATCACTGTACATTTCTCTTCTGTTTCCTATTTATATTTATATTTTACCTCCTCAATTTAGCATTATGGACAGGGAAAGACCTAATCTAAAATCAGCACAAAAATATTTTGCCTTCAAATTCATACCGTGATTGTAGCATGCGTGGACTCGACTCATATGACTGGGATTTCCATGAAAAAGATTGTGGGCTGAAAATGGGTGATCACTGTACATTTGTCTTCTGTTTCCTTTTTATATTTCTATTTTACCGCCTCAATTTAGCATTATGGCCAGGGAAAGACCTAATCTAAGCTCTGCACAAAAATATTTAGCATTCAAATTCATACCGTGATCGTAGCATGCATGGACTCGACTCATATGACTGGGATTTCCATGAAAAAGATTGTGGGCCGGAAATAGGTGATCACTATACATTTCTCTTCTGTTTCCTATTTATATTTATATTTTACCTCCTCAATTTAGCATTATGGACAGGGAAAGACCTAATCTAAAATCTGCACAAAAATATTTTGCCTTCAATTCATACCGTGATCGTAGCATGCATGGACTCGACTCATATGACTAGGATTACCATGAAAAAGATTGTGGGCCGAAAATGGGTGATTACTGTACATTTCTCTTCTGTTTCCTATTTATATTTCTATTTTACCTCCTCAATTTAGCATTATGGACAGGGAAAGGCCTAATCTAAGATCTGAACAAAAATATTTTGGCTTCAAATTTATACCGTGAACGTAGCATGCATGGACTCGACTCATATGACTGGGATTTCCATGAAAAAGATTGTGGGCCGAAAATGGGTGATCACTGTAGATTTCTCTTCTGTTTCCTATTTATATTTATATTTTACCTCCTCAATTTAGCATTATAGACAGGGAAAGACCTAAATCTAAGATCTGCACAAAAATATTTTGCCTTCAAATTCATACCTTGATCGTAGCATGCATGGACTCGACTCATATGACTGGGATTTCCATGAAAAAGATTGTGGGCCGAAAATGGGTGATCACTGTACATTTCTCTTCTGTTTCCTATTTATATTTGTATTTTACCGCCTCAATTTAGCATTATGGACAGGGAAAGACCTACTCTAAGATCTGCACAAAAATATTTTGCCTTCAAATTCATACCGTGATCGTAGCATGCATGAACTCGACTCATATGACTGGGATTTCCATGAAAAAGATTGTGGGCCGAAAATGGGTGATCACTGTACATTTCTCTTCTTTTTCCTATTTCTATTTCTATTTTACCTCCTCAATTTAGCATTATGGAAAGGGAAAGACCTAATCTAAGATCAGCAGAAAAATATTTTGCCTTCAATTTCATACCGTGATTGTAGCATGCATGGACTCGACTCATATGAGTGGGATTTCCATGAAAAAGATTGTGGGACGAAAATGCTTGATCACTGTACGTTTCTCTTCTGTTTCCTATTTATATTTATATTTTACCTCCTCAATTTAGCATTATGGCCAGGGAAAGACCTAATCTAAGCTCTGCACAAAAATATTTTGCCTTCAAATTCATACCGTGATTGTAGCATGCATGGACTCGACTCATATGACTGGGATTTCCATGAAAAAGATTGTGGGCTGAAAATGGGTGATCACTGTACATTTCTCCTCTGTTTCCTATTTATATTTCTATTTTACCTCCTCAATTTAGCATTAAGACAGGGAAAGACCTAATCTAAAATCTGCACAAAAATATTTTGCATTCAAATTCATACCATGATCGTAGCATGCATGGACTCGACTCATATGACTGTGATTTCCATGAAAAAGATTGTGTGCCGAAAATGGGTGATCACTGTACATTTCTCTTCTGTTTCCTATTCATATTTTTATTTTAGATCCTCAATTTAGCATTATGGATAGGGAAAGACCTAATCTAAGATCTGTACAAAAATATTTTCCCTTCAAATTCATACCGTGATCGTAGCATGCATGGACTCGACTCATATGACTGGGATTTCCATGAAAAAGATTGTGGGCCGAAAATGGGTGATCACTGTAGATTTCTCTTCTGTTTCCTATTTATATTTCCATTTTACCTCCTCAATTTAGCATTATGGACAGGGAAAGACCTAATCTAAAATCAGCACAAAAATATTTTGCCTTCAAATTCATACCGTGATTGCAGCATGCATGTACTCAACTCATATGACTGGGATTTCCATGAAAAAGATTGTGGGTTGAAAATGGGTGATCACTGTACATTTCTCTTCTGTTTCCTATTTATAATTCTATTTTACCTCCACAATTTAGCATTATGGACAGGGAAAGACCGAATCTAAAATCTGCACAAAAATATTTTGCCTTCAAATTTATACCGTGAACGTAGCATGCATGGACTCGACTCATATGACTGGGATTTCCATGAAAAAGATTGTGGGCCGGAAATAGGTGATCACTATACATTTCTCTTCTTTTTCCTATTTATATTTATATTTTACCTCCTCAATTTAGCATTATGGACAGGGAAAGACCTAATCTAAAATCTGCACAAAAATATTTTGCCTTCAATTCATACCGTGATCGTAGCATGCATGGACTCGACTCATATGACTAGGATTTCCATGAAAAAGATTGTGGGCCGAAAATGGGTGATTACTGTACATTTCTCTTCTTTTTCCTATTTATATTTCTATTTTACCTCCTCAATTTATCATTATGGACAGGGAAAGGCCTAATTTAAGATCTGCACAAAAATATTTTGCCTTCAAATTCATACCGTGATCGTAGCATGAATGGACTCCACTCATAAGACTGGGATTTCCATGAAAAAGATTGTGGGCCGAAAATATGTGATCACTGTACATTTCTCTTCTGTTTCCTATTTATATTTATATTTTACATCCTCGATTTAGCATTATGGACAGGGAAAGACCTAATCTAAAATCTGCACAAAAATATTTTGCATTCAAATTCATACCGTGATCGTGGCATGCATGGACTCGACTCATATGACTGGGATTTCCATGAAAAAGATTGTGGTCCGGAAATAGGTGATCACTGTACATTTCTCTTATGTTTCCTATTCATATTTATATTTTCCTCCTCAATTTAGCATTATGGACAGGGAAAGACCTAATCTAAGATCTGCAAAAAAATATTTTGCCTTCAAATTCATACCGTGATCGTAGCATGCATGGACTCGACTCATATGACTGGGATTTCCATGAAAAAGATTGTGGGCATAAAATGGGTGATCACTGTACATTTCTCTTCTGTTTCCTATTTATATTTTTATTTTACCTCCTCAATTTAGCATTATGGACAGGGAAAGACCTAATCTAAGTTCTGCAAAAAATATTTTGCCTTCAAATTCTTACCGTGATCGTAGCATGCATGGACTCGTCTCATATGACTGGGATTTCCATGAAAAAGATTGTGGGCATAAAATGGGTGATCACTGTACATTTCTCTTCTGTTTCCTATTTATATTTTTATTTTACCTCCTCAATTTAGCATTATGGACAGGGAAAGACCTAATCTAAGCTCTGCACAAAAATATTTTGCCTTCAAATTCATACCGTGATCGTAGCATGCATGGACTCGACTCATATGACTGGGATTTCCATTAAAAAGATTGTGGGCCGAAAATGGGTGATCACTGTACATTTATCTTCTGTTTCCTATTTATATTTATATTTTACCTCCTCAATTTAGCATTATGGCATGGGAAAGACCTAATCTAAGCTCTGCACAAAAATATTTTGCATTCAAATTCATACCGTGATCGTAGCATGCATGGACTCGACTCATATGACTGGGATTTCCATGAAAAAGATTGTGGGCAGAAAATGGGTGATCACTGTACATTTCTCTTTTGTTTACTATTTATATTTATATTTTACCTCCTCAATTTAGCATTATGGACAGGGAAAGACCTAATCTAAGATCTGCAAAAAAGTATTTTGCCTTCAAATTGATACCGTGATCATAGCATGCATAGACTTGACTCTTATGACTGGGATTTCAATGAAAAAGATTGTGGGCAGAAAGTGGGTGATCACTGTGCATTTCTCTTTTGTTTCCTATTTATATTTCTAATTTACCTCCTCAATTTAGCATTATGGACAGTGAAAGACCTAATCTAAGATCTGCAAAAAAATAGTTTGCCTACAAATTCATACCGTGATCGTACCATGTACGGACTCGACTCATATGACTGGGATTTCCATGAAAATATTGTGGGCAGAAAATGGGTGATAACTGTACATTTCTCTTCTGTTTCCTATTTATATTTGTATTTGACTTCCTTCATTTAGCCTTATGGACAGGGAAAGACCTAATCTAAGTTCTGCAAAAAATATTTTGCCTTCAAATTCTTACCGTGATCGTAGCATGCATGGACTCGACTCATATGACTGGGATTTCCATGAAAAAGATTGTGGGCAGAAAATGGGTGATCACTGTACATTTCTCATCTGTTTCCTAATCATATTTCTATTTTCCTTCCTCACTTTAGCATTATGGACAGGGAAAGACCAAATCTAAAACCTGCAAAAAAATATTTTGCCTTCAAATTCATACGGTGATCATAGCATGTATGGACTCGACTCATATGACTGGGATGTCCATGAAAAAGATTGTGGGCCGAAAATGGGTGATCACTGTACATTTCTCTTCTTTTTCCTATTTATATTTATATTTTACCTCCTCAATTTAGCATTATGGTCAGGGAAAGACCTAATCTAAGCTCTGCACAAAAATATTTTGCCTTCAAATTCATACCGTGATCGTAGCATGCATGGACTCGACTCATATGACTGGGATTTCCATGAAAAAGATTGTGGGCCGAAAATGGGTGATCACTGAACATTTCTCTCCTGTTTCCTATTCATATTTCTATTTTACTTCCTCAATTTAACATTATTGACAGTGAAAGACCTAATCTAAGCTCTGCACAAAAATATTTTGCCTTCAAATTTATACCGTGATCGTAGCATGCATGGACTCGACTCATAAGACTGGGATTTCCATGAAAAAGATTGTGGGCCTAAAATGGGTGATCACTGTACATTTCTCTTCTGTTTCCTATTTATATTTATATTTTACCTCCTCAATTTAGCATTATGGACAGGGAAAGACCTAATCTAAGATCAGCACAAAAATATTTTGCCTTCAAATTCATACCGTGATTGTAGCATGCATGGACTCGACTCATATGACTGGGATTTCCATGAAAAAGATTGTGGGCTGAAAATGGGTGATCACTGTACATTTCTCTTCTGTTTCCTTTTTATATTTCTATTTTACCTCCTCAATTTAGCATTATGGCCAGGGAAAGACCTAATCTAAGCTCTGCACAAAAATATTTAGCATTCAAATTCATACCGTGATCGTAGCATGCATGGACTCGACTCATATGACTGGGATTTCCATGAAAAAGATTGTGGGCCGGAAATAGGTGATCACTATACATTTCTCTTCTGTTTCCTATTTATATTTATATTTTACCTCCTCAATTTAGCATTATGGACAGGGAAAGACCTAATCTAAAATCTGCACAAAAATATTTTGCCTTCAATTCATACCGTGATCGTAGCATGCATGGACTCGACTCATATGACTGGGATTACCATGAAAAAGATTGTGGGCCGAAAATGGGTGATTACTGTACATTTCTCTTCTGTTTCCTATTTATATTTCTATTTTACCTCCTCAATTTAGCATTATGGACAGGGAAAGGCCTAATCTAAGATCTGAACAAAAATATTTTGGCTTCAAATTTATACCGTGAACGTAGCATGCATGGACTCGACTCATATGACTGGGATTTCCATGAAAAAGATTGTGGGCCGAAAATGGGTGATCACTGTAGATTTCTCTTCTGTTTCCTATTTATATTTATATTTTACCTCCTCAATTTAGCATTATAGACAGGGAAAGACCTAAATCTAAGATCTGCACAAAAATATTTTGCCTTCAAATTCATACCTTGATCGTAGCATGCATGGACTCGACTCATATGACTGGGATTTCCATGAAAAAGATTGTGGGCCGAAAATGGGTGATCACTGTACATTTCTCTTCTGTTTCCTATTTATATTTGTATTTTACCGCCTCAATTTAGCATTATGGACAGGGAAAGACCTACTCTAAGATCTGCACAAAAATATTTTGCCTTCAAATTCATACCGTGATCGTAGCATGCATGAACTCGACTCATATGACTGGGATTTCCATGAAAAAGATTGTGGGCCGAAAATGGGTGATCACTGTACATTTCTCTTCTTTTTCCTATTTCTATTTCTATTTTACCTCCTCAATTTAGCATTATGGACAGGGAAAGACCTAATCTAAGATCAGCAGAAAAATATTTTGCCTTCAATTTCATACCGTGATTGTAGCATGCATGGACTCGACTCATATGAGTGGGATTTCCATGAAAAAGATTGTGGGCCGAAAATGCTTGATCACTATACGTTTCTCTTCTGTTTCCTATTTATATTTCTATTTTACCTCCTCAATTTAGCATTATGGCCAGGGAAAGACCTAATCTAAGCTCTGCACAAAAATATTTTGCCTTCAAATTCATACCGTGATTGTAGCATGCATGGACTCGACTCATATGACTGGGATTTCCATGAAAAAGATTGTGGGCTGAAAATGGGTGATCACTGTACATTTCTCCTCTGTTTACTATTTATATTTCTATTTTACCTCCTCAATTTAGCATTAGGACAGGGAAAGACCTAATCTAAAATCTGCACAAAAATATTTTGCATTCAAATTCATACCGTGATCGTAGCATGCATGGACTCGACTCATATGACTGTGATTTCCATGAAAAAGATTGTGTGCCGAAAATGGGTGATCACTGTACATTTCTCTTCTGTTTCCTATTCATATTTTTATTTTAGATCCTCAATTTAGCATTATGGATAGGGAAAGACCTAATCTAAGATCTGTACAAAAATATTTTCCCTTCAAATTCATACCGTGATCGTAGCATGCATGGACTCGACTCATATGACTGGGATTTCCATGAAAAAGATTGTGGGCCGAAAATGGGTGATCACTGTAGATTTCTCTTCTGTTTCCTATTTATATTTCCATTTTACCTCCTCAATTTAGCATTATGGACAGGGAAAGACCTAATCTAAAATCAGCACAAAAATATTTTGCCTTCAAATTCATACCGTGATTGCAGCATGCATGTACTCAACTCATATGACTGGGATTTCCATGAAAAAGATTGTGGGTTGAAAATGGGTGATCACTGTACATTTCTCTTCTGTTTCCTATTTATATTTCTATTTTACCTCCACAATTTAGCATTATGGACAGGGAAAGACCGAATCTAAAATCTGCACAAAAATATTTTGCCTTCAAATTTATACCGTGAACGTAGCATGCATGGACTCGACTCATATGACTGGGATTTCCATGAAAAA
This sequence comes from Acanthosepion lycidas, assembly GCA_963932145.1. NCBI lineage: Eukaryota > Metazoa > Mollusca > Cephalopoda > Sepiida > Sepiidae > Acanthosepion > Acanthosepion lycidas. The sequence continues at coordinate 105,078,592 of OZ010592.1, read as the reverse complement.
GATTGTGGGCCGGAAATAGGTGATCACTATACATTTCTCTTCTTTTTCCTATTTATATTTATATTTTACCTCCTCAATTTAGCATTATGGACAGGGAAAGACCTAATCTAAAATCTGCACAAAAATATTTTGCCTTCAATTCATACCGTGATCGTAGCATGCATGGACTCGACTCATATGACTAGGATTTCCATGAAAAAGATTGTGGGCCGAAAATGGGTGATTACTGTACATTTCTCTTCTTTTTCCTATTTATATTTCTATTTTACCTCCTCAATTTATCATTATGGACAGGGAAAGGCCTAATTTAAGCTCTGCACAAAAATATTTTGCCTTCAAATTCATACCGTGATCGTAGCATGCATGGACTCCACTCATAAGACTGGGATTTCCATGAAAAAGATTGTGGGCCGAAAATATGTGATCACTGTACATTTCTCTTCTGTTTCCTATTTATATTTATATTTTACATCCTCGATTTAGCATTATGGACAGGGAAAGACCTAATCTAAGATCTGTACAAAAATATTTTCCCTTCAAATTCATACCGTGATCGTAGCATGCATGGACTCGACTCATATGACTGGGATTTCCATGAAAAAGATTGTGGGCCGAAAATGGGTGATCACTGTAGATTTCTCTTCTGTTTCCTATTTATATTTCTATTTTACTTCCTCAATTTAGCATTATGGACAGGGAAAGACCTAATCTAAAATCTGCACAAAAAAATTTTGCCTTCAAATTCATACCGTGATCGTGGCATGCATGGACTCGACTCATATGACTGGGATTTCCATGAAAAAGATTGTGGTCCGGAAATAGGTGATCACTGTACATTTCTCTTATGTTTCCTATTCATATTTATATTTTCCTCCTCAATTTAGCATTATGGACAGGGAAAGACCTAATCTAAGATCTGCAAAAAAATATTTTGCCTTCAAATTCATACCGTGATCGTAGCATGCATGGACTCGACTCATATGACTGGGATTTCCATGAAAAAGATTGTGGGCATAAAATGGGTGATCACTGTACATTTCTCTTCTGTTTCCTATTTATATTTTTATTTTACCTCCTCAATTTAGCATTATGGACAGGGAAAGACCTAATCTAAGTTCTGCAAAAAATATTTTGCCTTCAAATTCTTACCGTGATCGTAGCATGCATGGACTCGACTCATATGACTGGGATTTCCATGAAAAAGATTGTGGGCAGAAAATGGGTGATCACTGTACATTTCTCATCTGTTTCCTAATCATATTTCTATTTTTCTTCCTCACTTTAGCATTATGGACAGGGAAAGACCAAATCTAAAACCTGCAAAAAAATATTTTGCCTTCAAATTCATACGGTGATCATAGCATGTATGGACTCGACTCATATGACTGGGATGTCCATGAAAAAGATTGTGGGCCGAAAATGGGTGATCAGTGTACATTTCTCTTCTGTTTCCTATTTATATTTCTATTTTACCTCGTCAATTTAGCATTATGGACAGGGAAAGACCTAATCTAAGCTCTGCACAAAAATATTTTGCCTTCAAATTCATACCGTGATCGTAGCATGCATGGACTCGACTCATATGACTGGGATTTCCATGAAAAAGATTGTGGGCATAAAATGGGTGATCACTGTACATTTCTCTTCTGTTTCCTATTTATATTTTTATTTTACCTCCTCAATTTAGCATTATGGACAGGGAAAGACCTAATCTAAGCTCTGCACAAAAATATTTTGCCTTCAAATTCATACCGTGATCGTAGCATGCATGGACTCGACTCATATGACTGGGATTTCCATTAAAAAGATTGTGGGCCGAAAATGGGTGATCACTGTACATTTATCTTCTGTTTCCTATTTATATTTATATTTTACCTCCTCAATTTAGCATTATGGCATGGGAAAGACCTAATCTAAGCTCTGCACAAAAATATTTTGCATTCAAATTCATACCGTGATCGTAGCATGCATGGACTCGACTCATATGACTGGGATTTCCATGAAAAAGATTGTGGGCAGAAAATGGGTGATCACTGTACATTTCTCTTTTGTTTACTATTTATATTTTACCTCCTCAATTTAGCATTATGGACAGGGAAAGACCTAATCTAAGATCTGCAAAAAAGTATTTTGCCTTCAAATTGATACCGTGATCATAGCATGCATAGACTTGACTCTTATGACTGGGATTTCAATGAAAAAGATTGTGGGCAGAAAGTGGGTGATCACTGTGCATTTCTCTTTTGTTTCCTATTTATATTTCTAATTTACCTCCTCAATTTAGCATTATGGACAGTGAAAGACCTAATCTAAGATCTGCAAAAAAATAGTTTGCCTACAAATTCATACCGTGATCGTACCATGTACGGACTCGACTCATATGACTGGGATTTCCATGAAAATATTGTGGGCAGAAAATGGGTGATAACTGTACATTTCTCTTCTGTTTCCTATTTATATTTGTATTTGACTTCCTTCATTTAGCCTTATGGACAGGGAAAACCTAATCTAAGTTCTGCAAAAAATATTTTGCCTTCAAATTCTTACCGTGATCGTAGCATGCATGGACTCGACTCATATGACTGGGATTTCCATGAAAAAGATTGTGGGCAGAAAATGGGTGATCACTGTACATTTCTCATCTGTTTCCTAATCATATTTCTATTTTCCTTCCTCACTTTAGCATTATGGACAGGGAAAGACCAAATCTAAAACCTGCAAAAAAATATTTTGCCTTCAAATTCATACGGTGATCATAGCATGTATGGACTCAACTCATATGACTGGGATGTCCATGAAAAAGATTGTGGGCCGAAAATGGGTGATCACTGTACATTTCTCTTCTTTTTCCTATTTATATTTATATTTTACCTCCTCAATTTAGCATTATGGACAGGGAAAGACCTAATCTAAGCTCTGCACAAAAATATTTTGCCTTCAAATTCATACCGTGATCGTAGCATGCATGGACTCGACTCATATGACTGGGATTTCCATGAAAAAGATTGTGGGCCGAAAATGGGTGATCACTGAACATTTCTCTCCTGTTTCCTATTCATATTTCTATTTTACTTCCTCAATTTAACATTATGGACAGTGAAAGACCTAATCTAAGCTCTGCACAAAAATATTTTGCCTTCAAATTTATACCGTGATCGTAGCATGCATGGACTCGACTCATAAGACTGGGATTTCCATGAAAAAGATTGTGGGCCTAAAATGGGTGATCACTGTACATTTCTCTTCTGTTTCCTATTTATATTTATATTTTACCTCCTCAATTTAGCATTATGGACAGGGAAAGTCTTAATCTAAGATCTGCACAAAAATATTTTGCCTACAAATTCATACCGTGATCGTAGCATGCATGGACTCGACTCATATGACTGGGATTTCCATGAAAAATATTGTGGGCCGAAAATGGGTGATCAATGTACATTTCTCTGCTGTTTCCTATTTATATTTTTTATTTTACCTCCTCAATTTAGCATTATAGACAGGGAAAGTCCTAATCTAAGATCTGCACAAAAATATTTTGCCTTCAAATTCATACCATGAGCGTAGCATGCATGGACTCGACTCCTATGACTGGGATTTCCATGAAAAAGATTGTGGGCCGAAAATGGGTGATCAATGTACATTTCTCTTCTGTTTCTTATTTATATTTATATTTTACATCCTCAATTCAGCATTATGGACAGGGAAAGCCTAATCTAAGTTCTGCACAAAAATATTTTGCCTTCAAATTCATACCGTGATCGTAGCATGCATGGACTCGACTCATATGACTGGGATTTCCATGAAAAAGATTGTGGGCCGAAAATGTGTGATTACTGTACATTTCTCTTCTGTTTTCTATTTATATTTCTATTTTACCTCCTCAATTTAGCATTATGGACAGGGAAAGTCTTAATCTAAGATCTGCACAAAAATATTTTGCCTACAAATTCATACCGTGATCGTAGCATGCATGGACTCGACTCATATGACTGGGATTTCCATGAAAAATATTGTGGGCCGAAAATGGGTGATCAATGTACATTTCTCTGCTGTTTCCTATTTATATTTTTTATTTTACCTCCTCAATTTAGCATTATAGACAGGGAAAGTCCTAATCTAAGATCTGCACAAAAATATTTTGCCTTCAAATTCATACCATGAGCGTAGCATGCATGGACTCGACTCCTATGACTGGGATTTCCATGAAAAAGATTGTGGGCCGAAAATGGGTGATCAATGTACATTTCTCTTCTGTTTCTTATTTATATTTATATTTTACATCCTCAATTCAGCATTATGGACAGGGAAAGCCTAATCTAAGTTCTGCACAAAAATATTTTGCCTTCAAATTCATACCGTGATCGTAGCATGCATGGAATCGACTCATATGATTGGGATTTCCCTGAAAAAGATTGTGGGCCAAAAATGGTTGATCACTGTACATTTCTCTTCTGTTTCCTATTTATATTTCTATTTTACCTCATCAATTTAGCATTATGGACAGGGAAAGACATAATCTAAGCTCTGCACAAAAATATTTTGCCTTCAAATTCATAGCGTGATTGTAGCATGCATGGACTCGACTCATATGACTGGGATTTCCATGAAAAAGATTGTGGGCTGAAAATGGGTGATCACAGTACATTTCTCTTCTGTTTCCTATTTATATTTTTTATTTTACCTCCTCAATTTAGCATTATGGCCAGGGAAAGACCTAATCTAAGATCTGCACAAAAATATTTTGCCTTCAAATTCATACCGTGATCGTAGAATGCATGGACTCGACTCATATGACTGGGATTTCCATGAAAAAGACTGTGGGCCGAAAATCGGTGATCAATGTACATTTCTCTTCTGTTTCCTATTTATATTTATATTTTACCTCCTCAATTTAGCATTATGGCCAGGGAAAAACCTAATCTAAGATCTGCACAAAAATATTTTGCCTTCAAATTCATACCTTGATCGTAGCATGCATGGACTCGACTCATATGACTGGGATTTCCATGAAAAAGATTGTGGTTCGAAAATGGGTGATCACTGTACATTTCTCTTCTGTTTCCTATTTATATTTCTATTTTACATCCTCAATTTAGCATTATGGACAGGGAAAGACCTAATCTAAAATCTGCACAAAAATATTTTGCCTTCAAATTCATACCGTGATCGTAGCATGCATGGACTCGACTCATATGACTGGGATTTCCATGAAAAAGATTGTGGGCCGAAAATGGGTGATCACTGTACATTTCTCTTCTGTTTCCTATTTATATTTCTATTTTCCATCCTCAATTTAGCATTATGGACAGGGAATGACCTAATCTAAAATCTGCACAAAAATATTTTGCCTTCAAATTCATACCGTGATCGTAGCATGGATGGACTCGACTCATATGACTGGGATTTCCATGAAAAAGATTGTGGGCCGAAAATGGGTGATCACTGTACATTTCTCTTCTGTTTCCTATTTATATTTATATTTTTCATCCTCAATTTAGCATTGTGGACAGGGAAAGACCTAATCTAAGATCTGCACAAAAATATTTTGCCTTCAAATTCATACCGTGATCGTAGCATGCATGGACTCGAATCATATGACTGGGATTTCCATGAAAAAGATTGTGGGCCGAAAATGTGTGATTACTGTACATTTCTCTTCTGTTTTCTATTTATATTTCTATTTTACCTCCTCAATTTAGCATTATGGACAGGGAAAGTCTTAATCTAAGATCTGCACAAAAATATTTTGCCTACAAATTCATACCGTGATCGTAGCATGCATGGACTCGACTCATATGACTGGGATTTCCATGAAAAATATTGTGGGCCGAAAATGGGTGATCAATGTACATTTCTCTGCTGTTTCCTATTTATATTTTTTATTTTACCTCCTCAATTTAGCATTATAGACAGGGAAAGTCCTAATCTAAGATCTGCACAAAAATATTTTGCCTTCAAATTCATACCATGAGCGTAGCATGCATGGACTCGACTCCTATGACTGGGATTTCCATGAAAAAGATTGTGGGCCGAAAATGGGTGATCAATGTACATTTCTCTTCTGTTTCTTATTTATATTTATATTTTACATCCTCAATTCAGCATTATGGACAGGGAAAGCCTAATCTAAGTTCTGCACAAAAATATTTTGCCTTCAAATTCATACCGTGATCGTAGCATGCATGGAATCGACTCATATGATTGGGATTTCCCTGAAAAAGATTGTGGGCCAAAAATGGTTGATCACTGTACATTTCTCTTCTGTTTCCTATTTATATTTCTATTTTACCTCATCAATTTAGCATTATGGACAGGGAAAGACATAATCTAAGCTCTGCACAAAAATATTTTGCCTTCAAATTCATAGCGTGATTGTAGCATGCATGGACTCGACTCATATGACTGGGATTTCCATGAAAAAGATTGTGGTTCGAAAATGGGTGATCACTGTACATTTCTCTGCTGTTTCCTATTTATATTTTTTATTTTACCTCCTCAATTTAGCATTATAGACAGGGAAAGTCCTAATCTAAGATCTGCACAAAAATATTTTGCCTTCAAATTCATACCGTGAGCGTAGCATGCATGGACTCGACTCCTATGACTGGGATTTCCATGAAAAAGATTGTGGGCCGAAAATGGGTGATCAATGTACATTTCTCTTCTGTTTCTTATTTATATTTATATTTTACACCCTCAATTCAGCATTATGGACAGGGAAAGCCTAATCTAAGTTCTGCACAAAAATATTTTGCCTTCAAATTCATACCGTGATCGTAGCATGCATGGAATCGACTCATATGATTGGGATTTCCCTGAAAAAGATTGTGGGCCAAAAATGGTTGATCACTGTACATTTCTCTTCTGTTTCCTATTTATATTTCTATTTTACCTCATCAATTTAGCATTATGGACAGGGAAAGACCTAATCTAAGATCTGCACAAAAATATTTTGCCTTCAATTTCATACCGTGATCGTAGCATGCATGGACTCGACTCATATGACTGGGATTTCCATGAAAAAGATTGTGGGCCGAAAATGGGTGATCACTGTACATTTCTCTTCTGTTTCCTATTTATATTTCTATTTTACATCCTCAATTTAGCATTATGGACAGGGAAAGACCTAATCTAAAATCTGCACAAAAATATTTTGCCTTCAAATTCATACCGTGATCGTAGCATGCATGGACTCGACTCATATGACTGGGATTTCCATGAAAAAGATTGTGGGCCGAAAATGGGTGATCACTGTACATTTCTCTTCTGTTTCCTATTTATATTTCTATTTTCCATCCTCAATTTAGCATTATGGACAGGGAATGACCTAATCTAAAATCTGCACAAAAATATTTTGCCTTCAAATTCATACCGTGATCGTAGCATGGATGGACTCGACTCATATGACTGGGATTTCCATGAAAAAGATTGTGGGCCGAAAATGGGTGATCACTGTACATTTCTCTTCTGTTTCCTATTTATATTTATATTTTACATCCTCAATTTAGCATTGTGGACAGGGAAAGACCTAATCTAAGATCTGCACAAAAATATTTTGCCTTCAAATTCATACCGTGATCGTAGCATGCATGGACTCGACTCATATGACTGGGATTTCCATGAAAAAGATTGTGGGCCGAAAATGTGTGATTACTGTACATTTCTCTTCTGTTTTCTATTTATATTTCTATTTTACCTCCTCAATTTAGCATTATGGACAGGGAAAGTCTTAATCTAAGATCTGCACAAAAATATTTTGCCTACAAATTCATACCGTGATCGTAGCATGCATGGACTCGACTCATATGTCTGGGATTTCCATGAAAAAGATTGTGGGCCGAAAATGGGTGATCACTGTACATTTCTCTTCTGTTTCCTATTTATATTTCTATTTTACCTCCTCAATTTAGCATTATGGCCAGGGAAAGACCTAATCTAAGATCTGCACAAAAATATTTTGCCTTCAAATTCATACCGTGATCGTAGCATGCATGGACTCGACTCATATGACTGGGATTTCGATGAAAAAATTGTCGGCCGAAAATGGGTGATCACTGTACATTTCTCTTCTCTTTCCTATTTATATTTCTATTTTATATCCCCAATTTAGCATTATGGACTGGGAAAGACCTAATCTAAGATCTGCACAAAAATATTTTGCCTTCAAATTCATACCGTGATCGTAGCATCCATGGACTCGACTCATATGACTGGGATTTCCATGAAAAAGATTGTGGGCCGAAAATGGGTGATCACTGTGCATTTCTCTTCTCTTTCCTATTTATATTTCTATTTTACCTCCTCAATTTAGCATTATGGACAGGGAAAGACCTAATATAAACTTTGCAAAAAAATATTTTGCCTTCAAATTCATAACGTGATCGTAGCATGCATGGACTCGACTCATATGACTGGAATTTCCATGAAAAAGATTGTGGGCCGAAAATGGGTGATCACTGTACATTTCTCTTCTGTTTCCTATTTATATTTATATTTTACATCCTCAATTTAGCATTATGGACAGGGATAGACCTAATCTAAGATCTGCACAAAAATATTTTGCCTTCAAATTCATACCCTGATCGTAGCATGCATGGACTCGACTCATATGACTGGGATTTCCATGAAAAAGATTGTGGGCCGAAAATGGGTGATCACTGTACATTTCTCTTCTGTTTCCTATTTATATTTATATTTTACCTCCTCAATTTAGCATTATGGACAGGGAAAGACCTAATCTAAGATCTGCACAAAAATATTTTGCCTTCAAATTCATAACATGATCGTAGTCTGCATGGACTCGACTCATAAGACTGGAATTTCCATGAAAAAGATTGTGGGCCGAAAATGGGTGATCACTGTACATTTCTCTTCTGTTTCCTATTTATATTTCTATTTTACCTCCTCAATTTAGCATTATGGACAGGGAAAGACCTAATCTAAGATCTGCGCAAAAATATTTTGCCTTCAAATTCATACCGTGATCGTAGCATGCATGGACTCGACTCATATGACTGGGATTTCCATGAAAAAGATTGTGGGCCGAAAATGGGTGATCACTGTACATTTCTCTTCTGTTTCCTATTTATATTTCTATTTTACCTCCTCAATTTAGCATTATAGACTGGGAAAGACCTAATCTAAGATCTGCACAAAAATATTTTGCCTTCAAATTCATACCGTGATCGTAGCATGCATGGACTCGACTCATTACTGGAATTTCCATGAAAAAGATTGTGGGCCGAAAATGGGTGATCACTGTACATTTCTCTTCTTTTTCCTATTTATATTTCTATTTTACCTCCTCAATTTAGCATTATGGACAGGGAAAGACCTAATCTAAGATCTGCACAAAAATATTTTGCCTTCAAATTTATAACGTGATCGTAGTATGCATGGACTCGACTCATATGACTGGGATTTCGATGAAAAAGATTGTGGGCCGAAAATGGGTAATCACAGTGCATTTCTCGTCTGTTTCCTATTTATATTTCTATTTTACCTCCTCAATTTAGCATTATGGACAGGGAAAGACCTAATCTAAGATCTGCACAAAAATATTTTGCCTTCAAATTCATACCGTGATCGTAGCATGCATGGACTCGACTCATATGACTGGGATTTCCATGAAAAAGATGGTGGACCGAAAATGGGTGATCACTGTTCATTTCTCTTCTGTTTCCTATTTATATTTCTATTTTACATCCTCAATTTAGCATTATGGACAGGGAAAGACCTAATCTAAGATCTGCACAAAAGTATTTTGCCTTCAAATTCATACCGTGATCGTAGCATGCATGGACTCGACTCATATGACTGGGATTTCCATGAAAAAGATTGTGGGCCGAAAATGGGTGATCACTGTACATTTCTCTTCTGTTTCCTATTTATATTTATATTTTACATCCCCAATTTAGCATTATGGACAGGGAAAGACCTAATCTAAGATCTGCACAAAAATATTTTGCCTTCAAATTCATACCGTGATCGTAGCATGCATAGACTCGACTCATATGACTGGGATTTCCATGAAAAAGATTGTGGGCCGAAAATGGGTGATCACTGTACATTTCTCTTCTGTTTCCTATTTATATTTATATTTTACTTCCTCAATTTAGCATTATGGACAGGGAAAGACCTAATCTAAGATCTGCAAAAAAATATTATGCCTTCAAATTCATAACGTGATCGTAGCATGCATGGACTCGACTCATATGACTGGAATTTCCATGAAAAAGATTGTGGGCCGAAAATGGGTGATCACTGTACATTTCTCTTCTGTTTCCTATTTATATTTCTATTTTACCTCCTCAATTTAGCATTATGGACAGGGAAAGACCTAATCTAAGATCTGCACAAAAATATTTTGACTTCAAATTCATACCGTGATCGTAGCATGCATCGACTCGACTCATATGACTGGGATTTCCATCAAAAAGATTGTGGGCCGAAAATGGGTGATCACTGTACATTTCTCTTTTGTTTCCTATTTATATTTCTATTTTACCTCCTCAATTTAGCATTATGGCCAGGGAAAGTGCTAATCTAAGCTCTGCACAATAATATTTTGCCTTCAAATTCATACCGTGATCGTAGCATGCATGGACTCAACTCATATGACTGGGATTTCCATGAAAAAGATTGTGGGCCGAAAATGGGTGATCACTGTACATTTCTCTTCTGTTTCCTATTTATATTTCTATTTTACCTCCTCAATTTAGCATTATGGACAGGGAAAGACCTAATCTAAGTTCTGCAAAAAAATATTTTGCCTTCAAATTCACAACGTGATCATAGCATGCATGGACTCGACTCATATGACTGGGATTTCCATGAAAAAGATTGTGGCCGAAAATGGGTGATCACTGTACATTTCTCTTCTGTTTCCTATTCATATTTCTATTTTACATCCTCAATTTAGCATTATGGACAGAGAAAGACCTAATCTAAGATCTGCACAAAAATATTTTGCTTTCAAATTCATACCCTGATCGTAGCATGCATGTACTCGACTCATATGACTGGGATTTCCATGAAAAAGATTGTGGGCCGAAAATGGGTGATCACTGTGCATTTCTCTTCTGTTTCCAATTTATATTTCTATTTTACATCCTCAATTTAGCATTATCGACAGGGAAAGACCTAATCTAAGATCTACACAAAAATATTTTGCCTTCAAATTCATAACGTGATCGTAGCATGCATTGACTCGACTCATATGACTGGAATTTCCATGAAAAAGATTGTGGGCCGAAAATGGGTGATCACTGTACATTTCTCTTCTGTTTCCTATTTATATTTCTATTTTACCTCCTCAATTTAGCATTATGGACAGGGAAAGACCTAATCTAAGATCTACACAAAAATATTTTTCCTTCAAATTCATACCGTGATCGTAGCATGCATGGACTCGACTCATATGACTGGGATTTCCATGAAAAAGATTGTGGGCCGAAAATGGGTGATCACTGTACATTTCTCTTCTGTTTCCTATTTATATTTCTATTTTACCTCCTCAATTTAGCATTATGGCCAGTGAAAGAGCTAATCTAAGCTCTGCACAAAAATATTTTGCCTTCAAATTCATACCGTGATCGTAGCATGCATGGACTCGACTCATTACTGGAATTTCCATGAAAAAGATTGTGGGCCGAAAATGGGTGATCACTGTACATTTCTCTTCTTTTTCCTATTTATATTTCTATTTTACCTCCTCAATTTAGCATTATGGACAGGGAAAGACCTAATCTAAGATCTGCACAAAAATATTTTGCCTTCAAATTTATAACGTGATCGTAGTATGCATGGACTCGACTCATATGACTGGGATTTCGATGAAAAAGATTGTGGGCCGAAAATGGGTAATCACAGTGCATTTCTCGTCTGTTTCCTATTTATATTTCTATTTTACCTCCTCAATTTAGCATTATGGACAGGGAAAGACCTAATCTAAGATCTGCACAAAAATATTTTGCCTTCAAATTCATACCGTGATCGTAGCATGCATGGACTCGACTCATATGACTGGGATTTCCATGAAAAAGATGGTGGACCGAAAATGGGTGATCACTGTTCATTTCTCTTCTGTTTCCTATTTATATTTCTATTTTACATCCTCAATTTAGCATTATGGACAGGGAAAGACCTAATCTAAGATCTGCACAAAAGTATTTTGCCTTCAAATTCATACCGTGATCGTAGCATGCATGGACTCGACTCATATGACTGGGATTTCCATGAAAAAGATTGTGGGCCGAAAATGGGTGATCACTGTACATTTCTCTTCTGTTTCCTATTTATATTTATATTTTACATCCCCAATTTAGCATTATGGACAGGGAAAGACCTAATCTAAGATCTGCACAAAAATATTTTGCCTTCAAATTCATACCGTGATCGTAGCATGCATAGACTCGACTCATATGACTGGGATTTCCATGAAAAAGATTGTGGGCCGAAAATGGGTGATCACTGTACATTTCTCTTCTGTTTCCTATTTATATTTATATTTTACTTCCTCAATTTAGCATTATGGACAGGGAAAGACCTAATCTAAGATCTGCAAAAAAATATTATGCCTTCAAATTCATAACGTGATCGTAGCATGCATGGACTCGACTCATATGACTGGAATTTCCATGAAAAAGATTGTGGGCCGAAAATGGGTGATCACTGTACATTTCTCTTCTGTTTCCTATTTATATTTCTATTTTACCTCCTCAATTTAGCATTATGGACAGGGAAAGACCTAATCTAAGATCTGCACAAAAATATTTTGACTTCAAATTCATACCGTGATCGTAGCATGCATCGACTCGACTCATATGACTGGGATTTCCATCAAAAAGATTGTGGGCCGAAAATGGGTGATCACTGTACATTTCTCTTTTGTTTCCTATTTATATTTCTATTTTACCTCCTCAATTTAGCATTATGGCCAGGGAAAGTGCTAATCTAAGCTCTGCACAATAATATTTTGCCTTCAAATTCATACCGTGATCGTAGCATGCATGGACTCAACTCATATGACTGGGATTTCCATGAAAAAGATTGTGGGCCGAAAATGGGTGATCACTGTACATTTCTCTTCTGTTTCCTATTTATATTTCTATTTTACCTCCTCAATTTAGCATTATGGACAGGGAAAGACCTAATCTAAGTTCTGCAAAAAAATATTTTGCCTTCAAATTCACAACGTGATCATAGCATGCATGGACTCGACTCATATGACTGGGATTTCCATGAAAAAGATTGTGGCCGAAAATGGGTGATCACTGTACATTTCTCTTCTGTTTCCTATTCATATTTCTATTTTACATCCTCAATTTAGCATTATGGACAGAGAAAGACCTAATCTAAGATCTGCACAAAAATATTTTGCTTTCAAATTCATACCCTGATCGTAGCATGCATGTACTCGACTCATATGACTGGGATTTCCATGAAAAAGATTGTGGGCCGAAAATGGGTGATCACTGTGCATTTCTCTTCTGTTTCCAATTTATATTTCTATTTTACATCCTCAATTTAGCATTATCGACAGGGAAAGACCTAATCTAAGATCTACACAAAAATATTTTGCCTTCAAATTCATACCGTGATCGTAGCATGCATGGACTCGACTCATATGACTGGGATTTCCATGAAAAAGATTGTGGGCCGAAAATGGGTGATCACTGTACATTTCTCTTCTGTTTCCTATTTATATTTATATTTTACCTCCTGAATTTAGCATTTTGACACAGGGAAAGAGCTAATCTAAGCTCTGCACAAAAATATTTTGCCTTCAAATTCATACCGTGATCGTAGCATGCATGGACTCGACTCATATGACTGGGATTTCCATGAAAAAGATTGTGATCCGAAAATGGGTGATCACTGTACATTTCTCTTCTGTTTCCTATTTATATTTATATTTTACCTCCTCAATTTAGCATTATGGACAGAGAATGACCTAATCTAAAATCTGCACAAAAAAATTTTGCCTTCAAATTCATACCGTGATCGTAGCATGCATGGACTCGACTCATATGACTGGGATTTCCATGAAAAAGATTGTGGGCCGAAAATGGGTGATCACTGTACATTTCTCTTCTGTTTCCTATTTATATTTATATTTACCTCCTCAATTTAGCATTATGGCCAGGGAAAGTGCTAATCTAAGCTCTGCACAAAAATATTTTGCCTTCAAATTCATACCGTGATCATAGCATGCATGGACTCGACTCATATGACTGGGATTTCCATGAAAAAATTGTGGGCCGAAAATGGGTGATCTCTGTACATTTCTCTTCTGTTTCCTATTTATATCTATATTTTACATCCTCAATTTAGCATTGTGGACAGGGAAGGACCTAATCTAAGATATGCACAAAAATATTATGCCTTCAAATTCATACCGTGATTGTAGCATGCATGGACTCAACTCATATGACTGGGATTTCGATGAAAAAGATTGTGGGCCGAAAATGGGTGATCACTGTACATTTCTCTTCTGTTTCCTATTTATATTTATATTTTACCTCCTCAATTTAGCATTATGAACAGGGAAAGACCTAATCTAAGATCTGCACAAAAATATTTTGCCATCAAATTCATACCCTGATCGTAGCATGCATGGACTCGACTGATATGACAGGGATTTCCATGAAAAAGATTGTGGGCCGAAAATGGGTGATCACTGTACATTTCTCTTCTGTTTCCTATTTATATTTATATTTTACTTCCTCAATTTAGCATTATGGACAGGGAAAGACCTAATCTAAGTTCTGCAAAAAAATATTTTGCCTTCAAATTCATAACGTGATCGTAGCATGCATGGACTTGACTCATATGACTGGGATTTCCATAAAAAAGATTGTGGGCCGAAAATGGGTGATCACTGTACATTTCTCTTCTGTTTCCTATTCATATTTCTATTTTACATCCTCAATTTAGCATTATGGACAGAGAAAGACCTAATCTAAGCTCTGCACAAAAATATTTTGCCTTCAAATTCCTACCGTGATCGTAGCATGCATGGACTCGACTCATATGACTGGGATTTCCATGAAAAAGATTGTGGCCCGAAAATGGGTGATCACTGTACATATCTCTTCTGTTTCCTATTTATATTTATATTTTACCTCCTCAATTTAGCATTATGGACAGGTAATGACGTAATCTAAGATCTGCACAAAAATATTTTGCCTTCAAATTCATACCGTGATCTTAGCATGCATGGAATTGACTCATATGACTAGAATTTCCATGAAAAATATTGTGGGCCGACAATGGGTGATCACTGTACATTTCTCTTCTGTTTCCTATTTATATTTATATTTTACCTCCTCAATTTAGCATTATGGACAGGGAATGACCGAATCTAAGATCTGCACAAAAATATTTTGCCTTCAAATTCATAACGTGATCTTAGCATGCATGGACTCGACTCATATGACTGGGATTTCCATGAAAAAAATTGTGGGCCGAAAATGGGTGATCACTGTACATTTCTCTTCTGTTTCCTATTTATATTTCTATTTTACCTCCTCAATTTAGCATTATGGACAGGGAATGACCTAATCTAAGATCTGCACAAAAATATTTTGCCTTCAAATTCATAACGTGATCTTAGCATGCATGGAATCGACTCATATGACTGGGATTTCCATGAAAAAGATTGTGGGCCGACAATGGGTGATCACTGTACATTTCCCTTCTGTTTCCTATTTATATTTCTATTTTACCTCCTCAATTTAGCATTATGGACAGGGAAAGACCAAATCTAAGATCTGTACAAAAATATTTTGCCTTCAAATTTATACCGTGATCGTAGCATGCATGGACTCGACTCATATGACTGGGATTTCCATGAAAAAGATTGTGGGCCGAAAATGGGTGATCACTGTACATTTCTCTTCTTTTTCCTATTTATATTTATATTTTACCTCCTCAATTTAGCATTATGGACAGGGAAACACCTAATCTAAGCTCTGCACAAAAATATTTTGCCTTCAAATTCCTACCGTGATCGTAGCATGCATGGACTCGACTCATATGACTGGGATTTCCATGAAAAAGATTGTGGCCCGAAAATGGGTGATCACTGTACATATCTCTTCTGTTTCCTATTTATATTTATATTTTACCTCCTCAATTTAGCATTATGGACAGGTAATGACGTAATCTAAGATCTGCACAAAAATATTTTGCCTTCAAATTCATACCGTGATCGTAGCATGCATGGACTCGACTCATATGACTGGGATTTCCATGAAAAAGATTGTCGGCCGAAAATGGGTGATCACTGTACATTTCTCTTCTGTTTCCTATTTCTATTTATATTTTACCTCCTAAATTTAGCATTATAGACAGGGAATGACCTAATCTAAGATCTGCACAAAAATATTTTGCCTTCAAATTCATAACGTGATCTTAGCATGCATGGAATTGACTCATATGACTGGAATTTCCATGAAAAATATTGTGGGCCGACAATGGGTGATCACTGTATATTTCTCTTCTGTTTACTATTTATATTTCTATTTTACCTCCTCAATATAGCATTATGGACAGGGAATGACCGAATCTAAGATCTGCACAAAAATATTTTGCCTTCAAATTCATAACGTGATCTTAGCATGCATGGACTCGACTCATATGACTGGGATTTCCATGAAAAAAATTGTGGGCCGAAAATGGGTGATCACTGTACATTTCTCTTCTTTTTCCTATTTAAATTTATATTTTATCTCCTCAATTTAGCATTATGGCCAGGGAAAGACCTAATCTAAGATCTGCACAAAAATATTTTGCCTTCAAATTCATACCGTGATCGTAGCATGCATGGACTCGACTCATATGACTGGGATTTCCATGAAAAAGATTGTGGGCCAAAAATGGGTGATCTCTGTACATTTCTTTTCTGTTTCCTATTTATATTGTTATTTTACCTCCACAATTAACATTATAGACTGGGAAAAACCTAATCTAAGCTCTGCACAAAAATATTTTGCCTTCAAATTCATACCGTGATCGTAGCATGCATGGACTCGACTCATATGACTGGGATTTCCATGAAAAAGATTGTGGGCCGAAAAAGGGTGATCACTATACATTTCTCTTCTGTTTCCTATTTATATTTCTATTTTACCTCCTCAATTTAGCATTATGAACAGGGAAAGACCTAATCTAATATCAGCACAAAAATATTTTGCCTTCAAATTCATACCGTGATCGTAGCATGCACGGACTCGAATCATATGACTGGGATTTCCATGAAAAAGATTGTGGGCCGAAAATAGGTGATCTCTGTACATTTCTCTTCTGTTTCCTATTTATATTTCTATTTTACCTCCTCAATTTAGCATTATGGACAGGGAATGACCTAATCTAAGATCTGCACAAAAATATTTAGCCTTCAAATTCATACCGTGATCGTAGCATGCATAGACTCGACTCATATGACTGGGATTTCCATGAAAAAGGTTGTGGGCAGAAAATGGGTGATCACTGTACATTTCTCTTCTGTTTCCTATTTATATTTCTAATTTACCTCCTCAATTTATCATTATGGACAGGGAAAGACCTAATCTAAGATCTGCACAAAAATATTTTGCCTTCAAATTCATACCGTGATCATAGCATGAATGGACTCGACTCATATGACTGGGATTTCCATGAAAAAGATTGTGGGCCGAAAATCGGTGATCACTGTACATTTCTCTTCTGTTTCCTATTTATATTTCTATTTTACCTCCTCAATTTAGCATTATGGACAGGGAATGACCTAATCTAAGATCTGCACAAAAATATTTTGCCTTCAAATTCATACCGTGATCGTAGAATGCATGGACTCGACTCATATGATTGGGATTTCCATGAAAAAGATTGTGGGCCGAAAATGGGTGATCACTGTACATTTCTCTTCTGTTTCCTATTTATATTTATATTTTACTTCCTCAATTTAGCATTATGGACAGGGAAAGACTTAATCTAAGATCTGCACAAAAATATTTTGCCTTGAAATTCATACCGTGATCGTAGCATGCATGAAATCGACTCATATCATTGGGATTTCCATGAAAAAGATTGTGGGCAGAAAATGGGTGATCACTGTACATTTCTCTTCTGTTTCCTATCTATATTTATATTTTACCTTCTCAATTTAGCATTATGGACAGAGAAAGACCTAATCTAACATCTGCACAAAAATATTTTGCCTTCAAATTCATACCGTGATCGTAGCATGCATGGAATCGACTCATATGACTGGGATTTCCATGAAAAAGATTGTGGGCCGAAAATGGGTGATCACTGTACATTTCTCTTCTGTTTCCTATTTATATTTATATTTTACCTCCTCAATTTAGCATTATGGACAGGGAAAGACCTAATCTTAAATCTGCACAAAAATATTTTGCCTTCAAATTCGTACCGTGATCGTAGCATGCATGGACTCGACTCATATGACAGGGATTTCCATGAAAAAGATTGTGGGCCGAAAATGGGTGATCACTGTACATTTCTCTTCTGTTTCCTATTTATATTTATATTTTACCACCTCAATTTAGCATTATGGACAGTGAAAGACCTTATCTAAGATCTGCACAAAAATTTTTTGACTTCAAATTCATACCGTGATCGTAGCATGCATGGACTCGACTGATATGACTGGGATTTCCATGAAAAAGATTGTGGGCCGAAAATGGGTGATCACTGTACATTTCTCTTCTGTTTCCTATTTATATTTATATTTTACCTCCTCAGTTTAGCATTATAGACAGCGAAAGACCTAATCTTAAATCTGCACAAAAATATTTTGCCCTCAAATTCATACCGTGACCGTAGCATGCATGGACTCGACTCATATGACAGGGATTTCCATGAAAAAGATTGTGGGCCGAAAATGGGTGATCACTGTACATTTCTCTTCTGTTTCCTATTTATATTTCTATTTTACCACCTCAATTTAGCATTATGGACAGGGAAAGACCTAATCTAAGATCTGCACAAAAATATTTTGCCTTCAAATTCATACCGTGAACGTAGCATGCATGGACTCAACTCATATGACTGGGATTTCCATGAAAAAGATTGTGGGCCAAAAATGGGTGATCACTGTACATTTCTCTTCTGTTTCCTATTTATATTTATATTTTACCTCCTCAATTTAGCATTAAGGACAGGGAATGACCTAATCTAAGATCTGCACAAAAATATTTTGCCTTCAAATTCATACCGTGATCGTAGCATGCATGGACTCGACGCATATGACTAGGATTTCCATGAAAAAGATTGTGGGCCGAAAATCGGTGATCACTGTATATTTCTCTTCTGTTTCCTAATTATATTTCTATTTTACCTCCTCAATTTAGCATTATGGACAGGGAAAGACCTAATCTAAAATCTGCACAAAATATTTAGCCTTCAAATTCATACCGTGATCGTAGCATGCATGGACTCGACTCATATGACTGGGATTTCCATGAAAAAGATTGTGGGCCGAAAATCGGTGATCACTGTACATTTCTCTGCTGTTTCCTATTTATATTTCTATTTTACCTCCTCAATTTAGCATTATGGACAGGGAAAGACCTAATCTAAAATCTGCACAAAATATTTTGCTTTCAAATTCATACCGTGATCGTAGCATGCATGGACTCGACTCATATGACTGGGATTTCCATGAAAAAGATTGTGGGCCGAAAATGGGTGATCACTGTACATTTCTCTTCTGTTTCCTATTTATATTTATATTTTACCTCCTCAATTTAGCATTATGGACAGGGAAAGACCTAATCTAAAATCTGCACAAAAATATTTTACCTTCAAATTCATACCGTGATCGTAGCATGCATGGACTCGACTCATATGACTGGGATTTCCATGAAAAAGATTGTGGGCCGAAAATCGGTGATCACTGTACATTTCTCTGCTGTTTCCTATTTATATTTCTATTTTACCTCCTCAATTTAGCATTATGGACAGGGAAAGACCTAATCTAAAATCTGCACAAAATATTTTGCTTTCAAATTCATACCGTGATCGTAGCATGCATGGACTCGACTCATATGACTGGGATTTCCATGAAAAAGATTGTGGGCCGAAAATCGCTGATCACTGTACATTTCTCTGCTGTTTCCTATTTATATTTCTAATTTACCTCCTCAATTTAGCATTATGGACAGGGAAAGACCAAATCTAAGATCTGCACAAAAATGTTTTGCCTTCAAATTCATACCGTGATCGTAGGATGCATGGACTTGACTCATATGACTGGGATTTCCATGAAAAAGATTGTGGGCCAAAAATGGGTGATCACTGTACATTTCTCTTCTGTTTCCTATTTATATTTCTATTTTACCTCTTCAATCTAGCATTATGGACAGGGAAAGACCTAATCTCTGATCTGCACAAAAATATTTTGCCTTCAAATTCATACCGTGATCGTAGCATGCATGGACTCGACTCATATGACTGGGATTTCCATGAAAAAGATTGTGGTCCGAAAATGGGTGATCACTGTACATTTCTCTTCTGTTTCCTATTTATATTTCTATTTTACCTCCTCAATTTAGCATTATGGACAATGAAAGACCTAATCTAAAATCTGCACAAAAATATTTTGCCTTCAAATTCATACCGTGATCGTAGCATGCATGGACTCGACTCATATGACTGGGAATTCCATGAAAAAGATTGTGGGCCGAAAATGGGTGATCACTGTACATTTCTCTTCTGTTTCCTACTTATATTTATATTTTACCTCCTCAATTTAGCATTATGGACAGGAAAAGACCTAATCTAAAATCTGCACAAAAATATCTTACATTCAAATTCATACCGTGATCGTAGCATGCATGGACTCGACTCATATGACTAGGATTTCCATGAAAAAGATTGTGGGCCGAAAATGGGTGATCACTGTACATTTCTCTTCTGTTTCCTATTTATATTTCTATTTTACTTTCTCAATTTAGCATTATGGACAGGGAAAGACCTAATCTCTGGTCTGCACAAAAATATTTTGCCTTCAAATTCATACCGTGATCGTAGCATGCATGGACTCGACTCATATGACTGGGATTTCCATGAAAAAGATTGTGGGCCGAAAATGGGTGATCACTGTACATTTCTCTTCTGTTTCCTATTTATATTTATATTTTACCTCCTCAATTTAGCATTATGGACAGGGAAAGACCTAATCTTAAATCTGCACAAAAATATTTTGGCTTCAAATTCATACCGTGATCGTAGCATGCATGGACTCGACTCATATGACTGGGATTTCCATGAAAAAGATTGTGGGCCGAAAATCGGTGATCACTGTACATTTCTCTTCTGTTTCCTATTTATATTTATATTTTACCTCCTCAATTTAGCATTATGGAGAGGGAAAGACCTAATCTAATATCTACACAAAAATATTTTACCTTCAAATTCATACCGTGATCGTAGCATGCATGGACTCGACTCATATGACTAGGATTTCCATGAAAAAGATTGTGGGCCGAAAATCGGTGATCACTGTACATTTCTCTTCTGTTTCCTATTTATATTTCTATTTTACCTCCTCAATTTAGCATTATGGACAGGGAAAGACCAAATCTAAGATCTGCACAAAAATGTTTTGCCTTCAAATTCATACCGTGATCGTAGCATGCATGGACTCGACTCATATGACTGGGATTTCCATGAAAAAGATTGTGGGCCGAAAATGGGTGATCACTGTACATTTCTCTTCTGTTTCCTATTTATATTTATATTTTACCTCCTTAATTTAGCAATATGGACAGGGAAAGACCTAATCTAAGATCTGCACAAAAATATTTTGCCTTCAAATTCATACCGTGATCGTAGCATGCATGGACTCAACTCATATGACTGGGATTACCATGAAAAAGATTGTGGGCCGAAAATGGGTGATCACTGTACATTTCTCTTCTGTTTCCTATTTATATTTCTATTTTAACTCCTCAATTTAGCATTATGGACAGGGAAAGACCTAATCTAAAATCTGCACAAAATTATTTTGCCTTCAAATTCATACCGTGATCGTAGCATGCATGGACTCGACTCATATGACTGGGATTTCCATGAAAAAGATTGTGGGCCGAAAATGGGTGATCACTGTACATTTCTCTTCTGTTTCCCACTCATATTTATATTTTACCTCCTCAATTTAGCATTATGGACAGGGAAAGACCTAATCTAAAATCTGCACAAAAATATCTTACCTTCAAATTCATACCGTGATCGTAGCATGCATGGACTCGACTCATATGACTGGGATTTCCATGAAAAAGATTGTGGGCCGAAAATGGGTGATCACTGTACATTTCTCTTCTGTTTCCTATTTATATTTCTATTTTACCTCCTCAATTTAGCATTATGGACAGGGAAAGACCTAATCTAAGATCTGCACAAAAATATTTTGCCTTCAAATTCATACCGTGATCGTAGCATGCATGGACTCGACTCATATGACTGGGATTACCATGAAAAAGATTGTGGGCCGAAAATGGGTGATCACTGTACATTTCTCTTCTGTTTCCTATTTATATTTCTATTTTAACTCCTCAATTTAGCATTATGGACAGGGAAAGACCTAATCTAAAATCTGCACAAAAATATTTTGCCTTCAAATTCATACCGTGATCGTAGCATGCATGGACTCGACTCATATGACTGGGATTTCCATGAAAAAGATTGTGGTCCGAAAATGGGTGATCACTGTACATTTCTCTTCTGTTTCCTATTTATATTTCTATTTTACCTCCTCAATTTAGCATTATGGACAATGAAAGACCTAATCTAAAATCTGCACAAAAATATTTTGCCTTCAAATTCATACCGTGATCGTAGCATGCATGGACTCGACTCATATGACTGGGAATTCCATGAAAAAGATTGTGGGCCGAAAATGGGTGATCACTGTACATTTCTCTTCTGTTTCCTACTTATATTTATATTTTACCTCCTCAATTTAGCATTATGGACAGGAAAAGACCTAATCTAAAATCTGCACAAAAATATCTTACATTCAAATTCATACCGTGATCGTAGCATGCATGGACTCGACTCATATGACTAGGATTTCCATGAAAAAGATTGTGGGCCGAAAATGGGTGATCACTGTACATTTCTCTTCTGTTTCCTATTTATATTTCTATTTTACTTTCTCAATTTAGCATTATGGGCAGGGAAAGACCTAATCTCTGGTCTGCACAAAAATATTTTGCCTTCAAATTCATACCGTGATCGTAGCATGCATGGACTCGACTCATATGACTGGGATTTCCATGAAAAAGATTGTGGGCCGAAAATGGGTGATCACTGTACATTTCTCTTCTGTTTCCTATTTATATTTATATTTTACCTCCTCAATTTAGCATTATGGACAGGGAAAGACCTAATCTTAAATCTGCACAAAAATATTTTGGCTTCAAATTCATACCGTGATCGTAGCATGCATGGACTCGACTCATATGACTGGGATTTCCATGAAAAAGATTGTGGGCCGAAAATCGGTGATCACTGTACATTTCTCTTCTGTTTCCTATTTATATTTATATTTTACCTCCTCAATTTAGCATTATGGAGAGGGAAAGACCTAATCTAATATCTACACAAAAATATTTTACCTTCAAATTCATACCGTGATCGTAGCATGCATGGACTCGACTCATATGACTAGGATTTCCATGAAAAAGATTGTGGGCCGAAAATCGGTGATCACTGTACATTTCTCTTCTGTTTCCTATTTATATTTCTATTTTACCTCCTCAATTTAGCATTATGGACAGGGAAAGACCAAATCTAAGATCTGCACAAAAATGTTTTGCCTTCAAATTCATACCGTGATCGTAGCATGCATGGACTCGACTCATATGACTGGGATTTCCATGAAAAAGATTGTGGGCCGAAAATGGGTGATCACTGTACATTTCTCTTCTGTTTCCTATTTATATTTATATTTTACCTCCTTAATTTAGCAATATGGACAGGGAAAGACCTAATCTAAGATCTGCACAAAAATATTTTGCCTTCAAATTCATACCGTGATCGTAGCATGCATGGACTCAACTCATATGACTGGGATTACCATGAAAAAGATTGTGGGCCGAAAATGGGTGATCACTGTACATTTCTCTTCTGTTTCCTATTTATATTTCTATTTTAACTCCTCAATTTAGCATTATGGACAGGGAAAGACCTAATCTAAAATCTGCACAAAATTATTTTGCCTTCAAATTCATACCGTGATCGTAGCATGCATGGACTCGACTCATATGACTGGGATTTCCATGAAAAAGATTGTGGGCCGAAAATGGGTGATCACTGTACATTTCTCTTCTGTTTCCCACTCATATTTATATTTTACCTCCTCAATTTAGCATTATGGACAGGGAAAGACCTAATCTAAAATCTGCACAAAAATATCTTACCTTCAAATTCATACCGTGATCGTAGCATGCATGGACTCGACTCATATGACTGGGATTTCCATGAAAAAGATTGTGGGCCGAAAATGGGTGATCACTGTACATTTCTCTTCTGTTTCCTATTTATATTTCTATTTTACCTCCTCAATTTAGCATTATGGACAGGGAAAGACCTAATCTAAGATCTGCACAAAAATATTTTGCCTTCAAATTCATACCGTGATCGTAGCATGCATGGACTCGACTCATATGACTGGGATTACCATGAAAAAGATTGTGGGCCGAAAATGGGTGATCACTGTACATTTCTCTTCTGTTTCCTATTTATATTTCTATTTTAACTCCTCAATTTAGCATTATGGACAGGGAAAGACCTAATCTAAAATCTGCACAAAAATATTTTGCCTTCAAATTCATACCGTGATCGTAGCATGCATGGACTCGACTCATATGACTGGGATTTCCATGAAAAAGATTGTGGTCCGAAAATGGGTGATCACTGTACATTTCTCTTCTGTTTCCTATTTATATTTCTATTTTACCTCCTCAATTTAGCATTATGGACAATGAAAGACCTAATCTAAAATCTGCACAAAAATATTTTGCCTTCAAATTCATACCGTGATCGTAGCATGCATGGACTCGACTCATATGACTGGGAATTCCATGAAAAAGATTGTGGGCCGAAAATGGGTGATCACTGTACATTTCTCTTCTGTTTCCTACTTATATTTATATTTTACCTCCTCAATTTAGCATTATGGACAGGAAAAGACCTAATCTAAAATCTGCACAAAAATATCTTACATTCAAATTCATACCGTGATCGTAGCATGCATGGACTCGACTCATATGACTAGGATTTCCATGAAAAAGATTGTGGGCCGAAAATGGGTGATCACTGTACATTTCTCTTCTGTTTCCTATTTATATTTCTATTTTACTTTCTCAATTTAGCATTATGGGCAGGGAAAGACCTAATCTCTGGTCTGCACAAAAATATTTTGCCTTCAAATTCATACCGTGATCGTAGCATGCATGGACTCGACTCATATGACTGGGATTTCCATGAAAAAGATTGTGGGCCGAAAATGGGTGATCACTGTACATTTCTCTTCTGTTTCCTATTTATATTTATATTTTACCTCCTCAATTTAGCATTATGGACAGGGAAAGACCTAATCTTAAATCTGCACAAAAATATTTTGGCTTCAAATTCATACCGTGATCGTAGCATGCATGGACTCGACTCATATGACTGGGATTTCCATGAAAAAGATTGTGGGCCGAAAATCGGTGATCACTGTACATTTCTCTTCTGTTTCCTATTTATATTTATATTTTACCTCCTCAATTTAGCATTATGGAGAGGGAAAGACCTAATCTAATATCTACACAAAAATATTTTACCTTCAAATTCATACCGTGATCGTAGCATGCATGGACTCGACTCATATGACTAGGATTTCCATGAAAAAGATTGTGGGCCGAAAATCGGTGATCACTGTACATTTCTCTTCTGTTTCCTATTTATATTTCTATTTTACCTCCTCAATTTAGCATTATGGACAGGGAAAGACCAAATCTAAGATCTGCACAAAAATGTTTTGCCTTCAAATTCATACCGTGATCGTAGCATGCATGGACTCGACTCATATGACTGGGATTTCCATGAAAAAGATTGTGGGCCGAAAATGGGTGATCACTGTACATTTCTCTTCTGTTTCCTATTTATATTTATATTTTACCTCCTTAATTTAGCAATATGGACAGGGAAAGACCTAATCTAAGATCTGCACAAAAATATTTTGCCTTCAAATTCATACCGTGATCGTAGCATGCATGGACTCAACTCATATGACTGGGATTACCATGAAAAAGATTGTGGGCCGAAAATGGGTGATCACTGTACATTTCTCTTCTGTTTCCTATTTATATTTCTATTTTAACTCCTCAATTTAGCATTATGGACAGGGAAAGACCTAATCTAAAATCTGCACAAAATTATTTTGCCTTCAAATTCATACCGTGATCGTAGCATGCATGGACTCGACTCATATGACTGGGATTTCCATGAAAAAGATTGTGGGCCGAAAATGGGTGATCACTGTACATTTCTCTTCTGTTTCCCACTCATATTTATATTTTACCTCCTCAATTTAGCATTATGGACAGGGAAAGACCTAATCTAAAATCTGCACAAAAATATCTTACCTTCAAATTCATACCGTGATCGTAGCATGCATGGACTCGACTCATATGACTGGGATTTCCATGAAAAAGATTGTGGGCCGAAAATGGGTGATCACTGTACATTTCTCTTCTGTTTCCTATTTATATTTCTATTTTACCTCCTCAATTTAGCATTATGGACAGGGAAAGACCTAATCTAAGATCTGCACAAAAATATTTTGCCTTCAAATTCATACCGTGATCGTAGCATGCATGGACTCGACTCATATGACTGGGATTACCATGAAAAAGATTGTGGGCCGAAAATGGGTGATCACTGTACATTTCTCTTCTGTTTCCTATTTATATTTCTATTTTAACTCCTCAATTTAGCATTATGGACAGGGAAAGACCTAATCTAAAATCTGCACAAAATTATTTTGCCTTCAAATTCATACCGTGATCGTAGCATGCATGGACTCGACTCATATGACTGGGATTTCCATGAAAAAGATTGTGGGCCGAAAATGGGTGATCACTGTACATTTCTCTTCTGTTTCCCACTTATATTTATATTTTACCTCCTCAATTTAGCATTATGGACAGGGAAAGACCTAATCTAAAATCTGCACAAAAATATCTTACCTTCAAATTCATACCGTGATCGTAGCATGCATGGACTCGACTCATATGACTAGGATTTCCATGAAAAAGATTGTGGGCCGAAAATGGGTGATCACTGTACATTTCTCTTCTGTTTCCTATTTATATTTATATTTTACCTCCTCAATTTAGCATAATGGACAGGAAAAGACCTAATCTAAGATCTGCACAAAAATATTTTGCCTTCAAATTCATACCGTGATCGTAGATGCATGGACTCAACTCATATGACTGGGATTTCCATGAAAAAGATAGTGGGCAGAAAATGGGTGATCACTGTACATTTCTCTTCTGGTTCCTATTTATATTTATATTTGACCTCCTCAATTTAGCATTATGGACAGGGAAAGACCTAATCTAAAATCTGCGCAAAAATATTTTGCCTTCAAATTCATACCGTCATCGTAGCATGCATTGACTCAACTCATATGACTGGGATTTCCATGAAAAAGATTGTGGGCCGAAAATGGGTGATCACTGTAGATTTCTCTTCTGTTTCCTATTTATATTTATATTTTACCTCCTCAATTTAGTATAATGGACAGGAAAAGACCTAATCTAAGCTCCGCACAAAAATATTTTGCCTTCAAATTCATACCGTGATCGTAGCATGCATGGACTCGACTCATATGACTGGGATTTCCATGAAAAAGATTGTGGGCCGAAAATGGGTGATCACTGTACATTTCTCTTCTCTTTCCTATTTATATTTCTATTTTACCTCCTCAATTTAGCATAATGGACAGGAAAAGACCTAATCTAAGGTCTGCAAAAAAATATTTTGCCTTCAAATTCATACCGTGATCGTAGCATGCATGGACTCGACTCATATGACTGGGATTTCCATGAAAAAGATTGTGGGCCGAAAATCGGTGATCACTGTACATTTCTCTTCTGTTTCCTATTTATATTTATATTTTACCTCCTCAATTTAGGATAATCGACAGGAAAAGACCTAATCTAAGATCTGCACAATAATATTTTGCCTTCAAATTCATACCTTGATCGTAGCATGCATGGACTCAATTCATATGACTGGGATTTCCATGAAAAAGATTGTGGGCTGAAAATCGGTGATCACTGTACATTTCTCTTCTGTTTCCTATTTATATTTATATTTTACCTCCTCAATTTAGCATTATGGACAGGGAATGACCTAATCTAAGATCTGCACGAAAATATTTTGCCTTCAAATTCATACCGTGATCGTAGCATGCATGAACTCGACTCATAAGACTGGGATTTCCATGAAAAAGATTGTGGGCACAAAATGGGTGATCACTGTACATTTCTCTTCTGTTTCCTGTTACTATTTCTATTTTACCTCCTCAATTTACCATTATGGACAGGGAAAGATCTAATCTAAAATCTGTACAAAAATATTTTGCCTTCAAATTCATACCGTGATCATAGCAAGCATGGACTCGACTCATATGACTGGGATTTCCACGAAAAAGATTGTGGGCAGAAAATGGGTGATCACTGTACATTTCTCTTCTGTTTCCTATTTTCATTTCTATTTTACCTCCTCAATTTAGCATTATGGACAGGGAAAGACCTAATCTAAGATCTGCATAAAAATATTTTGCCTTCAAATTCATACCGTGATCGTAGCATGCATGGACTCGATTCATATGACTGGGATTTCCATGAAAAAGATTGTGGGCAGAAAATAGGTGATCACTGTACATTTCTCTTCTGTTTCCTATTTATATTTCTATTTTACCTCCTCAATTTAGCATTATGGACAGGGAAAGACCTAATCTGAGATCTGCACAAAAATATTTTGCCTTCAAATTCATACCGTGATAGTAGCATGCATGGAATCGACTCATATAACTGGGATTTCCATGAAAAAGATTGTGGGCAGAAAATAGGTGATCACTGTACATTTCTCTTCTGTTTCCTATTTATATTT
This sequence comes from Acanthosepion lycidas, assembly GCA_963932145.1. Classification (NCBI taxonomy): domain Eukaryota; kingdom Metazoa; phylum Mollusca; class Cephalopoda; order Sepiida; family Sepiidae; genus Acanthosepion; species Acanthosepion lycidas. The sequence continues at coordinate 105,049,411 of OZ010592.1, read as the reverse complement.
CTATTTTTCTTCATTCATTTAGTATTATGGACAGGGAAAGACCTAATCTAAGCTCTGCACAAAAATATTTTGCCTTCAATTCATACCGTAATCGTAGCATGCATGGACTCGACTCATATGACTGGGATTTCCATGAAAAAGATTGTCGGCCGAAAATGGGTGATCACTGTACATTTCTCTTCTGTTTCCTATTTATATTTTTATTTTACCTCCTCAATTTAGCATTATGGACAGAGAAAGACCTAATCTAAGATCTGCACAAAAATATTTTGCCTTCAAATTCCTACCGTGATCGTAGCATGCATGGATTCGACTCATATGACTGGGATTTCCATGAAAAAGATTGTCGGCCGAAAATGGGTGATCACTGTATATTTCTCTTCTGTTTCCTATTTATATTTGTATTTTACCTCCTCAATTTAGCATTATGGACAGGGAAAGACCTAATCTAAGATCTGCACAAAAATATTTTGCCTTCAAATTCATACCGTGAACGTAGCATGCATGGACTCGACTCATATGACTGGGATTTCCATGAAAAAGATTGTGGGCAGAAAATTTGGTGATCACTGTACATTTCTCTTCATTTCCTATTTATATTCCTATTTTACCTCCGCAATTCAGCATTATGGACAGGGAAAGACCTAATCTAAGATCTGCACAAAAATATTTTGCCTTCAAATTCATACCGTGATCGTAGCATGCATGGACTCGACTCATATGACTGGGATTTCCATGAAAAAGATTGTGTGCGGAAAATGGGTGATCACTGTACATTTCTCTTCTGTTTCCTATTTATATTTCCATTTTACCTCCTCAATTTAGCATTATGGACAGGGAAAGACCTAATCTAAGATCTGCACAAAAATATTTTGCCTTCAAATTCATACCGTGATCGTAGCATGCATGGACTCGACTCATATGACTGGGATTTCCATGAAAAGATTGTGTGCCGAAAATGGGTGATCACTGTACATTTCTCTTCTGTTTCCTATTCAAATTTCTATTTTACCTCCTCAATTTAGCATTATGGACACGGAAAGACCTAATCTAAGATCTGCACAAAAATATTTTGCCTTCAAATTCATACCGTGAACGTAGAATGCATGGACTCGACTCATATGACAGGGATTTCCATGAAAAAGATTGTGGGCCGAAAATGGGTGATCACTGTACATTTCTCTTCTGTTTCCTATTCATATTTCTATTTTACCTCCTCAATTTAGCATTATGGACAGGGAAAGACCTAATCTAAAATCTGCACAAAAATATTTTGCCTTCAAATTCATACCGTGATCGTAGCATGCATGGACTCGACTCATATGACTGGGATTTCCATGAAAAAGATTGTGTGCGGAAAATGGGTGATCACTGTACATTTCTCTTCTGTTTCCTATTTACCTTTCTATTTTACCTCCTCAATTTAGCATTATGGACAGGGAAAGACCTAATCTAAGATCTGCTCAAAAATATTTTGGCTTCAAATTCATACGGTGATCGTAGCATGCATGGACTCGACTCATATGACTGGGATTTCCATGAAAAAGATTGTCAGCCGAAAATGGGTGATCACTGTACATTTCTCTTCTGTTTCCTATTTATATTTGTATTTTACCTCCTCAATTTAGCATTATGGACAGGGAAAGACCTAATCTAAGCTCTGCACAAAAATATTTTGCTTTCAAATTCATACCGTGATCGTAGCATGCATGGACTCGACTCATATGACTGGGATTTCCATGAAAAAGATTGTGGGCAGAAAATTGGTTGATCACTGTATATTTCTCTTCTGTTTCCTATTTATATTTCTATTTTACCTCCTCAATTTAGCATTATGGACAGGGAAAGACCTAATCTAAGATCTGCACAAAAATATTTTGCCTTCAAATTCATACCGTGATCGTAGCATGCATGGACTCGGCTCATATGACTGGGATTTCCATGAAAAAGATAGTGGGAAGAAAATGGGTGATCACTGTACATTTCTCTTCTGTTTCCTATTTATATTTGTATTTTACCTCCTCAATTTAGCATTATGGACAGGGAAAGACATAATCTAAGCTCTGCACAAAAATATTTTGCCTTCAATTCATACCGTGATCGTAGCATGCATGGACTCGGCTCATATGACTGGGATTTCCATGAAAAAGATAGTGGGCACAAAATGGGTGATCACTGTACATTTCTCTTCTGTTTCCTATTTATATTTCTATTTTACCTCATCAATTCAGCATTATGGACAGGGAAAGACCTAATCTAAGATCTGCACAAAAATATTTTGCCTTCAACTTCATACCGTGATCGTAGCATACATGGACTCGACTCATATGACTGGGATTTCCATGAAAAAGATTGTGGGCCGAAAATGGGTGATCACTGTACATTTCTCTTCCATTTCCTATTTATATTTCTATTTTACTTCCTTCATTTAGCATTATAGACAGGGAAAGACCTAATCTAAGATCTGCACAAAAATATTTTGCCTTCAAATTCATACCGTGATCGTAGCATGCATGGACTCGACTCATATGACTGGGATTTCCATGAAAAAGATTGTGGGCCGAAAATGGGTGATCACGGTACATTTCTCTTCTGTTTCCTATTTATATTTCTATTTTACCTCCTCAATTTAGCATTATGGACAGGGAAAGACCTAAACTAAGATCTGCACAAAAATATTTTGCCTTCAAATTCATACCGTGATCATAGTATGCATGGACTCGACACATATGACTGGGATTTCCATGAAAAAGGTTGTGGGCCGAAAATGTGTGATCACTGTACATTTCTCTTCTGTTTACTATTTACATTTATATTTTACCTCCTCAATTTAGTATTATGGACAGGGAAAGACCTAATCTAACATCTGCACAAAAATATGTCGCTTCAAATTCATACCGTGATCGTAGCATGCATGGACTCGACTCATATGACTGGGATTTCCATTAAAAAGATTGTGGGCAGAAAATTTGGTGATCACTGTACATTTCTCTTCTGTTTCCTATTCATATATCTATTTTACCTCCTCAATTTAGCATTATGGACAGGGAAAGACCTAATCTAAAATCTGCACAAAAATATTTTGCCTTCAAATTCATACCGTGATCGTAGCATGCATGGACTCGACTCATATGACTGGGATTTCCATGAAAAAGATTGTGGGCAGAAAATGGGTGATCACTGTACATTTCTCTTCTGTTTCCTATTTACATTTCTATTTTACCTCCTCAATTTAGCATTATGGACAGGGAAAGACCTAATGTAAGATCTGCTCAAAAATATTTTGGCTTCAAATTCATACGGTGATCGTAGCATGCATGGACTCGACTCATATGACTGGGATTTCCATGAAAAAGATTGTGGGCAGAAAATTGGGTGATCACTGTACATTTCTCTTCTGTTTCCTATTTCTATTTCTATTTTACCTCCTCAATTTAGCATTATGGACAGGGAAAGACCTAATCTAAGATCTGCACAAAAATATTTTGCCTTCAAATTCATACCGTGATCGTAGCATGCATGGACTCGACTCATATGACTGGGATTTCCATGAAAAAGATTGTGGGCCGAAAATGGGTGATCACTGTACATTTCTCTTCTGTTTCCTATTCATATATCTATTTTACCTCCTCAATTTAGCATTATGGACAGGGAAAGACCTAATCTAAAATCTGCACAAAAATATTTTGCCTTCAAATTCATACCGTGATCGTAGCATGCATGGACTCGACTCATATGACTGGGATTTCCATGAAAAAGATTGTGGGCAGAAAATGGGTGATCACTGTACATTTCTCTTCTGTTTCCTATTTACATTTCTATTTTACCTCCTCAATTTAGCATTATGGACAGGGAAAGACCTAATCTAAGATCTGCTCAAAAATATTTTGGCTTCAAATTCATACGGTGATCGTAGCATGCATGGACTCGACTCATATGACTGGGATTTCCATGAAAAAGATTGTCAGCCGAAAATGGGTGATCACTGTACATTTCTCTTCTTTTTCCTATTTATATTTGTATTTTACCTCCTCAATTTAGCATTATGGACAGGGAAAGACCTAATCTAAGATCTGCACAAAAATATTTTGCCTTCAAATTCATACCGTGATCGTAGCATGCATGGACTCGGCTCATATGACTGGGATTTCCATGAAAAATATAGTGGGCAGAAAATGGGTGATCACTGTACATTTCTCTTCTGTTTCCTATTTATATTTGTATTTTACCTCCTCAATTTAGCATTATGGACAGGGAAAGACATAATCTAAGATCTGCACAAAAATATTTTGCCTTCAAATTCATACCGTGATCGTAGCATGCATGGACTCGACTCATATGACTGGGATTTCCATGAAAAAGATTGTCGGCCGAAAATGGGTGATCACGGTACATTTCTCTTCTGTTTCCTATTTATATTTCTATTTTACCTCCTCAATTTAGCATTATGGACAGGGAAAGACCTAATCTAAGATCTGCACAAAAATATTTTGCCTTCAAATTCATACCGTGATCGTAGCATGCATGGACTCGGCTCATATGACTGGGATTTCCATGAAAAAGATAGTGGGAACAAAATGGGTGATCACTGTACATTTCTCTTCTGTTTACTATTTACATTTATATTTTACCTCCTCAATTTAGCATTATGGACAGGGAAAGACCTAATCTAAGATCTGCACAAAAATATTTTGCCTTCAATTCATACCGTGATCGTAGCATGCATGGACTCGGCTCATATGACTGGGATTTCCATGAAAAAGATAGTGGGCACAAAATGGGTGATCACTGTACATTTCTCTTCTGTTTCCTATTTATATTTCTATTTTACCTCATCAATTCAGCATTATGGACAGGGAAAGACCTAATCTAAGATCTGCACAAAAATATTTTGCCTTCAAATTCATACAGTGATCGTAGCATGCATGGACTCGACTCATATGACTGGGATTTCCATTAAAAAGATTGTGCGCCGAAAATGTGTGATCACTGTACATTTCTCTTCTGTTTCCTATTTATATTTATATTTTCCCTCCTCAGTTTAGCATTATGGACAGAGAATGACCTAATCTAAGATCTGCACAAAAACATTTGGCCTTCAAATTCATAACGTGATCGTAGCTTGCATGGATTCGACTCATATGACTGGGATTTCCATGAAAAAGATTGTGGGCCGAAAATGGGTGATCACTGTACATTTCTCTTCTGTTTCCTATTTATATTTGTATTTTACCTCCTTAATTTAGCATTATGGACAGGGAAAGTCCTAATCTAAGATCTGCACAAAAATATTTTGCCTTCAAATTCATACCGTGATCGTAGCATGCATGGATTCGACTCATATGACTGGGATTTCCATGAAAAAGATTGTCGGCCGAAAATGGGTGATCACTGTACATTTCTCTTCTGTTTTCTATTTATATTTGTATTTTACCTCCTCAATTTAGCATTATGGACAGGGAAAGACCTAATCTAACATCTGCACAAAAATATTTCGCCTTCAAATTCATACCGTGATCGTAGCATGCATGGACTCGACTCATATGACTGGGATTTCCATTAAAAAGATTGTGGGCAGAAAATTTGGTGATCACTGTACATTTCTCTTCTGTTTCCTATTTAGATTTGTATATTACCTCCTCAATTTAGCATTATGGACAGGGAAAGACCTAATCTAAGATCTGCACGAAAATATTTTGCCTTCAAATTCATACCGTGATCGTAGCATGCATGGACTCAACTCATATGACTGGGATTTCCATGAAAAAGATTGTCGGCCGAAAATGGGTGATCACTGTACATTTCTCTTCTGTTTCCAATTTATATTTGTATTTTACCTCCTCAATTTAGCATTATGGACACGGAAAGACCTAATCTAAGCTCTGCACAAAAATATTTTGCCTTCAAATTCATACCGTGAACGTAGAATGCATGGACTCGACTCATATGACTGGGATTTCCATGAAAAAGATTGTGGGCCGAAAATGGGTGATCACTGTACATTTCTCTTCTGTTTCCTATTCATATTTCTATTTTACCTCCTCAATTTAGCATTATGGAGAAGGAAAGACCTAATCTAAGATCTGCACAAAAATATTTTGCCTTCAAATACATACCGTGATCGTAGCATGCATGGACGCGACTCATATGACTGGGATTTCCATGAAAAAGATTGTGGGCCGAAAATGGGTGATCACTGTACATTTCTCTTATATTTCCAATTTATATTTGTATTTTACCTCCTCAATTTAGCATTATGGCCAGGGAAAGACCTAATCTAAGATCTGCACAAAAATATTTTGCCTTCAAATTCATACCGTGATCGTAGCATGCATGGACTCAACTCATATGACTGGGATTTCCATGAAAAAGTTTGTCGGCCGAAAATGGGTGATCACTGTACATTTCTCTTCTGTTTCCAATTTATATTTGTATTTTACCTCCTCAATTTAGCATTATGGCCAGGGAAAGACCTAATCTAAGATCTGCACAAAAATATTTTTCCTTCAAATTCATACCGTGATCGTAGCATGCATGGACTCGACTCATATGACTGGGATTTCCATTAAAAAGATTGTGGGCAGAAAATTGGGTGATCACTGTACATTTCTCTTCTGTTAAATATTTATATTTGTATTTTACCTCCTCAATTTAGCATTATGGACAGGGAAAGACCTAATCTAAGATCTGCACAAAAATATTTTGCCTTCAAATTTATACCGTGATTGTAGCATGCATGGACTCGACTCATATGACTGGGATTTCCATGAAAAAGATTGTGGGCAGAAAATTGGGTGATCACTGTACATTTCTCTTCTGTTTCCTATTTATATTTGTATTTTACCTCCTCAATTTAGCATTATGGACAGGGAAAGACCTAATCTAAGATCTGCACAAAAATATTTTGCCTTAAAATTCATACGGTGATCGTAGCATGCATGGACTCGACTCATATGACTGGCATTTCCATGAAAAAGATTATGGGCCGAAAATGGGTGATCATGGTACATTTCTCTTCTGTTTCCTATTTATATTTCTATTTTACCTCCTCAATTTAGCATTATGGACAGGGAAAGACCTAATCTAAGATCTGCACAAAAATATTTTGCCTTCAAATACATACCGTGATCGTAGCATGCATGGACGCGACTCATATGACTGGGATTTCCATGAAAAAGATTGTGGGCCGAAAATGGGTGATCACTGTACATTTCTCTTCTATTTCCAATTTATATTTGTATTTTACCTCCTCAATTTAGCATTATGGCCAGGGAAAGACCTAATCTAAGGTCTGCACAAAAATATTTTGCCTTCAAATTCATACCGTGATCGTAGCATGCATGGACTCGGCTCATATGACTGGGATTTCCATGAAAAAGATAGTGGGCAGAAAATGGCTGATCACTGTACATTTCTCTTCTGTTTCCTATTTATATTTCTATTTTACCTCATCAATTTAGCATTATGGACAGGGAAAGACATAATCTAAGATCTGCACAAAAATATTTTGCCTTCAAATTCATACCGTGATCGTAGCATGCATGGATTCAACTCATATGACTGGGATTTCCATGAAAAAGATTGTCGGCCGAAAATGGGTGATCACGGTACATTTCTCTTCTGTTTCCTATTTATATTTCTATTTTACCTCCTCAATTTAGCATTATGGACAGGGAAAGACCTAAACTAAGATCTGCACAAAAATATTTTGCCTTCAAATTCATACCGTGATCATAGGATGCATGGACTCGACACATATGACTGGGATTTCCATGAAAAAGGTTGTGGGCCGAAAATGTGTGATCACTGTACATTTCTCTTCTGCTTAATATTTACATTTATATTTTACCACCTCAATTTAGCATTATGGACAGGGAAAGACCTAATCTAAGCTCGGCACAAAAATATTTTGCCTTCAATTCATACCGTGATCGTAGCATGCATGGACTCGGCTCATATGACTGGGATTTCCATGAAAAAGATAGTGGGCACAAAATGGGTGATCACTGTACATTTCTCTTCTGTTTCCTATTTATATTTGTATTTTACCTCCTCAATTTAGCATTATGGACAGGGAAAGACCTAATCTAAGATCTGCACAAAAATATTTCGCCTTCAAATTCATACCGTGATCGTAGCATGCATGGACTCGACTCATATGACTGGGATTTCCATGAAAAAGAATGTCTGCCGAAAATGGGTGATCACTGTACATTTCTCTTCTGTTTCCTATTTATATTTCTGTTTTACCTCCTCAATTTAGCATTAGGGACAAGGATAGACCTAATCTAAGCTCTGCACAAAAATATTTTGCCTTCAAATTCATACCGTAAACGTAGAATGCATGGACTCGACTCATATGACTGTGATTTCCATGAAAAAGGTTGTGGGCCGAAAATGGGTGATCACTGTACATTTCTCTTCTGTTTCCTATTCATATTTCTATTTTACCTCCTCAATTTAGCATTATGGACAGGGAAAGACCTAATCTAAGATCTGCACAAAAATATTTTGCCTTCAAATTCATACCGTGATCGTAGCATGCATGGACTCGACTCATATGACTGGGATTTCCATTAAAAAGATTGTGGGCAGAAAATTGGGTGATCACTGTACATTTCTCTTCTGTTAAATATTTATATTTGTATTTTACCTCCTCAATTTAGCATTATGGACAGGGAAAGACCTAATCTAAGATCTGCACAAAAATATTTTGCCTTCAAATTTATACCGTGATCGTAGCATGCATGGACTCGACTCATATGACTGGGATTTCCATGAAAAAGATTGTGGGCAGAAAATTGGGTGATCACTGTACATTTCTCTTCTGTTTCCTATTTATATTTGTATTTTACCTCCTCAATTTAGCATTATGGACAGGGAAAGACCTAATCTAAGATCTGCACAAAAATATTTTGCCTTAAAATTCATACGGTGATCGTAGCATGCATGGACTCGACTCATATGACTGGCATTTCCATGAAAAAGATTATGGGCCGAAAATGGGTGATCATGGTACATTTCTCTTCTGTTTCCTATTTATATTTCTATTTTACCTCCTCAATTTAGCATTATGGACAGGGAAAGACCTAATCTAAGATCTGCACAAAAATATTTTGCCTTCAAATACATACCGTGATCGTAGCATGCATGGACGCGACTCATATGACTGGGATTTCCATGAAAAAGATTGTGGGCAGAAAATGGGTGATCACTGTACATTTCTCTTCTATTTCCAATTTATATTTGTATTTTACCTCCTCAATTTAGCATTATGGCCAGGGAAAGACCTAATCTAAGGTCTGCACAAAAATATTTTGCCTTCAAATTCATACCGTGATCGTAGCATGCATGGACTCGGCTCATATGACTGGGATTTCCATGAAAAAGATAGTGGGCAGAAAATGGCTGATCACTGTACATTTCTCTTCTGTTTCCTATTTATATTTCTATTTTACCTCATCAATTTAGCATTATGGACAGGGAAAGACATAATCTAAGATCTGCACAAAAATATTTTGCCTTCAAATTCATACCGTGATCGTAGCATGCATGGATTCAACTCATATGACTGGGATTTCCATGAAAAAGATTGTCGGCCGAAAATGGGTGATCACGGTACATTTCTCTTCTGTTTCCTATTTATATTTCTATTTTACCTCCTCAATTTAGCATTATGGACAGGGAAAGACCTAAACTAAGATCTGCACAAAAATATTTTGCCTTCAAATTCATACCGTGATCATAGGATGCATGGACTCGACACATATGACTGGGATTTCCATGAAAAAGGTTGTGGGCCGAAAATGTGTGATCACTGTACATTTCTCTTCTGCTTAATATTTACATTTATATTTTACCACCTCAATTTAGCATTATGGACAGGGAAAGACCTAATCTAAGCTCGGCACAAAAATATTTTGCCTTCAATTCATACCGTGATCGTAGCATGCATGGACTCGGCTCATATGACTGGGATTTCCATGAAAAAGATAGTGGGCACAAAATGGGTGATCACTGTACATTTCTCTTCTGTTTCCTATTTATATTTGTATTTTACCTCCTCAATTTAGCATTATGGACAGGGAAAGACCTAATCTAAGATCTGCACAAAAATATTTCGCCTTCAAATTCATACCGTGATCGTAGCATGCATGGACTCGACTCATATGACTGGGATTTCCATTAAAAAGATTGTGGGCAGAAAATTTGGTGATCACTGTACATTTCTCTTCTGTTTCCTATTTAGATTTGTATATTACCTCCTCAATTTAGCATTATGGACAGGGAAAGACCTAATCTAAGATCTGGACAAAAATATTTTGCCTTCAAATTCATACCGTGATCGTAGGATGCATGGACTCGACTCATATGACTGGGATTTCCATGAAAAAGATTGTGGGCCGAAAATGGGTGATCACTGTACATTTCTTTTCTTTTTCCTATTCATATTTCTATTTTACCTCCTCAATTTAGCATTATGGACAGGGAAAGACCTAATCTAAGATCTGCACAAAAATATTTTGCCTTCAAATTCATACCGTGATCGTAGCATGCATGGACTCGACTCATATGACTGGGATTTCCATGAAAAAGATTGTGGGCCGAAAATGGGTGATCACTGTACATTTCTCTTCTGTTTCCTATTTATATTTCTATTTTACCTCCTCAATTTAGCATTATGGACACGGAAAGACCTAATCTAAGATCTGCACAAAAATATTTTGCCTTCAATTTCATACCGTGAACGTAGAATGCATGGACTCGACTCATATGACTGGCATTTCCATGAAAAAGTTTCTGGGCCGAAAATGGGTGATCATGGTACATTTCTCTTCTGTTTCCTATTTATATTTCTATTTTACCTCCTCAATTTAGCATTATGGAGAGGGAAAGACCTAATCTAAGATCTGCACAAAAATATTTTGCCTTCAAATACATACCGTGATCGTAACATGCATGGACGCGACTCATATGACTGGGATTTCCATGAAAAAGATTGTGGGCCGAAAATGGGTGATCACTGTACATTTCTCTTCTGTTTCCAATTTATATTTGTATTTTACCTCCTCAATTTAGCATTATGGCCAGGGAAAGACCTAATCTAAGATCTGCGCAAAAATATTTGCCTTCAAATTCATACCGTGATCGTAGCATGCATGGACTCGACTCATATGACTGGGATTTCCATGAAAAAGATTGTCTGCCGAAAATGGGTGATCACTGTACATTTCTCTTCTGTTTCCTATTTATATTTGTATTTTACCTCCTCAATTTAGCATTATGGACAGGGAAAGACCTAATCTAAAATCTGCACAAAAATATTTTGCCTTCAAATTCATACCGTGATCGTAGCATGCATGGACTCGACTCATATGACTGGGATTTCCATGAAAATGATTGTCTGCCGAAAATGGGTGATCACTGTACATTTCTCTTCTGTTTCCTATTTATGTTTGTATTTTACCTCCTTAATTTAGCATTATGGACAGGGAAAGACCTAATCTAAGATCTGCACAACAATATTTTGCCTTCAACTTCATACCGTGATCGTAGCATGCATGGACTCGACTCATATGACTGGGATTTCCCTGAAAAAGATTGTGTGCCGAAAATGGGTGATCACTGTACATTTCTCTTCTGTTAAATATTTATATTTGTATTTTACCTCCTCAATTTAGCATTATGGACAGGGAAAGACCTAATCTAAGATCTACACAAAAATATTTTGCCTTCAAATTCATACCGTGATCGTAGCATGCATGGACTCGACTCATATGACTGGGATTTCCATGAAAAAGATTGTGGGCAGAAAATTGGTTGATCACTGTACATTTCGCTTCTGTTTCCTACTTATATTTATATATGACCTCCTCAATTTAGCATTATGGACACGGAAAGACCTAATCTAAGCTCTGCACCAAAATATTTTGCCTTCAAATTCATACCGTGAACGTAGCATGCATGGACTCGACTCATATGACTGGGATTTCCATGAAAAAGATTGTGGGCAGAAAATTGGGTGATCACTGTACATTTCTCTTCTGTTTCCTATTTATATTTCTATTTTACCTCCTCAATTTAGCATTATGGACAGGGAAAGACCTAATCTAAGATCTGCACAAAAATATTTTGCCTTCAAATTCATACCGTGATCGTAGCATGCATGGACTCGGCTCATATGACTGGGATTTCCATGAAAAAGATAGTGGGAACAAAATGGGTGATCACTGTACATTTCTCTTCTGTTTCCTATTTATATTTTTATTTTACTTCCTTGATTTAGCATTATGGACAGGGAAAGACCTAATCTAAGATCTGCACAAAAATATTTTGCCTTCAAATTCATACCGTGATCGTAGCATGCATGGACTCGGCTCATATGACTGGGATTTCCATGAAAAACATAGTGGGCAGAAAATGGGTGATCACTGTACATTTCTTTTCTGTTTCCTATTTATATTTGTATTTTACCTCCTCAATTTAGCATTATGGACAGGGAAAGACCTAATCTAAAATCTGCACAAAAATATTTTGCCTTCAAATTCATACCGTGATCGTAGCATGCATGGACTCGACTCATATGACTGGGATTTCCATGAAAATGATTGTCTGCCGAAAATGGGTGATCACTGTACATTTCTCTTCTGTTTCCTATTTATGTTTGTATTTTACCTCCTTAATTTAGCATTATGGACAGGGAAAGACCTAATCTAAGATCTGCACAACAATATTTTGCCTTCAACTTCATACCGTGATCGTAGCATGCATGGACTCGACTCATATGACTGGGATTTCCCTGAAAAAGATTGTGTGCCGAAAATGGGTGATCACTGTACATTTCTCTTCTGTTAAATATTTATATTTGTATTTTACCTCCTCAATTTAGCATTATGGACAGGGAAAGACCTAATCTAAGATCTACACAAAAATATTTTGCCTTCAAATTCATACCGTGATCGTAGCATGCATGGACTCGACTCATATGACTGGGATTTCCATGAAAAAGATTGTGGGCAGAAAATTGGTTGATCACTGTACATTTCGCTTCTGTTTCCTACTTATATTTATATATGACCTCCTCAATTTAGCATTATGGACACGGAAAGACCTAATCTAAGCTCTGCACCAAAATATTTTGCCTTCAAATTCATACCGTGAACGTAGCATGCATGGACTCGACTCATATGACTGGGATTTCCATGAAAAAGATTGTGGGCAGAAAATTGGGTGATCACTGTACATTTCTCTTCTGTTTCCTATTTATATTTCTATTTTACCTCCTCAATTTAGCATTATGGACAGGGAAAGACCTAATCTAAGATCTGCACAAAAATATTTTGCCTTCAAATTCATACCGTGATCGTAGCATGCATGGACTCGGCTCATATGACTGGGATTTCCATGAAAAAGATAGTGGGAACAAAATGGGTGATCACTGTACATTTCTCTTCTGTTTCCTATTTATATTTTTATTTTACTTCCTTGATTTAGCATTATGGACAGGGAAAGACCTAATCTAAGATCTGCACAAAAATATTTTGCCTTCAAATTCATACCGTGATCGTAGCATGCATGGACTCGGCTCATATGACTGGGATTTCCATGAAAAAGATAGTGGGCACAAAATGGGTGATCACTGTACATTTCTCTTCTGTTTCCTATTTATGTTTGTATTTTACCTCCTTAATTTAGCATTATGGACAGGGAAAGACCTAATCTAAGATCTGCACAAAAATATTTTGCCTTCAACTTCATACCGTGATCGTAGCATGCATGGACTCGACTCATATGACTGGGATTTCCATGAAAAAGATTGTGTGCCGAAAATGGGTGATCACTGTACATTTCTCTTCTGTTTCCTATTTATATTTATATTTTACCTCCTCAATTTAGCATTATGGACACGGAAAGACCTAATCTAAGCTCTGCACAAAAATATTTTGCCTTCAAATTCATACCGTGAACGTAGCATGCATGGACTCGGCTCATATGACTGGGATTTCCATGAAAAAGATAGTGGGCACAAAATGGGTGATCACTGTACATTTCTCTTCTGTTTCCTATTTATATTTGTATTTTACCTCCTCAATTTAGCATTACGGACAGGGAAAGACCTAATCTAAGATCTGCACAAAAATATTTTGCCTTCAAATTCATACCGTGATCGTAGCATGCATGGACTCGACTCATATGACTGGGATTTCCATTAAAAAGATTGTGGGCAGAAAATGGCTGATCACTGTACATTTCTCTTCTGTTTCCTATTCATATTTCTAATTTACCTCCTCAATTTAGCATTATGGACAGGGAAAGACCTAATCTAAGATCTGCACAAAAATATTTTGCCTTCAAATACATACCGTGATCGTAGCATGCATGGAAGCGACTCATATGACTGGGATTTCCATGAAAAAGATTGTGGGCCGAAAATGGGTGATCACTGTACATTTCTCTTATATTTCCAATTTATATTTGTATTTTACCTCCTCAATTTAGCATTATGGCCAGGGAAAGACCTAATCTAAGATCTGCACAAAAATATTTTGCCTTCAAATTCATACCGTGATCGTAGCATGCATGGACTCGACTCATATGACTGGGATTTCCATGAAAAAGATTGTGGGCAGAAAATTGGGTGATCACTGTACATTTCTCTTCTGTTTCCTATTTATATTTCTATTTTACCTCCTCAATTTAGCATTATGGACAGGGAAAGACCTAATCTAAGATCTGCACAAAAATATTTTGCCTTCAAATTCATACCGTGATCGTAGCATGCATGGACTCGGCTCATATGACTGGGATTTCCATGAAAAAGATAGTGGGAACAAAATGGGTGATCACTGTACATTTCTCTTCTGTTTCCTATTTATATTTTTATTTTACTTCCTTGATTTAGCATTATGGACAGGGAAAGACCTAATCTAAGATCTGCACAAAAATATTTTGCCTTCAAATTCATACCGTGATCGTAGCATGCATGGACTCGGCTCATATGACTGGGATTTCCATGAAAAAGATAGTGGGCACAAAATGGGTGATCACTGTACATTTCTCTTCTGTTTCCTATTTATGTTTGTATTTTACCTCCTTAATTTAGCATTATGGACAGGGAAAGACCTAATCTAAGATCTGCACAAAAATATTTTGCCTTCAACTTCATACCGTGATCGTAGCATGCATGGACTCGACTCATATGACTGGGATTTCCATGAAAAAGATTGTGTGCCGAAAATGGGTGATCACTGTACATTTCTCTTCTGTTTCCTATTTATATTTATATTTTACCTCCTCAATTTAGCATTATGGACACGGAAAGACCTAATCTAAGCTCTGCACAAAAATATTTTGCCTTCAAATTCATACCGTGAACGTAGCATGCATGGACTCGGCTCATATGACTGGGATTTCCATGAAAAAGATAGTGGGCACAAAATGGGTGATCACTGTACATTTCTCTTCTGTTTCCTATTTATATTTGTATTTTACCTCCTCAATTTAGCATTACGGACAGGGAAAGACCTAATCTAAGATCTGCACAAAAATATTTTGCCTTCAAATTCATACCGTGATCGTAGCATGCATGGACTCGACTCATATGACTGGGATTTCCATTAAAAAGATTGTGGGCAGAAAATGGCTGATCACTGTACATTTCTCTTCTGTTTCCTATTCATATTTCTAATTTACCTCCTCAATTTAGCATTATGGACAGGGAAAGACCTAATCTAAGATCTGCACAAAAATATTTTGCCTTCAAATACATACCGTGATCGTAGCATGCATGGAAGCGACTCATATGACTGGGATTTCCATGAAAAAGATTGTGGGCCGAAAATGGGTGATCACTGTACATTTCTCTTATATTTCCAATTTATATTTGTATTTTACCTCCTCAATTTAGCATTATGGCCAGGGAAAGACCTAATCTAAGATCTGCACAAAAATATTTTGCCTTCAAATTCATACCGTGATCGTAGCATGCATGGACTCGACTCATATGACTGGGATTTCCATGAAAAAGATTGTGGGCAGAAAATTGGGTGATCACTGTACATTTCTCTTCTGTTTCCTATTTATATTTCTATTTTACCTCCTCAATTTAGCATTATGGACAGGGAAAGACCTAATCTAAGATCTGCACAAAAATATTTTGCCTTCAAATTCATACCGTGATCGTAGCATGCATGGACTCGGCTCATATGACTGGGATTTCCATGAAAAAGATAGTGGGAACAAAATGGGTGATCACTGTACATTTCTCTTCTGTTTCCTATTTATATTTTTATTTTACTTCCTTGATTTAGCATTATGGACAGGGAAAGACCTAATCTAAGATCTGCACAAAAATATTTTGCCTTCAAATTCATACCGTGATCGTAGCATGCATGGACTCGGCTCATATGACTGGGATTTCTATGAAAAAGATAGTGGGCAGAAAATGGGTGATCACTGTACATTTCTCTTCTGTTTCCTATTTATATTTGTATTTTACCTCCTTAATTTAGCATTATGGACAGGGAAAGACCTAATCTAAGATCTACACAAAAATATTTTGCCTTCAACTTCATATCGTGATCGTAGCATGCATGGACTCGACTCATATGACTGGGATTTCCATGAAAAAGATTGTGGGCAGAAAATTGGTTGATCACTGTACATTTCGCTTCTGTTTCCTACTTATATTTATATATGACCTCCTCAATTTAGCATTATGGACATGGAAAGACCTAATCTAAGCTCTGCACCAAAATATTTTGCCTTCAAATTCATACCGTGAACGTAGCATGCATGGACTCGACTCATATGACTGGGATTTCCATGAAAAAGATTGTGGGCAGAAAATTGGGTGATCACTGTACATTTCTCTTCTGTTTCCTATTTATATTTCTATTTTACCTCCTCAATTTAGCATTATGGACAGGGAAAGACCTAATCTAAGATCTGCACAAAAATATTTTGCCTTCAAATTCATACCGTGATCGTAGCATGCATGGACTCGGCTCATATGACTGGGATTTCCATGAAAAAGATAGTGGGAACAAAATGGGTGATCACTGTACATTTCTCTTCTGTTTCCTATTTATATTTTTATTTTACTTCCTTGATTTAGCATTATGGACAGGGAAAGACCTAATCTAAGATCTGCACAAAAATATTTTGCCTTCAAATTCATACCGTGATCGTAGCATGCATGGACTCGGCTCATATGACTGGGATTTCCATGAAAAACATAGTGGGCAGAAAATGGGTGATCACTGTACATTTCTTTTCTGTTTCCTATTTATATTTGTATTTTACCTCCTCAATTTAGCATTATGGACAGGGAAAGACCTAATCTAAAATCTGCACAAAAATATTTTGCCTTCAAATTCATACCGTGATCGTAGCATGCATGGACTCGACTCATATGACTGGGATTTCCATGAAAATGATTGTCTGCCGAAAATGGGTGATCACTGTACATTTCTCTTCTGTTTCCTATTTATGTTTGTATTTTACCTCCTTAATTTAGCATTATGGACAGGGAAAGACCTAATCTAAGATCTGCACAAAAATATTTTGCCTTCAACTTCATACCGTGATCGTAGCATGCATGGACTCGACTCATATGACTGGGATTTCCATGAAAAAGATTGTGTGCCGAAAATGGGTGATCACTGTACATTTCTCTTCTGTTTCCTACTTATATTTATATATTACCTCCTCAATTTAGCATTATGGACACGGAAAGACCTAATCTAAGCTCTGCACAAAAATATTTTGCCTTCAAATTCATACCGTGAACGTAGCATGCATGGACTCGGCTCATATGACTGGGATTTCCATGAAAAAGATAGTGGGCACAAAATGGGTGATCACTGTACATTTCTCTTCTGTTTCCTATTTATATTTGTATTTTACCTCCTCAATTTAGCATTACGGACAGGGAAAGACCTAATCTAAGATCTGCACAAAAATATTTTGCCTTCAAATTCATACCGTGATCGTAGCATGCATGGACTCGACTCATATGACTGGGATTTCCATTAAAAAGATTGTGGGCAGAAAATGGCTGATCACTGTACATTTCTCTTCTGTTTCCTATTCATATTTCTAATTTACCTCCTCAATTTAGCATTATGGACAGGGAAAGACCTAATCTAAGATCTGCACAAAAATATTTTGCCTTCAAATACATACCGTGATCGTAGCATGCATGGACGCGACTCATATGACTGGGATTTCCATGAAAAAGATTGTGGGCCGAAAATGGGTGATCACTGTACATTTCTCTTATATTTCCAATTTATATTTGTATTTTACCTCCTCAATTTAGCATTATGGCCAGGGAAAGACCTAATCTAAGATCTGCACAAAAATATTTTGCCTTCAAATTCATACCGTGATCGTAGCATGCATGGACTCGACTCATATGACTGGGATTTCCATGAAAAAGATTGTGGGCAGAAAATTGGGTGATCACTGTACATTTCTCTTCTGTTTCCTATTTATATTTCTATTTTACCTCCTCAATTTAGCATTATGGACAGGGAAAGACCTAATCTAAGATCTGCACAAAAATATTTTGCCTTCAAATTCATACCGTGATCGTAGCATGCATGGACTCGGCTCATATGACTGGGATTTCCATGAAAAAGATAGTGGGAACAAAATGGGTGATCACTGTACATTTCTCTTCTGTTTCCTATTTATATTTTTATTTTACTTCCTTGATTTAGCATTATGGACAGGGAAAGACCTAATCTAAGATCTGCACAAAAATATTTTGCCTTCAAATTCATACCGTGATCGTAGCATGCATGGACTCGGCTCATATGACTGGGATTTCCATGAAAAAGATAGTGGGCAGAAAATGGGTGATCACTGTACATTTCTCTTCTGTTTCCTATTTATATTTGTATTTTACCTCCTTAATTTAGCATTATGGACAGGGAAAGACCTAATCTAAGATCTGCACAAAAATATTTTGCCTTCAACTTCATATCGTGATCGTAGCATGCATGGACTCGA
The DNA here is from genome assembly GCA_963932145.1 of Acanthosepion lycidas. Classification (NCBI taxonomy): domain Eukaryota; kingdom Metazoa; phylum Mollusca; class Cephalopoda; order Sepiida; family Sepiidae; genus Acanthosepion; species Acanthosepion lycidas. The sequence continues at coordinate 105,030,394 of OZ010592.1, read as the reverse complement.
CTCATATGACTGGGATTTCCATGAAAAAGATTGTGTGCCGAAAATGGGTGATCACTGTACATTTCTCTTCTGTTTCCTACTTATATTTATATATTACCTCCTCAATTTAGCATTATGGACACGGAAAGACATAATCTAAGCTCTGCACAAAAATATTTTGCCTTCAAATTCATACCGTGAACGTAGCATGCATGGACTCGGCTCATATGACTGGGATTTCCATGAAAAAGATAGTGGGCACAAAATGGGTGATCACTGTACATTTCTCTTCTGTTTCCTATTCATATTTGTATTTTACCTCCTCAATTTAGCATTATGGACAGGGAAAGACCTAATCTAAGATCTGCACAAAAATATTTTGCCTTCAAATTCATACCGTGATCGTAGCATGCATGGACCCGACTCATATGACTGGGATTTCCATTAAAAAGATTGTGGGCAGAAAATGGGTGATCACTGTACATTTCTCTTCTGTTTCCTATTCATATTTCTAATTTACCTCCTCAATTTAGCATTATGGACAGGGAAAGACCTAATCTAAGATCTGCACAAAAATATTTTGCCTTCAAATACATACCGTGATCGTAGCATGCATGGACGCGACTCATATGACTGGGATTTCCATGAAAAAGATTGTGGGCCGAAAATGGGTGATAACTGTACATTTCTCTTATATTTCCAATTTATATTTGTATTTTACCTCCTCAATTTAGCATTATGGCCAGGGAAAGACCTAATCTAAGATCTGCACAAAAATATTTTGCCTTCAAATTCATACCGTGATCGTAGCATGCATGGACTCAACTCATATGACTGGGATTTCCATGAAAAAGATTGTCTTCCGAAAATGGGTGATCACTGTACATTTCTCTTCTGTTTCCTATTTATGTTTGTATTTTACCTCCTCAATTTAGCATTATGGCCAGGGAAAGACCTAATCTAAAATCTGCACAAAAATATTTTGCCTTCAAATTCATACCGTGATCGTAGCATGCATGGACTCGACTCATATGACTGGGATTTCCATGAAAAAGATTGTGTACCGAAAATGGGTGATCACTGTACATTTCTCTTCTATTTCCTATTTATATTTATATTTTACCTCCTCAATTTAACATTATGGACACGGAAAGACCTAATCTAAGCTCTGCACAAAAATATTTTGCCTTCAAATTCATACCGTGAACGTAGAATGCATGGACTCGACTCATATGACTGGGATTTCCATGAAAAAGATTGTGGGCCGAAAATGGGTGATCACTGTACATTTCTCTTCTGTTTCCTATTCATATTTCTATTTTACCTCCTCAATTTAGCATTATGGACAGGGAAAGTCCTAATCTAAGATCTGCACAAAAATATTTTGCCTTCAAATTCATACCGTGATCGTAGCATGCATGGACTCGGCTCATATGACTGGGATTTCCATGAAAAAGATAGTGGGCACAAAATGGGTGATCACTGTACATTTCTCTTCTGTTTCCTATTTATATTTGTATTTTACCACCTTAATTTAGCATTATGGACAGGGAAAGACCTAATCTAAGATCTGCACAAAAATATTTTGCCTTCAAATTCATACCGTGATCGTAGCATGCATGGACTCGACTCATATGACTGGCATTTCCATGAAAAAGATTGTGAGCCGAAAATGGGTGATCATGGTACATTTCTCTTCTGTTTCCTATTTATATTTATATTTTACCTCCTCAATTTAGCATTATGGACAGGGGAAGACCTAATCTAAGATCTGCACAAAAATATTTTGCCTTCAAATACATACCGTGATCGTAGCATGCATGGACTCAACTCATATGACTGGGATTTCCATGAAAAAGATTGTGGGCAGAAAATGTCTGATCACTGTACATTTCTCTTCTGTTTCCTATTTACATTTCTATTTTACCTCATCAATTTAGCATTATGGACAGGGAAAGACGTAATCAAAGATCTGCTCAAAAATATTTCGGCTTCAAATTCATACGGTGATCGTAGCATGCATGGACTCGAATCATATGACTGGGATTTCCATGAAAAAGATTGTGGGCAGAAAATTGGGTGATCACTGTACATTTCTCTTCTGTTTCCTATTTATATTTCTATTTTACCTCCTCAATTTAGCATTATGGACAGGGAAACACCTAATCTAAAATCTGCACAAAAATATTTTGCCTTCAAATTCATCCCGTGATCGTAGCATGCATGGACTCGACTCATATGACTGGGATTTCCATGAAAAAGATTGTGTGTGGAAAATGGCTGATCACTGTACATTTCTCTTCTGTTTCCTATTTACATTTCTATTTTACCTCATCAATTTAGCATTATGGACAGGGAAAGACCTAATCTAAGATCTGCACAAAAATATTTTGCCTTCAAATTCATACCGTGGTCGTAGCATGCATGGACTCGGCTCATATGACTGGGATTTCCATGAAAAAGATAGTGTGTAGAAAATGGGTGATCACTGTACATTTCTCTTCTGTTTCCTATTTATATTTGTATTTTACCTACTCAATTTAGCATTATGGACAGGGAAAGACCTAATCTAAGATCTGCACAACAATATTTTGCCTTCAAATTCATACCGTGATCGTAGCATGCAAGGACTCGACTCATATGACTGGGATTTCCATGAAAAAGCTTGTGGGCCGAAATTGGTGATCACTGTACATTTCTTTTCTGTTTCGTATTTATATTTATATTTTACCTACTCAATTTAGCATTATGAACAGTGAAAGACCTAATCTAAGATCTGCACAAAAATATTTTGCCTTCAAATTCATACCGTGATCGTAGCATGCATGGACTCGACTCATATGAATGGGATTTCCATGAAAAAGATTGTGGGCCGAAAATGGGTGATCACTGTACATTTCTCTTCTCTTTCCTATTTATATTTCTATTTTACCTCCTCAATTTAGCATTATGGACAGGGTAAGACCTAATCTAAGATCTGCACAAAAATATTTTGGCTTCAAATTCATACCGTGATCGTAGCATGCATGGACTCGGCTCATATGACTGGGATTTCCATGAAAAAGATAGTGTGTAGAAAATGGGTGTTCACTGTACATTTCTCTTCTGTTTCCTATTTATATTTGTATTTTACCTCCTCAATTTAGCTTTATGGACAGGGAAAGACCTAATCTAAGATCTGCACAAAAATATTTTGCCTTCAAATTCATACCGTGATCGTAGCATGCATGGACTCGACTCATATGACTGGGATTTCCATGAAAAAGATTGTGGCCAGAAAATGGGGTGATCACTGTACATTTCTCTTCTGTTTCCTATTTATATTTATATTTTACCGCCTCAATTTAGTATTATGGACAGGGAAAGACCTAATCTAAAATCTGCACAAAAATATTTTCCCTTCAAATTCATACCGTGATCGTAGCATGCATGGACTCGACTCATATGACTGGGATTTCCATGAAAAAGATAGTGGGCAGAAAATGGGTGATTACTGTACATTTCTCTTCTGTTTCCTATTTATATTTGTATTTTACCTCCTCAATTTAGCATTATGGACAGGGAAAGATGTAATCTAAACTCTGCACAAAAATATTTTGCCTTCAAATACATACCGTGATCGTAGCATACGTCGACACGACTCATATGACTGGGATTTCCATGAAAAAGATTGTGGGCAGAAAATTAGGTGATCACTGTACATTTCTCTTCTGTTTCCTATTTATATTTCTATTTTACCTCCTCAATTTAGCATTATGGACAGGGAAAGACCTAATCTAAGCTCTGCACAAAAATATTTTGCCTTCAAATTCATACCGTGATCGTAGCATGCATGGACTCGGCTCATATGACTGGGATTTCCATGAAAAAGATAGTGTGTAGAAAATGGGTGATCACTATACATTTTTCTTCTGTTTCCTATTTATATTTGTATTTTACCTCCTCAATTTAGCATTATGGACAGGGAAAGACCTAATCTAAGATCTGCATAAAAATATTTTGCCTTCAAATTCATACCGTGATCGTAGCATGCATGGACTCGACTCATATGACTGGGATTTCCAAGAAAAAGGTAGTGGACAGAAAATGGGTGATCACTGTACATTTCTCTTCTGTTTCCTATTTATATTTCTATTTTACCTCCTCAATTTAGCATTATGGACAGGGAAAGACCTAATCTAATATCTGCACAAAAATATTTTGCCTTCAAATTCATACCGTGATCGTAGCATGCATGGACTCGACTCATATGACTGGGATTTCCATTAAAAAGATTGTGGGCAGAAAATTGGGTGATCACTGTACATTTCTCTTCTGTTTCCTATTTATATTTGTATTTTACCTCCTCAATTTAGCATTATGGACAGGGAAAGACCTAATCTAAGATCTGCACAAAAATATTTTGCCTTCAAATTCATAGCGTGGTCGTAGCATGCATGGACTCGACTCATATGACTGGGATTTCCATGAAAAAGATTGAGGGCAGAAAATTGGGTGATCACTGTACATTTCTCTTCTGTTTCCTATTTATATTTATATTTTACCTCCTCAATTTAGCATTATTGACAGGGAAAGACCTAATCTAAGATCTGCACAAAAATATTTTGCCTTCAAATTCATACCGTGATCGTAGCATGCATGGACTCGGCTCATATGACTGGGATTTCCATGAAAAAGATAGTGTGTAGAAAATGGGTGATCACTGTACATTTCTCTTCTGTTTCCTATTTATATTTGTATTTTAACTCCACAATTTAGCATTATGGACAGGGAAACACGTAATCTAAGATGTGCACAAAAATATTTTGCCTTCAAATTCATACCGTGATCGTAGCATGCATGGACTCGACTCATATGACTGGGATTTCCATGAAAAAGCTTGTGGGCCGAAAATGGGTGATCACTGTACATTTCTCTTCTGTTTCCTATTTATATTTATATTTTACCTACTCAATTTAGCATTATGGACAGGGAAAGATGTAATCTAAACTCTGCACAAAAATATTTTGCCTTCAAATACATACCGTGATCGTAGCATGCGTCGACTCGACTCATATGACTGGGATTTCCATGAAAAAGTTTGTGGGCCGAAAATGGGTGATCACTGTACATTTCTCTTCTGTTTCCTATTTATATTTCTATTTTACATCCTTCATTTAGCATTATGGACAGGGGAAGTCCTAATCTAATATCTGATAAAAAATATTTTGCCTTCAAATTCATACCGTGATCGTAGCATGCATGGACTCGACTCATATGAATGGGATTTCCATGAAAAAGATTGTGGGCCGAAAATGGGTGATCACTGTACATTTCTCTTCTCTTTCCTATTAATATTTCTATTTTACCTCCTCAATTTAGCATTATGGACAGGGTAAGACCTAATCTAAGATCTGCACAAAAATATTTTGGCTTCAAATTCATACCGTGATCGTAGCATGCATGGACTCGGCTCATATGACTGGGATTTCCATGAAAAAGATTGTCCGCCGAAAATGGGTGATCACTGTACATTTCTCTTCTGTTTCCTATTTATATTTGTATTTTACCTCCTCAATTTAGCATTATGGACAGGGAAAGACCTAATCTAAGATCTGCACAAAAATATTTTGCCTTCAAATTCATACCGTGATCGTAGCATGCATGGACTCGGCTCATATGACTGGGATTTCCATGAAAAAGATAGTGTGTAGAAAATGGGTGATCACTGTACATTTCTCTTCTGTTTCCTATTTATATTTATATTTTACCTCCTCAATTTAGCATTATGGACAGGGAAAGACCTAATCTGAAATCTGCACAAAAACATTTTGCCTTCAAATTCATACCGTGATCGTAGCATGCATGGACTCGACTCATATGACTGGGATTTCCATGAAAAAGCTTGTGGGCCGAAAATGGGTGATCACTGTACATTTCTCTTCTGTTTCGTATTTATATTTATATTTTAACTACTCAATTTAGCATTATGGACAGTGAAAGAACTAATCTAAGATCAGCACAAAAATATTTTGCCTTCAAATTCATACCGTGATCGTATCATGGATTGATTCGACTCATATGACTGGGATTTCCATGAAAAAATTGTGGGCCGAAAATGGGTGATCACTGTACATTTCTCTTCTGTTTCCTATTCATATTTATATTTTACCTCCTCAATTTAGCATTATGGACAGGGAAAACCTACTCTAAGCTCTGCACAAAAATATTTTGCCTTCAAATTCATACCGTGATCGTAGCATGCATGGACTCGACTCATATGACTGGGATTTCCATGAAAAAGATTGTGGGCCGAAAATGGGTGATCACTGTACATTTCTCTTCTGTTTCCTATTTATATTTTTATTTTACCTCCTCAATTTAGCATTATGGACAGGGAAAGACCTAATCTAAAATCTTCACAAAAATATTTTGCCTTCAAATTCATACCGTGATCGTAGCATGCATGGACTCGACTCATATGACTGGGATTTCCATGAAAAAGATTGTGGGCCGAAAATGGGTGATCACTGTGCATTTCTCTTTTGTTTCCTATTTATATTTATATTTTACCTCCTCAATTTAGCTTATGAACAGGGACAGACCTAATCTAAAATCTGCACAAAAATATTTTGCCTTCAAATTCATACCGTGATCTTAGCATGCATGGACTCAACTCATATAACTGGGATTTCCATCAAAATGATAGTGGGCCGAAAATGGGTGATCACTGTACATTTCTCTTCTGTTTCCTATTTATATTTATATTTTACCTCCTCAATTTAGCATTATGGACAGGGAAAGACCTAATCTAAAATCTGCACAAAAATATTTTGCCTTCAAATTCATACCGTGATCGTAGCATGCATGGACTCGACTCATATGACTGGGATTTCCATGAAAAAGATTTTTGGCCGAAAATGGGTGATCACTACATTTCTCTTCTGTTTCCTATTTATATTTATATTTTACCTCCTCAATTTAGCATTATGGACAGGGACAGACCTAATCTAAAATCTGCACAAAAATATTTTGCCTTCAAATTCATACCGTGATCGTATCATGGATTGATTGGACTCATATGACTGGGATTTCCATGAAAAAATTGTGGGCCGGAAATGGGTGATCACTGTACATTTCTCTTCTGTTTCCTATTCATATTTATATTTTACCTCCTCAATTTAGCATTATGGACAGGGAAAACCTACTCTAAGCTCTGCACAAAAATATTTTGCCTTCAAATTCATACCGTGATCGTAGCATGCATGGACTCGGCTCATATGACTGGGATTTCCATGAAAAAGATTGTGGGCCAAAAATGGGTGATCACTGTACATTTATCTTCTGTTTCCTATTTATATTTCTATTTTACCTCCTCAATTTAGCATTATGGACAGGGAAAGACCTAATCTAAAATCTGCACAAAAATATTTTGCTTTCAAATTCATACCATGATTGTAGCATGCATGGACTCGACTCATATGACTGGGATTTCCATGAAAAAGATTGTGGCCCGAAAATGGGTGATCACTGTACATTTCTCTTCTGTTTCCTATTTATATTTATATTTTACCTCCTCAATTTAGCATTATGGACAGGGAAAGACATAATCTAAGCTGTGCACAAAAATATTTTGCCTACAAATTCATACCGTGATCGTAGCATGCATGGACTCGACTCATATGACTGGGATTTCCATGAAAAAGATTGTGGGCCGAAAATGGGTGATCACTGTACATTTCTCTTCTGTTTCCTATTTATATTTTTATTTTACCTCCTCAATTTAGCATTATGGACAGGGAAAGACCTAATCTAAAATCTTCACAAAAATATTTTGCCTTCAAATTCATACCGTGATCGTAGCATGCATGGAATCGACTCATATGACTGGGATTTCCATGAAAAAGATTGTGGGCCGAAAATGGGTGATCACTGTACATTTCTCTTCTGTTTCCTATTCATATTTATATTTTACCTCCTCAATTTAGCTTATGGACAGGGACAGACCTAATCTAAAATCTGCACAAAAATATTTTGCCTTCAAATTCATACCGTGATCTTAGCATGCATGGACTCGACTCATATGACTGGGATTTCCATGAAAAAGATTGTGGGCTGAAAATGGGTGATCACTGTACATTTCTCTTTTGTTTCCTATTTATATTTATATTTTACCTCCTCAATTTAGCTTATGAACAGGGACAGACCTAATCTAAAATCTGCACAAAAATATTTTGCCTTCAAATTCATACCGTGATCTTAGCATGCATGGACTCAACTCATATAACTGGGATTTCCATGAAAATGATAGTGGGCAGAAAATGGGTGATCACTGTACATTTCTCTTCTGTTTCCTATTTATATTTATATTTTACCTCCTCAATTTAGCATTATGGACAGGGAAAACCTACTCTAAGCTCTGCACAAAAATATTTTGCCTTCAAATTCATACCGTGATCGTAGCATGCATGGATTCGACTCATATGACTGGGATTTCCATGAAAAAGATAGTGGGCAGAAAATGGGTGATCACTGTACATTTCTCTTCTGTTTCCTATTTATATTTATATTTTACCTCCTCAATTTAGCATTATGTACAGGGAAAGACCTAATCTAAAATCTGCATAAAAATATTTTGCATTCAAATTCATACCGTGATCGTAGCATGCATGGAATCGACTCATATGACTGGGATTTCCATGAAAAAGATTGTGGGCAGAAAATGGGTGATCACTGTACATTTCTCTTCTGTTTCCTATTTATATTTCTATTTTACCTCCTCAATTTAGCATTATGGACAGGGAAAGACCTAATCTAAAATCTGCACAAAAATGTTTTGCCTTCAAATTCATACCGTGATCGTCGCATGCATTGATTCGACTCATATGACTGGGATTTCCATGAAAAAGATTGTGGGCCGAAAATGGGTGATTGCTGTACATTTCTCTTCTGTTTCATATTTATATTTATATTTTACCTCCTCAATTTAGCATTATGGACAGGGAAAACCTACTCTAAGCTCTGCACAAAAATATTTTGCCTTCAAATTCATACCGTGATCGTAGCATGCATGGACTCGACTCATATGACTGGGATTTCCATGAAAAAGATTGTGGGCAGAAAATGGCTGATCACTGTACATTTCTCTTCTGTTTCCTATTCATATTTATATTTTACCTCCTCAATTTAGCATTATGGACAGGGAAACAACTAATCTAAAATCTGCACAAAAATATTTTGCCTTCAAATTCATACCGTGATCGTAGCATGCATGGACTGGACTCATATGACTGGGATTTCCATGAAAAAGATTGTGGGCCGAAAATGGGTGATCACTGTACATTTCTCTTCTGTTTCCTATTTATATTTATATTTTACCTCCTCAATTTAGCATTATGGACAGGGAAAGAACTAATCTAAAATCTGCACAAAAATATTTTGCTTTCAAATTCATACCGTGATCGTAGCATGCATGGACTCGACTCATATGACTGGGATTTCCATGAAAAAGATTGTGGCCAGAAAATTGGGTGATCACTGTACATTTCTCTTCTGTTTCCTATTCATATTTATATTTTACCTGCACAATTTAGCATTATGGACAGGGAAAACCTACTCTAAGCTCTGCACAAAAATATTTTGCCTTCAAATTCATACCGTGATCTTAGCATGCATGGACTCAACTCATATGACTGGGATTTCCATGAAAAAGATAGTGGGCAGAAAATGGGTGATCACTGTACATTCCTCTTCTGTTTCCTATTTATATTTCTATTTTACCTCCTCAATTTAGCATTATGGACAGGGAAAGAACTAACCTAAAATCTGCACAAAAATATTTTGCCTTCAAATTCATACCGTGATCGTAGCATGCATTGATTCGACTCATATGACTGGGATTTCCATGAAAAAGATTGTGGGCCGAAAATGGGTGATCACTGTACATTTCTCTTCTGTTTCCTATTTATATTTATATTTTACCTCCACAATTTAGCATTATGGACAGGGAAAACCTACTCTAAGCTCTGCACAAAAATATTTTGCCTTCAAATTCATACCGTGATCTTAGCATGCATGGACTCAACCCATATGACTGGGATTTCCATGAAAAAGATTGTGGGCCGAAAATGGGTGATCACTGTACATTTATCTTCTGTTTCCTATTTATATTTCTATTTTACCTCCTCAATTTAGCATTATGGACAGGGAAAGACCTAATCTAAAATCTGCACAAAAATATTTTGCTTTCAAATTCATACAGTGATCGTAGCATGGATTGATTCGACTCATATGACTGGGATTTCCATGAAAAAGATTGTGGGCAGAAAATGGGTGATCACTGTACATTTATCTTCTGTTTTCTATTTATATTGATATTTTACCTCCTCAATTTAGCATTATGGACAGGGAAAGACCTAATCTAAAATCTGTACAAAAATATTTTGCTTTCAAATTCATACCGTGATCGTAGCATGCATGGACTCGACTCATATGATTGGGATTTCCATGAAAAAGATTGTGGGCCGAAAATGGGTGATCACTGTACATTTCTCTTCTGTTTCCTATTTATATTTATATTTTACCTCCTCAATTTAGCATTATGGACAGGGAAAGACATAATCTAAGCTCTGCAGAAAAATATTTTGCCTTCAAATTCATACCGTGATCGTAGCATGCATGGACTCGACTCATATGACTGGGATTTCCATGAAAAAGATTGTGGGCCGAAAATGGGTGATCACTGTACATTTCTCTTCTGTTTCCTATTTATATTTATATTTTACCTCCTCAATTTAGCATTATGGACAGGGAAAGACCTAATCTAAAATCTGCACAAAAATATTTTGCCTTCAAATTCATACCGTGATCGTAGCATGCATGGACTCGAGACATATGACTGGGATTTCCATGAAAAAGATTGTGGGCCGAAAATGGGTGATCACTGTACATTTCTCTTCTGTTTCCTATTTATATTTATATTTTACCTCCTCAATTTAGCATTATGGACAGGGAAAGACCTAATCTAAAATCTGCACAAAAATATTTTGCCTTCAAATTCATACCGTGATCGTATCATGCATGGACTCGACTCATATAACTGGGATTTCCATGAAAAAGATTGTGGGCCGAAAAAGTGTTATCACTGTACATTTCTCTTCTGTTTCCTATTTATATTTATATTTTACCTCCTCAATTTAGCATAATGGACAAGGACAGACCTAATCTAAAATCTGCACAAAAACATTTTGCCTTCAAATTCATACCGTGACCTTAGCATGCATGGACTCGACTCATATGACTGGGATTTCCATGAGAAAGATTGTGGCCCGAAAATGGGTGATCACTGTACATTTCTCTTCTATATTCTATTTATATTTCTATTTTACCTCCTCAATTTAGCATTATGGACAGGGAAAGACCTAATCTAAAATCTGCACAAAAATATTTTGCCTTCAAATTCATACCGTGATCGTAGCATGCATGGAATCGACTCATATGACTGGGATTTCCATGAAAAAGATTGTGGGCCGAAAATGGGTGATCACTGTACATTTCTCTTCTGTTTCCTATTTATATTTCTATTTTACCATCTCAATTTAGCATTATGGACAGGGAAATAACTAATCTAAAATCTGCACAAAAATATTTTGCCTTCAAATTCATACCGTGATCGTAGCATGCATGGACTCAACTCATATGACTGGGATTACCATGACAAAGATAGTGAGCAGAAAATGGGTGATCACTGTACATTTCTCTTCTGTTTCCTATTTATATTTCTATTTTACCATCTCAATTTAGCATTATGGACAGGGAAATAACTAATCTAAAATCTGCACAAAAATATTTTGCCTTCAAATTCATACCGTGATCGTAGCATGCATGGACTCGACTCATATGACTGGGATTTCCATGAAAAAGATTGTGGGCCGAAAATGGGTGATCACTGTACATTTCTCTTCTGTTTCCTATTTATATTTATATTTTACCTCCTCAATTTAGCATTATGGACAGGGAAAGACCTAATCTAAAATCTGCACAAAAACATTTTGCCTTCAAATTCATACCGTGATAGTAGCATGCATGGACTCGACTCATATGACTGGGATTTCCATGAAAAAGATTGTGGGCCGAAAGTGGGTGATCACTGTACATTTCTCTTCTGTTTCCTATTTATATTTATATTTTACCTCCTCAATTTAGCATTATGGACAGGGAAAGAACTACTCTAAAATCTGCACAAAAATATTTTGCCTTCAAATTCATACCGTGATCGTAGCATGCATGGACTCGACTCATATGACTGGGATTTCCATGAGAAAGATTGTGGCCCGAAAATGGGTGATCACTGTACATTTCTCTTCTATATTCTATTTATATTTCTATTTTACCTCCTCAATTTAGCATTATGGACAGGGAAAGACCTAATCTAAAATCTGCACAAAAATATTTTGCCTTCAAATTCATACCGTGATCGTAGCATGCATGGAATCGACTCATATGACTGAGATTTCCATGAAAAAGATTGTGGGCCGAAAATGGGTGATCACTGTACATTTCTCTTCTGTTTCCTATTTATATTTCTATTTTACCATCTCAATTTAGCATTATGGACAGGGAAATAACTAATCTAAAATCTGCACAAAAATATTTTGCCTTCAAATTCATACCGTGATCGTAGCATGCATGGACTCAACTCATATGACTGGGATTTCCATGACAAAGATAGTGAGCAGAAAATGGGTGATCACTGTACATTTCTCTTCTGTTTCCTATTTATATTTCTATTTTACCATCTCAATTTAGCATTATGGACAGGGAAATAACTAATCTAAAATCTGCACAAAAATATTTTGCCTTCAAATTCATACCGTGATCGTAGCATGCATGGACTCGACTCATATGACTGGGATTTCCATGAAAAAGATTGTGGGCCGAAAATGGGTGATCACTGTACATTTCTCTTCTGTTTCCTATTTATATTTATATTTTACCTCCTCAATTTAGCATTATGGACAGGGAAAGACCTAATCTAAAATCTGCACAAAAACATTTTGCCTTCAAATTCATACCGTGATAGTAGCATGCATGGACTCGACTCATATGACTGGGATTTCCATGAAAAAGATTGTGGGCCGAAAGTGGGTGATCACTGTACATTTCTCTTCTGTTTCCTATTTATATTTATATTTTACCTCCTCAATTTAGCATTATGGACAGGGAAAGACCTAATCTAAAATCTGCATAAAAATATTTTGCCTTCAAATTCATACCGTGATCGTAGCATGCATGGAATCGACTCATATGACTGGGATTTCCATGAAAAAGATTGTGGGCTGAAAATGGGTGATCACTGTACATTTCTGTTCTGTTTCCTATTTATATTTCTATTTTACCTCCTCAATTTAGCATTATGGACAAGGACAGACCTAATCTAAAATCTGCACAAAAATATTTTGCCTTCAAATTCATACCGTGATCGTAGCATGCATGGACTCGACACATATGACTGGGATTTCCATGAAAAAGATTGTGGGCCGAAAATGGGTGATCACTGTACATTTCTCTTCTGTTTCCTATTTATATTTATATTTTACCTCCTCAATTTAGCATTATGGACAGGGAAAACCTACTCTAAGCTCTGCACAAAAATATTTTGCATTCAAATTCATACCGTGATCGTAGCATGCATGGAATCGACTCATATGACTGGGATTTCCATGAAAAAGATTGTGGGCCGAAAATGGGTGATCACTGTACATTTATCTTCTGTTTCCTATTTATATTTATATTTTACCTCCTCAATTTAGCATTATGGACAGGGAAAGACCTAATCTAAAATCTGCACAAAAATATTTTGGTTTAAAATTCATACCGTGATCGTAGCATGCATGGACTCAACTCATATGACTGGGATTTCCACGAAAAAGATTGTGGGCAGAAAATGGGTGATCACTGTACATTTCTCTTCTGTTTCCTATTTATATTTATATTTTACCTCCTCAATTTAGCATTATGGACAGGGAACGACCTAATCTAAAATCTGCACAAAAATATTTTGCCTTCAAATTCATACCGTGATCGTAGCATGCATTGACTCAACTCATATGACTGGGATTTCCATGAAAAAGATTGTGGGCCGAAAATGGGTGATCACTGTACATTTCTCTTCTGTATTCCATTCATATTTCTATTTTACCTCCTCAATTTAGCATTATGGACAGGGAAAGACCTAATCTAAAATCTGCACAAAAATATTTTGCCTTCAAATTCATACCGTGATGGTAGCATGCATGGACTCGACACATATGACTGGGATTTCCATGAAAAAGATTGTGGGCAGAAAATGGGTGATCACTGTACATTTCTCTTCTGTTTCCTATTTATATTTCTATTTTACCTCCTCATTTTAGCATTATGGACAGGGAAAGACCTCATCTAAAATCTGCACAAAAATATTTTGCCTTCAAATTCATACCGTGATCGTAGCATGCATGGACTCGACTCATATGACTGGGATTTCCATGAAAAAGATAGTGGGCAGAAAATGGGTTATCAGTGTACATTTCTCTTCTGTTTCCTATTTATATTTCTATTTTACCTCCTCATTTTAGCATTATGGACAGGGAAGGACCTAATCTAAAATCTGCACAAAAATATTTTGCTTCAAATTCATACCGTGATCGTAGCATGCATGGACTCGACTCATATGACTGGGATTTCCATGAAAAAGATAGTGGGCAGAAAATGGGTGATCACTGTACATTTCTCTTCTGTTTCCTATTTATATTTATATTTTACCTCCTCAATTTAGCATTATGGACAGGGAAAGAACTAATCTAAAATCTGCACAAAAATATTTTGCCTTCAAATTCATACCGTGATCGTAGCATGCATGGACTCGACTCATATGACTGGGAATTCCATGAAAAAGATTGTGGGCCGAAAATGGGTGATCACTGTACATTTCTCTTCTGTTTCCTATTTATATTTATATTTTACCTCCTCAATTTAGCATTATGGACAGGGAAAACCTACTCTAAGCTCTGCACAAAAATATTTTGCCTTCAAATTCATACCGTGATCGTAGCATGCATGGAATCGACACATATGACTGGGATTTGCATGAAAAAGATAGTGGGCAGAAAATGGGTTATCAGTGTACATTTCTCTTCTGTTTCCTATTTATATTTCTATTTTACCTCCTCATTTTAGCATTATGGACAGGGAAGGACCTAATCTAAAATCTGCACAAAAATATTTTGCTTCAAATTCATACCGTGATCGTAGCATGCATGGACTCGACTCATATGACTGGGATTTCCATGAAAAAGATTGTGGGCTGAAAATGGGTGATCACTGTACATTTCTGTTCTGTTTCCTATTTATATTTCTATTTTACCTCCTCAATTTAGCATTATGGACAAGGACAGACCTAATCTAAAATCTGCACAAAAATATTTTGCCTTCAAATTCATACCGTGATCGTAGCATGCATGGACTCGACACATATGACTGGGATTTCCATGAAAAAGATTGTGGGCCGAAAATGGGTGATCACTGTACATTTCTCTTCTGTTTCCTATTTATATTTATATTTTACCTCCTCAATTTAGCATTATGGACAGGGAAAACCTACTCTAAGCTCTGCACAAAAATATTTTGCATTCAAATTCATACCGTGATCGTAGCATGCATGGAATCGACTCATATGACTGGGATTTCCATGAAAAAGATTGTGGGCCGAAAATGGGTGATCACTGTACATTTATCTTCTGTTTCCTATTTATATTTCTATTTTACCTCCTCAATTTAGCATTATGGACAGGGAAAGACCTAATCTAAAATCTGCACAAAAATATTTTGGTTTAAAATTCATACCGTGATCGTAGCATGCATGGACTCAACTCATATGACTGGGATTTCCACGAAAAAGATTGTGGGCAGAAAATGGGTGATCACTGTACATTTCTCTGCTGTTTCCTATTTATATTTATATTTTACCTCCTCAATTTAGCATTATGGACAGGGAAAGACCTAATCTAAAATCTGCACAAAAATATTTTGCCTTCAAATTCATACCGTGATCGTAGCATGCATTGACTCAACTCATATGACTGGGATTTCCATGAAAAAGATTGTGGGCCGAAAATGGGTGATCACTGTACATTTCTCTTCTGTATTCCATTCATATTTCTATTTTACCTCCTCAATTTAGCATTATGGACAGGGAAAGACCTAATCTAAAATCTGCACAAAAATATTTTGCCTTCAAATTCATACCGTGATGGTAGCATGCATGGACTCGACACATATGACTGGGATTTCCATGAAAAAGATTGTGGGCCGAAAATGGGTGATCACTGTGCATTTCTCTTCTGTTTCCTATTTATATTTGTATTTTACCATCTCAATTTAGCGTTATGGACAGGGAAATAACTAATCTAAAATCTGCACAAAAATATTTTGCCTTCAAATTCATACCGTGATCGTAGCATGCATGGACTCGACTCATATGACTGGGATTTCCATGAAAAAGATTGTGGGCCGAAAATGGGTGATCACTGTACATTTCTCTTCTGTTTCCTATTTATATTTATATTTTACCTCCTCAATTTAGCATTATGGACAGGGAAAGACCTAATCTAAAATCTGCACAAAAACATTTTGCCTTCAAATTCATACCGTGATCGTAGCATGCATGGACTCGACACATATGACTGGGATTTCCATGAAAAAGATTGTGGGCCGAAAGTGGGTGATCACTGTACATTTCTCTTCTGTTTCCTATTTATATTTATATTTTACCTCCTCAATTTAGCATTATGGACAGGGAAAGACCTAATCTAAAATCTGCATAAAAATATTTTGCCTTCAAATTCATACCGTGATCGTAGCATGCATGGAATCGACTCATATGACTGGGATTTCCATGAAAAAGATTGTGGGCCGAAAATGGGTGATCACTGTACATTTCTGTTCTGTTTCCTATTTATATTTCTATTTTACCTCCTCAATTTAGCATTATGGACAAGGACAGACCTAATCTAAAATCTGCACAAAAATATTTTGCCTTCAAATTCATACCGTGATCTTAGCATGCATGGACTCGACTCATATGACAGGGATTTCCATGAAAAAGATTGTGGGCCGAAAATGGGTGATCACTGTACATTTCTCTTCTGTTTCCTATTTATATTTATATTTTACCTCCTCAATTTAGCATTATGGACAGGGAAAGACCTAATCTTAAATCTGCACAAAAATATTTTGCCTTCAAATTCGTACCGTGATCGTAGCATGCATGGACTCGACTCATATGACAGGGATTTCCATGAAAAAGATTGTGGGCCGAAAATGGGTGATCACTGTACATTTCTCTTCTGTTTCCTATTTATATTTATATTTTACCACCTCAATTTAGCATTATGGACAGTGAAAGACCTTATCTAAGATCTGCACAAAAATTTTTTGACTTCAAATTCATACCGTGATCGTAGCATGCATGGACTCGACTGATATGACTGGGATTTCCATGAAAAAGATTGTGGGCCGAAAATGGGTGATCACTGTACATTTCTCTTCTGTTTCCTATTTATATTTATATTTTACCTCCTCAATTTAGCATTATAGACAGCGAAAGACCTAATCTTAAATCTGCACAAAAATATTTTGCCCTCAAATTCATACCGTGACCGTAGCATGCATGGACTCGACTCATATGACAGGGATTTCCATGAAAAAGATTGTGGGCCGAAAATGGGTGATCACTGTACATTTCTCTTCTGTTTCCTATTTATATTTCTATTTTACCACCTCAATTTAGCATTATGGACAGGGAAAGACCTAATCTAAGATCTGCACAAAAATATTTTGCCTTCAAATTCATACCGTGAACGTAGCATGCATGGACTCAACTCATATGACTGGGATTTCCATGAAAAAGATTGTGGGCCAAAAATGGGTGATCACTGTACATTTCTCTTCTGTTTCCTATTTATATTTATATTTTACCTCCTCAATTTAGCATTAAGGACAGGGAATGACCTAATCTAAGATCTGCACAAAAATATTTTGCCTTCAAATTCATACCGTGATCGTAGCATGCATGGACTCGACGCATATGACTAGGATTTCCATGAAAAAGATTGTGGGCCGAAAATCGGTGATCACTGTATATTTCTCTTCTGTTTCCTAATTATATTTCTATTTTACCTCCTCAATTTAGCATTATGGACAGGGAAAGACCTAATCTAAAATCTGCACAAAATATTTAGCCTTCAAATTCATACCGTGATCGTAGCATGCATGGACTCGACTCATATGACTGGGATTTCCATGAAAAAGATTGTGGGCCGAAAATCGGTGATCACTGTACATTTCTCTGCTGTTTCCTATTTATATTTCTATTTTACCTCCTCAATTTAGCATTATGGACAGGGAAAGACCTAATCTAAAATCTGCACAAAATATTTTGCTTTCAAATTCATACCGTGATCGTAGCATGCATGGACTCGACTCATATGACTGGGATTTCCATGAAAAAGATTGTGGGCCGAAAATGGGTGATCACTGTACATTTCTCTTCTGTTTCCTATTTATATTTATATTTTACCTCCTCAATTTAGCATTATGGACAGGGAAAGACCTAATCTAAAATCTGCACAAAAATATTTTACCTTCAAATTCATACCGTGATCGTAGCATGCATGGACTCGACTCATATGACTGGGATTTCCATGAAAAAGATTGTGGGCCGAAAATCGGTGATCACTGTACATTTCTCTGCTGTTTCCTATTTATATTTCTATTTTACCTCCTCAATTTAGCATTATGGACAGGGAAAGACCTAATCTAAAATCTGCACAAAATATTTTGCTTTCAAATTCATACCGTGATCGTAGCATGCATGGACTCGACTCATATGACTGGGATTTCCATGAAAAAGATTGTGGGCCGAAAATCGCTGATCACTGTACATTTCTCTGCTGTTTCCTATTTATATTTCTAATTTACCTCCTCAATTTAGCATTATGGACAGGGAAAGACCAAATCTAAGATCTGCACAAAAATGTTTTGCCTTCAAATTCATACCGTGATCGTAGGATGCATGGACTTGACTCATATGACAGGGATTTCCATGAAAAAGATTGTGGGCCAAAAATGGGTGATCACTGTACATTTCTCTTCTGTTTCCTATTTATATTTCTATTTTACCTCTTCAATCTAGCATTATGGACAGGGAAAGACCTAATCTCTGATCTGCACAAAAATATTTTGCCTTCAAATTCATACCGTGATCGTAGCATGCATGGACTCGACTCATATGACTGGGATTTCCATGAAAAAGATTGTGGTCCGAAAATGGGTGATCACTGTACATTTCTCTTCTGTTTCCTATTTATATTTCTATTTTACCTCCTCAATTTAGCATTATGGACAATGAAAGACCTAATCTAAAATCTGCACAAAAATATTTTGCCTTCAAATTCATACCGTGATCGTAGCATGCATGGACTCGACTCATATGACTGGGAATTCCATGAAAAAGATTGTGGGCCGAAAATGGGTGATCACTGTACATTTCTCTTCTGTTTCCTACTTATATTTATATTTTACCTCCTCAATTTAGCATTATGGACAGGAAAAGACCTAATCTAAAATCTGCACAAAAATATCTTACATTCAAATTCATACCGTGATCGTAGCATGCATGGACTCGACTCATATGACTAGGATTTCCATGAAAAAGATTGTGGGCCGAAAATGGGTGATCACTGTACATTTCTCTTCTGTTTCCTATTTATATTTCTATTTTACTTTCTCAATTTAGCATTATGGACAGGGAAAGACCTAATCTCTGGTCTGCACAAAAATATTTTGCCTTCAAATTCATACCGTGATCGTAGCATGCATGGACTCGACTCATATGACTGGGATTTCCATGAAAAAGATTGTGGGCCGAAAATGGGTGATCACTGTACATTTCTCTTCTGTTTCCTATTTATATTTATATTTTACCTCCTCAATTTAGCATTATGGACAGGGAAAGACCTAATCTTAAATCTGCACAAAAATATTTTGGCTTCAAATTCATACCGTGATCGTAGCATGCATGGACTCGACTCATATGACTGGGATTTCCATGAAAAAGATTGTGGGCCGAAAATCGGTGATCACTGTACATTTCTCTTCTGTTTCCTATTTATATTTATATTTTACCTCCTCAATTTAGCATTATGGAGAGGGAAAGACCTAATCTAATATCTACACAAAAATATTTTACCTTCAAATTCATACCGTGATCGTAGCATGCATGGACTCGACTCATATGACTAGGATTTCCATGAAAAAGATTGTGGGCCGAAAATCGGTGATCACTGTAAATTTCTCTTCTGTTTCCTATTTATATTTCTATTTTACCTCCTCAATTTAGCATTATGGACAGGGAAAGACCAAATCTAAGATCTGCACAAAAATGTTTTGCCTTCAAATTCATACCGTGATCGTAGCATGCATGGACTCGACTCATATGACTGGGATTTCCATGAAAAAGATTGTGGGCCGAAAATGGGTGATCACTGTACATTTCTCTTCTGTTTCCTATTTATATTTATATTTTACCTCCTTAATTTAGCAATATGGACAGGGAAAGACCTAATCTAAGATCTGCACAAAAATATTTTGCCTTCAAATTCATACCGTGATCGTAGCATGCATGGACTCAACTCATATGACTGGGATTACCATGAAAAAGATTGTGGGCCGAAAATGGGTGATCACTGTACATTTCTCTTCTGTTTCCTATTTATATTTCTATTTTAACTCCTCAATTTAGCATTATGGACAGGGAAAGACCTAATCTAAAATCTGCACAAAATTATTTTGCCTTCAAATTCATACCGTGATCGTAGCATGCATGGACTCGACTCATATGACTGGGATTTCCATGAAAAAGATTGTGGGCCGAAAATGGGTGATCACTGTACATTTCTCTTCTGTTTCCCACTCATATTTATATTTTACCTCCTCAATTTAGCATTATGGACAGGGAAAGACCTAATCTAAAATCTGCACAAAAATATCTTACCTTCAAATTCATACCGTGATCGTAGCATGCATGGACTCGACTCATATGACTGGGATTTCCATGAAAAAGATTGTGGGCCGAAAATGGGTGATCACTGTACATTTCTCTTCTGTTTCCTATTTATATTTCTATTTTACCTCCTCAATTTAGCATTATGGACAGGGAAAGACCTAATCTAAGATCTGCACAAAAATATTTTGCCTTCAAATTCATACCGTGATCGTAGCATGCATGGACTCGACTCATATGACTGGGATTACCATGAAAAAGATTGTGGGCCGAAAATGGGTGATCACTGTACATTTCTCTTCTGTTTCCTATTTATATTTCTATTTTAACTCCTCAATTTAGCATTATGGACAGGGAAAGACCTAATCTAAAATCTGCACAAAAATATTTTGCCTTCAAATTCATACCGTGATCGTAGCATGCATGGACTCGACTCATATGACTGGGATTTCCATGAAAAAGATTGTGGTCCGAAAATGGGTGATCACTGTACATTTCTCTTCTGTTTCCTATTTATATTTCTATTTTACCTCCTCAATTTAGCATTATGGACAATGAAAGACCTAATCTAAAATCTGCACAAAAATATTTTGCCTTCAAATTCATACCGTGATCGTAGCATGCATGGACTCGACTCATATGACTGGGAATTCCATGAAAAAGATTGTGGGCCGAAAATGGGTGATCACTGTACATTTCTCTTCTGTTTCCTACTTATATTTATATTTTACCTCCTCAATTTAGCATTATGGACAGGAAAAGACCTAATCTAAAATCTGCACAAAAATATCTTACATTCAAATTCATACCGTGATCGTAGCATGCATGGACTCGACTCATATGACTAGGATTTCCATGAAAAAGATTGTGGGCCGAAAATGGGTGATCACTGTACATTTCTCTTCTGTTTCCTATTTATATTTCTATTTTACTTTCTCAATTTAGCATTATGGGCAGGGAAAGACCTAATCTCTGGTCTGCACAAAAATATTTTGCCTTCAAATTCATACCGTGATCGTAGCATGCATGGACTCGACTCATATGACTGGGATTTCCATGAAAAAGATTGTGGGCCGAAAATGGGTGATCACTGTACATTTCTCTTCTGTTTCCTATTTATATTTATATTTTACCTCCTCAATTTAGCATTATGGACAGGGAAAGACCTAATCTTAAATCTGCACAAAAATATTTTGGCTTCAAATTCATACCGTGATCGTAGCATGCATGGACTCGACTCATATGACTGGGATTTCCATGAAAAAGATTGTGGGCCGAAAATCGGTGATCACTGTACATTTCTCTTCTGTTTCCTATTTATATTTATATTTTACCTCCTCAATTTAGCATTATGGAGAGGGAAAGACCTAATCTAATATCTACACAAAAATATTTTACCTTCAAATTCATACCGTGATCGTAGCATGCATGGACTCGACTCATATGACTAGGATTTCCATGAAAAAGATTGTGGGCCGAAAATCGGTGATCACTGTACATTTCTCTTCTGTTTCCTATTTATATTTCTATTTTACCTCCTCAATTTAGCATTATGGACAGGGAAAGACCAAATCTAAGATCTGCACAAAAATGTTTTGCCTTCAAATTCATACCGTGATCGTAGCATGCATGGACTCGACTCATATGACTGGGATTTCCATGAAAAAGATTGTGGGCCGAAAATGGGTGATCACTGTACATTTCTCTTCTGTTTCCTATTTATATTTATATTTTACCTCCTTAATTTAGCAATATGGACAGGGAAAGACCTAATCTAAGATCTGCACAAAAATATTTTGCCTTCAAATTCATACCGTGATCGTAGCATGCATGGACTCAACTCATATGACTGGGATTACCATGAAAAAGATTGTGGGCCGAAAATGGGTGATCACTGTACATTTCTCTTCTGTTTCCTATTTATATTTCTATTTTAACTCCTCAATTTAGCATTATGGACAGGGAAAGACCTAATCTAAAATCTGCACAAAATTATTTTGCCTTCAAATTCATACCGTGATCGTAGCATGCATGGACTCGACTCATATGACTGGGATTTCCATGAAAAAGATTGTGGGCCGAAAATGGGTGATCACTGTACATTTCTCTTCTGTTTCCCACTCATATTTATATTTTACCTCCTCAATTTAGCATTATGGACAGGGAAAGACCTAATCTAAAATCTGCACAAAAATATCTTACCTTCAAATTCATACCGTGATCGTAGCATGCATGGACTCGACTCATATGACTGGGATTTCCATGAAAAAGATTGTGGGCCGAAAATGGGTGATCACTGTACATTTCTCTTCTGTTTCCTATTTATATTTCTATTTTACCTCCTCAATTTAGCATTATGGACAGGGAAAGACCTAATCTAAGATCTGCACAAAAATATTTTGCCTTCAAATTCATACCGTGATCGTAGCATGCATGGACTCGACTCATATGACTGGGATTACCATGAAAAAGATTGTGGGCCGAAAATGGGTGATCACTGTACATTTCTCTTCTGTTTCCTATTTATATTTCTATTTTAACTCCTCAATTTAGCATTATGGACAGGGAAAGACCTAATCTAAAATCTGCACAAAAATATTTTGCCTTCAAATTCATACCGTGATCGTAGCATGCATGGACTCGACTCATATGACTGGGATTTCCATGAAAAAGATTGTGGTCCGAAAATGGGTGATCACTGTACATTTCTCTTCTGTTTCCTATTTATATTTCTATTTTACCTCCTCAATTTAGCATTATGGACAATGAAAGACCTAATCTAAAATCTGCACAAAAATATTTTGCCTTCAAATTCATACCGTGATCGTAGCATGCATGGACTCGACTCATATGACTGGGAATTCCATGAAAAAGATTGTGGGCCGAAAATGGGTGATCACTGTACATTTCTCTTCTGTTTCCTACTTATATTTATATTTTACCTCCTCAATTTAGCATTATGGACAGGAAAAGACCTAATCTAAAATCTGCACAAAAATATCTTACATTCAAATTCATACCGTGATCGTAGCATGCATGGACTCGACTCATATGACTAGGATTTCCATGAAAAAGATTGTGGGCCGAAAATGGGTGATCACTGTACATTTCTCTTCTGTTTCCTATTTATATTTCTATTTTACTTTCTCAATTTAGCATTATGGGCAGGGAAAGACCTAATCTCTGGTCTGCACAAAAATATTTTGCCTTCAAATTCATACCGTGATCGTAGCATGCATGGACTCGACTCATATGACTGGGATTTCCATGAAAAAGATTGTGGGCCGAAAATGGGTGATCACTGTACATTTCTCTTCTGTTTCCTATTTATATTTATATTTTACCTCCTCAATTTAGCATTATGGACAGGGAAAGACCTAATCTTAAATCTGCACAAAAATATTTTGGCTTCAAATTCATACCGTGATCGTAGCATGCATGGACTCGACTCATATGACTGGGATTTCCATGAAAAAGATTGTGGGCCGAAAATCGGTGATCACTGTACATTTCTCTTCTGTTTCCTATTTATATTTATATTTTACCTCCTCAATTTAGCATTATGGAGAGGGAAAGACCTAATCTAATATCTACACAAAAATATTTTACCTTCAAATTCATACCGTGATCGTAGCATGCATGGACTCGACTCATATGACTAGGATTTCCATGAAAAAGATTGTGGGCCGAAAATCGGTGATCACTGTACATTTCTCTTCTGTTTCCTATTTATATTTCTATTTTACCTCCTCAATTTAGCATTATGGACAGGGAAAGACCAAATCTAAGATCTGCACAAAAATGTTTTGCCTTCAAATTCATACCGTGATCGTAGCATGCATGGACTCGACTCATATGACTGGGATTTCCATGAAAAAGATTGTGGGCCGAAAATGGGTGATCACTGTACATTTCTCTTCTGTTTCCTATTTATATTTATATTTTACCTCCTTAATTTAGCAATATGGACAGGGAAAGACCTAATCTAAGATCTGCACAAAAATATTTTGCCTTCAAATTCATACCGTGATCGTAGCATGCATGGACTCAACTCATATGACTGGGATTACCATGAAAAAGATTGTGGGCCGAAAATGGGTGATCACTGTACATTTCTCTTCTGTTTCCTATTTATATTTCTATTTTAACTCCTCAATTTAGCATTATGGACAGGGAAAGACCTAATCTAAAATCTGCACAAAATTATTTTGCCTTCAAATTCATACCGTGATCGTAGCATGCATGGACTCGACTCATATGACTGGGATTTCCATGAAAAAGATTGTGGGCCGAAAATGGGTGATCACTGTACATTTCTCTTCTGTTTCCCACTCATATTTATATTTTACCTCCTCAATTTAGCATTATGGACAGGGAAAGACCTAATCTAAAATCTGCACAAAAATATCTTACCTTCAAATTCATACCGTGATCGTAGCATGCATGGACTCGACTCATATGACTGGGATTTCCATGAAAAAGATTGTGGGCCGAAAATGGGTGATCACTGTACATTTCTCTTCTGTTTCCTATTTATATTTCTATTTTACCTCCTCAATTTAGCATTATGGACAGGGAAAGACCTAATCTAAGATCTGCACAAAAATATTTTGCCTTCAAATTCATACCGTGATCGTAGCATGCATGGACTCGACTCATATGACTGGGATTACCATGAAAAAGATTGTGGGCCGAAAATGGGTGATCACTGTACATTTCTCTTCTGTTTCCTATTTATATTTCTATTTTAACTCCTCAATTTAGCATTATGGACAGGGAAAGACCTAATCTAAAATCTGCACAAAATTATTTTGCCTTCAAATTCATACCGTGATCGTAGCATGCATGGACTCGACTCATATGACTGGGATTTCCATGAAAAAGATTGTGGGCCGAAAATGGGTGATCACTGTACATTTCTCTTCTGTTTCCCACTTATATTTATATTTTACCTCCTCAATTTAGCATTATGGACAGGGAAAGACCTAATCTAAAATCTGCACAAAAATATCTTACCTTCAAATTCATACCGTGATCGTAGCATGCATGGACTCGACTCATATGACTAGGATTTCCATGAAAAAGATTGTGGGCCGAAAATGGGTGATCACTGTACATTTCTCTTCTGTTTCCTATTTATATTTATATTTTACCTCCTCAATTTAGCATAATGGACAGGAAAAGACCTAATCTAAGATCTGCACAAAAATATTTTGCCTTCAAATTCATACCGTGATCGTAGATGCATGGACTCAACTCATATGACTGGGATTTCCATGAAAAAGATAGTGGGCAGAAAATGGGTGATCACTGTACATTTCTCTTCTGGTTCCTATTTATATTTATATTTGACCTCCTCAATTTAGCATTATGGACAGGGAAAGACCTAATCTAAAATCTGCGCAAAAATATTTTGCCTTCAAATTCATACCGTCATCGTAGCATGCATTGACTCAACTCATATGACTGGGATTTCCATGAAAAAGATTGTGGGCCGAAAATGGGTGATCACTGTAGATTTCTCTTCTGTTTCCTATTTATATTTATATTTTACCTCCTCAATTTAGTATAATGGACAGGAAAAGACCTAATCTAAGCTCCGCACAAAAATATTTTGCCTTCAAATTCATACCGTGATCGTAGCATGCATGGACTCGACTCATATGACTGGGATTTCCATGAAAAAGATTGTGGGCCGAAAATGGGTGATCACTGTACATTTCTCTTCTCTTTCCTATTTATATTTCTATTTTACCTCCTCAATTTAGCATAATGGACAGGAAAAGACCTAATCTAAGGTCTGCAAAAAAATATTTTGCCTTCAAATTCATACCGTGATCGTAGCATGCATGGACTCGACTCATATGACTGGGATTTCCATGAAAAAGATTGTGGGCCGAAAATCGGTGATCACTGTACATTTCTCTTCTGTTTCCTATTTATATTTATATTTTACCTCCTCAATTTAGGATAATCGACAGGAAAAGACCTAATCTAAGATCTGCACAAAAATATTTTGCCTTCAAATTCATACCTTGATCGTAGCATGCATGGACTCAATTCATATGACTGGGATTTCCATGAAAAAGATTGTGGGCTGAAAATCGGTGATCACTGTACATTTCTCTTCTGTTTCCTATTTATATTTATATTTTACCTCCTCAATTTAGCATTATGGACAGGGAATGACCTAATCTAAGATCTGCACGAAAATATTTTGCCTTCAAATTCATACCGTGATCGTAGCATGCATGAACTCGACTCATAAGACTGGGATTTCCATGAAAAAGATTGTGGGCACAAAATGGGTGATCACTGTACATTTCTCTTCTGTTTCCTGTTACTATTTCTATTTTACCTCCTCAATTTACCATTATGGACAGGGAAAGATCTAATCTAAAATCTGTACAAAAATATTTTGCCTTCAAATTCATACCGTGATCATAGCAAGCATGGACTCGACTCATATGACTGGGATTTCCACGAAAAAGATTGTGGGCAGAAAATGGGTGATCACTGTACATTTCTCTTCTGTTTCCTATTTTCATTTCTATTTTACCTCCTCAATTTAGCATTATGGACAGGGAAAGACCTAATCTAAGATCTGCATAAAAATATTTTGCCTTCAAATTCATACCGTGATCGTAGCATGCATGGACTCGATTCATATGACTGGGATTTCCATGAAAAAGATTGTGGGCAGAAAATAGGTGATCACTGTACATTTCTCTTCTGTTTCCTATTTATATTTCTATTTTACCTCCTCAATTTAGCATTATGGACAGGGAAAGACCTAATCTGAGATCTGCACAAAAATATTTTGCCTTCAAATTCATACCGTGATAGTAGCATGCATGGAATCGACTCATATAACTGGGATTTCCATGAAAAAGATTGTGGGCAGAAAATAGGTGATCACTGTACATTTCTCTTCTGTTTCCTATTTATATTTCTATTTTTCTTCATTCATTTAGTATTATGGACAGGGAAAGACCTAATCTAAGCTCTGCACAAAAATATTTTGCCTTCAATTCATACCGTAATCGTAGCATGCATGGACTCGACTCATATGACTGGGATTTCCATGAAAAAGATTGTCGGCCGAAAATGGGTGATCACTGTACATTTCTCTTCTGTTTCCTATTTATATTTTTATTTTACCTCCTCAATTTAGCATTATGGACAGAGAAAGACCTAATCTAAGATCTGCACAAAAATATTTTGCCTTCAAATTCCTACCGTGATCGTAGCATGCATGGATTCGACTCATATGACTGGGATTTCCATGAAAAAGATTGTCGGCCGAAAATGGGTGATCACTGTATATTTCTCTTCTGTTTCCTATTTATATTTGTATTTTACCTCCTCAATTTAGCATTATGGACAGGGAAAGACCTAATCTAAGATCTGCACAAAAATATTTTGCCTTCAAATTCATACCGTGAACGTAGCATGCATGGACTCGACTCATATGACTGGGATTTCCATGAAAAAGATTGTGGGCAGAAAATTTGGTGATCACTGTACATTTCTCTTCATTTCCTATTTATATTCCTATTTTACCTCCGCAATTCAGCATTATGGACAGGGAAAGACCTAATCTAAGATCTGCACAAAAATATTTTGCCTTCAAATTCATACCGTGATCGTAGCATGCATGGACTCGACTCATATGACTGGGATTTCCATGAAAAAGATTGTGTGCGGAAAATGGGTGATCACTGTACATTTCTCTTCTGTTTCCTATTTATATTTCCATTTTACCTCCTCAATTTAGCATTATGGACAGGGAAAGACCTAATCTAAGATCTGCACAAAAATATTTTGCCTTCAAATTCATACCGTGATCGTAGCATGCATGGACTCGACTCATATGACTGGGATTTCCATGAAAAGATTGTGTGCCGAAAATGGGTGATCACTGTACATTTCTCTTCTGTTTCCTATTCAAATTTCTATTTTACCTCCTCAATTTAGCATTATGGACACGGAAAGACCTAATCTAAGATCTGCACAAAAATATTTTGCCTTCAAATTCATACCGTGAACGTAGAATGCATGGACTCGACTCATATGACTGGGATTTCCATGAAAAAGATTGTGGGCCGAAAATGGGTGATCACTGTACATTTCTCTTCTGTTTCCTATTCATATTTCTATTTTACCTCCTCAATTTAGCATTATGGACAGGGAAAGACCTAATCTAAAATCTGCACAAAAATATTTTGCCTTCAAATTCATACCGTGATCGTAGCATGCATGGACTCGACTCATATGACTGGGATTTCCATGAAAAAGATTGTGTGCGGAAAATGGGTGATCACTGTACATTTCTCTTCTGTTTCCTATTTACCTTTCTATTTTACCTCCTCAATTTAGCATTATGGACAGGGAAAGACCTAATCTAAGATCTGCTCAAAAATATTTTGGCTTCAAATTCATACGGTGATCGTAGCATGCATGGACTCGACTCATATGACTGGGATTTCCATGAAAAAGATTGTCAGCCGAAAATGGGTGATCACTGTACATTTCTCTTCTGTTTCCTATTTATATTTGTATTTTACCTCCTCAATTTAGCATTATGGACAGGGAAAGACCTAATCTAAGCTCTGCACAAAAATATTTTGCTTTCAAATTCATACCGTGATCGTAGCATGCATGGACTCGACTCATATGACTGGGATTTCCATGAAAAAGATTGTGGGCAGAAAATTGGTTGATCACTGTATATTTCTCTTCTGTTTCCTATTTATATTTCTATTTTACCTCCTCAATTTAGCATTATGGACAGGGAAAGACCTAATCTAAGATCTGCACAAAAATATTTTGCCTTCAAATTCATACCGTGATCGTAGCATGCATGGACTCGGCTCATATGACTGGGATTTCCATGAAAAAGATAGTGGGAAGAAAATGGGTGATCACTGTACATTTCTCTTCTGTTTCCTATTTATATTTGTATTTTACCTCCTCAATTTAGCATTATGGACAGGGAAAGACATAATCTAAGCTCTGCACAAAAATATTTTGCCTTCAATTCATACCGTGATCGTAGCATGCATGGACTCGGCTCATATGACTGGGATTTCCATGAAAAAGATAGTGGGCACAAAATGGGTGATCACTGTACATTTCTCTTCTGTTTCCTATTTATATTTCTATTTTACCTCATCAATTCAGCATTATGGACAGGGAAAGACCTAATCTAAGATCTGCACAAAAATATTTTGCCTTCAACTTCATACCGTGATCGTAGCATACATGGACTCGACTCATATGACTGGGATTTCCATGAAAAAGATTGTGGGCCGAAAATGGGTGATCACTGTACATTTCTCTTCCATTTCCTATTTATATTTCTATTTTACTTCCTTCATTTAGCATTATAGACAGGGAAAGACCTAATCTAAGATCTGCACAAAAATATTTTGCCTTCAAATTCATACCGTGATCGTAGCATGCATGGACTCGACTCATATGACTGGGATTTCCATGAAAAAGATTGTGGGCCGAAAATGGGTGATCACGGTACATTTCTCTTCTGTTTCCTATTTATATTTCTATTTTACCTCCTCAATTTAGCATTATGGACAGGGAAAGACCTAAACTAAGATCTGCACAAAAATATTTTGCCTTCAAATTCATACCGTGATCATAGTATGCATGGACTCGACACATATGACTGGGATTTCCATGAAAAAGGTTGTGGGCCGAAAATGTGTGATCACTGTACATTTCTCTTCTGTTTACTATTTACATTTATATTTTACCTCCTCAATTTAGTATTATGGACAGGGAAAGACCTAATCTAACATCTGCACAAAAATATGTCGCTTCAAATTCATACCGTGATCGTAGCATGCATGGACTCGACTCATATGACTGGGATTTCCATTAAAAAGATTGTGGGCAGAAAATTTGGTGATCACTGTACATTTCTCTTCTGTTTCCTATTCATATATCTATTTTACCTCCTCAATTTAGCATTATGGACAGGGAAAGACCTAATCTAAAATCTGCACAAAAATATTTTGCCTTCAAATTCATACCGTGATCGTAGCATGCATGGACTCGACTCATATGACTGGGATTTCCATGAAAAAGATTGTGGGCAGAAAATGGGTGATCACTGTACATTTCTCTTCTGTTTCCTATTTACATTTCTATTTTACCTCCTCAATTTAGCATTATGGACAGGGAAAGACCTAATGTAAGATCTGCTCAAAAATATTTTGGCTTCAAATTCATACGGTGATCGTAGCATGCATGGACTCGACTCATATGACTGGGATTTCCATGAAAAAGATTGTGGGCAGAAAATTGGGTGATCACTGTACATTTCTCTTCTGTTTCCTATTTCTATTTCTATTTTACCTCCTCAATTTAGCATTATGGACAGGGAAAGACCTAATCTAAGATCTGCACAAAAATATTTTGCCTTCAAATTCATACCGTGATCGTAGCATGTATGGACTCGACTCATATGACTGGGATTTCCATGAAAAAGATTGTGGGCCGAAAATGGGTGATCACTGTACATTTCTCTTCTGTTTCCTATTCATATATCTATTTTACCTCCTCAATTTAGCATTATGGACAGGGAAAGACCTAATCTAAAATCTGCACAAAAATATTTTGCCTTCAAATTCATACCGTGATCGTAGCATGCATGGACTCGACTCATATGACTGGGATTTCCATGAAAAAGATTGTGGGCAGAAAATGGGTGATCACTGTACATTTCTCTTCTGTTTCCTATTTACATTTCTATTTTACCTCCTCAATTTAGCATTATGGACAGGGAAAGACCTAATCTAAGATCTGCTCAAAAATATTTTGGCTTCAAATTCATACGGTGATCGTAGCATGCATGGACTCGACTCATATGACTGGGATTTCCATGAAAAAGATTGTCAGCCGAAAATGGGTGATCACTGTACATTTCTCTTCTTTTTCCTATTTATATTTGTATTTTACCTCCTCAATTTAGCATTATGGACAGGGAAAGACCTAATCTAAGATCTGCACAAAAATATTTTGCCTTCAAATTCATACCGTGATCGTAGCATGCATGGACTCGGCTCATATGACTGGGATTTCCATGAAAAATATAGTGGGCAGAAAATGGGTGATCACTGTACATTTCTCTTCTGTTTCCTATTTATATTTGTATTTTACCTCCTCAATTTAGCATTATGGACAGGGAAAGACATAATCTAAGATCTGCACAAAAATATTTTGCCTTCAAATTCATACCGTGATCGTAGCATGCATGGACTCGACTCATATGACTGGGATTTCCATGAAAAAGATTGTCGGCCGAAAATGGGTGATCACGGTACATTTCTCTTCTGTTTCCTATTTATATTTCTATTTTACCTCCTCAATTTAGCATTATGGACAGGGAAAGACCTAATCTAAGATCTGCACAAAAATATTTTGCCTTCAAATTCATACCGTGATCGTAGCATGCATGGACTCGGCTCATATGACTGGGATTTCCATGAAAAAGATAGTGGGAACAAAATGGGTGATCACTGTACATTTCTCTTCTGTTTACTATTTACATTTATATTTTACCTCCTCAATTTAGCATTATGGACAGGGAAAGACCTAATCTAAGATCTGCACAAAAATATTTTGCCTTCAATTCATACCGTGATCGTAGCATGCATGGACTCGGCTCATATGACTGGGATTTCCATGAAAAAGATAGTGGGCACAAAATGGGTGATCACTGTACATTTCTCTTCTGTTTCCTATTTATATTTCTATTTTACCTCATCAATTCAGCATTATGGACAGGGAAAGACCTAATCTAAGATCTGCACAAAAATATTTTGCCTTCAAATTCATACAGTGATCGTAGCATGCATGGACTCGACTCATATGACTGGGATTTCCATTAAAAAGATTGTGCGCCGAAAATGTGTGATCACTGTACATTTCTCTTCTGTTTCCTATTTATATTTATATTTTCCCTCCTCAGTTTAGCATTATGGACAGAGAATGACCTAATCTAAGATCTGCACAAAAACATTTGGCCTTCAAATTCATAACGTGATCGTAGCTTGCATGGATTCGACTCATATGACTGGGATTTCCATGAAAAAGATTGTGGGCCGAAAATGGGTGATCACTGTACATTTCTCTTCTGTTTCCTATTTATATTTGTATTTTACCTCCTTAATTTAGCATTATGGACAGGGAAAGTCCTAATCTAAGATCTGCACAAAAATATTTTGCCTTCAAATTCATACCGTGATCGTAGCATGCATGGATTCGACTCATATGACTGGGATTTCCATGAAAAAGATTGTCGGCCGAAAATGGGTGATCACTGTACATTTCTCTTCTGTTTTCTATTTATATTTGTATTTTACCTCCTCAATTTAGCATTATGGACAGGGAAAGACCTAATCTAACATCTGCACAAAAATATTTCGCCTTCAAATTCATACCGTGATCGTAGCATGCATGGACTCGACTCATATGACTGGGATTTCCATTAAAAAGATTGTGGGCAGAAAATTTGGTGATCACTGTACATTTCTCTTCTGTTTCCTATTTAGATTTGTATATTACCTCCTCAATTTAGCATTATGGACAGGGAAAGACCTAATCTAAGATCTGCACGAAAATATTTTGCCTTCAAATTCATACCGTGATCGTAGCATGCATGGACTCAACTCATATGACTGGGATTTCCATGAAAAAGATTGTCGGCCGAAAATGGGTGATCACTGTACATTTCTCTTCTGTTTCCAATTTATATTTGTATTTTACCTCCTCAATTTAGCATTATGGACACGGAAAGACCTAATCTAAGCTCTGCACAAAAATATTTTGCCTTCAAATTCATACCGTGAACGTAGAATGCATGGACTCGACTCATATGACTGGGATTTCCATGAAAAAGATTGTGGGCCGAAAATGGGTGATCACTGTACATTTCTCTTCTGTTTCCTATTCATATTTCTATTTTACCTCCTCAATTTAGCATTATGGAGAAGGAAAGACCTAATCTAAGATCTGCACAAAAATATTTTGCCTTCAAATACATACCGTGATCGTAGCATGCATGGACGCGACTCATATGACTGGGATTTCCATGAAAAAGATTGTGGGCCGAAAATGGGTGATCACTGTACATTTCTCTTATATTTCCAATTTATATTTGTATTTTACCTCCTCAATTTAGCATTATGGCCAGGGAAAGACCTAATCTAAGATCTGCACAAAAATATTTTGCCTTCAAATTCATACCGTGATCGTAGCATGCATGGACTCAACTCATATGACTGGGATTTCCATGAAAAAGTTTGTCGGCCGAAAATGGGTGATCACTGTACATTTCTCTTCTGTTTCCAATTTATATTTGTATTTTACCTCCTCAATTTAGCATTATGGCCAGGGAAAGACCTAATCTAAGATCTGCACAAAAATATTTTTCCTTCAAATTCATACCGTGATCGTAGCATGCATGGACTCGACTCATATGACTGGGATTTCCATTAAAAAGATTGTGGGCAGAAAATTGGGTGATCACTGTACATTTCTCTTCTGTTAAATATTTATATTTGTATTTTACCTCCTCAATTTAGCATTATGGACAGGGAAAGACCTAATCTAAGATCTGCACAAAAATATTTTGCCTTCAAATTTATACCGTGATTGTAGCATGCATGGACTCGACTCATATGACTGGGATTTCCATGAAAAAGATTGTGGGCAGAAAATTGGGTGATCACTGTACATTTCTCTTCTGTTTCCTATTTATATTTGTATTTTACCTCCTCAATTTAGCATTATGGACAGGGAAAGACCTAATCTAAGATCTGCACAAAAATATTTTGCCTTAAAATTCATACGGTGATCGTAGCATGCATGGACTCGACTCATATGACTGGCATTTCCATGAAAAAGATTATGGGCCGAAAATGGGTGATCATGGTACATTTCTCTTCTGTTTCCTATTTATATTTCTATTTTACCTCCTCAATTTAGCATTATGGACAGGGAAAGACCTAATCTAAGATCTGCACAAAAATATTTTGCCTTCAAATACATACCGTGATCGTAGCATGCATGGACGCGACTCATATGACTGGGATTTCCATGAAAAAGATTGTGGGCCGAAAATGGGTGATCACTGTACATTTCTCTTCTATTTCCAATTTATATTTGTATTTTACCTCCTCAATTTAGCATTATGGCCAGGGAAAGACCTAATCTAAGGTCTGCACAAAAATATTTTGCCTTCAAATTCATACCGTGATCGTAGCATGCATGGACTCGGCTCATATGACTGGGATTTCCATGAAAAAGATAGTGGGCAGAAAATGGCTGATCACTGTACATTTCTCTTCTGTTTCCTATTTATATTTCTATTTTACCTCATCAATTTAGCATTATGGACAGGGAAAGACATAATCTAAGATCTGCACAAAAATATTTTGCCTTCAAATTCATACCGTGATCGTAGCATGCATGGATTCAACTCATATGACTGGGATTTCCATGAAAAAGATTGTCGGCCGAAAATGGGTGATCACGGTACATTTCTCTTCTGTTTCCTATTTATATTTCTATTTTACCTCCTCAATTTAGCATTATGGACAGGGAAAGACCTAAACTAAGATCTGCACAAAAATATTTTGCCTTCAAATTCATACCGTGATCATAGGATGCATGGACTCGACACATATGACTGGGATTTCCATGAAAAAGGTTGTGGGCCGAAAATGTGTGATCACTGTACATTTCTCTTCTGCTTAATATTTACATTTATATTTTACCACCTCAATTTAGCATTATGGACAGGGAAAGACCTAATCTAAGCTCGGCACAAAAATATTTTGCCTTCAATTCATACCGTGATCGTAGCATGCATGGACTCGGCTCATATGACTGGGATTTCCATGAAAAAGATAGTGGGCACAAAATGGGTGATCACTGTACATTTCTCTTCTGTTTCCTATTTATATTTGTATTTTACCTCCTCAATTTAGCATTATGGACAGGGAAAGACCTAATCTAAGATCTGCACAAAAATATTTCGCCTTCAAATTCATACCGTGATCGTAGCATGCATGGACTCGACTCATATGACTGGGATTTCCATGAAAAAGATTGTCTGCCGAAAATGGGTGATCACTGTACATTTCTCTTCTGTTTCCTATTTATATTTCTGTTTTACCTCCTCAATTTAGCATTAGGGACAAGGATAGACCTAATCTAAGCTCTGCACAAAAATATTTTGCCTTCAAATTCATACCGTAAACGTAGAATGCATGGACTCGACTCATATGACTGTGATTTCCATGAAAAAGGTTGTGGGCCGAAAATGGGTGATCACTGTACATTTCTCTTCTGTTTCCTATTCATATTTCTATTTTACCTCCTCAATTTAGCATTATGGACAGGGAAAGACCTAATCTAAGATCTGCACAAAAATATTTTGCCTTCAAATTCATACCGTGATCGTAGCATGCATGGACTCGACTCATATGACTGGGATTTCCATTAAAAAGATTGTGGGCAGAAAATTGGGTGATCACTGTACATTTCTCTTCTGTTAAATATTTATATTTGTATTTTACCTCCTCAATTTAGCATTATGGACAGGGAAAGACCTAATCTAAGATCTGCACAAAAATATTTTGCCTTCAAATTTATACCGTGATCGTAGCATGCATGGACTCGACTCATATGACTGGGATTTCCATGAAAAAGATTGTGGGCAGAAAATTGGGTGATCACTGTACATTTCTCTTCTGTTTCCTATTTATATTTGTATTTTACCTCCTCAATTTAGCATTATGGACAGGGAAAGACCTAATCTAAGATCTGCACAAAAATATTTTGCCTTAAAATTCATACGGTGATCGTAGCATGCATGGACTCGACTCATATGACTGGCATTTCCATGAAAAAGATTATGGGCCGAAAATGGGTGATCATGGTACATTTCTCTTCTGTTTCCTATTTATATTTCTATTTTACCTCCTCAATTTAGCATTATGGACAGGGAAAGACCTAATCTAAGATCTGCACAAAAATATTTTGCCTTCAAATACAAACCGTGATCGTAGCATGCATGGACGCGACTCATATGACTGGGATTTCCATGAAAAAGATTGTGGGCAGAAAATGGGTGATCACTGTACATTTCTCTTCTATTTCCAATTTATATTTGTATTTTACCTCCTCAATTTAGCATTATGGCCAGGGAAAGACCTAATCTAAGGTCTGCACAAAAATATTTTGCCTTCAAATTCATACCGTGATCGTAGCATGCATGGACTCGGCTCATATGACTGGGATTTCCATGAAAAAGATAGTGGGCAGAAAATGGCTGATCACTGTACATTTCTCTTCTGTTTCCTATTTATATTTCTATTTTACCTCATCAATTTAGCATTATGGACAGGGAAAGACATAATCTAAGATCTGCACAAAAATATTTTGCCTTCAAATTCATACCGTGATCGTAGCATGCATGGATTCAACTCATATGACTGGGATTTCCATGAAAAAGATTGTCGGCCGAAAATGGGTGATCACGGTACATTTCTCTTCTGTTTCCTATTTATATTTCTATTTTACCTCCTCAATTTAGCATTATGGACAGGGAAAGACCTAAACTAAGATCTGCACAAAAATATTTTGCCTTCAAATTCATACCGTGATCATAGGATGCATGGACTCGACACATATGACTGGGATTTCCATGAAAAAGGTTGTGGGCCGAAAATGTGTGATCACTGTACATTTCTC
Source organism: Acanthosepion lycidas (assembly GCA_963932145.1). Classification (NCBI taxonomy): domain Eukaryota; kingdom Metazoa; phylum Mollusca; class Cephalopoda; order Sepiida; family Sepiidae; genus Acanthosepion; species Acanthosepion lycidas. The sequence goes on along the minus strand of OZ010592.1, from coordinate 104,992,554 downwards.
TTCTGCTTAATATTTACATTTATATTTTACCACCTCAATTTAGCATTATGGACAGGGAAAGACCTAATCTAAGCTCGGCACAAAAATATTTTGCCTTCAATTCATACCGTGATCGTAGCATGCATGGACTCGGCTCATATGACTGGGATTTCCATGAAAAAGATAGTGGGCACAAAATGGGTGATCACTGTACATTTCTCTTCTGTTTCCTATTTATATTTGTATTTTACCTCCTCAATTTAGCATTATGGACAGGGAAAGACCTAATCTAAGATCTGCACAAAAATATTTCGCCTTCAAATTCATACCGTGATCGTAGCATGCATGGACTCGACTCATATGACTGGGATTTCCATTAAAAAGATTGTGGGCAGAAAATTTGGTGATCACTGTACATTTCTCTTCTGTTTCCTATTTAGATTTGTATATTACCTCCTCAATTTAGCATTATGGACAGGGAAAGACCTAATCTAAGATCTGGACAAAAATATTTTGCCTTCAAATTCATACCGTGATCGTAGGATGCATGGACTCGACTCATATGACTGGGATTTCCATGAAAAAGATTGTGGGCCGAAAATGGGTGATCACTGTACATTTCTTTTCTTTTTCCTATTCATATTTCTATTTTACCTCCTCAATTTAGCATTATGGACAGGGAAAGACCTAATCTAAGATCTGCACAAAAATATTTTGCCTTCAAATTCATACCGTGATCGTAGCATGCATGGACTCGACTCATATGACTGGGATTTCCATGAAAAAGATTGTGGGCCGAAAATGGGTGATCACTGTACATTTCTCTTCTATTTCCAATTTATATTTGTATTTTACCTCCTCAATTTAGCATTATGGCCAGGGAAAGACCTAATCTAAGGTCTGCACAAAAATATTTTGCCTTCAAATTCATACCGTGATCGTAGCATGCATGGACTCGGCTCATATGACTGGGATTTCCATGAAAAAGATAGTGGGCAGAAAATGGCTGATCACTGTACATTTCTCTTCTGTTTCCTATTTATATTTCTATTTTACCTCATCAATTTAGCATTATGGACAGGGAAAGACATAATCTAAGATCTGCACAAAAATATTTTGCCTTCAAATTCATACCGTGATCGTAGCATGCATGGATTCAACTCATATGACTGGGATTTCCATGAAAAAGATTGTCGGCCGAAAATGGGTGATCACGGTACATTTCTCTTCTGTTTCCTATTTATATTTCTATTTTACCTCCTCAATTTAGCATTATGGACAGGGAAAGACCTAAACTAAGATCTGCACAAAAATATTTTGCCTTCAAATTCATACCGTGATCATAGGATGCATGGACTCGACACATATGACTGGGATTTCCATGAAAAAGGTTGTGGGCCGAAAATGTGTGATCACTGTACATTTCTCTTCTGCTTAATATTTACATTTATATTTTACCACCTCAATTTAGCATTATGGACAGGGAAAGACCTAATCTAAGCTCGGCACAAAAATATTTTGCCTTCAATTCATACCGTGATCGTAGCATGCATGGACTCGGCTCATATGACTGGGATTTCCATGAAAAAGATAGTGGGCACAAAATGGGTGATCACTGTACATTTCTCTTCTGTTTCCTATTTATATTTGTATTTTACCTCCTCAATTTAGCATTATGGACAGGGAAAGACCTAATCTAAGATCTGCACAAAAATATTTCGCCTTCAAATTCATACCGTGATCGTAGCATGCATGGACTCGACTCATATGACTGGGATTTCCATTAAAAAGATTGTGGGCAGAAAATTTGGTGATCACTGTACATTTCTCTTCTGTTTCCTATTTAGATTTGTATATTACCTCCTCAATTTAGCATTATGGACAGGGAAAGACCTAATCTAAGATCTGGACAAAAATATTTTGCCTTCAAATTCATACCGTGATCGTAGGATGCATGGACTCGACTCATATGACTGGGATTTCCATGAAAAAGATTGTGGGCCGAAAATGGGTGATCACTGTACATTTCTTTTCTTTTTCCTATTCATATTTCTATTTTACCTCCTCAATTTAGCATTATGGACAGGGAAAGACCTAATCTAAGATCTGCACAAAAATATTTTGCCTTCAAATTCATACCGTGATCGTAGCATGCATGGACTCGACTCATATGACTGGGATTTCCATGAAAAAGATTGTGGGCCGAAAATGGGTGATCACTGTACATTTCTCTTCTGTTTCCTATTTATATTTCTATTTTACCTCCTCAATTTAGCATTATGGACACGGAAAGACCTAATCTAAGATCTGCACAAAAATATTTTGCCTTCAATTTCATACCGTGAACGTAGAATGCATGGACTCGACTCATATGACTGGCATTTCCATGAAAAAGTTTCTGGGCCGAAAATGGGTGATCATGGTACATTTCTCTTCTGTTTCCTATTTATATTTCTATTTTACCTCCTCAATTTAGCATTATGGAGAGGGAAAGACCTAATCTAAGATCTGCACAAAAATATTTTGCCTTCAAATACATACCGTGATCGTAGCATGCATGGACGCGACTCATATGACTGGGATTTCCATGAAAAAGATTGTGGGCCGAAAATGGGTGATCACTGTACATTTCTCTTCTGTTTCCAATTTATATTTGTATTTTACCTCCTCAATTTAGCATTATGGCCAGGGAAAGACCTAATCTAAGATCTGCGCAAAAATATTTGCCTTCAAATTCATACCGTGATCGTAGCATGCATGGACTCGACTCATATGACTGGGATTTCCATGAAAAAGATTGTCTGCCGAAAATGGGTGATCACTGTACATTTCTCTTCTGTTTCCTATTTATATTTGTATTTTACCTCCTCAATTTAGCATTATGGACAGGGAAAGACCTAATCTAAAATCTGCACAAAAATATTTTGCCTTCAAATTCATACCGTGATCGTAGCATGCATGGACTCGACTCATATGACTGGGATTTCCATGAAAATGATTGTCTGCCGAAAATGGGTGATCACTGTACATTTCTCTTCTGTTTCCTATTTATGTTTGTATTTTACCTCCTTAATTTAGCATTATGGACAGGGAAAGACCTAATCTAAGATCTGCACAACAATATTTTGCCTTCAACTTCATACCGTGATCGTAGCATGCATGGACTCGACTCATATGACTGGGATTTCCCTGAAAAAGATTGTGTGCCGAAAATGGGTGATCACTGTACATTTCTCTTCTGTTAAATATTTAAATTTGTATTTTACCTCCTCAATTTAGCATTATGGACAGGGAAAGACCTAATCTAAGATCTACACAAAAATATTTTGCCTTCAAATTCATACCGTGATCGTAGCATGCATGGACTCGACTCATATGACTGGGATTTCCATGAAAAAGATTGTGGGCAGAAAATTGGTTGATCACTGTACATTTCGCTTCTGTTTCCTACTTATATTTATATATGACCTCCTCAATTTAGCATTATGGACACGGAAAGACCTAATCTAAGCTCTGCACCAAAATATTTTGCCTTCAAATTCATACCGTGAACGTAGCATGCATGGACTCGACTCATATGACTGGGATTTCCATGAAAAAGATTGTGGGCAGAAAATTGGGTGATCACTGTACATTTCTCTTCTGTTTCCTATTTATATTTCTATTTTACCTCCTCAATTTAGCATTATGGACAGGGAAAGACCTAATCTAAGATCTGCACAAAAATATTTTGCCTTCAAATTCATACCGTGATCGTAGCATGCATGGACTCGGCTCATATGACTGGGATTTCCATGAAAAAGATAGTGGGAACAAAATGGGTGATCACTGTACATTTCTCTTCTGTTTCCTATTTATATTTTTATTTTACTTCCTTGATTTAGCATTATGGACAGGGAAAGACCTAATCTAAGATCTGCACAAAAATATTTTGCCTTCAAATTCATACCGTGATCGTAGCATGCATGGACTCGGCTCATATGACTGGGATTTCCATGAAAAACATAGTGGGCAGAAAATGGGTGATCACTGTACATTTCTTTTCTGTTTCCTATTTATATTTGTATTTTACCTCCTCAATTTAGCATTATGGACAGGGAAAGACCTAATCTAAAATCTGCACAAAAATATTTTGCCTTCAAATTCATACCGTGATCGTAGCATGCATGGACTCGACTCATATGACTGGGATTTCCATGAAAATGATTGTCTGCCGAAAATGGGTGATCACTGTACATTTCTCTTCTGTTTCCTATTTATGTTTGTATTTTACCTCCTTAATTTAGCATTATGGACAGGGAAAGACCTAATCTAAGATCTGCACAACAATATTTTGCCTTCAACTTCATACCGTGATCGTAGCATGCATGGACTCGACTCATATGACTGGGATTTCCCTGAAAAAGATTGTGTGCCGAAAATGGGTGATCACTGTACATTTCTCTTCTGTTAAATATTTATATTTGTATTTTACCTCCTCAATTTAGCATTATGGACAGGGAAAGACCTAATCTAAGATCTACACAAAAATATTTTGCCTTCAAATTCATACCGTGATCGTAGCATGCATGGACTCGACTCATATGACTGGGATTTCCATGAAAAAGATTGTGGGCAGAAAATTGGTTGATCACTGTACATTTCGCTTCTGTTTCCTACTTATATTTATATATGACCTCCTCAATTTAGCATTATGGACACGGAAAGACCTAATCTAAGCTCTGCACCAAAATATTTTGCCTTCAAATTCATACCGTGAACGTAGCATGCATGGACTCGACTCATATGACTGGGATTTCCATGAAAAAGATTGTGGGCAGAAAATTGGGTGATCACTGTACATTTCTCTTCTGTTTCCTATTTATATTTCTATTTTACCTCCTCAATTTAGCATTATGGACAGGGAAAGACCTAATCTAAGATCTGCACAAAAATATTTTGCCTTCAAATTCATACCGTGATCGTAGCATGCATGGACTCGGCTCATATGACTGGGATTTCCATGAAAAAGATAGTGGGAACAAAATGGGTGATCACTGTACATTTCTCTTCTGTTTCCTATTTATATTTTTATTTTACTTCCTTGATTTAGCATTATGGACAGGGAAAGACCTAATCTAAGATCTGCACAAAAATATTTTGCCTTCAAATTCATACCGTGATCGTAGCATGCATGGACTCGGCTCATATGACTGGGATTTCCATGAAAAAGATAGTGGGCACAAAATGGGTGATCACTGTACATTTCTCTTCTGTTTCCTATTTATGTTTGTATTTTACCTCCTTAATTTAGCATTATGGACAGGGAAAGACCTAATCTAAGATCTGCACAAAAATATTTTGCCTTCAACTTCATACCGTGATCGTAGCATGCATGGACTCGACTCATATGACTGGGATTTCCATGAAAAAGATTGTGTGCCGAAAATGGGTGATCACTGTACATTTCTCTTCTGTTTCCTATTTATATTTATATTTTACCTCCTCAATTTAGCATTATGGACACGGAAAGACCTAATCTAAGCTCTGCACAAAAATATTTTGCCTTCAAATTCATACCGTGAACGTAGCATGCATGGACTCGGCTCATATGACTGGGATTTCCATGAAAAAGATAGTGGGCACAAAATGGGTGATCACTGTACATTTCTCTTCTGTTTCCTATTTATATTTGTATTTTACCTCCTCAATTTAGCATTACGGACAGGGAAAGACCTAATCTAAGATCTGCACAAAAATATTTTGCCTTCAAATTCATACCGTGATCGTAGCATGCATGGACTCGACTCATATGACTGGGATTTCCATTAAAAAGATTGTGGGCAGAAAATGGCTGATCACTGTACATTTCTCTTCTGTTTCCTATTCATATTTCTAATTTACCTCCTCAATTTAGCATTATGGACAGGGAAAGACCTAATCTAAGATCTGCACAAAAATATTTTGCCTTCAAATACATACCGTGATCGTAGCATGCATGGAAGCGACTCATATGACTGGGATTTCCATGAAAAAGATTGTGGGCCGAAAATGGGTGATCACTGTACATTTCTCTTATATTTCCAATTTATATTTGTATTTTACCTCCTCAATTTAGCATTATGGCCAGGGAAAGACCTAATCTAAGATCTGCACAAAAATATTTTGCCTTCAAATTCATACCGTGATCGTAGCATGCATGGACTCGACTCATATGACTGGGATTTCCATGAAAAAGATTGTGGGCAGAAAATTGGGTGATCACTGTACATTTCTCTTCTGTTTCCTATTTATATTTCTATTTTACCTCCTCAATTTAGCATTATGGACAGGGAAAGACCTAATCTAAGATCTGCACAAAAATATTTTGCCTTCAAATTCATACCGTGATCGTAGCATGCATGGACTCGGCTCATATGACTGGGATTTCCATGAAAAAGATAGTGGGAACAAAATGGGTGATCACTGTACATTTCTCTTCTGTTTCCTATTTATATTTTTATTTTACTTCCTTGATTTAGCATTATGGACAGGGAAAGACCTAATCTAAGATCTGCACAAAAATATTTTGCCTTCAAATTCATACCGTGATCGTAGCATGCATGGACTCGGCTCATATGACTGGGATTTCTATGAAAAAGATAGTGGGCAGAAAATGGGTGATCACTGTACATTTCTCTTCTGTTTCCTATTTATATTTGTATTTTACCTCCTTAATTTAGCATTATGGACAGGGAAAGACCTAATCTAAGATCTACACAAAAATATTTTGCCTTCAACTTCATATCGTGATCGTAGCATGCATGGACTCGACTCATATGACTGGGATTTCCATGAAAAAGATTGTGGGCAGAAAATTGGTTGATCACTGTACATTTCGCTTCTGTTTCCTACTTATATTTATATATGACCTCCTCAATTTAGCATTATGGACATGGAAAGACCTAATCTAAGCTCTGCACCAAAATATTTTGCCTTCAAATTCATACCGTGAACGTAGCATGCATGGACTCGACTCATATGACTGGGATTTCCATGAAAAAGATTGTGGGCAGAAAATTGGGTGATCACTGTACATTTCTCTTCTGTTTCCTATTTATATTTCTATTTTACCTCCTCAATTTAGCATTATGGACAGGGAAAGACAGAATCTAAGATCTGCACAAAAATATTTTGCCTTCAAATTCATACCGTGATCGTAGCATGCATGGACTCGGCTCATATGACTGGGATTTCCATGAAAAAGATAGTGGGAACAAAATGGGTGATCACTGTACATTTCTCTTCTGTTTCCTATTTATATTTTTATTTTACTTCCTTGATTTAGCATTATGGACAGGGAAAGACCTAATCTAAGATCTGCACAAAAATATTTTGCCTTCAAATTCATACCGTGATCGTAGCATGCATGGACTCGGCTCATATGACTGGGATTTCCATGAAAAACATAGTGGGCAGAAAATGGGTGATCACTGTACATTTCTTTTCTGTTTCCTATTTATATTTGTATTTTACCTCCTCAATTTAGCATTATGGACAGGGAAAGACCTAATCTAAAATCTGCACAAAAATATTTTGCCTTCAAATTCATACCGTGATCGTAGCATGCATGGACTCGACTCATATGACTGGGATTTCCATGAAAATGATTGTCTGCCGAAAATGGGTGATCACTGTACATTTCTCTTCTGTTTCCTATTTATGTTTGTATTTTACCTCCTTAATTTAGCATTATGGACAGGGAAAGACCTAATCTAAGATCTGCACAAAAATATTTTGCCTTCAACTTCATACCGTGATCGTAGCATGCATGGACTCGACTCATATGACTGGGATTTCCATGAAAAAGATTGTGTGCCGAAAATGGGTGATCACTGTACATTTCTCTTCTGTTTCCTACTTATATTTATATATTACCTCCTCAATTTAGCATTATGGACACGGAAAGACCTAATCTAAGCTCTGCACAAAAATATTTTGCCTTCAAATTCATACCGTGAACGTAGCATGCATGGACTCGGCTCATATGACTGGGATTTCCATGAAAAAGATAGTGGGCACAAAATGGGTGATCACTGTACATTTCTCTTCTGTTTCCTATTTATATTTGTATTTTACCTCCTCAATTTAGCATTACGGACAGGGAAAGACCTAATCTAAGATCTGCACAAAAATATTTTGCCTTCAAATTCATACCGTGATCGTAGCATGCATGGACTCGACTCATATGACTGGGATTTCCATTAAAAAGATTGTGGGCAGAAAATGGCTGATCACTGTACATTTCTCTTCTGTTTCCTATTCATATTTCTAATTTACCTCCTCAATTTAGCATTATGGACAGGGAAAGACCTAATCTAAGATCTGCACAAAAATATTTTGCCTTCAAATACATACCGTGATCGTAGCATGCATGGACGCGACTCATATGACTGGGATTTCCATGAAAAAGATTGTGGGCCGAAAATGGGTGATCACTGTACATTTCTCTTATATTTCCAATTTATATTTGTATTTTACCTCCTCAATTTAGCATTATGGCCAGGGAAAGACCTAATCTAAGATCTGCACAAAAATATTTTGCCTTCAAATTCATACCGTGATCGTAGCATGCATGGACTCGACTCATATGACTGGGATTTCCATGAAAAAGATTGTGGGCAGAAAATTGGGTGATCACTGTACATTTCTCTTCTGTTTCCTATTTATATTTCTATTTTACCTCCTCAATTTAGCATTATGGACAGGGAAAGACCTAATCTAAGATCTGCACAAAAATATTTTGCCTTCAAATTCATACCGTGATCGTAGCATGCATGGACTCGGCTCATATGACTGGGATTTCCATGAAAAAGATAGTGGGAACAAAATGGGTGATCACTGTACATTTCTCTTCTGTTTCCTATTTATATTTTTATTTTACTTCCTTGATTTAGCATTATGGACAGGGAAAGACCTAATCTAAGATCTGCACAAAAATATTTTGCCTTCAAATTCATACCGTGATCGTAGCATGCATGGACTCGGCTCATATGACTGGGATTTCCATGAAAAAGATAGTGGGCAGAAAATGGGTGATCACTGTACATTTCTCTTCTGTTTCCTATTTATATTTGTATTTTACCTCCTTAATTTAGCATTATGGACAGGGAAAGACCTAATCTAAGATCTGCACAAAAATATTTTGCCTTCAACTTCATATCGTGATCGTAGCATGCATGGACTCGACTCATATGACTGGGATTTCCATGAAAAAGATTGTGTGCCGAAAATGGGTGATCACTGTACATTTCTCTTCTGTTTCCTACTTATATTTATATATTACCTCCTCAATTTAGCATTATGGACACGGAAAGACATAATCTAAGCTCTGCACAAAAATATTTTGCCTTCAAATTCATACCGTGAACGTAGCATGCATGGACTCGGCTCATATGACTGGGATTTCCATGAAAAAGATAGTGGGCACAAAATGGGTGATCACTGTACATTTCTCTTCTGTTTCCTATTCATATTTGTATTTTACCTCCTCAATTTAGCATTATGGACAGGGAAAGACCTAATCTAAGATCTGCACAAAAATATTTTGCCTTCAAATTCATACCGTGATCGTAGCATGCATGGACCCGACTCATATGACTGGGATTTCCATTAAAAAGATTGTGGGCAGAAAATGGGTGATCACTGTACATTTCTCTTCTGTTTCCTATTCATATTTCTAATTTACCTCCTCAATTTAGCATTATGGACAGGGAAAGACCTAATCTAAGATCTGCACAAAAATATTTTGCCTTCAAATACATACCGTGATCGTAGCATGCATGGACGCGACTCATATGACTGGGATTTCCATGAAAAAGATTGTGGGCCGAAAATGGGTGATAACTGTACATTTCTCTTATATTTCCAATTTATATTTGTATTTTACCTCCTCAATTTAGCATTATGGCCAGGGAAAGACCTAATCTAAGATCTGCACAAAAATATTTTGCCTTCAAATTCATACCGTGATCGTAGCATGCATGGACTCAACTCATATGACTGGGATTTCCATGAAAAAGATTGTCTTCCGAAAATGGGTGATCACTGTACATTTCTCTTCTGTTTCCTATTTATGTTTGTATTTTACCTCCTCAATTTAGCATTATGGCCAGGGAAAGACCTAATCTAAAATCTGCACAAAAATATTTTGCCTTCAAATTCATACCGTGATCGTAGCATGCATGGACTCGACTCATATGACTGGGATTTCCATGAAAAAGATTGTGTACCGAAAATGGGTGATCACTGTACATTTCTCTTCTATTTCCTATTTATATTTATATTTTACCTCCTCAATTTAACATTATGGACACGGAAAGACCTAATCTAAGCTCTGCACAAAAATATTTTGCCTTCAAATTCATACCGTGAACGTAGAATGCATGGACTCGACTCATATGACTGGGATTTCCATGAAAAAGATTGTGGGCCGAAAATGGGTGATCACTGTACATTTCTCTTCTGTTTCCTATTCATATTTCTATTTTACCTCCTCAATTTAGCATTATGGACAGGGAAAGTCCTAATCTAAGATCTGCACAAAAATATTTTGCCTTCAAATTCATACCGTGATCGTAGCATGCATGGACTCGGCTCATATGACTGGGATTTCCATGAAAAAGATAGTGGGCACAAAATGGGTGATCACTGTACATTTCTCTTCTATTTCCTATTTATATTTATATTTTACCACCTTAATTTAGCATTATGGACAGGGAAAGACCTAATCTAAGATCTGCACAAAAATATTTTGCCTTCAAATTCATACCGTGATCGTAGCATGCATGGACTCGACTCATATGACTGGCATTTCCATGAAAAAGATTGTGAGCCGAAAATGGGTGATCATGGTACATTTCTCTTCTGTTTCCTATTTATATTTATATTTTACCTCCTCAATTTAGCATTATGGACAGGGGAAGACCTAATCTAAGATCTGCACAAAAATATTTTGCCTTCAAATACATACCGTGATCGTAGCATGCATGGACTCAACTCATATGACTGGGATTTCCATGAAAAAGATTGTGGGCAGAAAATGTCTGATCACTGTACATTTCTCTTCTGTTTCCTATTTACATTTCTATTTTACCTCATCAATTTAGCATTATGGACAGGGAAAGACGTAATCAAAGATCTGCTCAAAAATATTTCGGCTTCAAATTCATACGGTGATCGTAGCATGCATGGACTCGAATCATATGACTGGGATTTCCATGAAAAAGATTGTGGGCAGAAAATTGGGTGATCACTGTACATTTCTCTTCTGTTTCCTATTTATATTTCTATTTTACCTCCTCAATTTAGCATTATGGACAGGGAAACACCTAATCTAAAATCTGCACAAAAATATTTTGCCTTCAAATTCATCCCGTGATCGTAGCATGCATGGACTCGACTCATATGACTGGGATTTCCATGAAAAAGATTGTGTGTGGAAAATGGCTGATCACTGTACATTTCTCTTCTGTTTCCTATTTACATTTCTATTTTACCTCATCAATTTAGCATTATGGACAGGGAAAGACCTAATCTAAGATCTGCACAAAAATATTTTGCCTTCAAATTCATACCGTGGTCGTAGCATGCATGGACTCGGCTCATATGACTGGGATTTCCATGAAAAAGATAGTGTGTAGAAAATGGGTGATCACTGTACATTTCTCTTCTGTTTCCTATTTATATTTGTATTTTACCTACTCAATTTAGCATTATGGACAGGGAAAGACCTAATCTAAGATCTGCACAACAATATTTTGCCTTCAAATTCATACCGTGATCGTAGCATGCAAGGACTCGACTCATATGACTGGGATTTCCATGAAAAAGCTTGTGGGCCGAAATTGGTGATCACTGTACATTTCTTTTCTGTTTCGTATTTATATTTATATTTTACCTACTCAATTTAGCATTATGAACAGTGAAAGACCTAATCTAAGATCTGCACAAAAATATTTTGCCTTCAAATTCATACCGTGATCGTAGCATGCATGGACTCGACTCATATGAATGGGATTTCCATGAAAAAGATTGTGGGCCGAAAATGGGTGATCACTGTACATTTCTCTTCTCTTTCCTATTTATATTTCTATTTTACCTCCTCAATTTAGCATTATGGACAGGGTAAGACCTAATCTAAGATCTGCACAAAAATATTTTGGCTTCAAATTCATACCGTGATCGTAGCATGCATGGACTCGGCTCATATGACTGGGATTTCCATGAAAAAGATAGTGTGTAGAAAATGGGTGTTCACTGTACATTTCTCTTCTGTTTCCTATTTATATTTGTATTTTACCTCCTCAATTTAGCTTTATGGACAGGGAAAGACCTAATCTAAGATCTGCACAAAAATATTTTGCCTTCAAATTCATACCGTGATCGTAGCATGCATGGACTCGACTCATATGACTGGGATTTCCATGAAAAAGATTGTGGCCAGAAAATGGGGTGATCACTGTACATTTCTCTTCTGTTTCCTATTTATATTTATATTTTACCGCCTCAATTTAGTATTATGGACAGGGAAAGACCTAATCTAAAATCTGCACAAAAATATTTTCCCTTCAAATTCATACCGTGATCGTAGCATGCATGGACTCGACTCATATGACTGGGATTTCCATGAAAAAGATAGTGGGCAGAAAATGGGTGATTACTGTACATTTCTCTTCTGTTTCCTATTTATATTTGTATTTTACCTCCTCAATTTAGCATTATGGACAGGGAAAGATGTAATCTAAACTCTGCACAAAAATATTTTGCCTTCAAATACATACCGTGATCGTAGCATACGTCGACACGACTCATATGACTGGGATTTCCATGAAAAAGATTGTGGGCAGAAAATTAGGTGATCACTGTACATTTCTCTTCTGTTTCCTATTTATATTTCTATTTTACCTCCTCAATTTAGCATTATGGACAGGGAAAGACCTAATCTAAGCTCTGCACAAAAATATTTTGCCTTCAAATTCATACCGTGATCGTAGCATGCATGGACTCGGCTCATATGACTGGGATTTCCATGAAAAAGATAGTGTGTAGAAAATGGGTGATCACTATACATTTTTCTTCTGTTTCCTATTTATATTTGTATTTTACCTCCTCAATTTAGCATTATGGACAGGGAAAGACCTAATCTAAGATCTGCATAAAAATATTTTGCCTTCAAATTCATACCGTGATCGTAGCATGCATGGACTCGACTCATATGACTGGGATTTCCAAGAAAAAGGTAGTGGACAGAAAATGGGTGATCACTGTACATTTCTCTTCTGTTTCCTATTTATATTTCTATTTTACCTCCTCAATTTAGCATTATGGACAGGGAAAGACCTAATCTAATATCTGCACAAAAATATTTTGCCTTCAAATTCATACCGTGATCGTAGCATGCATGGACTCGACTCATATGACTGGGATTTCCATTAAAAAGATTGTGGGCAGAAAATTGGGTGATCACTGTACATTTCTCTTCTGTTTCCTATTTATATTTGTATTTTACCTCCTCAATTTAGCATTATGGACAGGGAAAGACCTAATCTAAGATCTGCACAAAAATATTTTGCCTTCAAATTCATAGCGTGGTCGTAGCATGCATGGACTCGACTCATATGACTGGGATTTCCATGAAAAAGATTGAGGGCAGAAAATTGGGTGATCACTGTACATTTCTCTTCTGTTTCCTATTTATATTTATATTTTACCTCCTCAATTTAGCATTATTGACAGGGAAAGACCTAATCTAAGATCTGCACAAAAATATTTTGCCTTCAAATTCATACCGTGATCGTAGCATGCATGGACTCGGCTCATATGACTGGGATTTCCATGAAAAAGATAGTGTGTAGAAAATGGGTGATCACTGTACATTTCTCTTCTGTTTCCTATTTATATTTGTATTTTAACTCCACAATTTAGCATTATGGACAGGGAAACACGTAATCTAAGATGTGCACAAAAATATTTTGCCTTCAAATTCATACCGTGATCGTAGCATGCATGGACTCGACTCATATGACTGGGATTTCCATGAAAAAGCTTGTGGGCCGAAAATGGGTGATCACTGTACATTTCTCTTCTGTTTCCTATTTATATTTATATTTTACCTACTCAATTTAGCATTATGGACAGGGAAAGATGTAATCTAAACTCTGCACAAAAATATTTTGCCTTCAAATACATACCGTGATCGTAGCATGCGTCGACTCGACTCATATGACTGGGATTTCCATGAAAAAGTTTGTGGGCCGAAAATGGGTGATCACTGTACATTTCTCTTCTGTTTCCTATTTATATTTCTATTTTACATCCTTCATTTAGCATTATGGACAGGGGAAGTCCTAATCTAATATCTGATAAAAAATATTTTGCCTTCAAATTCATACCGTGATCGTAGCATGCATGGACTCGACTCATATGAATGGGATTTCCATGAAAAAGATTGTGGGCCGAAAATGGGTGATCACTGTACATTTCTCTTCTCTTTCCTATTAATATTTCTATTTTACCTCCTCAATTTAGCATTATGGACAGGGTAAGACCTAATCTAAGATCTGCACAAAAATATTTTGGCTTCAAATTCATACCGTGATCGTAGCATGCATGGACTCGGCTCATATGACTGGGATTTCCATGAAAAAGATTGTCCGCCGAAAATGGGTGATCACTGTACATTTCTCTTCTGTTTCCTATTTATATTTGTATTTTACCTCCTCAATTTAGCATTATGGACAGGGAAAGACCTAATCTAAGATCTGCACAAAAATATTTTGCCTTCAAATTCATACCGTGATCGTAGCATGCATGGACTCGGCTCATATGACTGGGATTTCCATGAAAAAGATAGTGTGTAGAAAATGGGTGATCACTGTACATTTCTCTTCTGTTTCCTATTTATATTTATATTTTACCTCCTCAATTTAGCATTATGGACAGGGAAAGACCTAATCTGAAATCTGCACAAAAACATTTTGCCTTCAAATTCATACCGTGATCGTAGCATGCATGGACTCGACTCATATGACTGGGATTTCCATGAAAAAGCTTGTGGGCCGAAAATGGGTGATCACTGTACATTTCTCTTCTGTTTCGTATTTATATTTATATTTTAACTACTCAATTTAGCATTATGGACAGTGAAAGAACTAATCTAAGATCAGCACAAAAATGTTTTGCCTTCAAATTCATACCGTGATCGTATCATGGATTGATTCGACTCATATGACTGGGATTTCCATGAAAAAATTGTGGGCCGAAAATGGGTGATCACTGTACATTTCTCTTCTGTTTCCTATTCATATTTATATTTTACCTCCTCAATTTAGCATTATGGACAGGGAAAACCTACTCTAAGCTCTGCACAAAAATATTTTGCCTTCAAATTCATACCGTGATCGTAGCATGCATGGACTCGACTCATATGACTGGGATTTCCATGAAAAAGATTGTGGGCCGAAAATGGGTGATCACTGTACATTTCTCTTCTGTTTCCTATTTATATTTATATTTTACCTCCTCAATTTAGCATTATGGACAGGGAAAGACCTAATCTGAAATCTGCACAAAAACATTTTGCCTTCAAATTCATACCGTGATCGTAGCATGCATGGACTCGACTCATATGACTGGGATTTCCATGAAAAAGCTTGTGGGCCGAAAATGGGTGATCACTGTACATTTCTCTTCTGTTTCGTATTTATATTTATATTTTAACTACTCAATTTAGCATTATGGACAGTGAAAGAACTAATCTAAGATCAGCACAAAAATATTTTGCCTTCAAATTCATACCGTGATCGTATCATGGATTGATTCGACTCATATGACTGGGATTTCCATGAAAAAATTGTGGGCCGAAAATGGGTGATCACTGTACATTTCTCTTCTGTTTCCTATTCATATTTATATTTTACCTCCTCAATTTAGCATTATGGACAGGGAAAACCTACTCTAAGCTCTGCACAAAAATATTTTGCCTTCAAATTCATACCGTGATCGTAGCATGCATGGACTCGACTCATATGACTGGGATTTCCATGAAAAAGATTGTGGGCCGAAAATGGGTGATCACTGTACATTTCTCTTCTGTTTCCTATTTATATTTTTATTTTACCTCCTCAATTTAGCATTATGGACAGGGAAAGACCTAATCTAAAATCTTCACAAAAATATTTTGCCTTCAAATTCATACCGTGATCGTAGCATGCATGGACTCGACTCATATGACTGGGATTTCCATGAAAAAGATTGTGGGCCGAAAATGGGTGATCACTGTGCATTTCTCTTTTGTTTCCTATTTATATTTATATTTTACCTCCTCAATTTAGCTTATGAACAGGGACAGACCTAATCTAAAATCTGCACAAAAATATTTTGCCTTCAAATTCATACCGTGATCTTAGCATGCATGGACTCAACTCATATAACTGGGATTTCCATCAAAATGATAGTGGGCCGAAAATGGGTGATCACTGTACATTTCTCTTCTGTTTCCTATTTATATTTATATTTTACCTCCTCAATTTAGCATTATGGACAGGGAAAGACCTAATCTAAAATCTGCACAAAAATATTTTGCCTTCAAATTCATACCGTGATCGTAGCATGCATGGACTCGACTCATATGACTGGGATTTCCATGAAAAAGATTTTTGGCCGAAAATGGGTGATCACTACATTTCTCTTCTGTTTCCTATTTATATTTATATTTTACCTCCTCAATTTAGCATTATGGACAGGGACAGACCTAATCTAAAATCTGCACAAAAATATTTTGCCTTCAAATTCATACCGTGATCGTATCATGGATTGATTGGACTCATATGACTGGGATTTCCATGAAAAAATTGTGGGCCGGAAATGGGTGATCACTGTACATTTCACTTCTGTTTCCTATTCATATTTATATTTTACCTCCTCAATTTAGCATTATGGACAGGGAAAACCTACTCTAAGCTCTGCACAAAAATATTTTGCCTTCAAATTCATACCGTGATCGTAGCATGCATGGACTCGGCTCATATGACTGGGATTTCCATGAAAAAGATTGTGGGCCAAAAATGGGTGATCACTGTACATTTATCTTCTGTTTCCTATTTATATTTCTATTTTACCTCCTCAATTTAGCATTATGGACAGGGAAAGACCTAATCTAAAATCTGCACAAAAATATTTTGCTTTCAAATTCATACCATGATTGTAGCATGCATGGACTCGACTCATATGACTGGGATTTCCATGAAAAAGATTGTGGCCCGAAAATGGGTGATCACTGTACATTTCTCTTCTGTTTCCTATTTATATTTATATTTTACCTCCTCAATTTAGCATTATGGACAGGGAAAGACATAATCTAAGCTGTGCACAAAAATATTTTGCCTACAAATTCATACCGTGATCGTAGCATGCATGGACTCGACTCATATGACTGGGATTTCCATGAAAAAGATTGTGGGCCGAAAATGGGTGATCACTGTACATTTCTCTTCTGTTTCCTATTTATATTTTTATTTTACCTCCTCAATTTAGCATTATGGACAGGGAAAGACCTAATCTAAAATCTTCACAAAAATATTTTGCCTTCAAATTCATACCGTGATCGTAGCATGCATGGAATCGACTCATATGACTGGGATTTCCATGAAAAAGATTGTGGGCCGAAAATGGGTGATCACTGTACATTTCTCTTCTGTTTCCTATTCATATTTATATTTTACCTCCTCAATTTAGCTTATGGACAGGGACAGACCTAATCTAAAATCTGCACAAAAATATTTTGCCTTCAAATTCATACCGTGATCTTAGCATGCATGGACTCGACTCATATGACTGGGATTTCCATGAAAAAGATTGTGGGCTGAAAATGGGTGATCACTGTACATTTCTCTTTTGTTTCCTATTTATATTTATATTTTACCTCCTCAATTTAGCATTATGTACAGGGAAAGACCTAATCTAAAATCTGCATAAAAATATTTTGCATTCAAATTCATACCGTGATCGTAGCATGCATGGAATCGACTCATATGACTGGGATTTCCATGAAAAAGATTGTGGGCAGAAAATGGGTGATCACTGTACATTTCTCTTCTGTTTCCTATTTATATTTCTATTTTACCTCCTCAATTTAGCATTATGGACAGGGAAAGACCTAATCTAAAATCTGCACAAAAATGTTTTGCCTTCAAATTCATACCGTGATCGTCGCATGCATTGATTCGACTCATATGACTGGGATTTCCATGAAAAAGATTGTGGGCCGAAAATGGGTGATTGCTGTACATTTCTCTTCTGTTTCATATTTATATTTATATTTTACCTCCTCAATTTAGCATTATGGACAGGGAAAACCTACTCTAAGCTCTGCACAAAAATATTTTGCCTTCAAATTCATACCGTGATCGTAGCATGCATGGACTCGACTCATATGACTGGGATTTCCATGAAAAAGATTGTGGGCAGAAAATGGCTGATCACTGTACATTTCTCTTCTGTTTCCTATTCATATTTATATTTTACCTCCTCAATTTAGCATTATGGACAGGGAAACAACTAATCTAAAATCTGCACAAAAATATTTTGCCTTCAAATTCATACCGTGATCGTAGCATGCATGGACTGGACTCATATGACTGGGATTTCCATGAAAAAGATTGTGGGCCGAAAATGGGTGATCACTGTACATTTCTCTTCTGTTTCCTATTTATATTTATATTTTACCTCCTCAATTTAGCATTATGGACAGGGAAAGAACTAATCTAAAATCTGCACAAAAATATTTTGCTTTCAAATTCATACCGTGATCGTAGCATGCATGGACTCGACTCATATGACTGGGATTTCCATGAAAAAGATTGTGGCCAGAAAATTGGGTGATCACTGTACATTTCTCTTCTGTTTCCTATTCATATTTATATTTTACCTGCACAATTTAGCATTATGGACAGGGAAAACCTACTCTAAGCTCTGCACAAAAATATTTTGCCTTCAAATTCATACCGTGATCTTAGCATGCATGGACTCAACTCATATGACTGGGATTTCCATGAAAAAGATAGTGGGCAGAAAATGGGTGATCACTGTACATTCCTCTTCTGTTTCCTATTTATATTTCTATTTTACCTCCTCAATTTAGCATTATGGACAGGGAAAGAACTAACCTAAAATCTGCACAAAAATATTTTGCCTTCAAATTCATACCGTGATCGTAGCATGCATTGATTCGACTCATATGACTGGGATTTCCATGAAAAAGATTGTGGGCCGAAAATGGGTGATCACTGTACATTTCTCTTCTGTTTCCTATTTATATTTATATTTTACCTCCACAATTTAGCATTATGGACAGGGAAAACCTACTCTAAGCTCTGCACAAAAATATTTTGCCTTCAAATTCATACCGTGATCTTAGCATGCATGGACTCAACCCATATGACTGGGATTTCCATGAAAAAGATTGTGGGCCGAAAATGGGTGATCACTGTACATTTATCTTCTGTTTCCTATTTATATTTCTATTTTACCTCCTCAATTTAGCATTATGGACAGGGAAAGACCTAATCTAAAATCTGCACAAAAATATTTTGCTTTCAAATTCATACAGTGATCGTAGCATGGATTGATTCGACTCATATGACTGGGATTTCCATGAAAAAGATTGTGGGCAGAAAATGGGTGATCACTGTACATTTATCTTCTGTTTTCTATTTATATTGATATTTTACCTCCTCAATTTAGCATTATGGACAGGGAAAGACCTAATCTAAAATCTGTACAAAAATATTTTGCTTTCAAATTCATACCGTGATCGTAGCATGCATGGACTCGACTCATATGATTGGGATTTCCATGAAAAAGATTGTGGGCCGAAAATGGGTGATCACTGTACATTTCTCTTCTGTTTCCTATTTATATTTATATTTTACCTCCTCAATTTAGCATTATGGACAGGGAAAGACATAATCTAAGCTCTGCAGAAAAATATTTTGCCTTCAAATTCATACCGTGATCGTAGCATGCATGGACTCGACTCATATGACTGGGATTTCCATGAAAAAGATTGTGGGCCGAAAATGGGTGATCACTGTACATTTCTCTTCTGTTTCCTATTTATATTTATATTTTACCTCCTCAATTTAGCATTATGGACAGGGAAAGACCTAATCTAAAATCTGCACAAAAATATTTTGCCTTCAAATTCATACCGTGATCGTAGCATGCATGGACTCGAGACATATGACTGGGATTTCCATGAAAAAGATTGTGGGCCGAAAATGGGTGATCACTGTACATTTCTCTTCTGTTTCCTATTTATATTTATATTTTACCTCCTCAATTTAGCATTATGGACAGGGAAAGACCTAATCTAAAATCTGCACAAAAATATTTTGCCTTCAAATTCATACCGTGATCGTATCATGCATGGACTCGACTCATATAACTGGGATTTCCATGAAAAAGATTGTGGGCCGAAAAAGTGTTATCACTGTACATTTCTCTTCTGTTTCCTATTTATATTTATATTTTACCTCCTCAATTTAGCATAATGGACAAGGACAGACCTAATCTAAAATCTGCACAAAAACATTTTGCCTTCAAATTCATACCGTGACCTTAGCATGCATGGACTCGACTCATATGACTGGGATTTCCATGAGAAAGATTGTGGCCCGAAAATGGGTGATCACTGTACATTTCTCTTCTATATTCTATTTATATTTCTATTTTACCTCCTCAATTTAGCATTATGGACAGGGAAAGACCTAATCTAAAATCTGCACAAAAATATTTTGCCTTCAAATTCATACCGTGATCGTAGCATGCATGGAATTGACTCATATGACTGGGATTTCCATGAAAAAGATTGTGGGCCGAAAATGGCTGATCACTGTACATTTCTCTTCTGTTTCCTATTTATATTTCTATTTTACCATCTCAATTTAGCATTATGGACAGGGAAATAACTAATCTAAAATCTGCACAAAAATATTTTGCCTTCAAATTCATACCGTGATCGTAGCATGCATGGACTCAACTCATATGACTGGGATTTCCATGACAAAGATAGTGAGCAGAAAATGGGTGATCACTGTACATTTCTCTTCTGTTTCCTATTTATATTTCTATTTTACCATCTCAATTTAGCATTATGGACAGGGAAATAACTAATCTAAAATCTGCACAAAAATATTTTGCCTTCAAATTCATACCGTGATCGTAGCATGCATGGACTCGACTCATATGACTGGGATTTCCATGAAAAAGATTGTGGGCCGAAAATGGGTGATCACTGTACATTTCTCTTCTGTTTCCTATTTATATTTATATTTTACCTCCTCAATTTAGCATTATGGACAGGGAAAGACCTAATCTAAAATCTGCACAAAAACATTTTGCCTTCAAATTCATACCGTGATAGTAGCATGCATGGACTCGACTCATATGACTGGGATTTCCATGAAAAAGATTGTGGGCCGAAAGTGGGTGATCACTGTACATTTCTCTTCTGTTTCCTATTTATATTTATATTTTACCTCCTCAATTTAGCATTATGGACAGGGAAAGAACTACTCTAAAATCTGCACAAAAATATTTTGCCTTCAAATTCATACCGTGATCGTAGCATGCATGGACTCGACTCATATGACTGGGATTTCCATGAGAAAGATTGTGGCCCGAAAATGGGTGATCACTGTACATTTCTCTTCTATATTCTATTTATATTTCTATTTTACCTCCTCAATTTAGCATTATGGACAGGGAAAGACCTAATCTAAAATCTGCACAAAAATATTTTGCCTTCAAATTCATACCGTGATCGTAGCATGCATGGAATCGACTCATATGACTGAGATTTCCATGAAAAAGATTGTGGGCCGAAAATGGGTGATCACTGTACATTTCTCTTCTGTTTCCTATTTATATTTCTATTTTACCATCTCAATTTAGCATTATGGACAGGGAAATAACTAATCTAAAATCTGCACAAAAATATTTTGCCTTCAAATTCATACCGTGATCGTAGCATGCATGGACTCAACTCATATGACTGGGATTTCCATGACAAAGATAGTGAGCAGAAAATGGGTGATCACTGTACATTTCTCTTCTGTTTCCTATTTATATTTCTATTTTACCATCTCAATTTAGCATTATGGACAGGGAAATAACTAATCTAAAATCTGCACAAAAATATTTTGCCTTCAAATTCATACCGTGATCGTAGCATGCATGGACTCGACTCATATGACTGGGATTTCCATGAAAAAGATTGTGGGCCGAAAATGGGTGATCACTGTACATTTCTCTTCTGTTTCCTATTTATATTTATATTTTACCTCCTCAATTTAGCATTATGGACAGGGAAAGACCTAATCTAAAATCTGCACAAAAACATTTTGCCTTCAAATTCATACCGTGATAGTAGCATGCATGGACTCGACTCATATGACTGGGATTTCCATGAAAAAGATTGTGGGCCGAAAGTGGGTGATCACTGTACATTTCTCTTCTGTTTCCTATTTATATTTATATTTTACCTCCTCAATTTAGCATTATGGACAGGGAAAGACCTAATCTAAAATCTGCATAAAAATATTTTGCCTTCAAATTCATACCGTGATCGTAGCATGCATGGAATCGACTCATATGACTGGGATTTCCATGAAAAAGATTGTGGGCTGAAAATGGGTGATCACTGTACATTTCTGTTCTGTTTCCTATTTATATTTCTATTTTACCTCCTCAATTTAGCATTATGGACAAGGACAGACCTAATCTAAAATCTGCACAAAAATATTTTGCCTTCAAATTCATACCGTGATCGTAGCATGCATGGACTCGACACATATGACTGGGATTTCCATGAAAAAGATTGTGGGCCGAAAATGGGTGATCACTGTACTTTTCTCTTCTGTTTCCTATTTATATTTATATTTTACCTCCTCAATTTAGCATTATGGACAGGGAAAACCTACTCTAAGCTCTGCACAAAAATATTTTGCATTCAAATTCATACCGTGATCGTAGCATGCATGGAATCGACTCATATGACTGGGATTTCCATGAAAAAGATTGTGGGCCGAAAATGGGTGATCACTGTACATTTATCTTCTGTTTCCTATTTATATTTATATTTTACCTCCTCAATTTAGCATTATGGACAGGGAAAGACCTAATCTAAAATCTGCACAAAAATATTTTGGTTTAAAATTCATACCGTGATCGTAGCATGCATGGACTCAACTCATATGACTGGGATTTCCACGAAAAAGATTGTGGGCAGAAAATGGGTGATCACTGTACATTTCTCTTCTGTTTCCTATTTATATTTATATTTTACCTCCTCAATTTAGCATTATGGACAGGGAACGACCTAATCTAAAATCTGCACAAAAATATTTTGCCTTCAAATTCATACCGTGATCGTAGCATGCATTGACTCAACTCATATGACTGGGATTTCCATGAAAAAGATTGTGGGCCGAAAATGGGTGATCACTGTACATTTCTCTTCTGTATTCCATTCATATTTCTATTTTACCTCCTCAATTTAGCATTATGGACAGGGAAAGACCTAATCTAAAATCTGCACAAAAATATTTTGCCTTCAAATTCATACCGTGATGGTAGCATGCATGGACTCGACACATATGACTGGGATTTCCATGAAAAAGATTGTGGGCAGAAAATGGGTGATCACTGTACATTTCTCTTCTGTTTCCTATTTATATTTCTATTTTACCTCCTCATTTTAGCATTATGGACAGGGAAAGACCTCATCTAAAATCTGCACAAAAATATTTTGCCTTCAAATTCATACCGTGATCGTAGCATGCATGGACTCGACTCATATGACTGGGATTTCCATGAAAAAGATAGTGGGCAGAAAATGGGTTATCAGTGTACATTTCTGTTCTGTTTCCTATTTATATTTCTATTTTACCTCCTCATTTTAGCATTATGGACAGGGAAGGACCTAATCTAAAATCTGCACAAAAATATTTTGCTTCAAATTCATACCGTGATCGTAGCATGCATGGACTCGACTCATATGACTGGGATTTCCATGAAAAAGATAGTGGGCAGAAAATGGGTGATCACTGTACATTTCTCTTCTGTTTCCTATTTATATTTATATTTTACCTCCTCAATTTAGCATTATGGACAGGGAAAGAACTAATCTAAAATCTGCACAAAAATATTTTGCCTTCAAATTCATACCGTGATCGTAGCATGCATGGACTCGACTCATATGACTGGGAATTCCATGAAAAAGATTGTGGGCCGAAAATGGGTGATCACTGTACATTTCTCTTCTGTTTCCTATTTATATTTATATTTTACCTCCTCAATTTAGCATTATGGACAGGGAAAACCTACTCTAAGCTCTGCACAAAAATATTTTGCCTTCAAATTCATACCGTGATCGTAGCATGCATGGAATCGACACATATGACTGGGATTTGCATGAAAAAGATAGTGGGCAGAAAATGGGTTATCAGTGTACATTTCTCTTCTGTTTCCTATTTATATTTCTATTTTACCTCCTCATTTTAGCATTATGGACAGGGAAGGACCTAATCTAAAATCTGCACAAAAATATTTTGCTTCAAATTCATACCGTGATCGTAGCATGCATGGACTCGACTCATATGACTGGGATTTCCATGAAAAAGATTGTGGGCTGAAAATGGGTGATCACTGTACATTTCTGTTCTGTTTCCTATTTATATTTCTATTTTACCTCCTCAATTTAGCATTATGGACAAGGACAGACCTAATCTAAAATCTGCACAAAAATATTTTGCCTTCAAATTCATACCGTGATCGTAGCATGCATGGACTCGACACATATGACTGGGATTTCCATGAAAAAGATTGTGGGCCGAAAATGGGTGATCACTGTACATTTCTCTTCTGTTTCCTATTTATATTTATATTTTACCTCCTCAATTTAGCATTATGGACAGGGAAAACCTACTCTAAGCTCTGCACAAAAATATTTTGCATTCAAATTCATACCGTGATCGTAGCATGCATGGAATCGACTCATATGACTGGGATTTCCATGAAAAAGATTGTGGGCCGAAAATGGGTGATCACTGTACATTTATCTTCTGTTTCCTATTTATATTTCTATTTTACCTCCTCAATTTAGCATTATGGACAGGGAAAGACCTAATCTAAAATCTGCACAAAAATATTTTGGTTTAAAATTCATACCGTGATCGTAGCATGCATGGACTCAACTCATATGACTGGGATTTCCACGAAAAAGATTGTGGGCAGAAAATGGGTGATCACTGTACATTTCTCTGCTGTTTCCTATTTATATTTATATTTTACCTCCTCAATTTAGCATTATGGACAGGGAAAGACCTAATCTAAAATCTGCACAAAAATATTTTGCCTTCAAATTCATACCGTGATCGTAGCATGCATTGACTCAACTCATATGACTGGGATTTCCATGAAAAAGATTGTGGGCCGAAAATGGGTGATCACTGTACATTTCTCTTCTGTATTCCATTCATATTTCTATTTTACCTCCTCAATTTAGCATTATGGACAGGGAAAGACCTAATCTAAAATCTGCACAAAAATATTTTGCCTTCAAATTCATACCGTGATGGTAGCATGCATGGACTCGACACATATGACTGGGATTTCCATGAAAAAGATTGTGGGCCGAAAATGGGTGATCACTGTGCATTTCTCTTCTGTTTCCTATTTATATTTGTATTTTACCATCTCAATTTAGCGTTATGGACAGGGAAATAACTAATCTAAAATCTGCACAAAAATATTTTGCCTTCAAATTCATACCGTGATCGTAGCATGCATGGACTCGACTCATATGACTGGGATTTCCATGAAAAAGATTGTGGGCCGAAAATGGGTGATCACTGTACATTTCTCTTCTGTTTCCTATTTATATTTATATTTTACCTCCTCAATTTAGCATTATGGACAGGGAAAGACCTAATCTAAAATCTGCACAAAAACATTTTGCCTTCAAATTCATACCGTGATCGTAGCATGCATGGACTCGACACATATGACTGGGATTTCCATGAAAAAGATTGTGGGCCGAAAGTGGGTGATCACTGTACATTTCTCTTCTGTTTCCTATTTATATTTATATTTTACCTCCTCAATTTAGCATTATGGACAGGGAAAGACCTAATCTAAAATCTGCATAAAAATATTTTGCCTTCAAATTCATACCGTGATCGTAGCATGCATGGAATCGACTCATATGACTGGGATTTCCATGAAAAAGATTGTGGGCCGAAAATGGGTGATCACTGTACATTTCTGTTCTGTTTCCTATTTATATTTCTATTTTACCTCCTCAATTTAGCATTATGGACAAGGACAGACCTAATCTAAAATCTGCACAAAAATATTTTGCCTTCAAATTCATACCGTGATCTTAGCATGCATGGACTCGACTCATATGACAGGGATTTCCATGAAAAAGATTGTGGGCCGAAAATGGGTGATCACTGTACATTTCTCTTCTGTTTCCTATTTATATTTATATTTTACCTCCTCAATTTAGCATTATGGACAGGGAAAACCTACTCTAAGCTCTGCACAAAAATATTTTGCCTTCAAATTCATACCGTGATCGTAGCACGCATGGAATCGACTCATATGACTGGGATTTCCATGAAAAAGATTGTGGGCCGAAAATGGGTGATAACTGTACATTTATCTTCTATTTCCTATTTATATTTCTATTTTACCTCCTCAATTTAGCATTATGGACAGGGAAAGACCTAATCTAAAATCTGCACAAAAATATTTTGGTTTAAAATTCATACCGTGATCGTAGCATGCATGGACTCAACTCATATGACTGGGATTTCCACGAAAAAGATTGTGGGCAGAAAATGGGTGATCACTGTACATTTCTCTTCTGTTTCCTATTTATATTTATATTTTACCTCCTCAATTTAGCATTATGGACAGGGAAAGACCTAATGTAAAACCTGCACAAAAATATTTTGCCTTCAAATTCCTACCGTGATCGTAGCATGCATGGACTCGACACATATGACTGGGATTTCCATGAAAAAGATTGTGGGCCGAAAATGGGTGATCACTCTACATTTCTCTTCTGTTTCCTATTTATATTTATATTTTACCTCCTCAATTTAGCATTATGGACAGGGAAAGACCCAATCTAAAATCTGCTCAAAAATATTTTGCCTTCAAATTCATACCGTAATCGTAACATGCATGGACTCAACTCATATGACTGGGATTTCCACGAAAAAGATTGTGGGCAGAAAATGGGTGATCACTGTACATTTCTCTTCTGTTTCCTATTCATATTTATATTTTACCTCCTCAATTTAGCATTATGGACAGGGAAAGACCTAATGTAAAACCTTCACAAAAATATTTTGCCTTCAAATTCCTACCGTGATCTTAGCATGCATGGACTCGACACATATGACTGGGATTTCCATGAAAAAGATTGTGGGCCGAAAATGGGTGATCACTCTACATTTCTCTTCTGTTTCCTATTTATATTTATATTTTACCTCCTCATTTTAGCATTATGGACAGGGAAAGAACTAATGTAAAATCTGCACAAAAATATTTTGCCTTCAAATTCATACCGTGATCGTAGCATGCATGGACTCGACTCATATGACTGGGATTTCCATGAAAAAGATTGTGGGCCGAAAATGGGTGATCACTGTACATTTCTCTTCTGTTTCCTATTTATATTTTACCTCCTCAATTTAGCATTATGGACAGGGAAAACCTAATCTAAGCTCTGCACAAAAATATTTTGCCTTCAAATTCATACTGTGATCGTAGCATGTATGGACTCGACTCATATGACTGGGATTTCCATGAAAAAGATTGTGGGCAGAAAATGGGTGATCACTGTACATTTCTCTTCTGTTTCCTATTTATATTTCTATTTTACCTCCTCAATTTAGCATTATGGACAGGGAAAGACCTAATCTAATATATGCACAAAAATATTTTGCCTTCAAATTCATACCGTGATCGTAGTATGCATGGACTGGACTTATATGACTGGGATTTCCATGAAAAAGATTGTGGGCAGAAAATGGGTGATCACTGTACATTTATCTTCTGTTTCCTATTTATATTTATATTTTACCTCCTCAATTTAGCATTATGGACAGTGAAAGACCTAATCTAAAATCTGCACAAAAATATTTTGCCTTCAAATTCATACCGTGATCGTAGCATGCATGGACTCGACACATATGACTGGGATTTCCATGAAAAAGATTGTGGGCCGAAAATGGGTCATCACTGTACATTTCTCTTCTGTTTCCTATTTATATTTATATTTTACCTCCTCAATTTAGCATTATGGACAGGGAAAGACCTAATCTAAAATCTGCACAAAAATATTTTGCCTTCAAATTCATACCGTGATGGTAGCATGCATGGACTCGACACATATGACTGGGATTTCCATGAAAAAGATTGTGGGCAGAAAATGGGTGATCACTGTACATTTCTCTTCTGTTTCCTATTTATATTTATATTTTACCTCCTCAATTTAGCATTATGGACAGGGAAAGACCTAATCTAATATCTGCACAAATATATTTTGCCTTCAAATTCATACCGTGATCGTAGTATGCATGGACTGGACTTATATGACTGGGATTTCCATGAAAAAGATTGTGGGCAGAAAATGGGTGATCACTGTACATTTATCTTCTGTTTCCTATTTATATTTATATTTTACCTCCTCAATTTAGCATTATGGACAGTGAAAGACCTAATCTAAAATCTGCACAAAAATATTTTGCCTTCAAATTCATACCGTGATCGTAGCATGCATGGACTCGACACATATGACTGGGATTTCCATGAAAAAGATTGTGGGCCGAAAATGGGTGATCACTGTACATTTCTCTTCTGTTTCCTATTTATATTTATATTTTACCTCCTCAATTTAGCATTATGGACAGGGAAAGACCTAATCTAAAATCTGCACAAAAATATTTTGCCTTCAAATTCATACCGTGATGGTAGCATGCATGGACTCGACACATATGACTGGGATTTCCATGAAAAAGATTGTGGGCAGAAAATGGGTGATCACTGTACATTTCTCTTCTGTTTCCTATTTATATTTATATTTTACCTCCTCATTTTAGCATTATGGACAGGGAAGGACCTCATCTAAAATCGGCACAAAAATATTTTGCCTTCAAATTCATACCTTGATCGTAGCATGCATGGACTCGACTCATATGACTGGGAATTCCATGAAAAAGATTGTGGGCCGAAAATGGGTGATCACTGTACATTTCTCATCTGTATTCTATTTATATTTCTATTTTACCTACTAGATTTAGCATTATGGACAGGGAAAGACCTAATCTAAGCTCTGCATAAAAATATTTTGCCTTCAAATTCATACCGTGATCGTAGCATGCATGGACTCAACTCATATGACTGGGATTTCCAGGAAAAAGATTGTGGGCCGAAAATAGGTGATCACTGTACATTTCTCTTCTGTTTCCTATTTATATTTATATTTTACCTCCTCAATTTAGCATTATGGACAGGGAAAACCTAATCTAAGCTCTGCACAAAAATATTTTGCCTTCAAATTCATACCGTGATCGTAGCATGCATGGACTCGATTCATATTACTGGGATTTCCATGAAAAAGATTGTGGGCCGAAAATGGGTCATCACTGTACATTTCTCTTCTGTTTCCTATTTATATTTATATTTTACCTCCTCATTTTAGCATTATGGACAGGGAAGGACCTCATCTAAAATCTGCACAAAAATATTTTGCCTTCAAATTCATACCGTGATCGTAGCATGGATGGACTCGACTCATATGACTGGGATTTCCATGAAAAAGATTGTGGGCAGAAAATGGGTGATCACTGTACATTTCTCTTCTGTTTCCTATTTATATTTCTATTTTACCTCCTCAATTTAGCATTATGGACAGGGAAAGACCTAATCTAAAATCTGCACAAAAATATTTTGCCTTCAAATTCATACCGTGATGGTAGCATGCATGGACTCGACACATATGACTGGGATTTCCATGAAAAAGATAGTGGGCAGAAAATGGGTTATCAGTGTACATTTCTCTTCTGTTTCCTATTTATATTTCTATTTTACCTCCTCATTTTAGCATTATGGACAGGGAAGGACCTAATCTAAAATCTGCACAAAAATATTTTGCTTCAAATTCATACCGTGATCGTAGCATGCATGGACTAGACTCATATCACTGGGATTTCCATGAAAAAGATAGTGGGCAGAAAATGGGTGATCACTGTACATTTCTCTTCTGTTTCCTATTTATATTTCTATTTTACCTCCTCAATTTAGCATTATGGACAGGGAAAGAACTAATCTAAAATCTGCACAAAAATATTTTGCCTTCAAATTCATACCGTGATCGTAGCATGCATGGACTCGACTCATATGACTGGGAATTCCATGAAAAAGATTGTGGGCCGAAAATGGGTGATCACTGTACATTTCTCTTCTGTTTCCTATTTATATTTATATTTTACCTCCTCAATTTAGCATTATGGACAGGGAAAACCTACTCTAAGCTCTGCACAAAAATATTTTGCCTTCAAATTCATACCGTGATCGTAGCATGCATGGAATCGACTCATATGACTGGGATTTCCATGAAAAAGATTGTGGGCCGAAAATGGGTCATCACTGTACATTTCTCTTCTGTTTCCTATTTATATTTCTATTTTACCTCCTCAATTTAGCATTATGGACAGGGAAAGACCTAATCTAAAATCTGCACAAAGATATTTTGCTTTCAAATTCATACCGTGATTGTAGCATGCATGGACTCAACTCATATGACTGGGATTTCCATGAAAAAGATTGTGGGCAGAAAATGGGTGATCACTGTACATTTATCTTCTGTTTCCTATTTATATTTATATTTTACCTCATCAATTTAGCATTATGGACAGTGAAAGACCTAATCTAAAATCTGCACAAAAATATTTTGCCTTCAAATTCATGCCGTGATCGTAGCATGCATGGACTCGATTCATATTACTGGGATTTCCATGAAAAAGATTGTGGGCCGAAAATGGGTCATCACTGTACATTTCTCTTCTGTTTCCTATTTATATTTATATTTTACCTCCTCATTTTAGCATTATGGACAGGGAAGGACCTCATCTAAAATCTGCACAAAAATATTTTGCCTTCAAATTCATACCGTGATCGTAGCATGGATGGACTCGACTCATATGACTGGGATTTCCATGAAAAAGATTGTGGGCAGAAAATGGGTGATCACTGTACATTTCTCTTCTGTTTCCTATTTATATTTCTATTTTACCTCCTCAATTTAGCATTATGGACAGGGAAAGACCTAATCTAAAATCTGCACAAAAATATTTTGCCTTCAAATTCATACCGTGATGGTAGCATGCATGGACTCGACACATATGACTGGGATTTCCATGAAAAAGATAGTGGGCAGAAAATGGGTTATCAGTGTACATTTCTCTTCTGTTTCCTATTTATATTTCTATTTTACCTCCTCATTTTAGCATTATGGACAGGGAAGGACCTAATCTAAAATCTGCACAAAAATATTTTGCTTCAAATTCATACCGTGATCGTAGCATGCATGGACTAGACTCATATCACTGGGATTTCCATGAAAAAGATAGTGGGCAGAAAATGGGTGATCACTGTACATTTCTCTTCTGTTTCCTATTTATATTTCTATTTTACCTCCTCAATTTAGCATTATGGACAGGGAAAGAACTAATCTAAAATCTGCACAAAAATATTTTGCCTTCAAATTCATACCGTGATCGTAGCATGCATGGACTCGACTCATATGACTGGGAATTCCATGAAAAAGATTGTGGGCCGAAAATGGGTGATCACTGTACATTTCTCTTCTGTTTCCTATTTATATTTATATTTTACCTCCTCAATTTAGCATTATGGACAGGGAAAACCTACTCTAAGCTCTGCACAAAAATATTTTGCCTTCAAATTCATACCGTGATCGTAGCATGCATGGAATCGACTCATATGACTGGGATTTCCATGAAAAAGATTGTGGGCCGAAAATGGGTCATCACTGTACATTTCTCTTCTGTTTCCTATTTATATTTCTATTTTACCTCCTCAATTTAGCATTATGGACAGGGAAAGACCTAATCTAAAATCTGCACAAAGATATTTTGCTTTCAAATTCATACCGTGATTGTAGCATGCATGGACTCAACTCATATGACTGGGATTTCCATGAAAAAGATTGTGGGCAGAAAATGGGTGATCACTGTACATTTATCTTCTGTTTCCTATTTATATTTATATTTTACCTCATCAATTTAGCATTATGGACAGTGAAAGACCTAATCTAAAATCTGCACAAAAATATTTTGCCTTCAAATTCATACCGTGATCGTAGCATGCATGGACTTGACTCATATGACTGGGATTTCCATGAAAAAGATTGTGGGCAGAAAATGGGTGATCACTGTACATTTCTCTTCTGTTTCCTATTTATATTTATATTTTACCTCCTCAATTTAGCATTATGGACAGGGAAAACCTAATCTAAGCTCTGCACAAAAATATTTTGCCTTCAAATTCATACTGTGATCGTAGCATGCATGGACTCGATTCATATTACTGGGATTTCCATGAAAAAGATTGTGGGCCGAAAATGGGTCATCACTGTACATTTCTCTTCTGTTTCCTATTTATATTTATATTTTACCTCCTCATTTTAGCATTATGGACAGGGAAGGACCTCATCTAAAATCTGCACAAAAATATTTTGCCTTCAAATTCATACCGTGATCGTAGCATGCATGGACTCGACTCATATGACTGGGATTTCCATGAAAAAATATTGTGGGCAGAAAATGGGTGATCACTGTACATTTCTCTTCTGTTTCCTATTTAGATTTCTATTTTACCTCCTCAATTGAGCATTATGGACAGGGAAAGACCTAATCTAAAATCTGCACAAAAATATTTTGCCTTCAAATTCATACCGTGATCGTAGCATGCATGGACTCGACTCATATGACTGGGATTTCCATGAAAAAGATTGTGGGCCGAAAATGGGTGATCACTGTACATTTCTCTTCTGTTTCCTATTTCTATTTCTATTTTACCTCCTCAATTTAGCATTATGGACAGGGACAGACCTAATCTAAAATCTGCACAAAAATATTTTGCCTTCAAATTCATACCGTGATCGTAGCATGCATGGACTCGGCTCATATGACTGGGATTTCCATGAAAAAGATTGTGGGCAGAAAATGGGTGATCACTGTACATTTCTCTTCTGTTTCCTATTTATATTTTACCTCCTCAATTTAGCATTATGGACAGGGAAAGAACTAATCTAAAATCTGCACAAAAATATTTTTCCTTCAAATTCGTACCGTGATCGTAGCATGCATGGACTCGACTCATATGACTGGGATTTCCATGAAAAATATTGTGTGCCGAAAATGTGTGATCACTGTACATTTCTCTTCTGTTTCCTATTTATATTTCTATTTTACTTCCTCAATTTAGCATTATGGACAGGGAAAGACCTAATCTAAAACCTGCATAAAATATTTTAACTTCAAATTCGTACCGTGATCGTAGCATGCATGGACTCGACTCATATGACTGGGATTTCCATGAAAAAGATTGTGGGCCGAAAATGGGTGATCACTGTACATTTGTCATCTGTATTCTATTTATATTTCTATTTACCTACTAAATTTAGCATTATTGACAGGGAAAGACCTAATCTAAAATCTGCACAAAAATATTTTGCCTTCAAATTCATACCGTGATCGTAGCATCCATGGACTCGACTCATATGACTGAGATTTACATGAAAAAGATTGTGGGCCGAAAATGGGTCATCACTGTACATTTCTCTTCTGTTTGCTATTTATATTTCTATTTTAACTCCTCAATTTAGCATTATGGACAGGGAAAGACCTAATCTAAGCTCTGCACAAAAATATTTTTCCTTCAAATTCATACCGTGATCGTAGCATGCATGGACTCGACTCATATGACTGGGATTTCCATGAAAAAGATTGTGGGCCGAAAATGGGTGATCACTGTACATTTCTCTTCTGTTTCCTATTTATATTTCTATTTTGCCTCCTCAATTTAGCATTATGGACAGGGAAAGACCTAATCTAAGCTCTGCACAAAAATATTTTACCTTCAAATTCATACCGTGATCGTAGCATGCATGGACTCGACTCATATGACTGGGATTTCCATGAAAAAGATTGTGGGCCGAAAATGGTTGATCACTGTATATTTCTCTTCTGTTTCCCATTTATATTTCTTTTTTACCTCTTCAATTTAGCATTATGGACAGGGAAAGAACTAATCTAAGCACTGCACAAAAATATTTTGCCTTCAAATTCATACCGTGATCGTAGCATGCATGGACTCGACTCATATGACTGGGATTTCCATGAAAAAGATTGTGGGCCGAAAATGGGTCATCACTGTACATTTCTCTTCTGTTTGCTATTTATATTTATATTTTACCTCCTCAATTTAGCATTATGGACAGGGAAACACCTAATCTAAGCTCTGCACAAAAATATTTTGCCTTCAAATTCATACCGTGATCGTAGCATGCATGGACTCGACTCATATGACTGGGATTTCCATGAAAAAGATTGTGGGCCGAAAATGGGTGATCACTGTACATTTCTCTTCTGTTTCCTATTTATATTTCTATTTTGCCTCCTCAATTTAGCATTATGGACAGGGAAAGACCTAATCTAAGCTCTGCACAAAAATATTTTACCTTCAAATTCATACCGTGATCGTAGCATGCATGGACTCGACTCATATGACTGGGATTTCCATGAAAAAGATTGTGGGCCGAAAATGGTTGATCGCTGTATATTTCTCTTCTGTTTCCCATTTATATTTCTTTTTTACCTCTTCAATTTAGCATTATGGACAGGGAAAGAACTAATCTAAGCACTGCACAAAAATATTTTGCCTTCAAATTCATACCGTGATCGTAGCATGCATGGACTCGACTCATATGACTGGGATTTCCATGAAAAAGATTGTGGGCCGAAAATGGGTCATCACTGTACATTTCTCTTCTGTTTGCTATTTATATTTCTATTTTGCCTCCTCAATTTAGCATTATGGACAGGGAAAGACCTAATCTAAGCTCTGCACAAAAATATTTTACCTTCAAATTCATACCGTGATCGTAGCATGCATGGACTCGACTCATATGACTGGGATTTCCATGAAAAAGATTGTGGGCCGAAAATGGGTGATCACTGTACATTTCTCTTCTGTTTCCTATTTATATTTCTATTTTGCCTCCTCAATTTAGCATTATGGACAGAGAAAGACCTAATCTAAGCTCTGCACAAAAATATTTTACCTTCAAATTCATACCGTGATCGTAGCATGCATGGACTCGACTCATATGACTGGGATTTCCATGAAAAAGATTGTGGGCAGAAAATGGTTGATCACTGTATATTTCTCTTCTGTTTCCCATTTATATTTCTTTTTTACCTCTTCAATTTAGCATTATGGACAGGGAAAGACCTAATCTAAGCTCTGCACAAAAATATTTTGCCTTCAAATTCATACCGTGATCGTAGCATGCATGGACTCGACTCATATGACTGGGATTTCCATGAAAAAGATTGTGGGCCGAAAATGGGTGATCACTGTACATTTCTCTTCTGTTTCCTATTTATATTTCTATTTTACCTCCTCAATTTAGCATTATGGACAGGGAAAGACCTAATCTAAGCTCTGCACAAAAATATTTTGCCTTCAAATTCATACCGTGATCGTAGGATGCATGGACTCGACTCATATGACTGGGATTTCCATGAAAAAGATTGTGGGCAGAAAATGGGTGATCACTGTACATTTCTCTTCTGTTTTCTTTTTATATTTCTATTTTACCTCCTCAATTTAGCATTATGGACAGGGAAAGACCTAATCTAAAATCTGCACAAAAATATTTTGCTTTCAAATTCATACCGTGATCGTAGCATGCATTGAATAGACTCATATGACTGGGATTTCCATGAAAAAAATTGTGGGCCGAAAATGCGTGATCACTGTACATTTCTCTTCTGTTTCCTATTTATATTTATATTTTACCTCCTCAATTTAGCATTATGGACAGGGAAAGACCTAATCTAAAATCTGCTCAAAAATATTTTGCCTTCAAATTCATACCGTGATCGTAGCATGCATGGACTCGACTCATATGACTGAGATTTCCATGAAAAAGATTGTGGGCCGAAAATGGGTGATCACTGTACATTTCTCTTCTGTTTCCTTTTTATATTTATATTTTACCTCCTCAATTTAGCATTATGGACAGGGAAAGACCTAATCTAAAATCTGCACAAAAATATTTCGCTTTCAAATTCATACCGTGATCGTAGCATGCATTGACTCGACTCATATGACTGGGATTTCCATGAAAAAAATTGTGGGCCGAAAATGCGTGATCACTGTACATTTCTCTTCTGTTTCCTATTTATATTTATATTTTACTTCCTCAATTTAGCATTATGCACAGGGAAAGACCTAATCTAAAATCTGCACAAAAATATTTTACCTTCAAATTCATACCGTGATCGTAGCATGCATGGACTCAACTCATATGACTGGGATTTCCATGAAAAAGATTGTGGGCCGAAAATGGGTGATCACTGTACATTTCTCTTCTGTTTCCTTTTTATATTTATATTTTACCTCCTCAATTCAGCATTATGGACAGGGAAAGACCTAATCTAAAGTCTGCACAAAAATATTTTGCCTTCAAATTCATACCGTGATCGTAGTATACATGGACTCGACACATATGACTGGGATTTCCATGAAAAATGTTGTGGGCCGAAAATGGGTGATCACTGTACATTTCTCTCCTGTTTACTATTTACATTTATATTTTACCTCCTCAATTTAGCATTATGGACAGTGAAAGACCTAATCTAAACACTGCACAAAAATATTTTGCTTTCAAATTCATACCGTGATCGTAGCATGCATGGACACGACTCATATGACTGGGATTTCCATGAAAAAAATTGTG
The DNA here is from genome assembly GCA_963932145.1 of Acanthosepion lycidas. Lineage (NCBI taxonomy): Eukaryota > Metazoa > Mollusca > Cephalopoda > Sepiida > Sepiidae > Acanthosepion > Acanthosepion lycidas. The sequence continues at coordinate 104,955,428 of OZ010592.1, read as the reverse complement.
GGCATAAAATGGGTGATCACTGTACATTTCTCTTCTGGTTCCTATTTGTATTTATAATTTACTTCCTTAATTTAGCATTATGGACAGGGAAAGACCTGATCTAAGATCTGCAAAAAAATATTTTGCCTTCAAATTCATACCGTGATCTTAGCATGCATGGATTCGACTCATATGACTGGGATTTATATGAAAAAGATTGTGGGCACAAAATGGGAGATCCCTGTATATTTTTCTTCTGTTTCCTATTTGTATTTATAATTTACTTCCTTAATTTAGCATTATGGACAGGGAAAGACCTGATCTAAGTTCTGCAAAAAAATATATTGCCTTCAAATTCATACCGTGATCGTAGCATGCATGGACTCGACTCATATGACTGGGATTTCCATGAAAAAGATAGTGGGCACAAAATGGGTGATCACTGTACATTTCTCTTCTGTTTCCTATTTATATTTATATTTTACTTCCTTAATTTAGCATTATGGACAGGGAAAGACCTAATCTAAGATCTGCAAAAAAATATTTTACCTTCAAATTCATACCGTGATCGTAGCATGCATGGACTCGACTCATATGACTGGGATTTCCATGAAAAAGATTATGGGCACAAAATGGGTGATCACTGTACATTTCTCCTCTGTTTCCTATTTATATTTATATTTTACTTCCTTAATTTAGCATTATGGACAGGGAAAGACCTAATCTAAGATCTGCAAAAAAATATTTTGCCTTCAAATTCATACCGTGATCGTAGCATGCATGGACTCGACTCATATGACTGGGATTTCCATGAAAAAGATTGTGGGCAGAAAATGAGTGATCACTGTACATTTCTCTTCTGTTTCCTATTTATATTTCTATTTTACTTCCTTAATTTAGCATTATGGACAGGGAAAGACCTAATCTAAGATCTGCACAAAAATATTTTGCCTTCAAATTCATACCGTGATCATAGCATGCATGGACTCGACTCATATGACTGGGATTTCCATGAAAAAGATTGTGGGCAGAAAATGAGTGATCACTGTATATTTCTCTTCTGTCTCCTATTACCATTTCTATTTTACTTCCATAATTTAGCATTATGGACAGTGGAAATACTTAATCTAAGATCTGCAAAAAAATATTTTGGCTTCAAATTCAACGGAATCGAATCATCGAATTGGGATTTCCTTGAAAAATAATATGGTTGCAAAGTGTGGGATCACGGTATATTTCTCTGCTGTTTGTCACTTATATGTATATTTCCCATCTTTAATTTAGCATTATGGACTGGCAAATTCCGCATCTAAAACATTCTTATAAATATTTTTCATTACAATATATGGAGTAATTGGAGGATTCAACGGAATCGAATCATCGAATTGGGATTTCCTTGAAAAATAATGTGGTTGCAAAGTGGGGGATCATGGCATATTTCTCTGATGTTTGTCACTTATATGTATATTTCCCATCTTTAATTTAGCATTATGGAAAGGCAAATTCCTCATCTAAAACATTCTTATAAATATTATTTATTTATAAATTGGGATTTCCTTGAAAAATAATGTGGTTGCAAAGTGGGGGATCACGGTATATTTCTCTATTGTTTGTCATTTATATTTATATTTCCCATCTTTAATTTAGCATTATGGACAGGCAAATTTCTCATCTAAAACATTCTTATAAATATTTTTCATTTGAATATATGGAGTAATTGGAGGATTGAATGGAATCGAATCATTGAATTGGGATTTCCTTGAAAAATAATGTGAGCACAAAGTAAGGCATCAATGTATATTTCTCTTCTGTTTGTGTCTAATATTTTAGAATTTCCTTCTTTAATTTACAATTGATAATTCTTTAAATTCTATCTCCTCTAAACCAATTATTAAACGTTTAACTATGTCAATTAACTTCTCAGCTTTAAGACATTTAGTTGGCATAACATGCACATCGTTATATTCTGAGAATACACTGCACATCTTGAAAGTGAAAGCACTTGTTGCAGCTTCACCCTGTTATCTGATAGGCCAACAATATTAACACTTTCATAATCTAAATAAGTTTTTAGATGAATATCAACAACAAGTAAAGACACTGTGATGTCCTTCTGCACTCAGAGCTTAAATTTATTTTTAATAGACATAAGAAAATTGTTATCATGTTGCTCAATCAAAGGATTCATATATGTCGATAAAGTTAGTCTTTTAATGGTTGAATAGCTAGAAGTAAAATTATATTTTTGCTGTCTCTTAACAATCTCTACCCTTTAGTGGACCAGTTATATAACAATGAAGAAAATATCATTTCTGTTGAGTAATCAAGCTTATTTTGTGTCATTAAATTTAGCTGCTCATATATAAATTTGATTGCATTAAAATGTTTGCTTGATTCTTCTTGCAACAATAGTAAAAATGACATTACCAATTTTAATATTATAATCATATTTTGAGGTTCAGTTTGCTTTTGTTCTATGTCCATTTCCTTTATGTTTTCTATCAGAATTTCAAGAGTATTTTGATCAGTTACATGTTTAGGAATCTTATAGCCCCCTATTGAATGCATTTCCACATCTCTACAAAACACATGTACTGTAAAATCAGATTCAATTACAAGAGACAGATGGATTTTTGGATATGGGGATTTGATGATGCTGAATATAATAAGTGTCTCTTGCTGCCTAACAAAACTCCAGTAATTACTATCAAGGAAATTTAATTTTTACTTCTAGATCATTAGTATTATGGAATTTCTTCTGCATTATATATGCTAAGTCATCATTAATACTTTGATTTAAAGCACTTTTAAGAGCAGAATTCTCTAGCCGGATTCTCCTGGAATCTGGTCACTCTCTAGAGGTATTCAATCAAGATAAATATGAGGGACAGTTTGGGAAAATTCTAGGAATAGCACCATCACGAATATATATTTTTTTAGTTTAACTGCAATTTTGACACCTGTTTTTTCGTCAATAGCTGACGTTTCTTTCCTTATGTCCCCCGGTTGAAAATGTAGTTCACATGCCTAAAACCTCAAAAAGATTTTAAAAACCAAACCTATTTTAAATTCTTGTGAAAATCTAAGAAAATCAATCAGCAAAAATCTACAATAATATGAAGCATTAACAATTTTAGGAAAAGCGGAGAGAATTCAACAAAAGATTATTAATGACGAAGCTATGTACAAATTAAGAGAAGAATTTTTAACGTCTCTTCATTTTTTTTTTAATTTAAAATGATAAATAAAAAATATTCTTATGAATAAAACAATTCTAAAAATTTGTTAAATTATTAGAATTATTTTTATGCCTATAAAAAGATTCCTTTATGAATTTATATCGAAAATTTCTTTAATTTTTATAAAAATTAGATTTCAGCTTTTAAAAACCTTTCGCAACTTTCTTTTTAATGTGTTTTGTGAATTATAAAGATATGAAATTATTTTAATCGTCAAAGTTTCAAATGAGTTTAATAACTTTTTAAAACAACACTTTGTTTTCTTTTAAAATGTGTTGTGAATTACAGACATGAAATTAAATTCAATAATTCAATTAATTATTAAAGTTTCATTTAGTCACAAACAAAACAATTCTAAAAAATCGTTAAAATTATTAGAATTATTTTTTATGTATATAAAATATTCCTTTAGGAATTCATGAATGAATTTATGTCGAAAATTTCTTGAAAATTTATTTCTTAAAAGAATGAGGTTTTTTTTTAGATTTTAAAAGCAACACGTACGAGAATGAATGTCTAAACTTTCTCGCTAGATTTATGTCTTATTAACTTTATGTTATGAATTACAAAGACATGGTATTAATTAATTTTGTCATTAAAGTTTCAATAAAATTTACTTATTTTTTAATACAAAAAAAATACTCACTCTGCTGAATTTAGTAGGTGAAAAAAAATGATCTCTTCTGATTTTACGAATCCAAACATCAGATGATTCTTTATCTTTAGGGAGAAAATACATGTACTTTAGGGCCGTTTTTATAATTCCCTTTGCAGTTTGCTACAACGCAACTATAAGGCATTGTTTATGTTTTAAATTAATTCAATATTTAAAAGAAAATATTAATAAATAATTTAAAAATGCTGCCATAAAAAAAATCTGATACACAAACAAAAAACAGACGACACGCTTCTTGAAAGTCTGACTCAATATGATGACGTCACATTTTCCCTACCCCCTAATGAAACAGACCTCCTCTATCGGTTGGCCACGGTCAAACCCCAAATAGTAATGGTAAGGGTTTTTTTCATGTGGGACCAAAATCTCTCTCTGGCCGATATGGGCCTACAAACTTCAACCGTGACGCGAAACCATTTTGGGACTTTATTGTTAAAGTCTGATCTTGTCGATAAGTATCGTAATGAAAAATCTTTTTTTTTTTTTTGTACGATGACAATTTTTATTATAACTTGGAAATAAACTTGGGAATAATTGAAATAAATTGCGAAATTCACCCATGAGATAAAAATAATTGTTTTTTATGGAAAGTAAGGACCCACGTGCATCAAACTGTCTTTAAGTGGCAGCAGAAGAATTTTCGTTGAACTTTTATTGTAAGCTTAAAATGCAGCAATTTTGAGTTATTCTGTAGTTTATTGTTGTCTATCGCATCTATTCCTTCCTATTTATTGTGATGAAGGCCCAATCAAGATCCCTCTGCAGGAGCTAGCTTAAATGCCCTACTTTTAAGACCTAAGTTAGTGATATTATAATGCCCATAATGAGGGCAATACAAACTGAGATAATATTCCTTTCTTCCAGAGTGCTCCCATTTTCTGCTGTAGTATTTTACACTGCATGATATGTTGTTAGTAACCACCCAAAATTGGTGATTAACTTGTAGCAGTATTGACGGCATAAATCAAGCCGCACATTTTTTACTTTACGAATGTATAAGCAAACAAAAAACAAACAAGAGAAAGAACGCAAGAAAATAACTTTTCATTACATGTACATTTTAAATATTTATAAATGACAACAGTTACAAAAACTATTAATATGAGTTACTTCCTTTTGACTGGGCTAAAGTCTTTTTACTACTAAAAAATATTTTTTTACCTTAGCTCACAAAAAGCTGAATTATCTTGTCGTTCAAAATGTTAACTGAAAGAGAGTTTAAAGAATCTTGTAAAACTGAAAATATGTTGATAAACTTTTAGCTTCAAAGAAGTTGGAGAAGTGAATGTACCGTAATGTCTAATTTGTTTTCGTTGCTCGTAGTTGAAAGTATTGTTCGTAATTGTTTGTACTTAAGTTTTAGTAAGATTCAATAACGTAATTGAATAGTTTTTAGTAAGTTGCAGAAGTTGGTGAGTGAGTTGTTTGGTTGATATTTTAGCTTGAATTACAGCGAAGTTATTTCGTGTTAAAGAACTTGAGATTTTAACTTTACTTCGCTGCAGTAATGATACAAGAGTCGTGAACTCGTTTTGCAAATTCTACTGGTCGCAAATTCTCACTGACTGGGTTTGCTCGTACCTTTAAATTTATATGTTTTTTTAATCACGTGACAGGATCCTGAAAGCATTGTTTTTTCTTCAGGTCAAAAAACTAGGTTCATGTTATTCGGACGCAGTGATGAGCAGGTAAATTGTTTTTTTAATATTTGTTAACCACTTAGAAAGCGCCTTACAAAACTCAGTCTGGGGTCTGATATGTTTTGTTTATTGAGAACAATGTACGTGAAGATACACGAGCTAATTTTAATATTTATTGTCCAATGAGAAGTTCAGGTTTTCAGAAACATTTATGAAGCTGTGATCCGCTTTTTGCATGAAAATCGATATTGATGAAAAAGTGGGATCGGAAAGCTAAAAACCCATGTGGGATCTTCCACAACAAACCAGCCTTAACTCTTTTTAGGAAATGCTCTCTTCCTATCTGGTAAGTAACATCCTACTTTCATACAAATATAACAAGTATTCATTGGTCAATCACCTCCAATCTAGCTTGCTGATTGGTCAGTTCCGACCAATCAAACCGCCTGCACGTGACCAATCTGTTTTCCCGCTCATATGCTGGGATCCTACCACGTGGTACACGACCATTATATAAACCCAACACGTGTAAATTCCCTTGAGTTTTTCTTTTCATTCATCTCTCTCGCACGTCTCATTCCTTGCTACCAAGTGCCAAGATGTTGTAGAATCAGATTCCTACATTTTTTTTAAATCTTAAATTTTGTGCAAGTTAAACACATAGAGGCTCCCAATCAAATATAACAACTGATGTATTTTGATTGGTTGTAAAATATTAATTAGGTGTCGTCAACTACGTCCGAAGGTACCGACCCAAATTTTGACCTCTAGTTGACGCCATTAAATGTAAACATGTTCACGAGCCTCCCCACGTGACGAAGAGAACTAATAAAAACGAAACTTCGACGCGACTTGGTCAGTGGGCACATAAAATATTGAACCAATTCACTTGACTTCATTGGAAATCAACACAGCAAAACAGACGAACTTTATCTTCAATACAACAACAAACCTTGTCAACCATTTCCAGGCATAACAGTCACTCACACAAAATATTCTATTCCCCAAGAAGAATCTCTGGTTAATGAGCGATAACTCTATAACAATCAGTGAGTTAAGAACAATACCTTTTTTCTATTTAATACAAAAACAAAAACAACTATTTAATTTTCCTATAAAAACAAATATAGCTAAATACACTTTCTCATTTTCACACATACAGTACAGTAACTCAAATTCTTTCAGTAACACACACCAAAGAACTCTATTGTGTTTATCAACTTTTGCACTATATATTATGTATCTGTTGTGTTTATAAAAAAATATTTATTGTTGAACAAATTCATAATTTCTACTACTTGATTATTTCTCTTGTTGTTGTCTTTGTTACATTTGATATTATAAAAATTGTAGAGGGTCAGTTTTTATTTCTATTTATAACCAATTGGCTGACCCACTAGAAATTGGTGACCCCGAAGTTCAAATGTGCAAAGCAATATTTTAAAACCAGCATTTTATAAGAGAAATACTTTAGTTGTCACGTTTTAAACGAAAAAATGGATAAACTGAGCCCACAAAAGTCACAAATATTAGTGTCACTCCCGGACGATTTGGACCTACGGCGATTGGCAGAAATTGCAGACAAAATATATGAGAATAAACCTCCGGGAACTGCTTCTGCGACACCGTTACAACCTACTGTCTCTTCAGTCCGTGACTCACAATAGTTATCTAAAATTAAAAATTGTATAGCCGATCTTACCTCACAGTTACAAGCTCTACAAACCGCTATGCATCAACAAAATCGCACACCCAACAATTTCACTAGACGACCACGTCCATCACAGCATACTAGGCGAAGATCACGTTCCACGTCCAGAAGCAGGCCTATATTTAATACCTGTTGGTATCATTTTAAATACGGACAACAAGCGCGGCATTGTACGAAACCGTGTAACTTCGACATGAACGCAGCTAAGGATAACGACACACAGCAGTCGGGAAACGACTATCCCGGCAACAAGTCGAGACGTTTGCTGCCGGAGGGATGCCAAAAAGTCGTCTCTTTTACATCCGAGATGAGAACTCCGGCTACTTGTTTTTAGTGGACACTGGGGCACAAATTAGTGTAATACCAGCCAAGCCTAATATGTTGACTAGAAAGACAGATTATACATTACAAGCGGCGAATGGATCTTCAATCTAGACATATGGTGAAACCTCATTAACCCTAAATCTGGGATTTAGGCGATCTTTACCGTGGGTATTCACGATAGCCCAAGTTCGAACCCCAATCCTAGGAGCGGATTTCCTCGCCCACTTTAACTTGTCCGCTAATATGTCTTCCCTTTCTTTGGAGGATAAAATGACCAACATTACAAGGAAAGGAATGACATCTATCTATACGAGCACATGTATCAGCGCAACTCTACCTGAAGCCAACGGAATGCAGGATCTGTTACAAAAATATTCACAAATTACAACACCATTCCGGTATACAGAAACCGTTCGTCACAATGCTGAGCACCATATTCATACTACGGGCCCACCCACGCATTCATCTCCACGGCGATTGAGGCCTGATAAATATAAACTGGCGAAAGCTGAGTTTCAGCACGTGCTGGACCTCGGTATAATTAAACCTTCTTCGAGTCCTTACTCATCTCCTCTTCATATGGTTTCAAAACCGGACTCAGGAGCTTGGAGACCTTGTGGCGATTTCCGGAAGCTGAATGCTACTACAATTCCGGATAAATACCCCATGCCGCACTTGCACGATTTCGCAGTGGGTCTCCAGGGCGCCACAGTCTTCATCAAACTTGATCTGGTGAAAGCATTCCACTAGATACCAGTGGCCAAGGAAGACATCCATAAAACAGCAATAACTACTCCTTTTGGCTTATACGAATTTGTGAGAATGCCATTTGTTTTAAGGAACGCCGCACAATCTTTCCAACGGCTTATAGACGAAGTGCTGAGGGGTTTACCTTTCACCTTTGCCTATATTGATGACGTCCTGATCGCCAGTAGAAACAAGACCGAACATCGTCATCACGTTGAACAAGTTTTCCAGCGTCTACAGCATTTTGGCCTTAAGATTAACGCAGAGAAATGTATTTTTGCTGTGCCCTCAATTAAATTTTTGGGGCACGTCATTGATGAAAAGGGAATAACGCCCTTACCTGAGAAAATAGAATCTATTTCAAATTTCTCACACCCATCTTCACTCCGGCAGTTACGCCGATTCTTAGGCCTCATTAATTACTACCGGAGGTTCATTCCTGGTTGTTCCCAGATTCTGATTCCCCTCACAGATTTACTGCAACAACAGCGTCAGAAGAACTCAAAGATTACCTTGGAAGGCGAATCACTGACTGCTTTTCACAGAGCCAAAGACGCCCTTGCCAACTTTACGAAGTTATATATAACCGATGATGACTCAATGATCACACTGACAACAGACGCATCAGGCGACTCAATAGGGGCTGTTCTTCACCAAGAACAGGGATATGCTAAAAAACCCATTTCGTTCTTTTCAGTCAAGCTAAACTTATCGCAAAAAAAGTACAGCGCATTTTCAAGGGAATTACTGGCAATATACTTGGCAATCCGTCATTTCCGTTATCTTTTGGAAGGACGGAATTTTGTGGTCTATACAGATCATAAACCATTAATTTATGCTCTGCACGCCAAGTGGGACAAATATACCCCAAGGGATATCCGACAATTGGATTATATTTCCCAATATACGTCGGATATCCGCTATGTAAAAGGGGCTGACAATATAGTAGCTGATACCCTATCGCGATCAACAATACAGTCAATCGACGCACAGCCCTTGAATTTCGACTCCTTAGCGGAAGAACAAAAGATTGACACTACTTTGGAATCAGTAAAAGAAAAAACGTCACTACAGTTAAAGCAACACCCTGTGCCATTTGGTAACATTACTGTCTATTGTGATGTAAGCACAGGATACTCTAGGCCCTATGTACCACCTTCTTTGCGAAAAAAAAGTATTCGAGCATTTCCATTCTCTGTCGCACCCTGGTCGAAGAGCGACTACTAAAATGATTAGTGATCGTTTCGTTTGGCCAAAAATGTCAAGTGACATAAAACATTGGACACAGACTTGTTTAAAATGCTAGCAAACTAAAATACAACGGCATACCAAGTCTCCGCCTGGTACATTCTCTAAGCCTGATGGTAGGTTCACCCACATTCACGTTGACTTAGTGGGCTCTTTGCCCGACATTGATGGGTACCAATACTTATTAACAATAATCGATCGTTTCACTCGTTGGCCTGTAGCCGTTCCTTTAAAAGGTATTTCAGCGGAAACGATTTCCAGGTGCATTCTTAGAAAGTGGATCTCTATCTTTGGTTGTCCTTCAATAATAACCTCTGATAGAGGTTACCAGTTCCAGTCAGGCCTTTTCAATGAATTTATAAACTTGTTAGGCGTAAATCACATTTCTACAACCGCCTACCATCCATGTGCAAACGGCCTTGTGGAACGATTTCATAAGCAACTTAAGGCAGCACTAGCAGCAAGTGATGACTCCAGGACTTGGCTGGAAAACCTACCACTGATTTTACTGTCATTAATAATGTAGCCAAAGAGGACTTAGGATGCACTACAGCAGAACTTGTTTTTGGGAGTACGGTAACACTCCCTGGGCAGTTCATGGAAAAGCATACTCCTTCCAGACCGACTACCTATTTCGTCCAGGATTTTAAACAAAAAACGGAAAACCTAGCTTTTACTCCAACGCGGGCCCAAACAAGAGAGTTCTTTACGCCGAAAAATTTAGACAGTTGTGATTACGTCTTCCTTTGAAAAGATGCAGTTAGAAGACCCTTAACTCCTACGTATTCTGGTCCACATAAAGTAATTAATAGAACGTCCAAGCATTTTACTTTACTTTTGTACGGAAACTTAACACAGTGTCAGTCGACTGGTTGAAACCGGCTTACATCGATTTATCCCATAAATCGCTTCCTGAACCTGACCTAACATCTTCGACCCAGCCAGCGCAGCTTGCACCTTCAGCACCACCCGCGGAAGTTACTACCAAGTCTGGCAGACATGTTCATTGGCCTAGTAGATTTAAAACGTATATTACATATTGAGAAAATTTTCTCTCAAAAACTTTCACAATCTGCGGGTGGGGTTTTTATTGTAGAATCAGATTCCTACATTTTTTTTAAATCTTAAATTTTGTGCAAGTTAAACACATAGAGGCTCCCAACCAAATATAACAACTGATGTATTTTGATTGGTTGTAAAATATTAATTAGGTGTCGTCAACTACGTCCGAAGGTACCGACCCAAATTTTGACCTCTAGTTGACGCCATAAAATGTAAACATGTTCATGAGCCTCCCCACGTGACGAAGAGAACTAATAAAAACGAAACTTCGACGCGACTTGGTCAGTGGGCACTTAAAATATTGAACCAATTCACTTGACTTCATTGGAAATCAACACAGCAAAACAGACGAACTTTATCTTCAATACAACAACAGGCTTAACACTCACTCCCACAAAATATTCTATTCCCCAAGAAGAATCTCTGGTTAATGAGCGATAACTCTATAACAATCAGTGAGTTAAGAACAATACCTTTTTTCTATTTAATACAAAAACAAAAACAACTATTTAATTTTCCTATAAAAACAAATATAGCTAACTACACTTTCTCATTTTCACACATACAGTACAGTAACTCAAATTCTTTCAGTAACACACACCAAAGAACTCTGTTGTGTTTATCAACTTTTGCACTATATATTATGTATTTGTTGTGTTTATAAAAAAATATTTATTGTTGAATAAATTCATAATTTCTTCTACTTGATTATTTCTCTTGTTGTTGTCTTTGTTACATTTGATATTATAAAAATTGTAGAGGGTCAGTTTTTATTTCTATTTATAACCAATACAAAATGGCTGACCCACTATAATGTAACCTTCAAGAACTCTCGTCTTAGCCATTGCAGTGAGACGTTAAAGACAATTACCAACATTCACAAACTCTGAAATCACTTCTGAACTTTTACCAACTTTAGAATTCAGAATTCCAAACTTTATTCTTCTAAATTACAAGTTTAATATAACTTCTTCTTAATATGAACTCCGGTACAACTAATGCCTAATCAAAGGGACACGACTCTGTCCTACCTTTTCAGTTCGCATGCATGTATATAAAACACTAATAAATTTAATTGTTATGTTTTGAAATCATTCTGTTCAGTTTTGTATTTTATTCTATGTGCTATTTACGTCAAATATAAATTGCATTGCGTTCACGCATTATCCTTAATCTCACCTTTCTTAGCCAAAGTTAAATATTGGTAACTCAATAATGATGACCGCTACATAATGGTAACCCCTGTCGCTACACTACAGTACACCCATGTGATATATATATATATATATATATATATACATTTAAACACCATTAACCCGTTATGCTGCAGATTAAAGCGGAAATATTCCTATATTTTACAAAGAATGCTTAGAAAAAGAATAAATTCTAGAGAGCGGCAATTCTGTGAGTGGAAAATGCCTTGTCGATGAAAGATGGCAGTGGAGAATATACAGATTCTGTCAAACCGACAGAAAGGCAACAGGTGTGAATGTGGATAGTTCATGTTAACTTTTTGCTACATTGATTAGCTGTTCGAAGTATTAGCTTCAGGTGAATATGACAGTGTACTCAACTGACAAGAGTTTTTTTTTTTTTTTTTTTTTGTTATAATTTGGTAAATGGTGAGTGAAAACTTCACAATTACACAAGCCGAAAGAAACTTGAATTGGAAACAGGTAGTTTTTTTATACTGAGAAATATATATCTAGACAACTCAAGGTAAGATACATTGTTTCTGTCTTAGATTTCTGCAGGGGCGGTTAATAGATTATTATTTTAGTTTCAGCACTTAACAATATTATACAACGTATTTTAAATGATTATGAATATTTAAACCATTCGGTATTTTTATGTTTGATAAAATATATATTGTGCACGAATTAAATTTTCAAATTGCGTTAATTTATCAGTATGATTTGTGTTTAAACCATTTACTTGTGGTTATGGGTATATATGGAAAATATCAGTTTTTGTTAATACGTAGTTTAAAACCGAATAGAGGTGAATTTTCTTATTGGTGGTAATACGCCTCAAAATTGTCATGTTGATAAAACCCGAAAACGAACCTACGATGTACAACGAAAAATTTACAATTGGAATTTACCTTTTTGATCTGAAATAGATTAACCAATAAAACTAATGATTGAAACATACTTCAAGAGTTAATATACATTTTTTTATTAAAATTTAATCATTGCATACAACTGGAGCTGTGACTAGGGTCCTCGAACCCCAGAATGAACATAATTAATTTATGAAGTCTTTTCAAAAATGTAATATTCAAAGTTTTTCTCTCAGTAAAAATCTCCCACCAATGTATTGTGTCTTTCATTTTGGGCCCAAATATTTCACTTCATATAGAAAGTAAGCATATATAGTTCAATAAACTCTTGTTCTGATAAAGACAATTCTTGTATTGAAGCCAAATTGGTCAGATGCCTAAAATTCACCAAATTATCTTCTGTGCTGCGGGTGTGAGTAAGTCGGCCCCTTCCAGTTATCAAAAAAAAAAAAAAAAAAAAATACTGGGGTGATGCTAAATTTTAGTCCATTATTTCTCTACTTGAAACTGATCATATCATAGATTTCCAATATGGAAATTCCTTTTTACGCCCCCCACCCCGCCCAAAGTTGTTTAATGTGGGTTCGATCTTACATCAAAATCAACATGTTTGCTATTTCCCTGAAAATTTCAACATTTAATTTTGTTAATGCATCGGAACGAATGTACAGCATTTCAGTAGAAGCCTTTCTTAACATTAATATTTTTTATTTATGTACTTTTCATAATCTAAGCAAAACGGGACAAATTCAAGTTGAAATAGATTCTTTATACTTTTAAAGTCTGACACGAATCCACTTATTCGATTAAAATCAAATCTTTGAGGCTTATTAATTAGTAGGATTTTTTTAAAAATACCAATCTATATTTGGGAGAAGAAAACTTTTTCTTGGTTCGTACACCGTTCTATTAATTTGATTATATATATTTTCATGATGCCCTTTATCCCTCTAAGTAGATTTTGATTTATTTGGAAAATACCCAAGAACTATGCAAACTGGAGTATTTAAAAAATAATCCAGGAAAATGAAGTAGTAATCTATCACCTGTTTTTACCTTCATTCATTTAATTAGATATATTGATTATGAAAGAATGTTCATAATGTGTGGTTTGTGTTTTACTTGAAGGCAGTGGCGTGCATAGGTTCTAATAGCGTCCGTGGCGACGTTTGTGTTTTTTCGCCCTTCCCCAATCGCAACATATACTTAGTTTATTTTCTTTTGGACAGATACATTGTTCACGATGTTTTATCATAATCACTTAGAGGGAATGTTTAAATAAAAATTCATTAACACATAAAAATTCAACAAAACTTCTTTATTTAATAAGGTTGACAAAATGGCTTCGTTTGTGAAACATTTTTTAACCGTTTTTTTAAAGCTAAAGAAAGTTGAACATACCGATTAAAAAAAATCTAATAATTGATATTAGGTTAAAGCAAAAATAATGACGTAATAATGTCGTTTTTTGACGTTAAAATATAGTCAAAAAACGACATTATCACATCATTATTTTTGCACCACCCTAATAGTTGCTAAAAATAAATGAAAAACAATTTCAACTCCGTAATTGATAAAAGTTTTGCGTAAATATTTTTGTTGTCTAATATTTTTTTTGCTAATGGCTGTTAACTATTGTTTCTTGTTGCTCTCTTCTTGATGTCAAATGCCTTCTTCTCCTTGATGTTTTAATTTGCTTAGTCCCCTTGCTGTAAAAATGTCTCCCCTTCCCCGTCCACTGATATGAGTTCAAAAGGTTCTCATTCGGGATCTTACTAGATCTTGAAATCACGATTCTCATTCGTCAGTATATACGAAAATATATTTTTCCATAAACTAGTAATGGACCCTTCTCGATTTGGGCGGGTTTAACCGTTGAGCCGAAAAAGATATACAAGTGTAAGAATTTCTTACACAAACCGTCTGGCCTTCATGAAAATGCACTTCTCTCAAAAGAACGTGAACAAAAAAACAAAAATCAACCCAGACGATTAGAAATTTATTCAAGGTTCACATTTTTACGTATTAAAAATAATTTTTTTTATAGTAAATAAAACACATGTATTTTTTAAAATAATAAATATGTATCAATTGCTTTTATGAATATACATGGTAGTCCGAATGTCTTGTCACCCCTACATAATATAATTTTCTATTTCAGATGGCTGACACGAAAGTTACCGGTTTCATTGGAGGTGGAGATCTTGCCGGCGTTGGATTTGGCAAATCCAACGCTAGCAACTATCCGCCCCTAATCGACGTGCTCAAACTCGCAAGAGAAACAGGGGACGGCTTTTCTTTCTGCTCAACCCGGGACGTAATTTAAATTGAGTATATTCTGCACGAGGCATGCCAATAAATTTAGACCAGCTTTCAATATTGTTGATCGACTTCGTCAGTTGTTGAAGGGGAATTGACGTTGTGTTCGTCAAATTTTTGACTGCTGCCTCACTGGTTTTCTTGGATTATACCCTTTTTTGTGTTGCACTGCATTTTTGGTTGAGTTTGTTTTTGTTTTGTTTTTTATTACCGCCTTTTTATACGACTGTTTAAAAGATTTTGATTTTTTCTTTTCCGTTTTTTTTTTTTTACTCTCCTCAATTTTTATTTTTACCCCCTTAATTTTTACTTTTATTCCAGTGTTTCCTTTTTGATTTTGATTTTCTTTTTCTTTATTTTCTCTTTTAAATATATCTTCGTTCTCTTTATTTTGTAACCCCGGGTCTGTGTTACGTTTCTGACTAAATTTAATTCCTTGTATTTTCTTTATTTCTTTCCTTTTAATATCTGTTAAGTTTTTTCTCGTGTAGTGTTTTTTATATTTTTTTTCTGTGCCAAATTTGTCTAACTTGTCTATTTTCTTTTGTTTATTTTTTTTTTGTTTATTTTTGACTCACTTTCTTAGCGTCGGCCATTTTTGTTTTTGTAACTAGCTTCGGCTATTTTTTAAAGTTTCGTATTTTTTTTGTTTTCCTTTGTCAACCGTTTCATTGTTTATTTCGTTTTTTGTGTTTTAAATTTATTTGTTTCGCCTTTAGGCGAATTTTGTGCTTTTATTTTTTTATTCTGTATTTTGGTCTTGCCATTTGTTTTAATTGTTGTTCTTTGTCATTTGTTTTTCTTTGTAAAAGCTTTTTATTTATCGTTTTCCGTTATTTTTGCTGCCTCGCTTTCGAGCGAGTTTTTCTGTCTAACTGTTATTTTTTTCCCAACTAGGCTTTACTTATTTAGGTTTCCCTCCGCACACACCGCCTATGGGCGTCCTTTGTTCTTTTTTTATCACCCTCCTCTTCCCTTCTTTTCCCTTTGTATTTTTTTTAAAAAATGGAGAAGAAAAAGAATTCTTCGTCATTTCTTATCAAAAAGAAAACTTGTCAGTCCTGACCTAAAAAGGTCAGTTAAAAAACATTTATTCGCAATAAAGAAAGGGCTCTGGAATTCAATCTCCTGTTGACCAAAATCCCCCTCTGACCGAGTCTATCTACCGCCTCGCCTGTAATGGGCATACCAACTTCTAGGACCGGTAGGGAGAATCCTCCGGTTGGCTAAAAGACCACATTCTCCAAAGAGCCTTCGCCCGCTGCTAGTGCAGTTGCGGAGAAGGGGGAGGGGGAATGGCTAGTTGGTGGTAAGGCCAGAGGGAAGCGCCAGACAGCAGGTCCTCAGTTCCCAGAAGAAATCGCTTCCTCTCAGTAGAGATCCCAGTTCTTATAGACATAGATCTTTTCACACCCCCTCTCCACTCACCCACTCCTTCCCCCGTTAAACAAAAATTCTTCCTGCACACCTCTGCATACTCCCAGTTATTCCCCCATTAAAAAAGCTGATATGCCTCCTCCCTCTTCCAAACGTCAGAGAAGCCCCACAAAAGAGCTAAAAGATAAAAAGAAAACGGCCCAGAAGCTTATTTTCAACACGGAAGAGGATGTTTGTCGCATTTCCCCTGCCCAAGCCGAGAGAGCCCGGGATTATGGAAACCGAATAAAAGACCTCAAGTACTTGCTCTCTATAATGCAGTTTGCAGACCAGGACATTGAAGTGCCTCAAAACTTCCCGCTTGCCCAAAGGGTTCTGACAGTAATCAGAACGGGGACTGCAGCAAAACAGGTTTGGGCAATGCTTGATGAGGCTATCAGTTCTTACAAGATGGCTTTACCAATCGCAATCATCCAAAACAAGCAGTTAAAAAATTTAAAACAATTATGTGCAGGGAGGGTCCCAGTTTTAGTTCACCCCTCCCTATATAGAGTCCTTAAATTGACTTTCCCTTGGGATATCTCCCAAGACGGTACAATCAAGACTGAGATGGGCCATGGTTCTATGGGAGAGGCGGTCGGTATCCTTACCCCGTCCATGTTCAAACCAATACTTCAACCCTAATCGGTCTTCCCTATGGCTCTCTGGTTAGCAAGTATAAATGTCCGGGGCCTGAGGTCGGAGTCTCGCAGGACGAGGCTCTCTCGCGACCTTCAGCGCCTCGGGGTGAATGTTTGTTGTGTGCAAGAGACCCGGTTTTCTTCTCATGACCGTGACGATTTGCTGTCTAAGGGGTTCTCTCTTTATTCAGCATGTTTTGATGGTCGTTCGAGGGGTTGTCTCTTGGCTAGTGAGCAGGTCTTTCAAGGCTGCATGCACCCTTGTCTTCGCAGATCCGGCGGGCAGGTTTTGCGTGCTGGATGTTACTATTAGGTTGGTGCAAAAATACTGTCGTTTTCTCACATAGTAACATATGTAAGAAAACGATATTATTTTTGCACCAACCTAATATAAAGGATAAGGCGCTACGTCTCATTGGGGTCTATGCGCCCAATAGCCATACTGAGCTGCCTGCTTTGTTTCGGCAGATCGGGCCGTTCTTGATGACATCTCGTCGGGTAGATTTAGCGGGGGATTAGAATGCCGTCCTTGACCCCGACATAGATCGTATAGGGCAAAAACCGGGTACTAACAACCGGGATGTGAAACGATTTCGGGACTTTATCGATGAGTTTGATCTTGCCGATAAGTACCGGAATGAACACCCTCGGGAGGTAGCATGGACTTGGACAAATAGTGGCAACTCGGCTCCTGGGACGCTTGCTAGCTACCTCGACCGAGTCTTAGGAGAGTCGATGTAAGGTTTCCAAGTTTCCACTATATAGTTTATACGGATCATAAGCTTGTCCGGGTCCGTGTAAACTTAGAAAAGCCTAAGGCTATGTTGGCTGGGTACTGGAAATTAAACTGTTCACTATTTGGTGAGCAGGATTTCCGGGACCAGCTGCTACTAATGATACAGAGGGAATTGACGGGGGCGGTTGTTGGGAACGCCTGGTGGGATAAATTAAAATCGAAAATTAGAACGTTGGCTGCCGAATTTAGCCGTCGACTCATTCTAGATAGATTAACGACGCAAACGGCTTTAGAACAAAAAGTTGATCGGGCAGTAAAATTCCCTAATAGTGGGGAAATAGCCTTAGCTAAGGCAGAGTTGTCCTCCTTGCTTATCAAGAGTGATCAAGCTCTGGTAGTTAGGGCTAGGTTAAAAAGAATGTCCTTTGAGGCGACAAATATGGCCGCTGAATTGCGTGCAGAGGAAAATCGGAGCGCTGCTCGGCGACATATCGCGTGCGTCACATTGCCGGATAATCGGACCGTGACTACAAATGCGGGCATGTGCGAGGCCTTTCAGGATCTTTTCACCAGGGAGCCCGGTCTGAGCCCTGCTCGTTTCGACGCTTATTTGACCGACTTTCTCTCCCTCGAGGCAGCTGAAGCGGCTGGGTGCGAGGGTCCCATTACAGAGTCGGAAATCTGGGAAGCGCTGAAACAGGTTGGCCTGGATAAATCTCCGGGACTAGATAGTCTCCCCTACGAAGTTTACTTGAGGCAGTCGCCCGTTTTTGTTCCTTTGCTGGAACTGGTCTTCAACAACTGGATGAAACAGGGGTCTATACCCCAACGCTTCACCAGGGGTGTGATCAAGTTGCTGCGTAAGAACAAGAACGGTGGGGATGGGTTAAATAACTTTCGCCCTTTGACTATGTTAAACACAGAGTTAAAGATTTTGGCGAAGACTTTAGCCAACCGGTTGCAGCTTGTCCTGTTTAATCTGATTGGCCCCGAACAGACTTGTGCTGTGAAGAGCAGGACTATTCAGGATAACCTGCATATGGTACGCTTGATCTTAGAACAAGTCGTCTGTGAAGCCGCGCTGATCAATTTAGATCAGTCCAAGGCCTTCGATAGGGTTGACCATCGCTTTCTGGAGGCTGTCCTTTCGGCAGCCGGTTTCGGAGCCGACTTTCGCTCCTGAACCCGGCTTTTGTATGCGACCCCTATGCGCTGGTGGAGGTGAATGGGGTAAAATCGAAGCCTTTCGTATTGTCTCGCCCCATTCGTCAAGGTTGTCCGCTTTCGCCTTTGCTTTACGTTCTTGCGCTGGAACCATTTCTTCGCAAGTTAAAGGCGAATCCGGTCCTGCGTGGAATTTCCCTGTCTGGGGCTTCCACCTCAGCCAGGTATTCTGCCTATGCTGATGACGTTTCGGTTCTTGTGTCGAGCAGAGCCGAGATTGACGAAGTCAGCAAAAGATGAGTGGTTATGAGATGGTAACAGGGGCCAAGATCAACCCCGATAAGTCTGTTGGCTTGCGGTTGGGTGTGTGGAAGAGTTTCTCTTCCCGGACCATTCCTCTGGACGGATGGGCCAATCAAGATTCTCAGCGTCTGGTTCAGTCCTGATCTCCAGTTGGATATGAATTGGTCGGAGGTGCAAGGGAAGGCCGAGATCGCAATTAATTTGTGGTCTCGGAGGGGGCTTTCCTTGAAGGGGAGGGCGGAATAATGTCTTTCACACATCTACCCGATTCTCCTTTGCCGACTCTCTGTGCTTCCACTTCCGTCTGGCACTTTACTGGCGTTAGTGAGACTCTTGTTCTCCTTCTTGTGGGGAGGCAAGCCCGCCAGAGTCTCTCGGGAGATCTGTTGCCTTCATCCTGCTGAAGGCGGTCTGGGTATGCCTAGCATTGAGATTCGTCAACATATGCTTCGCATCGCCTTCCTAGACCGAATGTGTCGCGAATCGAATGAGGTGGACACCTTCTGGAAGGAAGACATCCGTAGAAACTTCCCATCCCTGAGAAGTGTGCGCTCGTGCGAAGAGGAGGCCGACCGTACGCTCCGAGCCGAGTGCTCCTTCTACCGCGAAAGTCGACGTGCTCTGAAACGCCTCTTACAGGCGTCGGACGGCCTCTCCAGTGCTCAGGCGTTGTCTCGTAGGGCATTTTATCAAGTGTTAGTTAGGAGGGGCATTCAGGATGATCTGATTGACGAGCTCGGTCTTACGAAGCAGGAGGCTTGCTCGATATGGCCTTGGGCGCCTGGGTTGAAATGCCTCAATAACGATGAGGCATCACTCACCTGGCTGGTGATTCGTAGGGCCCTCTGAGTCGCCAAAATACTTTTTTTTCAGCGGCCTTAGAGAAATCTCCGAACTGCCGTCGCTTTATTGGAGAAGTCGAGACCATTGGTCACGCCTTCTTTTATTGCAGGTTGGTAGTGACGTTGTGCAAGTTTGTTGAGGGCTTCATGGTCCGCATGTTGCAGGAAAAGTTCTTTGTCCTCGAGGTCAGTTCTGTTTGTAGCAATGTGGTGCCGCAGATGACGAAGGCTGAACATTATGTGTTCTGTTGCTTACTAGGTGTTATGAGAGTCGTGAGGGCGAGAAGTTCACTTCTTCCCAACTGATCTTGTTCTTTAAGCATCAGCTTAAAGTCAAGATTAGGACGGAAAAGCGGCGGCTCACCTTATCAGAATTTGGCAAAAAGTGGGTGAATCTTGCGCGTTTGTGCCGAGTAAAAGGGGCTGACCTGGAGTGGCATTTTGATGCCGATTAGGCATCAGGATATTGTTTTCCTGTGGTGAATGGGCAACTCATCCCTGGATTTACGCTAGAAGTAGGTTTTTGATGCTTTAGTTTTTCTTTTCTTTTCCAGTAAACTTAGCTAGGATGTGTTTGCTCATTGGCCCCTTTTATTTCTGTCCCTATTTTTCCTTTTAATTTAACTCCCCATCCTCTCCCTCGTTAGGTGGTCAGTGATTTCAGTTCTCTGGTGGATGCGGGGCGCCTTTCGTTTCGCGTGTGTGTTTTGCGTATTTGTTGTTGTGTCAGAATGAGTGCATGTCTGTGTGAGTGCTTGGTATGAATGAATGGTTTTTCTATTTTCTTAAAGCCCTGCATCGATTTCGTCCAATTAACTGAATTTTTTGCCACATTTAAGGTTTGGTTTTTTTTTTTATTACTAGCATGATTTTGTTTAGTAGTTTCTTGTAAATGGTTTATAAAGATTTGTACATGCGGGGTCTATTTAGGATGTTCATTGAGACAATGAGGTATTTTGGTGGATGTAGTTAGAAAAGTAAGTATGAATGTGTTGTTTTGGTGCTAGGATTATTGTCTTGTACGATTGGGTCAGTGGTTGTGGCGAGGTAAGTTATTAATTAAGACAGATGATGACCGTCTCTTTACCCCCACCCACTTCTTCGGCCTTGTGCCACATTTACTGTATTTTAGAGTAATAAATATTATTGTTGACCGACTTCACACTTTAATTCATTTTCTGAATGTAGACAGTTCATGTTAACTTCTTTGCTACATTGATTAGCTGTTCGAAGTATTAGCTTCAGGTGAATATGACAGTGTACTGACAAGAGTTTTTTTTTTTTTTGTTGTTGTTGTTATAATTTCGTAAATGGTGAGTGAAAACTACACAAGCCGAAAGAAACTTGAATTGGAAACAGGTAGTTTTTTTTATACTGAGAAAGATATATCTAGACAACTCAAGGTAAGATACATTGTTTCTGTCTTAGATTTCTGCAGGGGCGGTTAATAGATTATTATTTTAGTTTCAGCACTTAACAATATTATACAACGTATTTTAAATGATTATGAATATTTAAACCATTCGGTATTTTATTATGTTTCAAAATATATATATTGTGCAAGAATTAAATTTTCAAATTGCGTTAATTTTTATTAAAAAAACAATTAACAATTTTTTTTCTCTTGAAAGAATTTAGTGTTTCACAGTTTTTTTTAAAACGTTTTTGGAGGATTTCTAAAATTCAGGTGTGAAATATTTATTTATTTATTAAGGAATATATTAATATTATTGTAATTAATTCAAGTCATATCTATATTTTGTAATATATCAAAGATTTGTAATAACAATAGATACTATTTTCAAATGAATACCCTATAAATATTATAAAGGCATTTACCTTAAAATAATAAATATCTGAATATATATATTTTTTTTGGGGGGGGGGATATTAATTTAATTATTTCTTAATTCAATAGTAAAAACCATTTTATTAAGCCGTCTCCACGTTTCTTTAATATTTGCGCATCGCTACCTTTTTGCGGGTAGCAATACAAACACAGGAAGTATACGTTTTTATAAAAGGGTATTTTTATTAGAATTTAGAACAAAAAATAAATTGTGACTCTGCCCAAAACCCAAGCTAGTGGTATTTTTTATACATAACACATTTCTTTACAGCATTCATGTAAGTTCCTGGCTTACAATTAAAAGATTTTGAAAATTCATATGAATTCTGTAGAATACCAACGACCCTGACAAAAATACATTAAAAGGGGGAAGATTCTGATGTCAATTTTATTGCTATTCAAAGGTTTAAATGATCGTAGCCTCCCAAAATAAATTACATTTTTGTGATTTTAAAATATTGATGTTTGTTATTTTTATTATTTCTTAGTCATTTTCTGATACAAACGAAAAGCAATGAACGTTTCGATTCATGCCTTTATATTCACAAACCAATTACTCTGAATATATAATTTCTGTATTTATTATTTATATATTTATATATGCATGGAAAGCGCTCAATATCGGTGATAGAGCTAACATACTATTAATTAAATAGAAAATAATCTTAATGCTTTTCATACAGATGTTTTATATTATGTTGGCGCAAAAATAATAACGTAATAATGTCGTTTTTGACGTTAAAAAATACGTCAAAAAACGCCATTATTACGTCATTATTTTTTGCACCAACCTAATATGCACCAAGAAACAATCTTTTGGCTGTTAATCCCTAATTTTTCTCCAGATGAGGAAATAGATGCATCCATTTTAAAAACTGCTTCTAGTCATTTCATATGTGTGTATATATATATATATATATATATATATATATATATATATATATATATATATATTGTTCAGAATCATTAAAAAAAAATAAAGGAAAAAAGATTATTTTTACAAAATTCTGATAAATTACTAAATTTAAGGATTAATTTTTTGGAAGAGTTCTCCAGGACAAATATTGGATTTTAAAGAGATTTTAAATTTCATTCTTTTCTTCTTCTTTTTTTCGTCTCTAATTTGATGAGTGACCAATGATAAAAATATCTAAAACCGAATTTAAATTATTTTTTACAAAAATAAAACCAAAATTTTACTAAAAAGAAAAATATAAAATAATTTCAAATGCGATACCAATCTATATAAAATGTGTATACCCCCAAATATCAATCCATATTTTATCTGGCCAAGAGACACAACTCTTATTATAATGAAAGAGTTGTCTTCCTTGGATTATTTTTTTAAGAGCAGGAATAACAGAAATGATTGGCGCCTGCTGGCAAACAAGACTTGAAATCCGTTATTTATATTCAATATTTATTGGGTGTTATACTCTTGTGGCTAAAATGTTTAAAAGCTGTGAATTACAATAATAATGACTAAATATGTAAATTTGGTAACAGATGATAAAAATATATCTTTTTATATGATGTAACCTCAGTACTTAGCTGTTACAAGTATTTCAAGACTATAAACCTTCCTGGAGCCGAGTCATAATCTTAAACATGCTCTGTTTACGAACAGGCCTTTCTGCTCTTGACTAGTACGCCAATGCAATACAAACAAAATCGGATGAGTGATTAAGATAAACAATATGTGGCGCTAGTATATGAGGGACGCTTGGTGAATGTGTTGTTGCATGAGAATGACTTTTTTTTTCTTAGAAATTTCTTTCCAATATTAGGGTGCGTCTTGTAAGCCGGTAAATACGGTACTATTTATTTTAATATTTCGCTCAACCTTTGACTGGGAGTTTCTGGTACTAAATGTGAAATTGGCAGTGACTGATAACAGTTTTCAGTGTGAGTATACTGGTTGTGTATCCCCATCTCGACCACGGTGATTGAGATTCCCCCTTGGTATATTCCCGACAAAAGTTGGATTTTTCTACTGTTTTTAGTGTCAGAATCTGTAAATAAAACTTTGACAATTTTTTTATGAAAAGCAACACTAATATGGCAGCTATTTCTGATAGAACTGAAATAAATATTTTGAATGTCGCAATTGCAATAAGATAAATAATTAAATCAAAAGAAAGAATGATTTCTATCTAATCAGTTACCTGTGAAATAATGCAACAGTTTGGTGATGTCAATAGTTCATCACTCCAAACACCACTAATCACCCAAGAGGTTTTTGGTCCAGAGAATTTGTTCATGACCCGATTAGTTCGTAATGAGAGGCGTTCATGATCTGAGGTTACACTGTACATATATTTCAATAGAGAAAAAAATATGATCTTGTTTGAAATTTTGATATGAGGTCCGAACATGTTAATGAATTATTCAGATTATCATTTTCAGTTTTGTTCTATTATGCACAATAGTTCCAGAAGTATAAATTTTAATGCATATTACATTCGGTGAATTTGAAAGAGTTTTTGTAAAATAATCCATTATTAAAACTCGAGTGAGTACTTGCTTTCTGAACTTCTGAGATAGAATATTTTCATATTTTGAATGATTGTCTTTATTACTTTTAAGCTAGTAGATTTTTCACTTTTCATAGCATACGTGCTGTCTATGAAAACCACGACAAGTGGTTTGAAGAACAGTAAAGACATATACAGATATGGAGAAGCCCAGGAGGAGAAATGAAAACCCAGTCAACTATATAACTATTAATAACAGATTTAGGAATTCAGTTTTACACTGCAAATTATAGCCAAGCACTGACTGTTGGAGCAACCACCTTCCATTGAAACTACATAAATTGAAGATGTCAAAGGTAGCATGAAAATTGCAATATGACAGATTCCTGAATAACCCAATTTGAAGGAGAAATATATGAACAATGTTAAAAGCTAATACAATAGACAAAATAAGAATGGAAAATCAAAGTGCAACAGATTAAGAGAAGCTTTATTAACATCAACAATCGAGATCATCCCAATGAAAACTATACAAAGAATAGATGATAGATGAAATTATTAACATAGTGAAAAAGAGACAAGAAACAATATCAACATACAGCACAGAATATAGGAATCTGCACAAAGAAATTAGGAACAGATGCAAGCAGGCTAAAGAGGAATGACTCAATTAAAAATGAACAGAAATATAAAGAATGAGTATTGCAGATGATGTAATGTATATGCATACACCTAGGTTCCTCTTCACAGTAATATGATTGGCTGGTGTCAGCCATAGATGCAGACTGATATGGAGGTACATTGGTCTATTGCCTGGTTAGACCTTGTCCTTACTAGACTTGACAAGACCTACTTTATCACCTTTCTTGGAAATTACCATTTTGTTTTTGCAAAGTCCGTTTTAGTTAAGTTCTGTTTTATTTTAGCTTCTATGTTCTGTTTTCCTAACTATTATTTGAAAATTCTCTTTGATTTTTTCACTTTTTCCTTTTCTTTTCAGTTGATTTTTCTTTTCAGTTTATTTTTCTTTTGTTTTTGTTTTTTTTGTTTTTTTGCATTACCCTTTTTTTTTCTCCTTTTATTTTGTATTTATTCTATTATTAGTTTTTATTTTTATTTTAAAGTTTCCTTTTTAGGTTATTATTTTTCTTTTTTGAGTTTCTATACCCGACTCCCTGTTCTGTGTTTATAATTGTCCTAACTGTTTGTGTTTATTTATTCTAACTTGTCCGTTTCCTATATTCGTTTATTGGCAAAACCTTATTTTTAGCGGCCATTTTGGATTTCTTTGTTTAGTTAATACGTATTGTTTTGAATTTGTATTTGTATTTCTAGCCTGTCCTTTTTACGTTAATATTTAGTGTTTTTGTTATAGTTTACCTTATTTTTTATAATTTATTCCTGTCTTTGTTCCTATAACGTTTGTTTTTGTGTTTTTCATTTGAACTGTTTTAATTTTGTTTGTTTGTGACCAATTGTTCACGTCGGCTTTTTACTGTATTGTTTATTTATTTACCGTATTTAATTGTTTTTCTTTCTTGTTTGAAAGAAATTTTGTGACTATCGTCTTAATTTTGTTTTCGCTTCTTGGCGAACTTTGTTTATTAACCTTTTTTTACTGTTTTATTTCTTTTACGCCTATAGGTGTCGCTTGTTCAAACCACCCCTCCCCTTACATTCCAGTCTTATATTTAAAAAAAGAAAAAAGTGGAAAAAAACCACCCCGAAAATTCCGTCCTTTCCTATAAAAAATAAGAAAAAAATGTTGGCCGACTATAGAAGGTCCATAAAAAAAATATTAATTTTCAATCAAAAAACACCCGCCTGACAAAGACGGCACAAACAAGTACACAGTTTTGTCGAGTACATCCCGAGATAACAAAGAAATAAACTGCCCAAACCAGGCAACTAAAAGTACGGAGGCCAAAAATGGCCAAAATAAAAAAGCCAAAAATATGGAGGCGAATAATGGCTAGAATAAGGAAAAGATAATGTGGAGGCCGGAGAACCGCCCTCTTGTTGGAAGTCCCCCTCTAATTGTATTATCAATATTGCGGAGTTCTTGGAGCGATCTAAGAGTTACGCCCACGAAAGAAATAAGGAAGATTGAAAAAAGAATAGTGTCGGTTTTCGTCGTGGACAAGGGTTCGCGCAAAATTTGTCGGTCGACGAAAGACACAGTGAGAAAAACACTGGAGTCCTTGGGGTTCAAGCCCCTCAGAATCGTTAAAGGAGCCGGCTATTTCATGTTGGGTGCATTGCTACCCACGCCGGAAGACTTTGTTGCATCTTCAAGTCGCGACTTCATAACAAAAGATCTAATATTGGGCACAGAGTACGAAGGCCGAAGAAGGACCAGGATGACAATATACGAGGTCACGCCTCATGTTATCGGGGAACACCTGGCTGCTTTTCTAGCGCAGTATGGCGAGATACTAGGTGCTTCCTATGATAGCCTGGAAGGAGGTGGAGTTTCAAAATTTTGTTAGACTGAAAAGCCTTCCTCTCCATCCCCAACTGTCTGGAAGTAGGGAGCTTGAGGCTGCCGGTCATTGTGACCTGCCGCAAACTGGTATGTTGGAAGTGCGAAGAGAAGTCAAGCTCCAGTAGACCAAGATCCCCCTCTGACTACGTCTTTACCTACCGCCTCGCCTGTAATGGGCATGCCTGCTTCTGGGACCGGTACGCTTAAACCTCCGTTTGGCGAAACATCTAAGGCCAAATTCCCCAAAGAGCCTTCGCCCGCTGCTAGTGCAGTTGTGGAGAAGGGGGATGGGGGATGGCTGGTTGCTGGTAAGACCAGAGGGAAGCGCCAGACAGCGGGTCCTCAGTCCCAGGAAGCCCCAAGAGCGAAAGGCACACACAGCCCCACTCTCTCTGACAACGTTAAGGGCGATGCCCCGGTATCTAAACAACGTCTCAAGGACCAACAGAAAAAAACATGACGTGGGCTATGAAAAGACGGAAAATATTAAGGAATTAAAAAAGAAATTAGATCTTCAGAAACAGACACTGCCCAAATCGCTTGCTCCATCAACGTCTGATGTTCCATCCACACTGTCTCCCAAGAAACAACTTTCCCCTCTGGCATCACCTAAACCAGTTCCCCTCAGCAGTAATCCTAGCTCTTAACGAGAAAAATCCGGCTACACCTCTCTTCATCCTCCAAGTCCTTCCTTCTATTAAAAAAAAAGATCATCTCGTGCCTCTCTCAGACCTTTCCCAGTCAAATTAAAATCTACCTACACACCTCTTCACACACCTAGTCCTTCCCCCGTTAAAGATACTGAAATGCCCCCTCCTCCTTCTAAAAGAGAGAGAAGCCCTACACAGGAGCTTAAAGATAAAAAGAAAAAGACTCAGAAACCTATTTATAACACGGCGGAGGATGTGTGCTAGATCTCCCCTGCACGAGCCGAACGAGCGAAAGACTACGGCAATCGCATCAAGGATCTGAAATACCTTCTTTCGATAAGAAGGTATGCAGACTTAAATGTCGAATGGCCGCAAAATTTCCCCAATGCACAAAGAGTACTTACCGTAATAAGAACTGGTGCAGGGGCTAAGCAGGCTTGGGCAATGCTCGTCGAGTCACTTTCATCGCACAAAATGTCACCTCCAATTGCAATCATTGAAAGCAAAGAACTCAATCATTTAAAACAATTTTGTGCAGGGAGGGTTCCAGTTTTAGTTCACCCCTCCCTCTATAGAGCGCTTAAATTGACTTTTCCCTGGGATATCGGCGGAGTCTCTCAAGACGGTACCATCAAGACTGAGATGGGCCATGGGTCTATGGGTGTCGGTATCCTTACCCCGACCATGTTCAAACCAGTGTCCCAACCCTAATTAGGTCTGATAATGGCACTCTGGTTAGTGAGTTTGAATGCCCGGGGCCTGAGATCGGAGTCTCGAAGGGCAAGATCGTGATCTTCAGCGCCTCGGAGTGGATGTATGTTGCATACAGGAGACCCATTTTTTATCTCGCGACCATGATGACATTCTGACTAAGAGATTCGTCCTCTATTCAGCATGTTTTGATGGACGCTCGAAGGGTGTCTCCTGGCTGGTGAACAAATCTCTGGATGCAGTGTGTGCTCTTGTCTTCGCGGATCTAGCGGGAAGGCTCTGCGTGCTGGATATTACCATAAAGGATAAGGCTCTTCGTTTCATTGAGGTTTATGCCCGAGTTCGGGTAAACTTAGAGAAGCCTAAAATTAAGATGCTTGGCTACTGGAAATTGAACGCATAATTATTTGGTGAGCAAGATTTCCGGGGCCAGTTTTTACTAATGCTACAGCGGGAATTGTCGGGGACTGTGGTTGGAAATAAGTGGTGGGATTCTTTCAAATCAAAACTTAGATCATTTGCTGCTGATTTTAGTCGTCGACTGAATATAGCAGGGTTAGCCACGCGAAAGTCTTGTGAGGAAAAAGTTGACCGGGCGATAAAATCCCGTGTTAGTGGGGACGTAGCCGAAGCTAAGGCGAAGCTGGTCTCCTTGCTTATCAAGAAGGATCAAGCACTGGTAGTTAGGGCTAGGCTAAAAAGAATGTCTTGCGAGGCTATGAATATGGCCGCTTAATTGCGTGCAAAGGAAGCTCGTAGGGCAACTAGTCGACATATCGCGTGCATCATATTGCCGGACAAGCGGACTGTGACTACAGACGCGGACATTTGTGAGGCTCTCCATGACTACTTTCAAGAGCTTTTTACCAGGGAGCCCAATCTGAGCGCTGCTCAGTTCGATGCCTATTTAGCCGACTTTGCCCGTCTTGAGGCGGCTGAAGCGGCTGGGTGCGGGGATCCTATTACAGAGTCTGAGATCTGGGATGCGCTGAAGCAGGTTGGCCTGGACAAGACTCCGGGATTAGATGGTCTTCCCCATGAAAT
This sequence comes from Acanthosepion lycidas, assembly GCA_963932145.1. NCBI lineage: Eukaryota > Metazoa > Mollusca > Cephalopoda > Sepiida > Sepiidae > Acanthosepion > Acanthosepion lycidas. The sequence continues at coordinate 104,926,106 of OZ010592.1, read as the reverse complement.
GTACTTGAGGCAGTCGCCCGTCTTTGTCAACTGGATGAAGCAGGGGTCTATACCTCAACGCTTCACCAGGGGTGTGATCAAGCTGCTTCACAAAAAAAAAAAGATGGTGGGGATGCGGTAGATAATTATCGGCCTTTGACGATGTTAAGTACAGAGTTAAGTTAATTTTAGCCATGGTCTAAGCCGGCCGTTTTCAGTCTGTCCTCTCTAGTCTGATTGGTCCCGAGCAGATTGTGCTGTGAAGGGCAGGACTATTCAGGACAACCTTCATTTGGTACGCTTGATCATCGAGCAAGTCGACAGTGATGCCACGCTGATCAATTTGAATCAGTCCAAGGCTTTCGATTGGGTTGACCATCGGTTTCTGGAGGCTGTTCTTTCGGTCGACGGTTTCGGGCCTGACTTTCGCACTAGGATCCGACTGTTGTATGCGCCCCCGGTGCGCTGGTAGAAGTGAATGGGATAAGATCGAAACCTTTCATTTTGTTTCGCTCCATTCATCAAGGATGTCCGCTGTCTTCATTGCTGTACATTCTTGCGTTGGAAACTTTCCTGCGTCATTTGAAGACGAATCCGGTCTTTCGCAGAATTTCCTTATCTGGTGTTACCACCTCGGCCAGGTACTCCGCCTATGCTGATAACTTTTCGATTCTGGTGTCGAGCAGAGCCGAGATTAACGAAGTCAGCAAAGAAATCAAAGGGTATGATATGGTGACAGGAGCCAAGATCAACCGCGATAAGTTTGTTGGCTTGCGGTTGGGTTTGTGGAAGGGTTTTTTTTCTCTTCCCAGACCTTTCCTCTGGACGGACGGGCCGGTCAAGATACTCGGCATCTGGTTCGGTCCCGATCTCTTGTTGGAAATGAATTGGTCGGAGGTGAGAGAGAAGGCCGAGGGTGCAGTTCATCTGTGGACTCGGAGGAATCTTTCCTTGAAGGTGAGGGCGGAAGTATGTGCCTCGCACATCTACCCGATTCTTATTTACCGACTCTCCGTGCTTCCACTCCCGTCTGACACGTTATTGGCGTTTGTAAGACTCTTGTTCGCCTTCTTGTGGGGAGGCAAGGCCGCCAAGGTTAGTCGCGAGATCTGTTACCTCCATCCATCTGATGGCGGTCTGGGGTTGCCTTGCGTTGAGACTCGTCGACATACGCTTCGCATTACCTATCTAGACCGGACGTGTATGAAATTAGATGAGAAAGGCGAATTCTGGAAGGAAGACGCCCGTAAAAATTTCCCATCATTGAGAAATGTGCGCTCGAGTGAGGAGGAGTCCGGGCGTACTCCTCGAGGCGATGGCACTTTCTATCGTGAATGTCGACTCTTACGGGCAAAGGATGGCCTCTCCGACGTCCAGCCGTTGTCTCGTAAGGCATTATATCAGGTGTTAGTTAGGGGGAACGTTCAAGATGCTTTGATAGGCGAGCTCGGTCTGATGAAGCAGGGGGCTCGCTGCATATGGCCTTGGGCGCCCGGGTTGAAATGTCTCAATAACACGGAGGCATCACTCAGCTGACTGTTGATTCGAGGGTCCCTCTGGGTCGCCAAAAGACTTCATGCAGCGGGTTTGGATATATCGCCAAACTGCGTTCGCTGCAGTGGGGAGATGGTGACCCTAGGTCACGCTTTCTTTCATTGTAGTGTCGTAGCTCCGTTGTGCAAGTTTGTCGAAGACATAATTGTTTCGCATGCTGCGCGGAAAATTCGTTGTACTCGAGGTCAGTTCCGTCTGTAGCAATATAGTATCGCCGTTGACTAAGGCTGAGCACTATGTGTTCATTTGCTTACTGGGGGTTATGCGAGTCGGGATATGGACGACGCGACAGAAGGAATTCCATGGGGCCGAGAAGTTTACCTCTTCCCAACTGATCCTTTTCTTTAAGCATCAGCTTAAAAGCCAAGATCAGGTCGGAAAGGAGGCGGCTCCATCCATTGGAATTTGGCGAAAGGTGGGTGAGTCCTGCGCGTCTCTGCAGAATGAAAGTTGCTAACTTGGAGTGACATTTTGATGCCGGTTAGACTGTCAAAATATTGGGATTGCTGGGTTGAACAATGGCAACCCTTCCCGTGTATAGGTTAGAGTAGGACGTTTTTTCCTTTAGTTTTATCTCTTTTTTCAAGTAAACTTAGCTAGGATATGTATGCTCATTGGCCCCCTTTTTTTTCTGGCCTTATTTTTTCTTTTGTTTAATTCTCCATCCCTTCCGTCGTTAGGTGGTTAGTGATGTCAGTTCTCTGGTTTGTGTGGGGCGTTTTTCGTTTCGAGTGTTTTTCGTAATTGTTGTTGTGTTCGGATGAGTGTGTGTTTGTAGTGATTAAATGGCTTGTACGAATGTTTTTACATTTTTCAAGTCCCGCATTGATTTCGTTCAGTTAATTGATGTTTCTCCTACAGTTAGGACTGTGGGATTTTTTAATTACTAACACCATTTTGTTTAGTTTCTTGTACTCATTGTAGATACTCATTGGGGTTTTTAGATTTTTAAATTGTTATTTTATTCTCCACCCACAGACAATTAATTGTATATATGGCGACTAGTTAGGACTTCATAGAGCTTTTGAGGCATTATGGTGGATGAAGTAAGAATGTTAAGTAAGAATGAGTTGTTTTGGAGAAAGGGATATTGTTTGTATTTTGGGGTCAGTGATTGCAGCTAGCTAAGTTTAATATTAAAACAGAAGATAACCATCCTTTTTCCCTTTTCCAGTTCTATGTGAGTAGATTTCTTTTTCTTAATTCTTATTTAAAGTTTAATTTGTATTTTTGTTACATTCTTCTTGAAATAATCTGAACTGCAATTTATGCACATATCATATGACACCTGATAACCTCACAGTAGTTTCATTTTTATGTCAAACCTTCACAAACATGTAAGAAAATTAAAAATGAATTTTGAGGCTCCATATGTGTTTAAGATTTTTAAAAAGTGAAAATTTTCAACCATAATAGAGTACATAGCTTTCCAAATTCAATTATAAAAATTCAATTACTGTAATTTCTGAATTACAAAAATTAGTTATTTTACTTCTGAAAATGCTTGTTCATATTCTTTAACGGTAATTTTATTTCATGTTGAAATAGGGTATGCAATAGCTGAATACAAAATGTAACATTTTTTTAGCATTTTCCCATTATCCAAGAATAGGTCCACTGCTCTAATCAGTTTATGGAAGGAGCGGGTGCTGCCAGATATCGATCTTTCTGCAAGTGGTCAGCAAATCGGTTACAACACTGAAGAAAATTCTCATGGAAGGGAAATAATTGTAATGCTTACCAAAGTCCACTTAATTTTTCATTACAAATAACTTTATTTGATAATTGTTTCAATATTATGTTAAAGACATTTCATTTTGATGAACATAATGACTATCATCTAAATTGAAGTATACAGAAATTGGTTTCATGTGTATTTCATACTCATTGAAACATTTTCATTTTAGTACCTATCAATTTACATAAAGTATACATAAAAGGTTGAGAAAACAAAACTCTTGAGTCACAGTATAATTAGACTTTTGACTGCAAAACATCCTGAATCCAATCCAATTGTGTGTGCCAGAAATCTGAACTGACATAAAAATGTATTTACATAAAATGTAGATTTCATAGAACTAGTGAGTTTTGTGACATATGCACACGTCATACTTTGCCTGCATATCATCAGGGTAGGTAGAGACAAATGGTGACTTAAAGTCAAAAGTTTGGACCATATTTCTTCCAAAGTGAACTTTGGACAATTTCTGATGGAGACTAGAATTTTTCATTTAGAATAATGTTGATTAATTTAGAATTTTGTTTTTCAGGAAAGAAGATAATTGGAACTTTGGAGAAAAAACAAGTAATCAGTTGAAAAAAAATTATATTTACACAAATAGATTGTTTCATTCTAAATAGGAAGAACAATTCACATCTGTTAATCTATTTTTAGTCATAATTTTGCACAATGTACTTAAAATGTAATATTAATAAGTGTCATATGCCCTAGTCGACGAATGGGTTTATAAGGCGATCATACGCCGACCAGAAGATATATACATTATCGCATCTGTGGAGAGATACGGGCTATCTGTCCCAGATCACGACAATGGACAATTAGTAAACAAAAATATTTTAAAGAACACTGTCCGATTAGGATAATCGAACAGTAATCTTTTCCCAGGTTCGCTTCGGTTTCAACACGAATACTGATCCACAATTCAAGGATGAACGATAAGACGTAATGAATTTTGGTATAAGAATTTTAATATGTACATATACACAAAATATTAAAATAAAAGAAAATATAAGCATGAGTAAAACATCCGACGACCAGATCTCAAGACTTATGTTGCGATATCAAAATGTGCACAAATCCAAGTGGATTCGACTGAACCCGAATGGACAAAAAAATAAGTATAAATAACTACGAATACAGAAATCAACGCGTAACCAAAAAAAGAGATGGGATAGGATTTACATATTATTATTTTGACATGTGGAAAGGTGTTTGTAAGAATATAATATTTATGGATGCATGTATATCTTTCCAACACGGGTCCAAAATATATAATTACTTATCTTTATATTCAGTTCTCTTTTTAATCATCGTCCTTTCTTTTTCTCTCTCACGTTTCCTCTTTTCTTTCTTTCCTTTTCTTTACACAAATACAATTTCACACACGGTCCGGCTGTAACAGAGATGTACACATTCTTCCTCTCTCTGGTTTTCTTTTTTCTTTCTTTCTACTTCTGTATACAGTTCAGCTTGCAACAGAGATATATACTTTCTTCCCTCTGGTTTTCTTTTTTCTTTCTGTCTTCTTCTTTATACAATTCAGCTTGCAACAGAGATATATACTTTCTTCCTCTCTGGTTTTCTCTTTTCTTTCTTTCTTTCTTCTTCTTTATACAATTCAGCTTGCAACAGAGATATATACTTTCTTCCTCTCTGGTTTTCTCTTTTCTTTCTTTCTTCTTCTTTATACAATTCAGCTTGCAACAGAGATATATACTTTCTTCCTCTCTGGTTTTCTCTTTTCTTTCTTTCTTCTTCTTTATACAATTCAGCTTGCAACAGAGATATATATAGTTTCTTCCTCTCTAGTTTTCTTTTTTATTTCTTCAAACGCAGGCTGTATTCTCAGCGTACAAATTTCCTTGCGTCTTCTGTGATATATAACGCGATTTATCGTCTTCAATTTGGGGTTATCGAACAGAAATACATGTTCTTATATTTCTTGTTCGGAGTTGCCTGGGATGAATCGGAGAAGTTCCATCATTATCAAATGAGTCTCATCTTTCCGTTCATAAGTTAGCAGCGCTTCCATTTCGAGTCTTGCTCCTTCAAAGACAAGACAGCAACTGACTCCCAAATAATTTTCTAATTCCCACGTGTCCTGCGTTTTGGCGCGAATTCCAGCTTACATCAGCCCCCTCTCTAGCTTCTGTCTAGACATCTGTTGCTACGGGTAATTGGGTCAGTCAACCTCTTGACTTGCTTTCCCAAAATGTCTCGAGACTCCCACGTGACCTCTTCTGTTGTCAGGCGAAGATTAACCTTAATATATGCGTGTATGCGTGTTTGGGCTATCTGCATCCGTCACATAAGTCCTGTGGAGATTGAAGCATTGAAAATGCTGGAGATTTTTTTTTAATTCTGTTTCTTTATTTATTAAAAGAAATCCAAACTGGTCAGTTATTTAATTTTTTTCTCAAATTTTTGACAAAATTAATTTAATAACTTTGAAAATTTATTACAAATTATTTTCTGATTAAAACTCGGTTTTAAGTAGTTTCATTTTGTAGGGAATCTAAAAAATAATTTGTGATAGTTATTTTTACATAATCTAAACTTTGAATATTTAAACTGGAATTAAATAACAAGAAATTCAACTACATCCAACTCATGTGTACATTAGTAAATGTAGGCACACTTGTTTTTATTTTTAAATGTAATTAGCATAAAATTTAGTCTATTTATTTATTTAATTAAAGTAATAAATACTCAAGGGGAGGGTTTTTTGTGATGAAAGTTATAACTTCAGGACCAAGAATAATTTAAAAGAAAGAAATGTAAATATTTTCATTGGTTCCCTATTTACAGAATTTTCCATCAGAATAATAAAAAAAAGTGTATCGTCAGTTCAAAAAATTGAATCTGGTAAAAAAAATGTTTATTTTGAGAGAAGCCTTAAAAAATAGCTTTAACTGAGAACTAGACAATTACTTTTTTCAAAAATTTTAAAAGTCGTTCTTGAGGAACTTTTCTTATCAGGAGGTCTTTCAAAGAACTTGACATTTCTTGTAGATTTTGTAAAAGAAATTCCCAAATGTCAAAGGACTCTTCTGAGAGAAAGTAATTTGTCATGTACATGGTGTGGCAGAAGTACCTCTCACATAATAATAAGACATTAGTGGCAATGGTGTCTTCATCTAGTTAATATCTTACCATTATGTGGGAGGCATTTTTTGCCACACTCTGTACAATACAAGGTACTCTAATTTCTTCAAGAATATTATTGCTGATGGGAAAAGATTTTCTCTGCTTCTATATGGGCTTCATATGCCTCAGAAAAAAACAAGTGAAAAATTCAAAGAAAACTGCCTATAACCAACAAGAAAGATTGGAGCTAGTGACATAATGGTGTGGAGTTGTAATTCAGGTGTAGAATCATTGATAATTGAAGAGTCATTACCATTTATTCCAAGAAAAGGAGTGTCACACCCGCATTGATTGGGGTGAATTGTTTAAAAAAAGAAGAGAATCGCTGCTTTCCTTAGTTTTCCAAAGTATACAAAATTGACACAAATATAAGTATTATTCACGCTCTCTTGCAATTTTTAATTTTATTTCTGTGTGTCTATGAAAATGTGAGTCTTTATACGCCGGATATGCTGTATTTAATGTTTTCAAAACTTTTCTCTCAATAAAATATGGATTGTTGGACTTTTTACGCAGGAATGCATTATTAATAAGAAAAAGACAAGTTAGGTGTATATGATGGATTCGGTAAAACATCCAAAATGCTGGGTTCGATCATTTATCAAGTTGACAATTTCTTCAGTGGTAGGATAACACTCTGACAAACGTCCGGGTCTCTTTCAAATAACAGCTTCCCTCAGTCTCTGATTCAATCTTTCACAACATTTGACGGTGTTAACAGTCTGGCCAAGCACACCTATTGCATCCAAAAGTTATACTTGCCATCTATTCCTTCACTGATTTCTAAATTTTCAATTAAGTGGATGGATGCTGCTTGAACATATAATCAATCATGGATCCTGATTACGATCTTTTTCTTTCTCTCAGACGACATTTATCCGGACTTCACACACATGACTAAGAGATGCAAGGCTTTCTCCAGTCACCATGTTCTTCGAGAATTATATATATATATATATATATATATATATATATATATATACACATACACGGTTGGGCAATGATTGGACAAGTGAAACAGGCTCCATAGATGAATAACGTTATAAATGTTTTGTTTTGACTTAAATAGTCAAGTCTAAACAAATAGCCTGAAGATTGCATTCAAGTACAAAACAGACTTTCGTTGCTGGCTGTTGGTCTCAGTGTCCCCTTTTATATTTTATATTTGCATACGCTCTGTCCGTGATAGCAAATAGTGTATTATACACACTATGTCTGGTTTTAGTATGTAATTCAATGCCTTCACAATAAAATTTCGTATGATTAACCTTTGGTAAAAATGTTCTGGATACATTTATTGCAGAAATTAGGCAAGTAATTTTTCAACTGATCTATTTTCATCAGAAATATTTGCACTAAAATAATTGATGCTGTCAGATTGCCACTGTAACAGTATACTTATTGATATTTATTTTTACCTTCAAATATATAAACATTGCTGTAATTATCTGCCTGTCATTAATTCATGGTCATATTTTACTTCAAATAAATTATTGTAATAAATATAAAATTTTTGACTGCATAAAACCATTCTCCTTACCAACTGGGTCCAACGACGATGAAGTTGTCGAACTTTCTCTGCACAATTTCAAATCCAAGAACCATACTCGTTATCACAATAATCAATAGTACTAAATTACAAAGTGAATAGCTTTTCAAGAATGAATAGTATGTTTGTTGGTTCGAATCCAGCCAAAAATGCATTTCATTAAAATTATATATTTATATATATATATTAGTGTGCGCAAAATGAACGGTTGATATAATATCAACTTAAGGTGTTCTGAATTTCATGTGAACTTTTCCTTTGTACGTATTACACCAAGAAACGTAAGATTTAAATCCACATAGATTCTCCTAACAATGAATAGGTTTGGTGTAGGTCAGTGGTAGGGTTGCCGACAATTACTCTCGGATTCTTGTGTTCAAGTTCAGCAAAAATCTGTTAATGACTATTTTTCTTCTTGTAAGAAATAGGTTATTATTTTCGGTTGTAAATTATTAAATCCGCACGTTATTTAATGATTTATAATAATAAATTTAAAATGTCTCCAGAGTAAAAGTAAATGTTCAGTCATCCACCAGGAAGACAGGATCTGACGACATTCGAGCCTGTAGACAGTACAGTGAACGGGAATTCTTGCGTGACTCGATTATGAACTACTTTGCCGTTCACAGGTATCTCTACTGATCTTACCGTTGACGCCAAACAAACTTCTACTCCACGAAGCCGACACTAACGTTCTTAGCAGTTTTTGCCGTAACAATTTTAATAATTCTGGAATTAAGTAAAAAGAAATCAATTGTTGAACGACACAAGTGGCGACAATCAATTCTGGATGAGTAAGTGTACAAGTACTCCTCGCGCAGCAAGCGGAATGAAATGCTACTAAAAATTCTATTGAATAATCAATACACTTTTATTCTATAATAAAAAAAAATTCAAATCCAATAATTTATTTAAAGAATTAACAGCGGATTCGAACCTATTACTATAAAATCGAGAGTCTACCGCTCTTGCAGTCGAAATAAATTGTCATTTTATGCGCTAGAAAGCTACTGATCATTGCAACGACTAAAATGAAAATTGAAGTCAATCAGTCAGTTGTTTAATGACACAATATAACTGGCGACAGTCAGAATGCGTGCGTGGTGAAGTGGTAAGTTGTTTGACAACCACGGTTTCGGTGCGAGTTCGAGTACTGAAGTAAGAAGTGCTTTTTTCAGTTATATGTCAGTAATGGTTCTCCAGGCATATTTTCCGAAATAAAAGATATAATTTGTTCGCGGAGCAGTTCAGAGTTTCAGGTGAACTTTTTCTTGGTATATATTATGCCAAGAAATGTAAAATTTATAAATTCTTAATATCAAGCGCCTATCAATCGGTTTGGTGTAAATCAGTGGTAAAATTGCTGATAGTAATTGTCGGGTGCGCGTGTTCAATTTCAGCGAGTATCCGTATACAAAATTTGTCATCGGAAAAGTAATGCGTTAATATTGTCGGTTGAAAATCAATAAATCCGTGTCATATTTTATAATAAATTTAGAATGTTTTTAAATTAAAACTAGTCATTGAGTTTTCCACCCACCAAGGTAGTACACGACTACGTTCGAACGTATAGTCTCTACTATTCGATCCCGAACACCTTCGACGTTCGCATGTAACTCTACTGACCTAAACCTTCAGCGTTATTCGATCGCGAACCAATTAGCAGGTAACTCTACTGGACTAAGCAGCTACAGGCGCTAACCAACCGTCTATAACGCCTGCGCCAAGAAGCCGCCACTAACATTCTAACCATTTTTTGCTGTAACAATTTTACTAATTCTGGAATTAAAAGAAATCAATTGTTGAACGACACAAGGGACGACAATCAATTCTGAATGATTGATAAAATTCGCACACCTTTACAATGAAGCAACTAGCAGTCTGAAATTTTCCGCAAAGATTCTATTAATAATCAATACACTTATTCCATGATAAAAACAACCAATAATAAATTTAAAGAACTTAACAGCGGACCTATTAATATAAAATCATAAACGGACTGCTCTTGTAGTTACTTACTAAAGTCAAAAACTCTCGCTGATTTGAACCCGTATAGAAAGAACAATAGCAGCTTGACACCTTACCAATGAGCCAACATATGCCGGCTAAAAAAAATGTTATTTTATGCACTTGAAACCTTCTGATCATTGCAACGACTTAAATGAAAACTGTAATTAGTCAGTTAGTTGTTAATTGATACAATATAACTGGCGACAGTCAATGCCTGACGAATGAGTGCGTGGTGAAGTGGTAAGTGGTTTAACATCCCAGCTTTTGATACGAGTTCGAGCACCGAAATAAGCTCTGTTTTTCAATTATATTTTAATGGCTTACCAGGAATGTTTTCAGAATCAAAAGGTATGATACGTTTGCGGAGTTGTTCCGACTTTCAGGTGAACTTTTTCTTGGAATATATTATATCAAGAAATGTAAGATTTATAAACTCCTAAAATGAGGTAATAATTAGTCGGTTTGGCATAGCTTAGCGGTAAGATTGCTCACTGTAACTCGCGTGTTCGAGTATGCGTTTATGCATTTTGTCTTTGTGTAAATAATACTTTAATATTGTATCGTTGATGGAGTAGTGGTTAGGTCGAAAAAAACATGGGATTTTTCAATTACAAAAGGTATGTGTGTTGGTTCGAACCCGGCCAAAGACGCATTTTATTAAAAAATATTTCCTTGCGCGCAAGATGATAGCGATTGGTGCTATGCATTTTTTAATGCCAAATTGAATAAAATATCAGTATTTATTTTCCGTAAGATATTTAAATAACCAATATATATGTACGTTGTTGAGGGCTTGAAACGCCTGGTCAGTACTGAAGCCTCGAACATACAAAGTTTATCATTTACAAGCAACAATTCGCAAGAAAGACAAAACTAGAATTAACCAAATGCAAAATAACATTTATTCAAAAAAGACAGTATGTACTGAGTGTGTTTGATTTGATTGTGTTCGAGTATATCGGTAAAAGTGGTTTTCACAGTTGTGCACATGGTGAAGAGTTCGAAATATCTTTTCTTTAATTACATGTTCGAGATCAAATGTAGAAAGAAACAGTAAAACAGTACTTAACTGGTGTCGCTAATATGGGGTGTTCCTAGTTCTTGACATGGTTACCATGGCGATGTCGGGAATCAGTGAGTTTTCTCTTTGGCCACGGTCGTTGAAGCATCGGAATAAACGGAAAGTGACTACTTACCTTCCATCTGCCTACATGAAGTTCAGAAGCTGTTGCATGTCTCCCTCCAGAACTGAAACTTTATGTTTAAGACGGCTGTCGATGACGTAGGGTGCGGACGTATTTGTAAGCTAAAATACGCACCTACTTGAGATAACTGCTCGGGACGAGGAAGATGAGTGGAGGGGAAAAAAAAACTATTTTTGTTTTTTCTTTACGACCAATCGTTTTTAATGTACACAAACTAAAAGGGAGATTCGAACTGCCACTTGCTGTATAAGTTCCAAATTATTCGAAACCCGTTTGTTTCTATTAATAAATTTGCGAAATCCTGTTTGCTTATATGTGCACGTATGAGCAATTAAGGGTTTAACTTTGGTGAAGTGGAAAGTTCTTTGGTTACCCCGATTTCGATGCGAGTGCGAGCACTATAATAAGCTATATATTTTTTCAATTATAAGTCAGTAATGTGTTACCAGGTATATTTTCAGAAATAAGAGGTATGGTTTGAGCTCAGAATAATTTGTTTGCAAAGTTGTTCCAAATTTCACGTTAACTTTTTCTTGGAATATGTTATACTAAGAAACGTAAGATTTATAACATCATAACATCGGCTAGCAGTTAGTCGGTTTGGTGTAGGATAGTGATAAGATTGCCGACCGTAATTCTAGGATTCGTGTGTTCAAGCTCAGCAAGAATCCATTAAAGAATATTTATCTCCGTGCAGGAAATGCATTAATGTTTTATTTGTGGATAATAAATTCAGAATGTTTTTAGATTAAAACTGAACATTAAATCATGAAGAGAGTCGCTGGCTACATTCGAGCTTGAAATCTGCGCCGTTCACAGGAGTTCTTGCGCTATTCGATCCCGATCACTTTGCAGTTATACAGGTAATTCTACTGACCTTGCCGTCGACTCTAAGCAAATCTCCATACCGTCTGCGCCACTAAAGTTCTTCGCATTTTTTGACATAACAATTTTAATAATTCTAAAATTAAGTCAAAAGGCAGCCAGTTGTTGAACGAGACAATACTAGGGGTGACAATCAATTCTGGATGAATGATAATGTTCTCACGCCATTACTACTTAGCAGCTAGTTGTCTGAAATTTGACGCAAAGATTCTATTAAATAATCAATACACTTATATC